>JAZDUA010000001.1:2420000-3620000 GCA_038098605.1 Gryllus longicercus
AGAAGTGACGATCTTTCACCGCCAAATGCTATCTTCATAAACCTTAATGCTGTCTCTACCCGGAGTGCCTGCGCTTCTGCTTCGACTCGCGTCCCCATAAGCTAGGGATAAAGTAAGGGGTGATGGCAACTATTTGCGTCACCAGGCATCGACGTTACGGCCTCCGCTCAGCAGCGTACAGCGCCACCACTTGTCAGCGATATAGGCATCACGTAGGCAAAAGCCATGGCGACGGCAGATGATTGTTACCACCCGCGCCTCTCACAAGCGGTCGGCCGGCCGCAGGTGAAGCCTTCTGCTCAAAGTTAACAGCCCACAGCTCACAGCCCACAGACCATAGTTCATAGTCCGCAACTCTCGGACTGAAGCTCACGGACCACGGGTCAAACACCATAGCTCACAGCTCACAGATCCCAGCCAACTGTCAACAGACTGGACCCCACAGATCACGAACTACGGACTGCAGCCCACAGCCCACAACCCATAGCTCTGAGCCCTCAGTCCACAACCGACAGATCCTAGCCTACAGCGAGCAGACTCGAGCCCACGAGAACAAGCTCGTGCCCACACCCCAAGGACTACACATCACGGACCACTGTCCACATCTCACAGCCCACAACATAGCTTCACACACCGCTCACTCCCCCTCCGCCCACCACCCTCCGCCCCGCTCCGCCGCGCTCCGCCGCGCTCCGCCGCGCTCCGCCGCGCTCCGCCGCGCTCCGCCGCGCTCCGCCGCGCTCCGCCGCGCTCCGCCGCGCTCCGCCGCGCTCCGCCGCGCTCCGCCGCGCTCCGCCGCGCTCCGCCGCGCTCCGCCGCGCTCCGCCGCGCTCCGCCGCGCTCCGCCGCGCTCCGCCGCGCTCCGCCGCGCTCCGCCGCGCTCCGCCGCGCTCCGCCGCGCTCCGCCGCGCTCCGCCGCGCTCCGCCGCGCTCCGCCGCGCTCCGCCGCGCTCCGCCGCGCTCCGCCGCGCTCCGCCGCGCTCCGCCGCGCTCCGCCGCGCTCCGCCGCGCTCCGCCGCGCTCCGCCGCGCTCCGCCGCGCTCCGCCGCGCTCCGCCCGCGCCGCGCTGGCAGGTGTGCTCCGGGCAGGGGCTCGCTCTGCGTCGCAATGTCAGACGGAGCCACATGCGCAGACGCGGATAGAATTCATTTCTACGCCCTGGCGATCGTCTCTCTTTGTTGACTAAGCCTCTATTAGTTTCGTGCCTGACTTTGATACACCTTTATTATCTGAGATGATATAATTGTCATGAGCACGTAAGCCACATCAAACGTGTTCGAAACGGATTAGCCTTAGCTACTCACAATGAATGAAATAAGAATACACGATATGTCCGAATTCGTAGGTGGGGTTCTTTTTTTATTATTCCTTCTGACAACTAAGAAATATGATTATTACCTCTTAATTATATGAGTTGATGTTCAAATGTCCAATACCTTACAAGAAATTCCATGCAAAAATATTAAAAGTCCGAATTTCATTTCAAAAATTTTTAACTTTCAAAAAATTAACATATATCATAATGAGAACATTATTTTTTCTAAGTTCTATATTCACATGTTTTTGCATTTAAGCTTCAGGTACATGGAATGTCTACGTACTCAAAGGAAGTCCACTAGGTCATTCTTTCTTCTTAATGCATACAGGCGAGGAAATTATTCTATGAGAACAGTTACTTTATATTTTGAACCAATCATTAAATGCATACCTATTTACGTAATTTGAACAACATATATAGTATGTCAACACCAACATCTGCATGGAAAATATAATTTCAAATTCAACTGTCTATACGTACATTTTTCCGCATAGAACAATAAGAATCTCCCAACACTCCTTCTTCAATAGGTATTGAGAATATTGGTAAATAAGTTCGCATTTTGATTGTTGGCAATATTAGTGGAATTCAGTTTTTAAACAAGAGCCACACGTAACCCAACAAAACTAATATAATTTTGGCAGCTGTGAACAAGCTGATAACATGTAAAAATTAAATTATAGAGGAAATCAACTCCCAATATCTTGTCATTTGAATTAGTCTTGTGCCATGAAGTAACAGACAACAACAAATTATCCGTTTGTGATTAATAAATTTACGAGATTTGGTGATTTTCTTAAATACACATGCGCTCATTAGCAAGATGCCTGAAGGATTTTAGTATTACTATACATGAATGTAAAAAATTATTAGGAAAATTGGTTAGAATTCACTGAAGTCAAAGACTTAATCTTCAGTAAATTTTCAATTGGAGGAGTTAATGAAATTGTTTTTTCAAAAATATGTTTACTAATTCTAAAACATAATTTAATACGGCAATTAATTTTTTAACTATTTTTTTCCCTAAACTCATTACCACTCTATTTGATGAACTTATTGTTTTTAATGGTCTGGTTCACTATATTTCACTTATTTGTTGCAGCTGAACAAAGTTTATCACAATGACTGATAAGTGTAATTGAATTATGAAGCCATAATACACATTCAGTGCAGATTAACGTTTTGAAGTAACTACACGCAGTAATTTTTAAAACAAATAGCAATTAGTTGAAACGAAGTAAGAGGTTTGGTCTTTCATTAAAAATGATAAAACATCATTAATTAGATCTCTGGTGAGTTAGATACTTTCTAATATTAAAGTATGATAAATAAAAGATGTTGTCAGGTATCAACAATTTATTTGGCTGATAAAGATTTCAATCGTTTTGATTTGATAAAACATCCATTGAATATTCCAAGTCTTAATAACAATGTTAATAAGATAATAATTAACAATAATTTAAGTTAAAATATAAAAAATCAGGTACACTATCAGAAGAATGAGAATACTTCATTCCATGAATGGAATTTAAGGGTTGCCATTTCACATCATTATATTTACAGTAAATATAATAGTACATAGGAGTATAGAAAAGTTATATTTCCTTAAAAAACATAATTACTAGAATATGGTTTATTCTGCTTCAAAATGATATTTTACTCGATAGGCATTAATTTTGAGGAATAATGGAAACAGGGAATAAGTTACAAGTTACAGAAGGATAAAGAAGGAATTATAGGTACAAATTCTTGGGTGTCGTTTTACAGCAGTTCTTATCTTCTGAAGATCTATGGACTGAATACTCTAGAATTATTATATCCAGAACACAAAATTTCAAGAGTTTAGATGTCCCTGAAGAATGTCCCAACATGGATTATGATTGTCGGCCAGTCACAGCAAGGCAGAAAAATAAAGTATTTTATAGATTTCTCATTATCCTTTTAAGTGACAAAGGAGTCAGAGAGAAAAAAAATATTTGTAAAATAGACAAACTAAATTTTCCTACTTCTAAAATATCATTTATACAATTAGAAAATACCAAGAGACAATAATAATTTGGGATCAATTTGATTGATTTGCGAATATTGAATAAGATTACGGATAAGATATTTCACATTTTTATACTTCGATACCGAAACTTTCGAATCATAATCAATTGTGCAGTTTTGATTCGTACTTTCTTTGATTCCAGCATTTGAAGAACTTTTTATTTACATTCTACTTGTAAATTAGTATAAAGATAGTACCGACAAAGTAATAAACTGATGCAAAAAATCTGTGTCTAGAATGTCTGCAATACATGTCTTTGGGGCCCCCGATATCGAAAAAGTAATTTTACTACAGCAAGCCAAAACATTAAATTTTATCAAAACTTGATCTACATTTTTCTTTATTTTTTTACGCAGGGTCTCGAGTTCGACCCGATCAACGGGGGAATATACATTTTGGTAAAAAACAAACTTTCTTTTAAATTTCTGTATATTCCCCAAAACAAGTGTTTCTGCTGAATTTACAACATATTTTTCTAAGTATTACAATTGTTTTATATTTCATACACCAATACTAGTATGCGAGAAAGTACAACGAAGTTGATAGTCTAAAAATTAATTAACCTATAAGGGAGATGGAAATCTCTGAAAGATTTTTTCCCCAAAATATGATACTTCCACATTGCTCGATTTTCAATATATTTGCTTTGAATAAGATGGAACTCAGTGTAGAGAATAAATTAGATTGAACTTTCTCTATACTCCGCATTATGCAAAATATGCTAAACATTACAAATATATATTCCACTCTTAAAAATTGTTTGGTTATAGCTCTGTGTACATTTAATGTATGTCAAAAAATATAAAACAATAAAAATCACATGAAGAATAAAATGAAGAGAGATGAATAAAAAATAGTTACAGTATTATTTGTTTGGCTCTCTGTCATTCATCATCGAGTTCCTTTCAAATCATTTCTGCTCGTTTAGTTTTGTTTCCAAATATTGTTGGAAAACCTTTTTTCCCCTTGCGATTACAACAATATTTTATGATCCATAGATCATTTTTTTCTGGGTGTTTCTCACCCAAGGTTTCTCGAATGAGAGGCCTTTAGGCATACCACATTTGTAAATTTACATATATAGAACCGTGCGAACAATCCGGCAGGTTTCAAGAATTACTGTCTTTCGTGCTTTTCGAATAATTTTGTGAGGAGAGAGACCTAACTCTCACAAATAATATAAGATTTTTATTAATAAGTCCAGTTGCTGTCATTACAATTGGTTTAATATGAACAGACTTAAGTTTGTATATTTCTTTATATTCTATCGATAGACGAATAAATTTTGAATTTTTTTATGTTTCTACTTTATTAATGTGATCTGCAAGGTATGTAACATCAATGATGAATGCTTTATTTTTCTTTGTCCTCCTCCTCCTTATCATCATCATCATCATCATCATTTTAATTATTATTATTATTATTATTATTATTATTATTATTATTATTATTATTATTATTATTATTATGATTATTAAGATCATCATTATTATTATCATCATCATTAACGGCAAAATTTTAAAAATCTGCAATGGTTATATCAATAATATACCAAAGCAATTAAAAATTACTGTAACCCTAAATGAAGTATCATTGCAACATAAAACTTCTTAATCACATATCTCTCTACGTATTTAGTTCACAGGCAACGCCAGTAGGTCCCAAAAATAAATTTTCGTTTACTAAATAACTAGAGTTCAAGCTTCTCGAGCCCTAACGTAAATAATCTGAAAACTGATTTGAAAACAGGATGTTCCTGCTGTTATGATTAGTAATTTTGATGAACAATTTGTAAATTTCTTAGAAATTTCATCTAATTTACTTGATACATTAACTTTTATTACATTTTTATATTTAGAAAATATTACTAATATATTTAGAACATATTTTATAAATTCTAACAAAATACGAAAAAAATATTCAGAGAAAAAAATTCTCATACATACTGACAATGAGTAAAGTTAAATAGTACTCTGGCAAAATTATGTTATTTAATTGCTATAAATGTGTCATTTCTTCAACCTAGCGAATACGAGCTATTACATTACTACACCGAAATATAATTACGAATTAATAAGATCCAGAAGATACTGAAATATTCAGAAACTGAATAACACAAACCACCCCCTCTGATATATGTATCTGCGTAAAAATCCGAAAAATAAAATTCACAATTTTGTATGAAATATAACATGTTATTGTTCCCATAAATGTTTGAGTTACATTACAGTTGCATATTTATCAGTGATAAATATTTTCTATGAAAATATTTATCACTGAGTTTTCTGATTAGTTAAGAACCATAAGTGAAGCAATCATAGCATTTAACTTTCTTCTGCATATGTTTTCGATATGCGAAGCGTATCTGACATGACCAGCGCACAATCTTTCACACACACACACACACACACACACACACCTCAGATGCATCGTGTATTATTAATTGTTCACAATATAAAAACAGGACATGTGCGTACAGATGAATCTTAATTATCTATTTCAAATGAGGCGAATAACTCGGCAAAGAAAGTGCCGAAAAGAAATTCTACGTCCAGAGAAATGCTATTCGAAAATGGGATTGAGACTCGAAATGGGATTTAGAATACACCGTTTGAATAGAAAAAGTACTTTTCGGAAATCCTATTTTTTGTAAAAACGTTTAATGGTAGTATATTTTTATGTTATTATAGAAAATGGAAAATTTGAGAATTTGAATCTTGTCAGTAAATGTCACTTCAAAAATCCTTTAATTCCTGTAAAGAAGATAACTTGTGAAAATTAAATTTTATCAGAGATCAATATATCTTCACATACTAAAACAATTTGTACTAATGATATAATGTGAATAATTAGAGAATTCGATTTATCTGATTAGAATTTATTATTTTATGAAATGTACGTCATGTTTAAAATACACAAGTAGCTTTTATAGTGTTATAGTAAACGTATGACTTTCAATCAGCAAAAAAGATATTTAAAAACTTTTCTAAATATACGTAAATGTAGAGAGAATAAAGTAATATGCTGATGTCATTTGCAGTAAGAAGTTTATTTACCAGATCATTCACCAGTAATCCAAGATATTTCATTTAACACCTGAACATTGAATGTAGTGTTTTGAAATTGAACACTGCAAAATATTATTCAGTGCACTTTCAATTTATTGTTATACTTCTTGTAGGAAAAGAAGATTAAACGCAAGAAACACTTTAATGGCTATTTAGACAAATATGCTCAGAGAAACGACACAAAATTCATTCTTCCTCGGTATATATCATACATTCGTGCTTCTATTGGGTTCGACACGATTATCTTGTCAAAAATATTCGAAGAGTGTTTTTCAAAAAAATATTACAGTAGTATTAAAATTTATTTCAAGATTCATTTTACATAGAGTAGAATGTCTATAGAAAACACTAGAATCGATACACATTAATATTCCGAGAGCAAGAATGAAAAACTATGAGGATTATTACTATTTTTCTGTGCAAATAAGACACTGAGTTAATCACTTTCTCATCTAATATGGCACATGTTTTGGAAAAGGAAACGTTAGAGGGGAATTACGCTGAACTTGCCACTGAATTGTTTGACTGTGTTTAAAAAAGGCATTTTGACATTTAATGGCAACATTTGCTTTGGGAAGGAAATGTGAAAGATTTATACATTTTCTCTCTTCCTTCAACGGCACATAATTCAA
Source organism: Gryllus longicercus (assembly GCA_038098605.1). NCBI lineage: Eukaryota > Metazoa > Arthropoda > Insecta > Orthoptera > Gryllidae > Gryllus > Gryllus longicercus. The sequence continues at coordinate 2,427,069 of JAZDUA010000001.1, forward strand.
CGGAGGTATACGTCCAACGTGGAACGCTTTTAGCAATGCGAGGGGCATAAAAAAGAAACATTAAAAAACACGAATTTTGGAGATTTGTGATCCTTCCCCCATTCCTTCACGCAACATAACGGACCTCGCTTTCAAATTGCAGAGCGCGGCGTGCAAGCCCCTCCCCGCCAGGCCTCCCGCGCCGGTCTCGGGAACGCTAGAATTCGTAAGGAATATTACGCGGTCCGATCCGGGATTACGGAAGCCTCTCTATGGCATTTTTGGCCTCTGGGGGCGACGCATGCGCTGCATTTGAGCAAGAGCTTACGCGCGGCCAGCCCCCTCCTCTCCCCGACCCGCGCGTCGAACAACCCCGCCCCGTCCCCCGCCCCCGCTACACACCGCGCTGCGAACAGTAGCGCAACTCGGTGCTACTCGGGCAACCTGGCCGAGGCCGGATTAGAGCAAGCTTTCAGGCTAAGCGATTCCACAGGGAGGGGCAGCCGACGGCAGTTGGCGACAGCGTCGGCGGCGGCAAAGGCGGCGGCCGCGGCGCTCCCGCCACGCGCGCCCGCCCGCTCGGGCTCGGGTTCGAGGCTGGGGACGGGAAATCCGACGGTTCGCGCGAAATCCACCGCCGCCGGCTTAAGACCGTGCGGGGCTTGCGTTTTGCGACGCCGCGTGCCGGGAGGGGAGAGCGATCCGCGAGGGGCGGGGAAGAGACGCGCAACGTGGCGGCCGCGGGGCGGAAGCGGGGAGGAGCTGTCCGAGAGGCGGTGCCGGCGCCGTGGGAAGGGGTTGCAGAGGGCGGTGCCCGCGGGAGGCTCGGAACCGTAGAGGGGATAGGCCGCCCGGTGAGCCAGGGGTGAAGGAGGAGGGTTGACGAGAGCCGCCATGGAAAAAGCGAGTTTTTCTGGCCCGTGCTGCCATCTGTTATCGGGTGGCTGGACCACGACCGACGCGGACCTCTCGCCCGCCCCGCGCCTCACCGCGCCCACAAGCCCACTATTTGTTCGTTTTGTTTGGTTTGCTCGGCTGTTTTGCTTCCCTCTTTTTTCAATGCAAGAAATGCAGCGGCGATGTCAATGATATGTACTAATCCCCAATACGCATCACAGGGCGTTCGTCAATTCACGACTCGTCAACATTGCAGCCGAGCGGTCGTTGCACACCGCCGCCACACCACTGCTCCCTGAGGAGCGCGACGCCGTTGTCCGAGGCCCTCAGCAGCTCACTTCGCCCGTCCCCGCCCGCCCCGCCAGCCGCGCCCGCCCCGCGCACCCCCGCGAGCCCCGAGCAGAGCAGTCAGCACCCAGTGAACAGAACAAATGGCTCGCCATTTCACCTTTCTCCCGAATACCATTCATCACCATGTTCAAATATTAATGCATTTGAGAAAAAATGTAAATCCCAGGGGATATTTGCAACCATCTGTATCCTCTTATTTTTGGTTTTAAGTTTTCTGATTCCAATTTCTTTCTTAAGTTCCTACATCACCGAGATACACTCATTACATCGTTCCAAAAAATGTTGTTTTTTAATTTTTTTGTTTCTTCTTTTTTTTCTACACTTCTTAGGCTTCGTAGGCCTAATTTTTCTTGAGCCCAGACAAGGCAAGGGTGTTTCCCAGAAGCCGGTCCGCCGATGCGTGCCGTCTGTTCCGACGCGAGACGGCTGCCAGTGGGGGCGTCGTAATAAGCGGCGAGGCAATGAGGGGGGGGGGCGAGGCCGCGCCGACGTGGGGAGGGTGATGGTGAGGGGGGATGCGGCAGAGAGGAAGGGCGCCGATTCGAAGCCAGCGCGCGCTGCCGGAGAGTGGCAGGTACAGGCCGCTGCGAAAGCTCTCGATCGGCGCCGACGGCGCGCGCGCTCGCCATAAAGGCGTTTGGCCCCTCTAGCCCTCGCAAACTGGGGTCGTCACACACGATGGAAATCAAACGGAGATTTTGCTCGTGCTATTACGCACGTCCCATGGTCGGGCTGAGGTCGCTTGTGAATTTTCGGCACCTTTCCACCCTCATCGTGTTCTCTTTTGTGACTATTTCTCGGTCTTTTAATTTTATTTTATTTCATCTGAACATATTTCAACTAGTTCAATAATTTTTTCAAGTTTTAGATAGAAGTTATTAAAAGTAATATAGGCCAGAATAATTTCAAAACTGATTTCCTACTACTTAATAAGAATAGATACAAAGATACAACTAAATACACTAATAAGGAATTAAGTGTTTTTATATAAGTACTTTTGTTTAGAACGAGTCATTTAAGGTCTCTTATTATAATGTATGTTTTGATTAAGTGCGTTCCTGAATAGTACCATGACAATGATTGTCCAATTTCAAGAAAATCGAAGGGGAAATGAAGACTTCTTTCAGTAAACATCTACAAGTTCATTGTGAATATTACATGGATATTGACAGAAAATACCAGGATATATGAAATAATAAGATTTGTTTACAATACATTTAATGATACGTTTAATGATACCATCTACAGTTGATTAAAATACATGACTCCGATAATATGCCTTCCCCTAACATGGCTGCCTGAGAAGCACGAAAGCGTGGCTTACTAGTTACTTCACAGTACCTAACACATACTTCGTTGAAAACTTGGGTGACATGTTTAAACTGTACCTGCGAAACCAATGTAGGATCTTCCTGGAAGCCCTCTGGACGTTAGATGTGATAAGCAGACTGAGGGGACTCATCATATGGAGATTAACAATCCCGAACCTACAGGGAAATGTGTTTCAAACACATCGCCGCGTCAAACCTCAACCTGCAGGACAGACGTTTTAAGAAGTACAAGATTAATAAGGCCTAATGATTCACAAAACTGACTTCTTCTAGTTAAGAAAGTTTACTCAGTAGAATTATTAGTACGAGAAAATAGAAACAAGCAAAAAGCGATTATCCTAACACACTTCTAAAAGAGACGGTCTAGCTAATACATTTTAATTATATTATTACATTTTAAAGATCACTGTTTATGCAAGACGAATAATAATAATAATAATAATAATAATAATAATAATAATAATAATAAATAAGCTTTTAACAATAATAGAAAAATTTGACAAGACATTTTTGAGTCCCTCCTTTGAGGCCATAATTCGGAAAGGCCACGGAAGAGGATAAATTTGCACCCATGTAAACAGTGAGTGTGCAGGTAAATAAAAAACTCGCAATAACATCCAATGAACATTAACTCCGACTTGAGAGAAACAAAATACAGTGTACAAGGCAACACATTCGGAACTCAACAACGCTCCAATTATTGATACTATTATTTCGGAATATTAAAATCTTTAATCATAAGTGTGTATTAATAAGGCGAAGGCAAGTTAAACAAAATTAGATTATCGAGATAATGAATTTCCATCGATTTTAAACATCTATAATTTAATGTTGCCATTAAAACCAGCTTGTTCCATTCTTACAAAAACGTACATACATGCGTTTTTGATTAGTTTATCGAGCCCTTTGTAAGCTCACAAAGGGATATAGTTTAAACTCAGCTTCTTCCTACGTAAAATGAGTCAAGAACATATTAAATATATTCCGTCCATATCAAAACGATCGAGGACGCGAGAATATTTTTATATCTCTTGAAACATTTGGGCAAATGGTTTGAGTTGGTATTGATAGCAAACGCTTATTAATTAATAATCTTTTACGACATTTGAACAAAATCTTGGTTAAATGGTGGACCAAAATCTTGGTTACTATAAAGAGGAGTCTAATGAAGTTCAGTTCTCCACTCTCTTTGTATGTATACAAAGCGAATACTTCTAAAGATCTCACAAAACATTGAGTCTTCAATCTGAATATTCCAGTATTTCTCTTCGTCAGAAGTTCTCCAAACAAAGAGTTCTTGTAACAGACAAATCCAATTTTTTCTTGTTGGCCATACTTTTAGTTTTCCATCCCGTGACCAATATAATGAATACATGTCATGTAAGTGATGCAAATATGTCAAGTGCAGGTAACATGGTCAAATAGCTGTTATGGTGTTAACTGAAATTATTTACGATTTTGTGCTAGCATGCAGTCTGGGTGAGTGTAAGAAGTGCGTTAACACCCTACCAGACTTGTTGATTCGCGCATTCGCACTCTGGAGCTTTTAGTTTTGTAAAATTACATTGTATTAGTGTAATTTATATTATATATTAGTAGAGCTAGTGCTAGTTCCATGGTCATTAATTTGGCAATGACCATAAAACCTGCATGTGGGCATATTACCTTCAAATTACAATGTTTTTGTAAAATAACCACACAATATTCCTGAACCACTTTTTTTGTGATAAAGCTATTTCAACTTGAAGCAAAAGTGTTAAATTTCATCATGATGCTATTAATTTGGAGTGTCGAAATATATGAACAGCAAAATTTGAGTCGCTAAACGTGGCTTTATTACCTTCACATACCTTAGTATTTTATTAGTATTTGACATTTTGAACACAGTCTGAAGAAATAAAAACCTTTCCTAAAAAATTAGCGCAAGATTATGCAGATTCCAAAAGCCCAAAAGCCATCAGTAGCGATAGAACGCAAATTAATACATAAAAATATAATGTGATGCAAAACACACAATTTATTTCTAGGGCCGAGACCAAGAAAGTCGCCTCATACCCACAAGGCGACATTTTCTCAAAACCAGGGACGAACATGTTTATACTGAATGTATTTGTATTTATATTTATGACATCTTGTCTTTGATACCCAGTGAATCCTGTTTAATTTTTAACACGATCTTAGCGCGGTGTCTCCGGCGTGTTATTTAAAATTTAGACAATTGTTTGGCTCGCCCATCCGCAGGCATCGAACGTGACATGAAAATATATAGATAGAAATACTTTTGAAAAATCCCATACATCACCAATACACTAGGTTTAATTATCGGTAATCTGATGAATCAAGAGATATGGATTCACATTATACTGGAAAGGTACGACATTCATAGCTTTTAACGACTGTAGGTGCCTTGAGTCTCCTAAAACGTGTTATTTTTTTTCTTTCAGAACTCTATAGAATAATTTCTAAAAAACAAAATAATGCTAATCGATTCGTCCTGCTCGAGTGAGTCCTGCTCGAGTTCGAGTGAGCTACAGATGACCTTTGTAGGTAACAAAAACGCGTTTTGGATGCGTTACACTGACCGTTAAAAACGTCTTTTGATACTTATTTTAGATCGACATCTAATTTGCCCCAATTGCAGGGGAACTCCCCAATTGTAGTACACGCAAACGGAAGTTACTTGACATTATCCGACTGTAGGATTGTTCAGTTCATAATTTTCAAGACGTATTATCCTAACATAATTCAATATATTTTCCACTGAAATATATACACAGAAAAACACATATAACATCAATATGCAAAATTATATTAAGAATATTACAATATTTTCTATGAAATAAACTTCTAAGTCTGGGCAATGTAGTACAGTGGAGAAATGCCTGAAATTTTGAAATTTATATTCACGGGCTCTCCCTTGACAACGTCAGTAAAAAAATCTTCAGCAGATTAGTAGTAACGTCACGTAACGTTGAAAAGGCTATTTATCAGTCTTGTTTATCACATAACATGAATGAGTATTATAGAAAAAATTGGGAAAATGCTATTAAGAATGCCTAGATGTATTAAAATAGCAGTATGGTCTATCGTAAAATAAAATGCAATCGAGTTATTAATGAAATATTTCATAATGTGCCATTCATTAACACTCTAATAATTACGTACAGTCATATTTGAATACAAATATCCACGGTATAGAATTCAGATGATAATAATAATATTAATAATAATAATAATAATAATAATAATAATAATTTTGTCTGTTACCAGTGAAGAAAAAACCCAAATATTAATGAACAATATTTTTTTAATGCTTACCCTCAAGGAGAGGAAGCGTAGCCTTCAATAATATCACTAAACGAAATGTTGAATGCGCGTTCACATAGTAGTTTTGTCAAAATTGGATCTTTTTTGTTCTGAAGAACTTAATAACTTTCTTAATGATAATCTAACATGATGCAAAATTGATGTCTGAATGAAAGGTTTTGAGACGTGTTATAACAAAACGCATTCCTAAAAATATCTAAAGGTTTTCGAATTTATTAAATAACTATATTATCAGCAATGTAAATTTTGAATGTGTTTAAGACAATTATATCATATTTACATTCTCATATTTGTTTATATCGCAACTACAAAAAAATTAAGTTTTACATTATTTCAATAAACCGTCCCTTTAGAATGGCAAGCTTCCAAATTACATTTCAGTCCTTTCGAGTAAATTGATGTTAAAGTTTCATTAGCACATAATTCAGTCATCTCTTCACTTACAGTCATTATTTTACAGTAGCTAGTTGTCCGTCACCAGTTGTAAGGTCAGTGTGATCGCCACACTAACAGCTTATTTTCTTCGATATTCTTAGTTAAAATCTTGGCATTCCACAGCGTTAAAACATCAGTATTCTAAACATTGAAATGTTCACCTTAGCAGCTATGAAATAAAAAAAAAATTTAGAAACTTTATACTTAACAAATCTCTTTGCAAAATTGTTTATTGCATATTTTAACTACTTAATATCTATACTATATACAAGGTGGAGTAAATAATGATATCATGTGAAAAGGAATGGCAAGGAAGGCTGTAGTTGCAGTTGAGATATATGGTCAAGTTCTTTACGGAACGTGGAAGTGTTGATATATAGTCCCAATGAAGTGTCCCCATGAAGTGTAGATATACCCAATTGAGAGAAATCCTCGGATAATCGGGCATCATGAAGTATGTCTAATTATCAACACTTTATAAATGTGATTTTAATATTTCATCATATAGCATTCCAAAGAGAAAGTTCATAACATTTATATTTCATGAAGGCATTCTGAATTGTTAATGTAACATCACTAGTGTCGTAACATCGAGAGCCAACTTCCAGATCTCAAAAGACAGAACGCAAATTACGAGAGCAGATTTATTGCACCAACCTTCCATATAATCATTATTCTCGTTTTCTTTTCTAAAATTGCATGTAACATGATTAAACTTTTTAATTCTTTACCCAATAACTGGTATTTTAAGAGTTTGAGTATGCCATTTTTGAGTTAGACTTGCCTTCATAATGTTCAAAAGAAAAACAAACTTTTTATTTGTATAGTGAAATATATTTGTCATAAATTATTTGTATTTCTTAACAAAAGAACAGTTTACTAGTGTAACAAAACGAATGACGATAGAACCGATTGGTTACTTACTTTGTTTTTTACATATGTAGAAGAAAGTTAACGAATTTGGACCGTCATTCAAAGCGGATTGCACTTTTAATTCTATACATAAGAAAACTTTTATCGTATAAATTAGCATTACTGCTTGACAGCAATTCTGCAGCAATGTTAGTCAACTCTCAGAAGATACCAGCAACGGCCAATCCGTGTTTAAATTTAACAAGTTGCGCAAATTAGATAACAGAGAATGGCCTTCATTGAACTGTTTCAATAGGGCTAAAATTTTAAGCCGAGGTCAGACAAATTATATTCACTTCCCCAGCCGTTTGAGATATTATTTATTGCATAAAACGACAAAAAACTATTTATATAACATACACCTCATAAAATAAGCAAATGAGCAAGAAAATATTCTAGGCGAATAAGAAAAGAAAATTCAGATTCTGTTCACAATACCACAAAAAACAACGTTAAGACTTTTAATCAACTTGAGTCCGGCTGAATATGGAAATGAAAAATGAAAATGGTACAAACAGTATTTAGGATGTAGATTATTGGTTCTCTTACGTTTTGTAGAAAGTAAAACGCAGCCCGAAGAAATATTTCTGAATGAATTGCAAATATTAAAATCAATTTTAATAGATTACAATTAGTCCAGCATATTGGTTGCACGCCTTTATCTTTATTACTAATTTCTAAAAAGTATTTACTCCGCAAACTCTGACCCATTAAGCAAATGGTGCTTCAAATATTGAAATGATTTAATTTAGATAGACGTTTGACAATTACTCCGAGGTCAGGAATACACTAAATAAATGTATAGACTGTGATATTTTCCCAAGAAATCAGCAATTTCATTAAACAAGCTAAACTTCATTATTGTTTTTTATCTCTTATATTTATGGTAATAATGATGTTTTCAATAATCATACTTGTTATTCCATTTTTTATTATCGCATTCTTAAGAACATTTTTGAATGCGAACATAAGGAGAAAATTATTTCAAATTAGGTCACTCGTAATCTAATTTGGGCCGATTGATAGCTTGCATTTTTTCAATTCCTCTTTTGCAGAAACGAAGTAATTGATATATTATATTTTATAATGCAAGTGCGTAGACTACAGATTTTTAAGGAACATTTTTTTATTCAACGTCTGTTGAGAGAGCCAAAATGATAATTTCAACTCCTTTTTTTGTAGTAAATGCAGTCTGAGTCTTTATTTCTTGAACACGGCTTTTTATTTTTCTGAGTTTTAATAGTTTAGTGTCAAATACTTCAGGTTATGTTAGATAGGGATATATGAGTGAGAGAAATAGGAGGATTTGATCCAGAAGGATTTCCAATTTTTTAGCTCAAGGATTTGTTATTTTTCGTTCCAGATGATTAAGTTTCATTAGAACTGTTCCATATTAAACATATTTTCTATACATAAATAAATATAATTCATTGCAAACAAATTTGATCGCTTCTTTTATATTTCTAATTATTTCTAATTTCAATTTATTAAGAAAAGAAGAAAAAATATAAACGTGTATGTCACAAACTTGAATTATAAAGAATGTAGAATTTTGCATTTCCTATTATAAAGAACACAATAATACAACAATAATTGTAAATATTTATATTCAACTCAATTCGAAATTTTAATATTAACAATGTATCAATATAAAGCCAGTGAAAATTGTACTTTTCCCAAGTAAGCTGGGAATTCAGAACAAATCTTTTATTATTACAAACATTCGTGTAATTCAAAAACATAATTTATAATAAATACACAAATTAACGAGTTGGAGTAATTTACATTAATTTAATTTATCGCCAAAAACAGTAAAACGTTAACGTGATGTAAAGGAAGAAGTATAATCTCTTCACGCTTTCTTGAGCTCCAGTATCTTAACACAGACTAATTAAGAGAAGGTATTAACAAGCTCAGTTGGCAACATTTAAAAACATTCGGATCAAACTTACTAATTATGATATACAAGATTAATGTGAAAGTAAATGGATCTCACTGTAAAAATAGGCGTTATCTACGTTTCTGAAATTTGAAACGTATAGTTAGAATCTCTTCAGAGAACTCCTAAGAGTACTCCTAAAAAATAAAACATTGAGTCTCCAAGTACATGATATCTTCGAAAATAAAAATTCGTTTGTTTTTTTTAATATAACTTTATTAGTGAACGAATGTACATAGTTCAGTATTATGTATACTACATCATATGTATTTTTATGACTTATATTTAACTTAAATGCTAATCTTACAACTAAATCTAAATACATATGAATAGGACAGCGCCTAAACCGTAAAAATATTTTCCAAAACAGGCTATTCTTTGATCTACACCCGAGTCTTCGGGAATTTGAAAGGAATCCTCATAATTTTAAGGTTTACCTTATTTCAAAATGTTAAGACATTTTCTAACTTTTTTTTGAAAGCTACTTCAATTTTTTTTTCGTTGAAGTTTTGCTCAAATATATCTCGATGCTATTATAAATATAATGAGAGTTCGATTTTCATTAACACCAATGAATTACTCAATATGGCAAGAATTCATCATTTTTCAAAACGTCTCCTACAGCTTGATTATTGAAACTAAATTTTTATTAATACAATTCATTTATTAATATTACCACTTTAAATGATTTTTATTTCAGTATTTAAAATATCAGCAGTTTTCGTGTAATTTTTAATACGTCAATTTTGCAAATACCCCGCATGCTCCTTACTGAAATTTTCTTACTAATGACAATTTTTTTCTCCATTTGCACGTACAGAGAAAAAGAGCACTAAACAGTATGGTGTAAGTGTTCTATTCATATAACTTTTAATTTTCCAAAATTACACAAATGTTTAAATGACCGAAGGGGTATCGGGGGTAAAGTATAAATCAAAATTGTTGTTAGAAAACATTGAAATACGAAGTTTTTTACTGTATGATCCGGCTGTCTTGCACATACTCTTATAAAAATTTTAAAAGTAAATATATATTATTACCTAAACATTTTTCTTCACTTGGTTTTTGATATGATCGCTTTTCTGAGCATCCGCATTTTTTTTAAAATTTTTCAAAAATGTTCGCTTGAAATTTAAAAATAATCAAATATATTTACGAAAGCAGTCCGATCTAGAACTGCCCCTTCCCCCGAAATACTTTCTGGAGCCGCGTCCGGCAAGCGAAGAGAGGGCGGATGAGGTGGTGCCGCTGGCAGTGCGTCACCGGAGCAGGTGCGTATTGGCGCTCCCCGCTTCGCACTGAAGGCCGCCTGGCCTCGCCTCGCCATCTGCATTAAGCAGGTTATATTTTCACATAATCGATGCTTCGCTAATATTTTTATCGACTAACGGGTTCAATGAAATTTCTTAAATTGCTTCAGTAGACTGTTAAAACATGTTATGCAATATATTACTGCACTTTAATCTGAGCGCGGCTGATCAATACCGCCGCTATTATAGCAAATAAACTAGGCAGTTAGGAGTGAAATGAAGAACAGCATATTAGAGTCATCCCTTTGTACGAACAAGTTTCGGAACTTGTTGTTTAATACGCGTGGAACCCAATTATCCAACACTAATTAAGACAGAAAATACATTTTTTGAGTAATGACACACATTTTGGAATAACGAAGTGTACCTCTTTACGTTAATAAAAAGATCGGTATTTCATAAGTTACTTGCATTTTCCTTACACAAATGACCTCAATTGTTTTATGTACTCTCAAATTGAACACAAAATCTAACATACATTTCACATTACCAATAAGATGTTATCAATATATTTACAGTTAAAATATACTTTCTGGCGCATGTGGATTTAATATATTTTTTTAATACCATTTAATATGTAGTAGAGGGCATTACTCTTTCAAAGTGAGCATTGCACATTCCCCTTAACGGTCAGAACACTCCTGCCTTCCCTAGGGTGTGAAAAGCATGAGTCCCGTAATGCCATTGTCTCGGGATTTAGTTTGGCAACACGTTTCACCTGTCCTGCGTGCTTCTCTAACGCTGGTGCATATACCGGAAGTCTGTTTTTGCCTAAAATCTCCGTGGATGTCCACGTCACTTCAGTACTGGCTCTAGTATAAGCCTATTACTACTGACACAAGCTCTAGAAATCCTGTAGAAGTCCACATTGGCATAGATTACCGTGGACGTAGATGGTTTACTGTGCTCCACTAGACAACGCAGTAAACGTCACCAAATTGTGACGAACAGGAGACAAACGTTGTAATGGAGAAATGCTAAAAAAATCAGTTTTAATGATAAAAATAATTAAATGGCGAAGAATCAAATGATACCTTTTACAGTTCGAAAACAAATTCTTGGAAGGTATCCAGAGATTAAATAGAAAACATGAAGTTGATAAAGAAGATGAATATTTTACAGAAAGTTTTTTATTGGATATGTATTTGGAGTACATTTAGTACATTGTTGATTCACTGAAAATTAATTCTGTAGCTGATGAGACTTATCTGAATGTTTGCGTATCCTACGAATATTATTCGCTGTCGTTACGATAACCCATCATAAAACACAAAAAAAGAATCAATGATAAATATTATCATACTACAGTTATAAAGTATGTATAGGAGATCTAGGCTGAGTACTATTTCCACTTACAGAATAAAAGATAGTATTTTTAAAAAAAAATTTGGCATTATTTACCTAAAAAGCGGTGAAACTGTTTGTAACATATGGTGGAGAGGTATCATCTATGTATTTTTCCTTGATCTGAAGAATCATTTTCCCACCCTTTTTTCATACATAGCTGAATGATGAATAAAATTAACAACAAAGCGAGGTTTCCAGCATTTGAAAAATATACATTTTCGGTCCTGTGTTATAGAAAATTTTGTGAATGCCTACGACTCTAGTGGCGACTACAGCATAAACCAATTACCAATAGCTCAAGCTCTAGAAATTCTGAAGAACTTTACATCGTCTACTTTTTACTTACAGAAGGTAAAAGGTTCTCAAAAGATCAGTCCGTTTTTATTTACCCAAAATGAATGCGTCAAACATTTTATATAAATCAAAAGGCATCTAAGGCATCGTGAATATACAGTAAAACTCAAACGGTGGAAATCGTATTACACAAAGCAAGTTTACAATACCAAAATATAAATTTTGCAAGACTATATAAAGTTAGCCAATATACAAAAGTATGATCTTTGGCTCCTAAATTCCGAATTTAAAAATATATGTAGAACATCAAAAATAAAATAAATATTATCCAAATCCATGTGATATTCTTTTTAATATTGAAATTTTATCTATTCAGGTGACAAATCAGCTAAAACTCAATCAAGTTAACACATACAGGCAGAAAACCAAGTATTTATATCATTCGGAATAGGTCCTTAACAAGTAATCAAGTCCTATTTTAACAAACAAACAGTAATCATCAGAAAAAAAACTATTTTATCTGTGAATCTTTTTAGGTATTTTTTCACGATCAATAATTCCGATGTAAACAATGTGAATATTTTCGCTCTAAAATTACAAAACCTAAAGAAATCAACATAGCACAGTCAAAAAATTAAACTGCGAAATGCACTTACTCTAATAATAATAATAATAATAATAATATAAATAATAATATAAATAATAATAATAATAATAATAATAATAATAATATAAATAATAATAATAATAATAATATAAATAATAATAATAATATAAATAATAATAATAATGACGAAAATTCTATTTAAACGGGAAAACGTCAAACATTATTTGTATGACGAACCCCGTCAATTTCGTCTTGGGTCAAAAATGTGGGATGGCCTTTTGAATGGCTATTCGTACTCGAGGCCACCAGAAATGTGGTGATACCCAATAAAAGTGACAACTGGAAAGTTAGCATTTTAGGCAAGAACGGTTTAAACCTGGACAGAACCATTTATTTCGCGGGTAGAAAATTTTTTTATTGTATATGCCGGGTGTCTTGGCATCCTCAACGTTTAGTAATAATAACAGATCATTTTCTAAACAAATCCATGTATTCGCTTTTCAGTTTTTTTTTAATCACAAAGCTTTTAGTGCCTTGGAAGACTATCAGCCTTTAGCCACTTTCCTCCTAAATTCTAGTACTTCGCACCCGCGGCTTTCAGACGTAAGACGTTGCGGTCCTGCTCGTCACTACCTGTTTTAGTTAAACATTTTTCTTCATTTAACAGACAAATAAAGATTCTTGTCATACGCCACTTTTGTTGAACATCGACGATTTAGTCACTAACCGCGATATATACACTAATCGCTCCGATAACGGCACCCGACAGCACAATTCCTAAATCTTAAGGTAGTATCTTCGTGCCAGTCGCCAAACAAATACTCATTTATTTATTACATCTGTAGATTAGCAATAGCTGCTTGTAAATGTGAGCGGAAAATTTTAAAATTACTTGTAAATAGTTAATAGAAAATTATGGAATTGTTTCTCTATACAAATAATTTTGAAATTTAAATTTTGTCTCTCGTATGATTTTTCTTTTTCATAATTTTCCAATGCCTATGACTTCGACACCCACCCATTTCTTTCTTTCTATCCATCTAGTCCATTTCGTTCACATTGTTTAAATCAAATGTAAATTATCATAAAATAATTTGCGGTTGTTTGTGACTCAATATTTGAAGATAGGTCACTTTTTAATTGTATTAGACAAGAAGATGTGCTGACAATAGCAGCATTTAGACAGTAACTGCATGACCGAGAGCCAGTACTTCGTTTTGAGATGATTTCTCAGTATTTTTTATCAATTACCAATCAAAATTCCCGGACGGGTATATAACAATTAATATCACCTAATCTATCCAAAATTTGTTATGAACTGAATACAAATCTAAGTTACTTTGACCGTATAATTTTAATTATTAAAAAAATACTATGCCCGCAAAAGTTTTTTTCATTAGAGCCTGTACTAATAAAAACTTATTTTATTAAAAAATTAGGCCGGCGTGGGGCATGATAGAGAATTTACTTTAAATTAAAGTATTTTTTGGGGGGGATACTGCACTGTTGTCGATCGAGGGAACTTTCTACCTCAAGGATATTGTTTTATCGGTGATATGTCGTTAGCATTCCGAATAAAGTAATTCGAGGCGTTGTCTTTGCGAAGAATATTGTTTATTGAAATGACCGGTTTTAATGTCTTAGCCATCATCATCATCATCATCATCATTATCATCAATTTGTGCTGTTTGGAAAGTGGTTTCTGGTCGTGTTTGGTAGTAGTAATGTGATTGAACAGATAGTAAATAAAGATGTAAACGTTAAAGTGTACTGGCTTCCAAAGAGCTGGAAACTGTTAAGGAAGGCTCTACCTTAAGGCTCCAAAGCGTCTCGCGCCCCACGTGCTCCTTCCCGCCGTCGCCTCGCAGGGGAGCGGGGCGGGAGCCGCGGGGCGAGCTCCGCCGCCCGGAGGCGCGCTATTTCGCCGCGTCGCGAGGGCGGTTTCGCAAACGGTCAGTGGCTGGCGCGAAGGGTCCGAGCAGCGAAACCGGCCTGCCCGGTGAGAGGCGGCGGTCCCCAGCCAATTTCGCGAACAGCTTTCTCGAGGAACCTGTTGGCGAACGCAGGGCCTGCAAGGGCCCCGCGCCCTTGTCGCCCTCGCCAAACCTCGCCCCCGCTCACCCAGCGAGTCTTCCAAGATGCCCACGCTCGCTCGCCCACGTGACCGCTCACTTGCACACCAGATCGCCTGCTTGCTCACAAGCCTTACAGATATTACTTGTAAGAAAGGGCCGCTTTGACACCTACTGCTTAGCCACTGCTGCCAACATAACTGCATGTCCATGTACTCATTTTGTCAGTGCGTTCGGTTACAGTTAGTTCATTTTTACGTGGCTTCCTCATCATCTTCTGCAATGTCATCGCCCTACTTGACGTTCGATTGCTTCCCGACTGGTGAAAGTGGTCCGTTCTTAGAGTAACTCCTCTATATCTCAGAATCCGCGCACGAGGGGATTCTTTCGCCTGTTTTCACATGCAGCAGGGGGCAAAATACTTCATAAATGTCGATAATGCAGTCTGAGACACGAGCGATAATAATATGCTTCGCATTCTACGCAGCACCTCACAAATGCATGTATTTTACAGAAATATTAACGCTTACACAGGCAGAGACACGATCATTCATATACGCGTATTCATACACACGCAGAGGCCTATTCTGTTCGCACATTAGTACGTACCTGTTTCCACGCGCACGTGCATGAAAAGAGATAAACGCGGTTGCCTTTGTCATCTAATGAGTCTCGACATTACGGAGAGAAATAATATTTAATGTTCTTACCAGGAAGACCTAGCGCGCGCGTCACATGTAAAGGTATTTCTTCACATGACGCCAAAGACGGTTTCCGTGAGTGAATCCAGAAACTGGATATAAAAGATGGCCCTGTCAGCAGAAAAAAAGGAGGAAGAAACTATTCAAATACTTTTTAATTTTCAACCCTGTAGTCCTCCTCCATTGTGAGTAATACAGCAAACATAATGTTTGTTTGTTATGTTTCTTTTGCATTTACTCATGTCGCATTACGTGACAATGCATATGATCGCATGTGAAAGAAATCAAGCAGTATGTAGATTTAAACATTTGGAAATTATTATTCGTTATGGTTATTCTTACAGACATGAAAATACATTATCATACATAACATAAAATAATAATTAAAATAATGACAATAATAAATAATAACAATAATAATTACAAAAATAACAAAAATGACTACAATAATAACAATAATGACTACAATAATAACAAAAATGACTACAATAATAACAATAATGACTACAATAATAACAATAATGACAATAAATATTATTGTTATAATTAATCTCATGAGTGCCCTCTTAATAATACATTAACACATGAATTGTAATATGAATTGGTACTTGGTTTTCAAGATACTCAAAATGATCTCAACAGATTAGCTTGGGAGTCCTCAATTTATATTGCTGGTATAGTTTAAAATCACGTTTGCAATGTATCATTTTTCAAATTCCATTTAGCTACTCACTACTGTTACTGAGAACAATTGAATTATATGGAATCTTACGAAATCGTACGAAATTTTATCTCAAACGAATTTTCAGGCAAACAATCAAAATATTAAAAATCTAAATTACAATATGAAAAACCGAAGATGAGTTGTTATGTTAAAACGCAAACAATATGGTTAAGTTAAATAAAGTGAGAGTGAAAGGATAACTTTTCCTGACAATGTACACGATCTCAGGTGTTAATTTAGTCTCTGGATGATTTTTCTGCCCATCTGGTCTCCCTGACACACAATGCTTTGACTCTCAATACAAATTTTGAAAATTTTACAAATTCAAATTACGTGATTCAAATTCAATTTTCTAAAAAATAGAAATTTAAATATTGATAAAACTTCAAAACGTATTTAAAACAACATAAAGATATAAAAAATTACGGCATCAGGAATAGAGACCGGATGTCTATTACCTAAAAGTGTTAGAAATATGCAAGCATATGTGACGTAAAAATATGAAAATGTGACCATAAAAAACTTTAATTTTTTAGTTGCATTTTCGAAGCCTTAAAAATCATTCGTTTCAATATCCATTATATTGAAAATATACTCTTTATTACTTTCCTTACATGCTTAGCCACGATATCTATAGTAAGAATTCTTTGAACATTGCCATTTCATATTTTTTTAACAATTTAAAATGTATTTGTTGACTTTGGTAGTGTTCCAAAGAAGAAGAAAAAAATAAGTTTTTTCTTTAAAAAATGATATTCACTAAAATATTTTCTATATTATTGTGATTTATTATATAAATTCATTCATTTACAAAACGAATTACGACAATATCTCGGTTATAACAGCTAAAATACGAAACTACAAATACGCAAAGCATTTGGGCTCGTTTTTAACATCAGAATGAGAAGCAGCGTTCAAACCGTTAGTTTACATTTCTGCGTTCTTATTGCAGGCGAACGTAAACCATTCAATCATAGTTACCTATGCACCTTATATCAAGGCCTTCTCACCGTTTCTCTCTTTTAACCTAGTTCCTCACAGCCTTTGCCAGCCTTTCCTTTCACCCCTCTGTCCTCTCTCACACTTCACCTTCCCTCTCACGCCAGTGAGTCGCCCGGCAACATCAAAGCTTCTCTCACCGTCCGCTGTAGAACTTGCGCGACATGATCATTATGTGACTGGCACTGCCACGCAATCGCCAACGCTACTCGCCATGTCCTTTCTCTAGCACTTGAATTGGATTAAACGTCCGACCGTACCCGCGTCCCTAACAGTGTCCTTGCCTCTGTTTTGTGTTCCATCTCCGTCACATTCTTTCCCCTGTAGGTCCACGCGTGTTCACGTCTTTGTCTTTGACTACGACAAGGCCATTGGCGTAGACATCGCTCGGGCTGTTGTCAACTTGTACCTGACTTTACCTTCGCCCTCCACGTCCTCCCCATTTCATCGCTTGCCTTAAACACCAATGCCACTTATACAGATTTCACTACCTGTCACTTTGAAATCTACCTTCTCGGACGCTTGACAACCTTCTCCGCTGTCCACAAGTCAACGTATGTGGAACCTTGTTCCCGTCTACTTGTTGAGCAACGTTTCTGTCCAAACACCTATTTCTTTGAACCAATAAATCGTAGTTAGTCACCGCCTTGGGCTCTGCCACCTGCTTAGATTTGAAAAAATACGGTTTCCTTCTTTCCTTCACTTTCTCTCCGTTTTAATCATACAACGTACATCCCATATGCAACAACACTAGCATGAACCCTCACCAATTATCTCTCCCTCTCTCTCTCCCTCTCTCTCCCTCTCTCTCCCTCTCCCTCTCCCTCTCCCTCTCCCTCTCCCTCTCCCTCTCCCTCTCCCTCTCCCTCTCTCCCTCTCTCTCTCTCCCTCTCCCTCTCTCCCTCTCCCTCTCTCCCTCTCCCTCTCTCCCTCTCCCTCTCTCCCTCTCTCCCTCTCCCTCTCTCCCTCTCCCTCTCCCTCTCTCCCTCTCCCTCTCTCCCTCTCCCTCTCTCCCTCTCTCTCCCTCTCTCTCTCCCTCTCTCTCCCTCTCTCTCCCTCTCTCTCCCTCTCTCTCTCCCTCTCTCTCCCTCTCTCTCCCTCTCTCTCCCTCTCTCTCCCTCTCTCTCTCCCTCTCTCTCTCCCTCTCTCTCTCCCTCTCTCTCCCTCTCTCTCCCTCTCTCTCCCTCTCTCTCTCCCTCTCTCTCCCTCTCTCTCTCCCTCTCTCTCTCCCTCTCTCTCCCTCTCTCTCTCCCTCTCTCTCCCTCTCTCTCCCTCTCTCTCCCTCTCTCTCTCTCCCTCTCTCTCTCCCTCTCTCTCCCTCTCTCCCCCTCTCTCTCTCTCTCCCTCTCTCCCTCTCTCTATCTCCCTCTCTCTATCTCTCACACACACATACGCATACATATACACCCCATTGACGCACACACGTATACGTATGTAACACACCGACACATGTACATCAGCACACATACACATCACACCAACTCACGTCGAGATGCACCCACACTAAAGCAGTCGCACGCACACATATGCATGCTCACACACATACACACTCACACACACACAAGCGTTCCCTTCCCTCCCGCCTCACTCTCATCGGCCTCTTACGCACCGACATCAAAGCTTCCATTACTCCCTCGGAGGTGCGCCTCGCGCCACGGGGCCCGAGCGGAACGCGGCAGCCAGCGCGCTCGCCTTCGCTCTCCTCGCCGCCGGCCTTGCATCCGGCTACTCCGCCGCCTCCCCTTCCCCGCTCCACCCGCAGCCAACAACGCTATTCTCGTGAGGTCGTGACTTCCGCCTGCGCCGCCAGCTATTTCAACCCCTGCTCGTTTGGCCCTAACCAACGCATCTCTTCGACACCCTCCACCACGGTCCCTTCGGCACTCTCCACCACGTGTCTTCCTCCTCCTAGCCACTTCATATTTTGGCTGCGGGTTTTCTTTGGAAGCTCTTCTTCTAGACACGAAATGCAGAAACGATCAAACAGTAACGAAATTACCTCTGTATTTAGTACAAGAACCTTTTTTAGTTTCAAATTTCTATTATAAAAACTTCATCCATGAGACCCTGCATTTGGAATCTCTGCGGAAAATATATCTCCACAAAATGTGCATTGCACAGATTGGGCATTAGCTATTTTCTACATCTTAAAACCTATGTAATTACAAAGTATTTAAGTGATGATGGACTGACCATGTTAACAGTCTATTCTGCAGTCCAGCAAAGCGAAAGCTATCCGAAAGAAATGTGCTGCTTCATTTACCCTGTTACTCATTATTAGAGTTGAGTTTTGCTCAGAAAGTAAAATTTCTCACTGATATCTCTGTGTTTCGAAACGCCAACTAATAGATAATTCATTTATCATGTTATTTTATCAGATTACATAGCAAAGCTTCAATTTGCAAATTGAAAGAATAAATTCTAGAAATACTCTATGCTGTTCCAAATGAACACAACTAAGCACATGAGACTAAACTGGGGCGGATAATACATTCTTTTGGATAGTTACCATTCTTCAGATAAGTTGGAGTACTCCATTTTAGATCTTCATATTTCTCTTTTTAGATGATAATCTTTTCCTTCTAGAATTTTACGTTCCGTTGTTTTAGGTAGTTACGTTTTGGACATTGACACAATTTTTATCATTTACACTCAAACACTCCTTGTACAGAAAAAAATTTTAAATGTTCATTTGCAGTTCAATTATTAATATATTTTTGTTTTAAAATTATTTTTCTTACTTATATCTGAACCTTAAAATGCTGAGGTTGTTCTCTTTTTACATTGAAAATTGAAGAAAAATAATTTGTCTGAATGTCTTACAAAGAACTAGTCACTTAAAAAAGTTTCAAAAACTTACAATTTCATATTTTCTCTGAAACACATCCAAATTTAATTTCTCTGTTAGTTACATAGTTATATATTCCCTCATTCATACCCTAAGGAATTTTGCCTTACATTTATGAAAATATGAAAAATTTACAGCTACAACGTTTCTATTATCTTCTCTCATGAAACGAAATTTTGTTCATTTGAATGATTTTATAACATATTCAATAAGTAATTATATGTGATAAATACATTTCAAAGCACCAAGGTTTCAGTTAAATTACTTTCCTATCTGATTTCTTTCTATTTGAAACTGAAATATCTTAACATTTACAGTTTGAATTGATTATCTACATATGTGAGATCTGCCCGTGTCTTTGGGAAAGAATACCTTTCCCAATGAGATGCTCAGGTGCTTTCTCTTTTCTATGAATGAAAACTGAACTTAAATGGTATTATCTTTTAGGTCAGCCTAGGTGGATCTGCAAATCTACAGCTTACCATCCATAATTATTCATTTTGTACACCCCTCATAGCTCTCCTACCACCCTTCGTACAGAGGAAGAGCTCATGCCAAAAATGTAATCAATTATCCAAAAGAAGGTCACGAAAACTAGTTTTCCTCCCTCGTTTTCGCAAAAAAATGAGTGTGGCATGCATCATCATCATCAGTTCAATATCACCATCCACATCATCAATATCACCGTCATCCCATACTGGAGCCAATGAAATAGCTAGATAGTGTACAACAGTGTGCTCGCCCACATCATTTCCGCAAACCGTTGATAAATCATATCTGCAGTTCGTTTACCGATGCAAATAAGTTTTCTACAATTCGGGAACGAAAATGTCTGATTTAGAATTATGCTAATCTCTCATTTTTTAAAATTTTATTATTGTTTAGTTAATTTGTTTTATTTTTTTGCATTTTTATTCATCTTTCAACTGAACGTTGAGAAGGGATTCTGGAACTCAAGAAAGGAGATGATGTTCTCTCCCATACCTCACATACATTTTTCTGTTTTTTTTGTTGCTTTTTAACCAAATAAATGAATTTAAATTGTTTTACTAGAGATTAAAATATTACTTTATATTATCCACATTTCAAGAAGTGTAGAAACGATGCTTTCTTTCACTTTTGTAATCATTTTAATAAACCATATTTGATTAAAAACATTCACATAAAATGATTCACAACATTGAAAACACATTCACATTGCCACTACATTCTGCAGTGCCACAATTTATAACCGAGCAAGCTATCGTAAGAAGCGTCGAGACGACTAGGCAGCTGCTATACGGATCTGCAACACTACTCCCTTCGTCTCTGAACGGAACTTCTGCTACCTCCTCTGCTCCGTTCTCATTGGAAAGTCTTATTTCTTCTAGTGCCAATGCACAGTAAGCACGATTGATCATTGTCTGGTATATCACCGATCTGAGCAAGTAACTAAGTTCATATTGAAACTGTTCATAAAAGATAATTGAAATCCAATTAAACTGGTAAATTGAACATTTAAATGACCTCCAACGCCACCTGGTGTGCTTGAAAGCGTGTGGTAACAATTATATATCTTTAGTTTTTGTATCTTATGCTGTTAAATCGCAGGTACATCACATACATTAAATAAAATTCGTCTGATAGTATTTGATAGATGTTCTGAGTTACTGAAGAGTTAAATTTATGTTTAACAAGGGCCTAAGGAAGAGTATTTAAAGCTAATATATCTTTCGACGGCTATGGTGATCTATACCGCTTTTGCTAAAAAGTAAATACCTACATTATCAATAATAACAATAATAATAATAATAATGAGGAAACAATAATGACACCCTACCACACCAATTTGTCCGCAGTTGTGTCTTGCCTTAAAAAAATAGTTCTAAATATAACGTCTTGAACAGTCCTCATACATAAGATGTATGGCAATTGAAAGCTACGATCGCAGTGTTTGAATTACGATGCCTTCACTCGCCTCTATAATTACTCAAACATGATCAGAATTCCCTGCACGTCAACAGTACTGTGACACAACCATTCATTCTTTCTTCGCAGAAATCATCTCTAACTCAAAAACTTACACTGGCTTAAGATCCACGTGATCCACCTAGATCCAATATTGATTATTATGACTATGTACTTACTGTCGCATCGTCCTAAATTTTATCTCTCCCTTCTTCGTTAATTTTTTGGCAGTAAAACACCGTCGGTTCAGCAGTGATACCAAGTCTATTTCTGCCTATGCTTTGGAACAGCCCTCGAATCTACACCATCACCAAATGGTGGGGTGTGGTGTTCAGTGGTTATTATTTAGTTCTCCTTAAGTTAGGCAAAAGAGTAGTAATATAATTTTGTCATAAAACGCTGTGATGTAAAGTAAATGTGTTCGTTTACCGAAAGCAATTTCTACATTTTATTTGAATCTAGGAAAAAATTAACAAACACAAAATTAGTCATTTTCTAGGATTGCATACATACAGTACTCATTATATCGTTTTACCATTTATATTCCAGATAAATAGTTTTTGTGTCTTGCTCTATTTTTTAAAAATATTCTAAATAGATTGTCTCGAAGGGTATTCATACTAGAAATTATGGCAATTGAAGGCTATTTTCGAAGTGTTTGAAATCACGTCGCTTTCACTCACCTCTATAAATTTCACTAACACGTTCAGATGATAATCAATAACGTAGGTATCCTAGATGAACAAAACACTGCCGTTTCCTTAAGTTTCGTAAATACTTTGCCTTACAGACTTCCCTTGTTTTGTTTTTTCTTAAAAAAATTCAAACGGGACTTTCGTTAAAAACCAGAGAAAAAATACAGATTTTATTAAGATTAAAGAAAGTCATTAAAAATCTTGTTGGTTTTGGCGGAAATCTTTTGGAATTATACAGTGTTGAATGTTACATATCTTCACTGCACGATCGTAAGAGAAATAAAAAGCTAATTCTCAAAATGGCGTGTGTGCTTTTGAACTCTTTCATTATTTTTGTGCATTTCGAGATGTGAGGTTACGTAACCAGAGACTCGCCGCAAAAATGCGTGTGTTTCTATTTTTGTTAATTTTATTATGACAAGCGTAATAAATTTCATATTCCATTTCAGTTTCAATTCGTCAACGTATACTGCACGCAAATTTAGTGTATCTCATATATAAGCAGCTGAAAAATAATTAAAATTATTAAATAACTTTATTAAATACAGAGCTCTAAAGTTCACGAAAATAACTTAATAAAAAGTATTGCAATGAAATACGTGCAGCAACGACATTTCCGGGAATCTTAGTTGGTCTTGCAGCGGACGTCAACTACGGCGTGTCATTGGCAACAGCCAATATCGATACCGTAAGCACAGGTTCACTGTTTCTCCCCCCTGTCTCCGTCCCTTTCTACCTTTCCATCCGTTTCCCTCCCACTCGGACGGCTGCTCCTTCGTCTAAAACGTCTTTTAGCGTCCGCCGTAAAGGCTCCCTCGACACGGCCTGGGCGCAGCGCGAACCGCGCGATCGTCCAACGGCCGGCGATACGCTTGGCCGCGCAAAGAACGCGTGGGCGGGCGGGCGGGCGGGCGGGCAGGCAGGCAGGAGGTCGCGGCCGCGCGCGCGCGCACGGGGCCGTAACCCGGTGGAGCGCGACGTCGTAACAGCCGCCGCCGGCGCCGTGCAGTGCCGGAGCACGTGTGCACATCAGGCCGCGCGCGAATGATCGCCCACGCGCACCTGCGCGCCCTCTGCCGCGCCGCGCCACGCCGCGCCGCACGCTAGGAAGTGCTCGGGCTGCGCGTGGGTCGAGGTGCTTGGGCCTCGACGATCGCAAGCTCCAGATGCGGAATCGAACAGATTCTGAATGGAGGGGAAGAGAGCAATCTAGAAATTATTCCCTTTGTGTGTTCCCATGAGACGAACTTTGGCCATCGTTTTACCTACTGAACTTCTTTTACATGATCATTAATAGAAGTGTTTTAGCTTTCTAATGTGATCGCTTTCTTTACTAACGGGGAATGCTTTGGACATACATCCAGGCGCAAGCCGACGTGCTTGGGCTTCTGCGATCGCACGCGCCGGCTGTGGAATCGAAAAGCTTCTGGTTGGACGTGAACAGAGTTATCTGGGCATTATTCCCCACGTAAGATCCTATGGGGAGCTACTTCTATCGTCGCTTTATCAATTGCGCCTCTTTTACGTAATCATAAACAGAACCACTTTCAATTACAAGTTTTTGGATTCTACTTAGACCTTCCTAGTGTGATCGTTTTCTTTACTAAAGGGGAATTGTTTCAGCATTTCGGCGTAGGTTGGTCGAAGTGCTCTTGTTTCGACGACCGGATGCGCCAACTTCGAAGTCGAAAATCCTCTAGACGGTCACGAATCAGTGCTGTATTACCCTCGTTAAGCTTTTATGGGGAGCAAGTTCTGTCGTCGGTTTATCAATTGGGCCTCTTTTACGTGGCTATAAGCAGAACTATTTTCAATTTTTTTTACTTTCTCGCTTTGGAGTAGAGAGAAAGTTATGTAATGCTGCGCGAAAAAACTGCGAATATTCGTCAGAAAAAACTCTTATAACAGGGCCCTAGTAACGAAATGTGGATAAATCCAGTTAAAGTTAGAAAAAATCCTCTAACACGTGGTGTAACCAGAACCCATGTTTTGTGGGTCCTTAATACCGAAAAATCGAATGACAGCAAAATGTCTGTTTGTCGCTTAACAACGCCAGCGGTTAAACCATTCAGTTGATTTTCTCCAAAATTGATATTTTCCTATCAGATAGCGCAGCCTCTAAAATTTGAAACTGATATTTTAATTTTGGGGGGTACTAATACGGGTAAATACAAATGAGAAAGTATGTGCTGTTTTAGCACTACTAGTTACAGTTCTGCTTAGAGGGCACGTGAATCGCTCCACTGAATCCCGCAGACAGTTTTCCCTCACCTCTGCTTCCCAACTAATACTCTTTCATTTTTCGATTCCTGAGAAGGCATAGCCCAGCTCAATCTCGTTTCGTTCATCTGATGTTTCCGAAGGAGTAAATTTTTTGTTGAGTTTGCATTTATAAGTAGCGCAAATATATTGACGCGTACCAATCTAAAGAAAAACTCGAACACAGGTAAACATTACATAATTATCGAAATTGTGTATGTTACGTTAGCGAGGTAAGATGTTCGTGATAGAACGTTTCGAGTTTTGTTTCCATACACATTTAAGTGGTGGCTTTCAACTTTGGCAATGGTGTAAAAGGACATGCAAATATTTCTTGAAAGCAGACAGAAGTGCATCAATAATAATCGATCAATATAATATTAAGCAGACCACGTAAAAGTAGAAATCAATCATGATAATGGGGAAAATTAAACTGGATGCAGTCGGGCTATGAGATTTTGGAAAAGTAGGTAAACGGGTTAGGAAAAGTTGTCCGAGGGATGAAGTCAGTATACACCCTGTGTGACCATTTTCTTTACTAAATTCTTTAGACATTACGCAGTTTTGTTTCAGTTAACACATTTCAATTTACACATTTGGCAAGGAATGACCACAACACGCGTGCCAGAGTGCCTCCCATTTCGAGATTGCGCACAGGAGAGAGACGGAGGGAACGCATCTCCGTAAACGGATCAAGAGAAAACTCAAGATATTCCTGATAATATTTCATGTTTTTACAGTATATTAAACAACCACACAGTAGCATCTTATATTTATTAACTTTTATAGCTTCCAATTTTTTACAAATTCACTTAATTTTATATAATAATTCTCTTTCATACAGATTCTTCGTATTCACTATTTCCTTTCAATTCAATTTTATGATGGCCCATTCGCAATACAGATAATTTTTTTAGAAAATTATGAATTCAAAACTTTTATAAAACATTGGAATTTGAAAGTACATTTTCTTTTTGTAGGGAAATGGAGGCTAGAAGGTGAATCTGTGGTCAGGACAATTACTAATTGCAAATAAACAAAAAAAGTCTCATTAAACCGACATGATCAACACCGCCAACATTCTTTTATTAAGTTTTTCAGAACTTTTATAGATAATTTTTAACTATTTTCCTCAGGTTAATATAATATGAAACACTGAAAAAAGAACAAATTCAATATGTAACAACGCAATAGTTAACAGATTTTCACAATATTTTCAAAAGCCAACTTCATATGCGAGTACACTGTTAATTGTATATAAAAAATATCGGAGATTCACATATTAAAAATATTTTATTTCAAATTTCTTCATGAAAATCAAATAAGTAGATAGACGAGATTAAAAAGATAATAACGTTACGTGCAGACATAAAACATTTTTTAAACATTTTTCGTCCCAAACCTCTGAAACAAGGCAGCAAAGCCATCCGGAAATCCTAGCGCGTACGGGATTCGTCAGTGGAAGACACAGTAGTGTGCCCGACCTAGTACGAGATTCGATCCATGGACCCGGTGAATGTGGGCGATCTCGCTGTCCATTCATGCAGGGGTCGATACAGGAATAGTGTGAGGTACTACTACGATAGGGGGCTACGCCTGGTGCCCAGCCGACATAGTACGGCCTCACCGGCTGTCTGGACTGAATGGACGCGTAGCGCCAGCCACCAGAGGGATAGGATTGTCGCAAGGTCTGCTCGCGTGCCGTGTAAACGGAATTCCAGCGATCGTGCATCCCCTTCCAAGAAAATCACTGCCACTTCAAACATTTTAGGGCTGTTCTTATGATGTGAAATGACATTCCACAACCAAAAGAAGTCTACTTTGTGGGACAAAATCCGAAAACACGAATAATTAAAACTTTATTGGGAACACGAATAAATTTAGAAATATTTTAATGTAATGCGTAATTTTCTCGTGTCTCTTCTCCTTTCAGATTATTTTCACTACTTGGGTTATTTTCTAGCCGGTTCATATTAATCCCTCCATTATATACTATTTCCTCCAAATACACTCCTCCGCAGGTCACTATCTTCTGTCTTCCACCGCAACTTTAGTATTCATAGACTGGTTAGTGTTTTTTTTTTTTCATATTATGTGCAGACGTCTACTTCTTCCCTTCAAATTCCATTTATACAACATTCTTACAATCTGACTCCTACATTCTACATCATCTGGGTACCACATCAACATCCTTCACTTATATCCATTATGTTTCCCTGCATTTACATAATACTTCTTAAGACGGATTTCCTGGTCTTTTCTCGTCGTGAGTTTGTGGCAGATCTTCTCCAGAAAATATTTTATCCAAGCATTTCGTCTGCATTGCCTAAGCTTACGTCATTCAATCGAAAATCCTTAACTAAAATAAATATAAATATTTCAAACAAAGTACAATTTGGCATTTTATGCAGCATTATGAATCACTACTTGGGGTTTCTTTTTATGCCACAGATTTACTCAGATGTAGTATTAATGCTTACAATAAGTTCCTTATTATGTAATTCAGCACAATGTAAAATGTATTTTTGATATTTTATACTTAATTAACACTGTTATTTGATTGACGGTGGTGGCGATATTGCAATAAGATTTTTGTTCGATCAATTTACTATTGTATTTTTCAGAATATGACGATCTTCTGGATGTGTACTCATCAAAGAATACATAGGAAAACATTTCTAAAATTATTTTCGTTCGTTTAGAATTCTTTTTGAAAATATGTTCCTTATATGTAACACGTTTTCTTTAGAATGGAGATTTACTCCAGAAATTCGATAATTTTCTGTGCCAAAATAGATGAATTTAATTAATACAGAAGTGACAAGTGATATACCTAAAGCAAATTTTCCTTTACTATATAAATACCTACGATGCTCCCCTTGTCACTTAAACGAAAATTCCAAAAAATGTGCTTTCACGATACATTACGGATAACCTTTCTAGAATCCTAAAATCTTGAGAGAAGATATTTCATACCTAATCTAATGTGAATTACTCTTTAGATAAATTAATTATTTTTCTCAAAATGACGTAGTACTTAGAAATGAATTTTACTTTGCTTTCTCATATACAAACGATTATTTAATGAGTACTGCTAGCTGTGTACCATTTCATCCCCGTCTTTATTTGATAATTGCTTTTCAGGATTCCCCAGACCAACGACTCTGTGTCAAGGCATTAAGGAAATGTTGTGGGTAAACATTGATTCAGCTCAAACAGTAAATTAGTAGGAACAGAAAAGTTTCAAAAATGGGTGTGCAACTTCAGTATTACTTTTTGTATAGGACATCAATTATTTTAAAATTAACAAATAATTAACACATGTTTGTATAACTTTGTAAGTTCTGCATTAATGCTTTCATCAATGGAAATAAAGTTAATACAAAAATGCAATAATATATTTGATATATTTGAGAACTATTCAAAAACCCTGTAATTATACTACAAAATTTCGGGTGAAATTTTCTCACATAAAATTCTCAACTGCCTATCATAAGGCCGCAAAAATATCCTTGCAATAAGTGAGAAAGTTAAGCTTCCTCTTACTACAAAATTTGTCAAAATATTTCGCTTTCTAATATTGCTACCTTTAGCCTTTTTTGAGATCCATTTATTTTCAATGTACAGTGAAAACAAAAGGACAAACACGAATTACGCAATAACATTTATATGAAAATTATTTTATTGAATTTTCAAAAATTCAACAAAAAATGTAAAACTCTCATAAGTAGGCTACCCTAAATTATTTTGTGCACTAAATCCTCATTAGCACAAACTCATTTACCACAAAATTAGTATTAAAACGAACCAAGTATGGGTCCCGCCAAAGAATCGTGGCAATGACAATATATAAAGAAATCGGGTAACGCGAATTTTTATAATACGAACACCGATTATTTCAGTTCCTTGGAATTCTTGTTATCTTGGTTTTATTGTAATACCATTACGCTCATAGTGTATTAAGAAATTAAAAGTTTTCAAAATGTAATCAGTCAATTTTCGAGTTTTTTCGTGAACATTTTTTTTAAACATTGGATGTTGAAGAACTCGTAAAGGAAAAGATGTTTGGCAACATTATTGATCTTTTTCAAGTGAAATAATTTTCAATGCGCTAAATCATTAACTTAATATCATTCCAAACAATTTAACAAATAGTTTGTTTTTAAAATGCAAAATGTTAAATACTGTTCCCCTAATGAAGTTGAGATGGTAACACGTTTCCTCTCAATATACCTCTTACCCGAAATGTGCAGTTAAACTTCGTTTTAAAATTCATTGTATATATTTTAATTATATACATATGGATGTAGGAACCTCATTCAATTGATTGGAATAATATATTTTCAAAATATTGTTTTCATTTCTATGATTTGTATAATATTCTCTTTTGCTACCATACACTAAAATAATAATTTAATTCCAAAAAATCATGACTATGGACTTCATGTATTTTTCATTACCATGTAAAGATGTACAGTAAAATGAATGATATTTTGGTTCATTGGAAGTCAATCTGATATTAAATATGTTGAGGAACCAATCCAAACTTGACACGAACCATCTTGCTTATCAAACATCTTAGAATTGCCTGAACAATTAAAGCCGAGAATGGTTTTAACGAAGTTTTGGCATGTTAAGTATGTATGTCAGGTAAGTATAAAAATAAAATAATTTAACAAATTTCACAGCATTACAAAAGACAATTACATACTCGTCATCTCCAGTGACTCAACCAGAATTTTTCAATGGGGCTGGAGGTGAGTTTTTATTTTTTATTTTTTTCGTCAAAAAACAGTACAAAATGTAAGTGACGTATGGGGAAAATTACAAACAGGAATCATAATACCTTCAATTGGACGAAAATAAGCAAAACAGTAAAGTGGAAGTTACTGTGAGTTAAGCACCCATAATATAATATTGCAGTAATCACCATTAACAGAGCAAAAGGATAGGAAATATATCAAAATATTATTTTTTGAACACTTACAACAACGAACAGTATGTAAAATCTACTTGTGTCGATACCCAAAGTCCACCATATATTTTGATAAATACTATTTACTACCTAAGCAAATATACATTTTCTCAGAAAACGTTACTTATATTTTCTCAAAGAGAGTGATTGAAAAGTGAAGTGAAACATCATTTGAACATAATGGCTATGTTTATTTCTTTGCTCGGAGTACACTCGCAGTCATGTAAATAAAACCGGCTACATGCGTAACGCATCAAGTCACCGTACACGGAGCGACCGTAAAGATCAGAGATTCGACCGTCGCGACGGTCGCACGAGCGAATGGCACAATGCCTTCTTCCGCGTATTCGGTCCACTTGACGCAGCAAACGTTCAAAGAGCCACATCAAAGGGCTGCGTTGCCCAAGCGTGTAAAGGTTGCCCAACCAAACGGGGTTCCTCTTAGGTTGGAAGACGTGCGGGAAGGCGGCGTTGCCCTGAACACCGCCCTGAGAGCGAAGGCTCGGCGGGGCGCAGACGACGACGAGGAGGCGGGCGCGGGTGCAACCGGTCGAGCGGCGGACAGGAGCCCCAGCATCAACCTCGCACTCGCCGCCTCGCCGCCGCCGCCACGGCCGCCGCCGCCGCCGGTCGCCGCCGGTCGCTGCCGCCGCGTGGCCCGCCGGGCTGCCTGCGCCCGCGCCCGCGACAACGCAACCGGAGCCCTTCAAGCCTTGCCCCCGTACATCTTTACGACCCTACGGAACATCTAGCAGCTGGTCACTGGGGCACTGCCCACTGCGATCTGCGAGCCAGCGGCTCTACCCCACAACAAGCTAGAAAGATGAAATAACTATGGAGGATTTTTTCTGATGACTGAGGATGTATTTTCGCCAGCATATTTTATTAGTTTTGGCTCTTTTATTTAGTTCAGAGGTATTTAACCGTTTATCTTCCAAAAAGCGTTAAATATTTTTTGTTTTACATATATCCTAACCAATGACAATACATATTTGAACTTTCGACAAATATCTCGGTTTGGGAAATATTTGATGTTACCATTTGGAAACATTTTCGCCTACAGAGAAGGAGAATAGAAACATCGCAGTTCGAGAAAAGCAGCTTTTTATTCTGAAAATAAAATGATAAAAAACGAAGTTATTTAAAGTTTTAATTTCAGAATATTGTGGACTTAAGGAAAACAATGAAGATTTCTGTTACACTGATAATATTTTAGCCGAGCATTTGTTTTTCAATGAATGCACATTGGAAGGTTTGTACTAGGTAGTGTCTGTCTGTTACACGTAGAGAAAGTGGAAGAGGATATTTTGGTTCTGGATTGGAAATAATCTGCGGTTTCTTCTTAGACGAGATATCACAAGTTCTCACCTGGATTTCAGTTCTTCAATAAACTAGTGCTATATAAATGCCTATTGGTTTTTCAGGAAGTAACAACAACTAGTTTTATCCCGTTTGAGAGTAGCGGCCATTTTCATTCTCTCGTTGAAGACTAGAGCTTTAATTTGCTAATAGGCAATCAAAGACGTCAACTCCACCATAGTATTTCCTGACAATTCTGGGCTCGCCGATAACAATTTTCTTTCTCGGATTACTTTCTCTTTGCTTCCCCAAGAGG
Organism: Gryllus longicercus; assembly: GCA_038098605.1. Classification (NCBI taxonomy): domain Eukaryota; kingdom Metazoa; phylum Arthropoda; class Insecta; order Orthoptera; family Gryllidae; genus Gryllus; species Gryllus longicercus. The sequence goes on from JAZDUA010000001.1 coordinate 2,458,633, forward strand.
CAGTTGCGTTTTACGGGTTGAAGCAAGAGTTACAACCGCGCTATTGCTCCATCTGCACATAATAAGCCATTGCACTGGTAGTCAAAATGTCTCCTTTCCATTTTAATTTTTTCACTAAAGCTAAAGGACACACACACACATCCTCCCTTCGTGTCCGTTCCCAGTAGCCTTTCATCACTTATTTTAAGTCCGTGAGAAAAATCTGAGAAATAAAGAAATTGTCAAACGTTATTGAGGTTGTGGAACAAGTGAACAAATGGTGTTTACCACTTCTGCAAATCGGACATCATTTGAATCTCTTCACTTGCATACATTTTTATCAAATAAAATAAATCATCACTTGAGCAAAGCATCCATATTTTATTACTGAATCTGATTGGCTTATCTCTCATAAATATTTTATAAGAAGGATGCCCGAAGTAAGGGGTCATAGGTTCATCAGTGCTACATTGCTGGTGGAAAATACCAAGCTGCAGTAATTTTTTCTTAAGCTCATCATAAAAAGGAGAATTATTTCATAATTTATCTCCCCGCGCCGATCTCTTATTGTCAATCTTCTGAATTAATCTTTTCATGACCCTAAAATTTGCGTGCACAAAACACTTGAGGCACTAAGTACTGCAACATCTTCGGCAATGTCTCAAAACATGTTCTCAGTAAGCACAGGATGATATCCGCTCAATAAAAGTAAGAGCAATATCATTTAAGCTGACATCAATTTTTCCCCTTTCTGGGATGGATAAAAACATGGCATCAAAACTGAATGTTTTAAAATAGCTGTGTGCTAATATTTTTTGAAAAAAAATTAAGTGATAAAGATTTAACGATTCTGTACATTTATCAGCCAAAGCCGGCATTGAAATATTTTCCGGAAAAATATTATGGATATTTTTAATTTAACTATATCAACCAGATGAAGATGACAACAATGACGGCAATGACAACAACGATGACGACGACGTGGATGATGCGAACGAAGATGACGACGACAATCACGAAGGCGACGACAACGATGACGGCGACGGCTTGAGTAGGAAACAATCAACCTCGTCTCAAGAGCCCTGAGGAAACAGGTAAGCAAAGCGGGAGGTGTCGCCGGGAGCCGGGCGCCGGGCGCCGACCGCCGAGCGTCGATCGCCGAGCGCGGGGCCGCCGCTGCCTGCAGACCCGCGGGCTTGCCACGCGGTCGGCCGACGTGCGCGAGTTGCCCATGCGGAGCTCCCACACAACAGGGCTCCGGCATCCCAGCCGCGACACGCCGCTGCGCCAGAGGCATACGTTGAAAAACACGGGAGAGTAGTCTCGGAGAAGCCCTTCACACGAGCTACTTCTACAATTTTCAACTATAAACATATTTACAGTGGTGATCATTGATGATAATTAGATGCTAAGCAGAAATGCATTCATAGTACGCCCAATAAAAGGATTTCGAATCTCCGTAGCGTAAGGTTTCCTGCGTTTTTTGCCAACGCCGTGTTCACTACTTACAAAATCGTAATAAAATCTTTTTTAATGTGCAAAATTTATACATATTAGGACATCATTTAACCTATTGACTTTTACATGCAAAAGAGAATTAATATGATGTACGTTAAATTTCACAAGATAATTCATTGACAGCACTATTTTTCAATGCAGTCTGTTATAGTCCATCTGAGTGTAAATGCATAATAAGCAAATGATTCCATTCCAATTGTCCATTTTTCTTTCACGTGCAGTTAATAGGACTAATTTTATATTACACTACGATTTTGATGAATAATCAGTCAAAATTGGGAAAGCATGAATTAATTGATGAATATTGAAATATATTTCATTTTCCAGTCTTAATATACTCTTGTTGAATAGACATTAATTAAAAACCTTGATCTTGAAATTAATCTAATAACGATTTGGTTCTTTCTTCAGTATTATAAACATTCATGATTCTTGTCACTAATTCAAAAAACTGGGAACACTGAATAGGTTTTCACATATACGACAAACCTAAAGAGTAAGATGATACTCATATTTAGTAAATCTGAATTAAGCTAGTGGTGCTACAGAAGGGCACAGATTTTCTCGTATCAGTATTCTATTTCCATTGGTCTCGGCTAGCTATTCAGACTTGCCACACACTCAACCCGCCAGCTGTCATCTATCGTCGCCCCAAGAATTTTTTTTTTTAATTTTCTTAATTTTTCGAATTTTATGAATATTAAAGACCAGTAAAACCTTGTCCTAATGTGGTGCCGTTTTTAAGGAAATGGCATTAAAGCACTTCTGAAAATTCGAAATTTGAACCACCTTTCACACACAACTATTGAGTTTCCGAAAAACTTCATATGACGCCATTTGAAGAGCTTCCAGTTACAATAGTGTTTATAAATTGCTGAAAATGTGCATATTAACGGCATGAGAGATCTTGCAAAAAATTACATTTGTATAATTTAAGAAACAAACAAATGAATACATCAATATAATTCTATGTCATCTTAAACATTGCAACTTGCATTATATGCTGGAAAAGTTTGAAAAAAACATTTTCAGCAGTTTTTGAGAAAATGGCGTTTGAGCGTTTCTGAAAACGCAAAATTTTGAGCTCATTTTCACGGAAAACGATTGAGTTATCGGGAAATTTTATCTATCATTATTTAAAGCACATGTACTCATAAATACACTAATGTAAAGAAATTGTCGAATGTAAATACTAACTACACGAGTGGCAAGTCAAAAAATATATTTTTGTAATTTTTGAAAACCAAAAGAATAGTGATATTGCGTTTATGTCATTTTATAAACTGAATTTAGTACTATCTCTGCCAAAAGTTTAAAGAAAACTTTGGAGCCGGTTTTGAGAAAATTTTGTTTCTGTTATTTTGTAAAATTGCAAATATTGCACGCAATATTGCGCAAAAACGACTAAAAATTGCAAAAAAATGTACATGACCTTAACAAAAGAACTAATTATGAACAACAAATTTCATTTGAAGTAAAAATATTTATCGTTAATTTGGTAGTTTTAGAAAGGCAGCGAAAAACTCATACTTTTGAAAATTCAGAGTTAACCGTGAAAATAGGACCTATGCCATTTTTATAAGTGTTTGCTACTCTATTCTTACAAGAAATGTAAAGAAAAAATTGGAGCAGAGTTTGAGAAAATTTTGAAAATGTCCAGAGTGGTTCATTCAAACTAGCCCCAAATTTTTTGAAGAATGTTTTCAAAATCTCAAGTCTCGACTTGACCCAGACGGACGATTCTTCAATTTGAAAAAAAATCCTACGAATGGTTTAGGTGCTAGTAGTTATCGCAGACACCAGACAGACGGACGGACAGACGGACGTTTTGAAAAATCAAGTTTTTCGATATCTGGGGACCCCAAAACGTAAAACGCTACACATGAATAACAAATATTTAGTGATGGGTAGCCGCATCCTTGGAGGCATAGTATCGCAAGATATCAGGGGTGTCGCAAGTAGTCATGCACCCATTATGAGAATTCAGTCGGTAGATGCAGAATGAGAAAGGTGTTATAACACACAGACACACACACACACACACACACACACACACACACAGAAAAAGGAATAGTCAAAATTGAAACAATTTTTTATTTTTCCCGATTTCCTGGGTATCTACTGAAATCATAGATTCCTCTTGCATGGAGGAAGTCTGTATATTAATCTTTTAATTTCTTCGCGCATTACAAATTAATAATTTAGATATTATAGAATTATTGTGTAATATTGGTATCAAGATAATTCTCACTATTTTCATAAAACTCCATTTAAGCACAAACCACTCAATGTTCATTGAAAATAGTTGTCATCAAATTTGTATAAATGGAGACAAAATAAAATTCAGCAATTCGAGATTTTTGCGAACGCATTACAATAATTTTTCCTTCTTTCTGCTTCAGACTTGGTGTGAAGTCTTGGAAAATTCGGCGAAGGATCGAATACTGAAATATAGTGTTAATGAAAGTTGTGGTATACGGAAACAAAACTCACAATATTGTGACAACTCACAACACAACGATAAGCTTCAAGGCAAAATATAGAATAGTGCCGCCGTAAAAAATGTGAATTTTCAAAACGTTATTTCGCAACACTAGTTTTTATCATGATATTCTACAGCACACTCACTATTGTTTTGGATTTAATTTTTGATTTATTTAGTCAAAGATCTGTAAACTCGAAAGGGGGAGAAGTACTATTTTCGCACGTTTCCTTGTGCTCTAATATCTCTTTCTAACATTTGAACTATAAATAGTTGAATGATGAACAACAATTTCCAAAAAAGCGAGGTTAGGAACATTTGAAAACTAGACATTTTCGCTCTCGAGAAAATATTTTTGCATCCGTAAACTAACTGGGGATTTTCTTTTCTTTTGTATTGCTAACACATCCCCGGCTCTACTCAGCACCACTAGCAAAATATAAGCTAACAAAAATTTGGATACTTATTCTGTGAACAGTATAAGTCTGATAAAATGTTTATGTAACACAGATTTCAAAATATAAAAAGGTTCTTAAATGGATAGAATTATTATTTCCAACATACATTTTGTCTTTTGATTCGGCATTTTTTAAGTACCTAATGTCTTGTCAAATCCTCAACTTTTCTAAGTCGATTAGAAAACGCCGATCCCGGCTTCCCTTTACTTGAAAGACAACTTCAAGGTTCTCATTAAAGTAATTAATTACAAAGGCTTCTTGCTGGGTGTTTTTAATGTCACAACACCTTGACACAATGATTAATGGTGGGATGATCCTATCTCACATTTTCCTAATGTTATTAAATAGTTTACAATATTTGTCAAAACTCAATATGCTTTTTGTGTAGAGCGTATTTTTAAACCTCTTAAAAGAAAAAAATATTTGTTAATTCACTTACAGAATACTTTAAGTTACCAGAGTTTTTCTTTTTCAGAAATACTTTTACCCTTTATATACGATCAAATCTTACTTGAAATCTATTATCAAACTTGTATTTCTTCACCAGTTATTCATACGTGGTATTATTTTTTTAGGTGTTTATTTCATAGCGTTTTAAACAACTGTGAGAGCAAATAAAATTTTAAGTCATCTAAAATTAGAAATTAAAAATTCGGTTGAAATCATGAACATTTTCCCTGATAGAAAATGATAAACTCCCTCTTTTCTGGTTTCCTTTCTTCAATTAGCTTAATTTAATTATCCAAGTAAGTTAAACCAATGTTGCATGTTTCTATGTGTGGAAGGTTTATGAAGGGTACCAGAGAGAAAAGTGCGGATGAATCTTAATGTTTCTTTTACACTATCATCCAAAATTAAAAAAATAACTTCCCATGAACTATCTACTACTGAAGTTGAAAAAAATGCCAGTCTGCTCTAAATATAAACTCCCTTGCCGTCTATTTATTCATTTTATCACTTAGGAATATTTTTAAACCTCTGTAATGTGAAGATGTTGAATCCGTTTAATGCTGGCATCCGATATCAGTAAAATACCTTTACATGAGTGGCTTTATTGATAATTAAGAATATTTTAAAGAACTGTATATAAAATGTTAAGATTAGTCAAGAACGCTGTTAGTATCTAAATATTCACTTTCTCAGCAGTGTCTGAGAAATCACCTTTGCAATACTCTTATTTATGCGATATGAGGAAGGAAATGGTGTTACGTGAATTCAAAATCATAATTATAAATAATTTATTTAACGAAATATTTTTTTTTGCTATGTGAAATTTTATGTAGTGCTGAATTTGTGTATTAACAGCGGTCAAACTGTCATTGTGAAATGAAGTCATTGACTCTAAAAATGTAGAAGCCGACTGCTCGAATTCCTCATTTTTGCAGATTCCCTCGGATATTCATGCGTGTGTAGATCTTTAGGTAATAGGATTCAGATTACGCTGCATTGTTCATCCTATACCAGTCGTATGGCCGGTTACTTATTTCTATGCATATTTTCATTTTCAGAGTCTTTGGCCATTCTTATTATCATGCTAAAATTTTCTATATTTCTCTTGGAAACGAGGTCCTACTTAATAATTACATCTGTGTGGTAATCATATCCATAAATATTAGAGTCATTTACTTCAAAATTGGACGACAGTCTATCTAATGATCTGGACTATAATTCCATAAAGTTAAGGAGAGTGGCTAATTTTTATTTCACCTAGTTCCGTTACCCGTATTATTTCAAATTGATTATTGTGACATACACGTTCTTGTGACATTTCTTTGCTAAAGTTTGTAGAATATTGCACGACCAGTTTCTGTGGAAGAAAATTATACTTGAAGTTCGAATGAATAGAAATTTCTTTTGCAAATCACGGATAAGATCATAAAATACCATTTCATTATCATAGTGTTTTACTGCAATTCATTTTCATGCTACGAAACTAAGTACCAAGAAGTAAATTGTCATATATTAGGAACATGCTCCCAGATGGAATTTTGATTTTCAATCCTTTCATCTAAATCCTATCACTTGGTCTCTTAAGATCATTTGATTAAAAAAATTCGTTATCGTAAATATAATCTAAGACTAAGTATTATTAGTCACATAGTATAATTTTTTGCCAGTTTGGCCAAACTTGCACTCCAAGTACTAATTTAAATTTAAAAAATTGAAATTAGATATGAATTATTTTGATTTATTTTCGTTAAAAAAACACAAAACAAATTGCATGTGACGTACGAGAAAAAAGTATAATCCGCCCACGTTTTCTTGTCCTCCAGAACATCTAACAGACCTTTTCATCATCTGTAGTTTGTTTCCGTTGTTTTCAATGATGAAAAAAGTACCAACAAAGCGAGGTTAGCAACATTTAAAAACTAGACCTTTCACTCCCGAGTTATAAAAACTCTTTGGCATCCGTAATAGATATAATATTACAGTATTTCTTACAAAATAGAAACCCACACTATCCCTACCACTAGTAACAAATGAAGAGCTAAAAAGCCAATACGTAGTGAAGCTATTTTGATGTTTAAAAGGAAAATAAGAGGCCATCTCAACCGTTTTTCTCCAGATTTCTTCCCTAGATTTTCTCCCTAGACCAGAGATAGAGGTCGAAAAAGCTTAACAAGACGGAGGTCATTGACCCATAAACTGAAGTACTTCACTTGTTATAGGCTTATTTAGTACACTTTTAATTGCACAGTACAAATGATTACTACTGCATTGTATGATTACTAGTCCATTGTATATCATGTTAAAATAAATGTAATTTTACTTTTTGATGGCCAATACATTAAAATGTGTATGGAAACAGTCATGGAGCAGATATTTTACTTGGAATTTACTTGAATATTTTACTTGGTCCTTAAACTTGTATATCGTTTCTACCTTTTTAATGATTTCTGGCAATATGTTTCATAAAAACATACATATATTATGTGCAGAGTTTATGTTGTAAGTTGTTAACACTAGCTCGGGGTGATTACGACGTGTGCTAAAACTATAAATATCTGTGTTGCATTAAAATATGTTCTCTCCCATAAGCAAGTCAGTTAAGAACGACTTGCTATTAAAATTTATTAAACTAATGTAATTTCATTTTATTAATCAATACGCACTGAGATATAATCTCAATAGAATATCATAAAAAATAGTCTTATGTGAAATATTGTAATAGTTTTATATTTCATTATTTTTAATTCTGTATTTTCTGGGAGCACTAGAAAGTACATCTCAGAAATTGTCCTTGGGAAGTGTTTTAAACTCTAATATTTAAAATGATTGTATCCTGAGTAGAGTTGTTTATTTCTTGGTCAAAGGAAAGAATTTACATTAACACCGACAGTAATGTGAATTATCATAATGAAATTATTCACTGAACTAACAAATGATGATTTTGGACTGGTGTGGCGTTTTTGTTGCACCAACGACATGTAAAAAGAGTAGGCGCTTCAGCTAAAACGTTTACTTTACATTTTTAAAAAAGTTGTAGATACTGTAAAGAGTTTTTTATAGATTTATACGAAGTGATAGTAAGTAGCGAGGCAAATAATTGGACGGATAACAATGATCAGTCATGTCGAATGCAATGGCGCACGTTGAAATTTACAAATTAATTTTGCACTAAAGAGAGCACCCAAGAAATGCAAGAAATCGAGCTCTGCATGAGTATGACAAATAATTGCTACGTGTTCAATTATTTCTCCGCCATTTACAACTTTGGAAAAATAGCATTTTCATATCTTAAACCGTTTAACATATATTGATGTGGGCACTTGACCATGAACTTTAGAGTAGGACAGTTTAAGAAATTTTCTTTTTCCTTTTCTTTTAAAAGATGTTTACAATTATATCGTTTATAAAGTCTTTAAAACTATCTGTTCAGTATAAAATGCACTTTACAATGTACTTATGGAGTCAATCATATTGTTAATTCATCCTATAAATTTAATTTCTCTCCTTAATACATACATGAGATTGCAAAAGCATAGCGCTAAAAAAACTGCAAAATGTTGTAAACAACAAATAACTAAATTTTGCAAGATAGCTAAAAATGAAGGTTTTAGAAATTCAAGTCAAACTTTGGATTTAAACTTATTTTATATCGTTTGTTTCATACGTCATCATTAAAATGAATAGAATATGTTAATTTTTAATTGTTTTTAACTTATCTTGCTGTCAACACTTTGCTTGAATACCACAAATTATTGGTATACAATATTTTTTTAATAAAATTTAGAAGTAAAATATTATTTTTAGAATGTGACATTTAGTTAGAAGTTGTATCCTTAGACAATGTATCTATCGATGTCAAAATTTTATTTTCAGAAAATAGGGCTACGTTTTGCACTTTTTGACGAGCGATAGCACACAGATGTTGGAAACCTACGCAGCGCAGCGCCGCCCTACGACGCGTCGTATGGGCGTGGGAGCAACCTCGCAACCGCGCATGCAACTCTCACACCAGCGCCGGCAGTGGCGCAGGCACCGCCGCTACGCGCCCGACCCGCACAACCACACGCGCCCACCGACGCACAACCCACGAGCCGTGACTCCGGCCTCGAAAGCAAACCGCCTCGAAGACACAACCTCCCAGGGTGAAGGCACCCAAGAGCAGAACGGCGACCGCGAACCGACACAACAGCCACGGCGGCGGCGACAGCAGAAACGCGAAGTCTAACGACAATATAGGTACTTAAGAAAGCACGATTTCCCTAACACTGAGTCATGACTAAGTCGTAACAACTTCCGCTCGTAAAATCAATTTGCTCGCGTCACTAGAATAAAAAATTCTTGGATTTCCTACATATTACTGTTCTTCTGCTGCTGCTCTTCCACGTTTGTACCTCCCTCCCCTTGCTTGTCACGCTATAATAGTAGACCTATACTACTTAATTTGTCATTTATTCTTAAATACACTCTTTTATCTTCTCTTTCCCTCGCGCCCTATCCCTTTACGTGTCGATTACTATTGAACAATCAAAATGATTCTGCATGGAAACTCATTACATCCAACGCATCTCTTACATTTCCTCACTGTGTGATGCAGTGTTTGGGTTCAGTCTTCATATGCAAGAAATGTGGAAAATTTCCCTTAAATTTCAAAATCTAAATCACTAATTCAGTGTAAATCACACAATATTTTGTTGATTCATTATTGAAGAACCTTCTTCTTTGACTTCCCTGCTAGGTGTTTCTTCGAAATAATTTTGTATTTCAATATTTGACGTGCATTTCTACATTTGGATCATTTTCAGAAAAATTGTTCTATGGCAAGTAGTCATTAACAGTTATTTGAATACTATTAGATAAAAACGACATACATTTCACTTAACATTCTAATGTGGAATTGATACATTTTTAACAAGTGACATTTCATTATATCAACGAAGTGAAAAAATACATTTGAAATATCCTGTCTTCCCTCCCAAATAACTAGTAGGCAAAGAATAATTATTTACAATGTTGTGTAAATAGTAGAAATTTGAAGACTGAACGATTTACGGCTAGCCCTCTCTCAAGAATTGAATTAATGTCACATCAAAATACATTTCAGATCGAAGTTTATCGTTATTTTTAACTTAAAATAATTAGAAGACTGTAAACAAAAGGCAATATGCGTAAGTTTAATTTTTATTTAAAAGCAATTACAAAGTTTGTAATGATTGAATTATTTTATAAATTGTAATAAGATTAAAAAACTATCAATGTTTACTTCAAGTATTTCTTTTGAAAACCATTCACAGTTGATGAGTGGAAAAACGTTATTGCATAGAACAATTATAACATATCAACGGACATAATTCTTACGGTTTATAAATGCTAGTTTTAGTATGTGGTCATGAAGATGATCTTTTATTACAAAAAATAAAATTATCAGAAAGGACATCCTGGCAATGGCATTCCACAAACATCGTAACATTATGTCTTCATGTAAATATTATTTTGTTCAGGAATTAAGAGAATCCTCTATGAAAACATTGTATTACGTTTTAAACAAATTCAATTCATGATTCAGTTTTTTAAAATTCTTCTCCATCATCTCAGGTGGATTTGCATCTACAGAAGTTACTAAGACAGATTTTTATTCTCCTATCAACATCACCTAAAAACACACAACTCTGATGCTGATATTCGCCCACTAAGTGGTTAGAAAAACACTACGGTATTTCGATTTTCTGGTAGACAAGTATCGTATTGATAGTACGCGAAATCAGCTGATTTACTGAAGGCCATGCGTGCAAGCTATCCCTTCCCTCTCCTATCATATGCACATGGCAACATAGAGAGAGAGAGAGGGAAACAGTTTCGCCTACGACTGCGCAGTGACGCCACACTGCTCGAACATTGTATACAATGAACGATAGGGGTTCAGTATGTGAAAGCGTGACCCACATCACATGCTCGTAGCTACGACTGTATTTCGAGAAATTACTTTTTCTTCTTAACATGCAGTACATTACGTTTGAAATTTCAATTTTTCAGACAAATCAGTTGTCCATTTCTTTAAATAAGTTTTATGAGGAGGAAGAAATAATGTTTAGGATACAGACATTTTATATGATTAAATACTATATACCAATTTAATATTAATAAAAGTAATTAATCTAATATTATAGGTTCAAAAACTCTGACTTATTCATCATATGCCACTAAGAGCTCTGAAAATATTTCACATTGTACCCAATTTAATATTGTATGTTTCAGCCCATACCGATTTTTAACACGCAGAAAATAATTTAACGTTACTTAATTGAAAGTTTTCAACCGGGTAAGACAAAAAAATTTCCTATTTAATACCGAAAAACAATAGTAAACGTTCTGTGTTCTAAAACCATAAAAGGATATCGTTGATGCAAGGGGACACATTTAACAAAGCTGACATTTTGCAAAGGAACGGTTGGGAGCGGTTTTCTTTGCGGTCATATACCACCGTTCTTGTCTTATGAACTGTATTTATGAAATTTTTACTAGTAAAACACACAATTTCTGAATATATTGTTTCACATAACTCAAAAATGACCAATTTAAGAGATGTGACCGATATATTAGCGGCGGTGACATTATAACGGTTAGCGTATCGGATTGGTATGCCCAAGTTGGCGGGTTCGAAGCCGTGGATATTTAAGGGCGAAAAAAGGCCTTCGTACGCCTTCCTTCGGAGGGAAACTAAAGCTGGCTGTCTCATGTTAGTAGATTTACTTGCATGTAATAGATACTCAAGCCTAAATGATGCCTCTGAGCTAAATTCAAATCGTCTGTTTCGTCGCCCAAGAAATACATCCTTTCTCCCCAAGCGGGTGAAAGGATCGTAGCAAAATTTGCGTGGTCAGACGGAAGAGCGGGCGTGATTTCCGGAGTCTCTCCACGTAAAATAAGGCTTCAATTCAACTTAATGTGATACTGCTATTGTGCATCGAAAATATCTCGTTAATTCATTAAATATTTCAATCTTTACGCCACTACATTTTTCACTTTGCATATCTTTTAATTGCAATGAAATTTTTTTCAAGACATATTTCCTTTGAAATGTCATTTACTGAACTTTCTTAACAAATATTTCTTAATCTCTACGATTTTTTAAATCTTGTTAATTAATAACTTATTCTTAGAAAAATCCTGGGAAAGCAAGTTCAATCATCTTCGAATTTGTGATGTAACTAATTAGTTAAATATCTGTAATATATATATATATATATATATATATATATATATATATATATATAAGGAGATAAATATAACTATAATTAAACATTAAATACCACCTATTGGTATTTTAAAAGTACTTAGAGCAAAATATTGATCACAGGCAATGTAAGTTATAGATACAATTTTTTACTTTATAATCGAACGATTCTTTCACATACCTAATCAATGTCAAACATGAAACAAACAATCAATGTCATACAAATCAAAGACGCATGAAAGACTTCAGTACAAAAAGAAGGTCCCAGTTTGCCGTTGCCTACGGCTGTGATGCATTGTCAAGGCTCTTCCAATGCTTTGCATTTTGATTTTTGTGATATGTGAATATGTTCTTTTTTCTAATTGTTTCAACCGCTTGCCGGTGGTGATATAAGGAGACGTTTAATAGTTTGCTTGGAATTTCCCCAATTGTAGGAGTACAACAAAAGCCAGTGCAGAGTCATTGATAACGCACCTACAGTCAGCCAGTGACTGACAGACTACGGACTTCACTTGTGCCTCGAGACACTCACTGAGCATTGGGTAGATTTTGTTTAACAAGTTTATACAATTTATTCTTCAAACATGATGAAATGTTATATCATTGTTGTTGTCTTTTGAATATTTTTCCATTACAATTTAAAACTATAAAGTTCGATTTAAAAAGCAAAGATATTTTGTAGGAATATAAACTATATAGTTTATATTCGTAGGATATAAACTATTCCTCAAAACAGCTCAGCTACGAATACCACTGGTATGAATTCCATTGATTCACTATTTTCGATCATTCAAATTCCATTTTTGACTTTCGTTTGCATATTTTAAGAGTGAGTCTCCTTCAGGCTATGTATTAAAATATCCCAACGTAGAAGATCATTGAGAGACGTTAAAAGTCATTAGTATAAGTGTATTCTACTCAGTAAGTGGCTTTCCTCTATTTGAATCTTACATTTATATTAAGGAATATATCCCATATTACATACAAAAGAGACCTAACTACGATATTTATATTTAGTACATTTAACAAATTTGAACGGTACTGTATTTACATCCACTTATATATCACTTGTTGTTTGATGTTTTCTATTATACTAATTTGTTTAACAAATTTTACAAATTCCATTCCGTAAATTGAAATTTGCTCAATGGCAATATTAACTCAAAATCACCAATCACTGAGTAGAGTCACCTTTCAATGAGACGTGTTATATAAAAAGAAAAATGACTTTTGAATGGGTGATTTAGAATAATGGCTAATCTAATATTTACAAAACAATTCATATTTTTCTTCATTTGCATTTGACTTCTTTCCATTCTCAGCAGCTTAGTTTAAAGACATTCCTTTCCAATCGTGGAAATTGTGATTAAACCTAGTTCACTTGCTGTTCATTAAAAACGGTATTATGAGGGCCATTTGGACCATGGTCGACGTAGATATTATAATCCAAGGATACTTGTAAAATCAACATTCACGATTATCAAGTGAATAATTACATTTTTGTCTCCACTTTTTTCTCTATTTTTATTGAAACTATTTATTTACCTACCAATTCTTACAACACTTTAAAATCTACAGTATCCATTGCCACCCGATTTCTTAGCAAACATGTGAAAAATAACGTTTTTATTCTATAGAAAATTGAACTACAGTGAACTACAGTGAATACGAACTACAACTATTAATCAATTTATGCAATGCACGTGGTTTAAATAATGAGACTATATATTATCAAATTAGCAATACTTACCAGGTGGCCAACGTTGATTTAGAGATCCACTTGAGACGTTATTTCTCACATCTCTCATTCCCTCCATATCTCAACCACTGTGGACGCTTCTTCCGTAGTTCGTAGCACAGAAATCGCCGCCGCAACCGGCTCTTCTGCTTGGTCGTTACTGGGTTCGTTGCCAGCCAGTTCCTCCGCGCAACCCCTATGACCGAAGAGAGAAGTGAGGATTTCCAGTCGGAGGGGCAATGCGCAACCAGGTGGCGGAACGGTACGTTGAGGCTGTTCGAGGCCAATAGCCACTGAGTATCAAATATGATTCGCCGATGGAAGACACGGCTAGTGCCATTTACAAGAATTGAAAAACTAGAGTAAAACCTGTGTAATAATCATATAATTAGAATGTCGATTTTCGGTAATACATAAGTAACAAAAATATGATTTCCCCGTAAAATATTGAAATTGAATATTTTTATTAACGAGAAAAATATCATAGCAGTATTTATAATCAATGTTAAGTTCAGCTTTGAGAGCAATGGTATTATGATTCAACGAACTCCAATGACTTGTAAATACGTCTACCGCTAACGGTTCCTAGAATTTTAAATATTTCTTCGAATATACTGTGCTGTTTGACTTCACTTATTAGATCTTTCCCGAAAAAGGAAAAAAATCTTTAGATTAATTCGGAGAAAAGGGAACTACGTATTCACTACGGCGTACTAACAGCAAATCTTTCGCGAGATCGAAAACGTTCTATGATTCTGTCGGTGGTTAGCGCCGACCCAATGACCAGATGTGCGGTGATAAGGGAATGGGAATTATACTTGTAATTCCTCAACCGCAAATGCGATTATGTTAAAACGGATTTCATTTGTATTCTGATACAGTGTGACGAACTGCTAAATATACTTGAATAATTAGGCAAGAGAAACTAGAGTCTAATAGCCTAGGACTCAACCTATTAATTGCATTATAAATAGCATAGGACTCAAGTTATTTATTTCTTCATAGAATAAATTAAATAATAAAAATTTGTAGTACAATTTGCCAAGCTTTGACAAGGTAAATTTCCGACATGGAAATAAACTAAATTAAATAAGAAATTCATAAATAAGGTCTTATTTATGAATAATTTTAATTTTTTTTGAATATATACGATTGTTTTATCTTATACTTCCTATATTTATTTTATTCGAAATATGGGTGGCAAAAATTGTTTTTTAATACTGGCTCTAGTTACAACACAATGAAATGAACTTTTGTCATAATCGTGTTGCAACTATGTAGATTTTTCAAGAGCTTTTTAGAGTACATTCACATGCACTTAACGATGAAAATTCTGGATTTAATATAATCCGTTTTTATATCTTCAAATATTGGTAAAAGGGAAGCTGGAGACATAAGAGCGAAAAGAAAATGTGGTGAAATGTCAATTCTGTAGTTGAAATTAAATTACAATTTAGCAGTATAGTCGGCATGGATAAAAACTTGGGAATGTGGTTTTAAATTCAAAAAGAGGAATAAATAATTAATAGAGAAAAGTGAGTGAAATTACATAGAAATTAAAAGAAATAAGTAGATTACACTTTTCTGTAGAATATTAAGGGTTGGTGTAAGGACTATAAGTTTATAAAAATTCTTCTTACAGATGCAACTGTTTTCAAAATATCAGAAAGGCTCAATGTAAGTCTGACCTGAATACAATGTAATCTCCAACAGGATATCCCATGGCCTAGTAATTATTACAAAGACACGTATATGCATATTATAATTTATTTGTTCATCTGGTGAAATACTAGTTAAAATGAACATCATTTATTTGAAAGAGAAAAACATTTTTGTGATCCCTGGTGATTACAAAAATTGTGACCTGCACGTTTTATTTTCTTAATATAATTCGATTTTAGGGCATTTGGAATAAATCATCTTAAATGTTATAACAACTTTCTATATTAAAAATGCATAGGATCAACAAACAAATAATGGTTGACGAACGATATGCATTCACTTCAATTGAATGCCATTATATTAAACAGAAATTATTTTGTACTCATTCTCAACGATCACAATAGGAATGTCTTCATGAAGTTCAATACAGTACATTAAATATATATAGTAGGATAAGTACATTTAATAAATGTAATATATCTAAAATTGGTGTAAAAAGACATATTATTCTTTGAAGTCACACATGATTTAACAGTTCAATTACGAATGTCTCTTCATACGATAAAATAAAAATTAATTTTCAATTTGCAATAGTTACATTTAAAAGGAAACTCATGAATACAACCGGAGGAATGAACCGGAAGCCGGTTCATTCATCAAGCTGAGCAAAGTATTTAGTTTCGGTACATGGAATTAAGCATTTGGAACATAAAAACATATATTGGAAGAAATAGGATCTTTTTCGATATCTCCATGGCATTAAAAAAAAGTAAAAATAATGTGTCTTCCTGTAGTGTTTCTCCGGTAGACAGTGTAACAAAAATACTGAGAAAATCGTGTTCCTGGGGTCTCTATCCAGAGTATTGAATCTTCCAATCACCAAATATACAATACGAACAAACGGACAGCTGAATGCGGAAGCCAACAGGCAGGTGACATCTCGAAAACACTTTTTTGTATCCAAGCACACAAAAAACAAGTTGTCATTTAACTGGATTTAGGTTTTTCTCAGAGTTCTGGTAAAATTATTAATGTTCATTTTGTCTATATCAGAGGAAGCTATTTTCTGCTGCTTAGAACTAGAACACGAAAATGTTATTTTAAAAGTGTCTGTGGCATTGGATTGCAGTTACAGATGACAAACCACTTTCATGCTATTGTTATATAAGGAGGATTTAATATATATTTTAGCACGTTATACCACATCAATCTCACAATTGTCCATTATTACAGATAGCTCAAACGAGACGAAATAAAGATCGACAGAAAAGAGTTAATTACAGATGAGTATGAGAATCATGGCCTTCCATTTCTGAGATAGTATTGGCAAATATTTTCCGCGAAAAAATGTTTATTAATATTATCGAGAACTATTTAATATTATAACACCACATTTTTGTGATCTTCAATCGCGGTTACCAAAGGTTTACTAAATTCCATTATATATCTCTTCTTGTCTTTGCATTACATTACGAAGAATATCGATAACGATAAAAATAAGTGCTCTACATTGTAGCTGAATATATCAAATCTACCAGCAAGCAAGTTACATAGCAAAGCAAGAGACATTAATGTAAAATCGATTTTTTGTGACATTCCGCAGCAAAATTTAACCACGAAACGCACATTAGCACACAGCGTGCATTGGAAATCAAAGCAATATTTCATAAACGTTTCCACAAATGAAAAACGTAGATGACGCTTGCGCTGTTGGAGGAAGACATGGAGTTAATGGTCGTGGTCGCGTCGCTGAGAGATTACGAGGTCTTCTGAGAAGCGTGTTACACTTGCATCCTTCTGAGGTACGTGTTAGGTATATCTGACTGCTCAATGAATAATTTTACAAAAGAAATACCCTAGAAGTAATACCAGACGAAAGGAACACTGGATAATAACAGTAATTAACAGGGTGAATGGAAGGTTTATTAAACGACACTCTTATTATTGTAGTTAAACGAAATGTGATATCTGGTACACTTTTAGACGTCATCGTATTACCTCGGCAAATAATATTTTAAGAATATTGATTTATGAAACAAGGATTAAAGGAAATTAGGGTATAAACATAAAAATTGGCAAAATTAGGATGCAAGTTAGATAAGGAATTAATATCCATGCTCAGCATCTTGGCGCACTTTTTTTGATATGTACAATCATTTACTATTTATTAATAGTTTAACAACGCATTCCGTGAAAATAGGATGTAACATAAGCCCGAATGACCGACTATGCACGGAAAGGACTCTTGCTTGGATTGCAAAAACGCATTAATAAAGACCATACGCATAAAATAAATGTAGATAACTTTACAGAAACACAATAAAAACACTTTTATCTAATATTAAAAATAATATTAACAAAATATTTGTTTTGCACGAGACCTGATTCACTCAAATATCATGGTCAAGAATATACCGCAGGAAAAATCTCTATGAAATGTGCAAAAGAGCCTCCTATCAAGGTACGCAGAATAAGGGTGTAACATCGGAAACCAAAATGGGTAGATGAGCGAAAAGAGAGAATACCACTTCTCTAACATTTTATAATTTAATTTATAGAGTATTACTTGTGAAAGGAAATAAGAAGGTTACAAGGTTACCGACTTCGTATATCGTTGTATTTCGTTCATTTGTAATCATTTTTTTACCTATACTATATTATAGAGAGAAAACAATTGGAATCTCATCAGTGCAATCTCGATTTTTTGAATTTGACGTCTTGCAACACGTCTCTTAGCTCTTTTTGGGCATTAAGCGTATCTGGAATATTGCCCCGTTAAGTTTTTTGTCTGCTTGTCTCGTCATGCCGCAGTCGTCAGTAACTTATATCCCTTCGGCTAGGGGCTCGGCGCCGTTAGTAACAGGGGTTCCCAGACGATCACCCGTCCAGGAATCCGTGGAGTCTCGACTTAACGAGAGTAATTAAACAATTCGGCGAGTGATGCCGGATAAAATCGGTCCTAAAATCCTCATTTAAGAATCTTACGATTTATAATATTGGAGGAGGTGTGGTTGGCAAGGAGATACTAGCAATTTTATGCCCGAAAAACAGAATGTATGTAGAAACTGTAGAAGCAAACCTGAGTATGATTTAGTTGTGCCTTCCCTAGAATCATGCAAGTGTTAGTACAAGCCATTAAGTGTTTTGAAATAATTTTAATTATTTTGCGGAGAACTACCATTTAATTCACTTAGGAATTATACATATATTGATTTAATTTTGCAAAACAAGACGACACACCCTTTCCCACTCTTATATTTACATACACTATAA
Source organism: Gryllus longicercus (assembly GCA_038098605.1). Taxonomy (NCBI): domain Eukaryota; kingdom Metazoa; phylum Arthropoda; class Insecta; order Orthoptera; family Gryllidae; genus Gryllus; species Gryllus longicercus. The sequence goes on from JAZDUA010000001.1 coordinate 2,477,424, forward strand.
TAATGTAGACACACGCATAAATAGCATCATATCACGAAATATTGAATATTGCCTGTTGAATGACGTTGTATTCCCACTTTTAACAATGTAAATTTAGTAGAGCATCAGCATGATGAAATAATTGCAAGACTTTCAACACAATATGGGTGATTTTTTTCTTGGGGAAGAGTTTACTAGTGGACTGAACCGTTCAAAGCAGCGAAACAAGCGTGCAGAATGAGCTAAAATGTCCAGTCTCATTTACTATTGGTACCAATATTGAGCAAGTCAGTGCCCAGATTCTAAATAACAGATGGGTGACTATTGATGAAGCGTGACGCCATATGGACGATTGTCAGGTTTTGTAGATGAGAACGCTGAGATTGGGTGTCGAAAGGCATACTTTTGTTGCAAGACAACGCGTATCTACATACCGCCGCCCAAGCCCTTCAAAATCTCTATTTGGAAGTGTCCGAACATTCCGGAAGCAGTTACAGCTTGAAACATCAAATTACCGTCTCTTTAGTCAATTGGAAGATGCTTTAAGAGGCCGAAGATTTGCTTCTGACCTATAGGCGAGGAAGCAGTGCATGTCTTGCCTCTCAATCGAAACTCCTTTTTTCTGAGTATTAGAGAGCTTGTGTCATAATGAACAAAATACATTGAAAAGATCGATGCTTATGCTGAAGAATGGTCTCATAAATTTTGTACAGTTGTTGTAATGTGTTTTAAAGACTAAGTGGGGTTATTTATGGACTTACCCTGTTATATACAAGAATTTAATACAAACGTTTTACGTTAAGGTCTATGAGAGATGCGTAAAAAAGTGTGTAATAGCATAGTCTTTAACATGAACTTTTCTAATTTCTTGCATATATTTTCAGCTCTAACGATGATCGCTACGGCATCGAAAAAATCTTAAGTTATTAATAACTTCGCTGCCTAGAAAACATGTTTTCTTAAAATATAAGAAGGAATCAACATCACCAGCTACACACCAACATTAAACCTATGTCGAGAATAGTCAATGGAAACATTTTTAAGTAGCAGAGTAAAATAGAGTGAAAATAAAATATTGAATGTTATCTTTTGTGGCGAAACTCATATTCTCAATTCGAAGCGTCATCTTCCCCATTTACTTCTTTCCCATCAACCACAAGAGCAAATGACGCAAAATGCGATAAGCTTGTTGTCCATGACCTGTGGAATGCCCTTGAGATAATCTCTTTAATGAACTAGCGCACCATGTTACCTTAACAAAAAATGTCATTGAAATCAAAATTCGTCAGTTTTGAATTATTTCTGCGGCAAAAACTATCATTTTGTTCGTTTATCACTAAGAACGCAGTTCGGTAGCTTGACTTAGTAGACACAAGTACAGAATGAAACAATTCGAGAGAGGTACTAATTACAAATACATTTTTATTTCAACAACAATACATATTCATCTTCTAATGCATTTGTTGAAAATTATAATTTCTGAAAATTGACGGCATTGAATTTAGTAAACTACCTTCTGAGTAAGACCATCCGCAAATATTGGTTATACAGTAAACCCTCGTCAGCACGAACTCACTTAACACGAAATTCGTCGTCACACGTACAAAATTTGGCCACCGCCAAAGAAATCGAGTAATGAATGTATATGAAGCGGATAACATGAATTTTTATACAGAGAACACGGATTATTTTAGTCCCTTCGAAATAGTGTTTTCGAGAGATTACAGATGAAGTCTGAGAGATCACTTCCACGTTCAATAACCCTGATCTTATTCTCTGAAGCATGAGTTACTTCTAGAAGAAATAAAGCATATCTCGATTTCTCATTGTCTCCACAATCGAGAAAGTCTTCAGTTTATGCACTAATGTCGGTTTGAACGGTCGGCGTAAATGTGATTAATGTTTTACGAGCAGATGGCGTTGCTTCAACAGAAAAATATCGTTATTGCCGTTAGTCAGCTGCAATCGGTCCAAGAGGTTTCGTCACCTTCGACGACACCGCCTACGATGACTCCCGCTGCTGTTAACATAGCAGACACGTAAGGTCAGAAGCCTGCTAATTATCAATAGGCGTGGTCACTATTTCAGTGAACGGTAGTTTACACAAATGAAACCTTCAATTTTCCCCTACCATATCAGGACGGTATCACAACCGCAACTTACGCAGACGACACAGCAGTATTGGTTACAATCAACGACCTTGATGAAGCATCCAACATCCTAGAAAATCTTCTAAATGAAATTTCCGCATGGTTTAAAAATAGGGAAGTCAACTAAATAAAACTAAATCAGCACACATAGCCTTCACTAAAAAAACAATACTTGTTCCCCCGTAAAAATGAACGACACACATTTACCACACACTAAAATAGTAAAATACCATTGCCTGCACCTCCAACGAAGACTACCCTGACAATACCATATCTTAAAAAAAGAAAGCTAAAACTTAAAAAAGTCTGTTGGCTGATCGGCAGAAAATCGAATCTCTCTTTTTACAATAAAATACTAGTTTACAAATTCATATTACAATTGGTTTGTATTTACGGATTGCAACTCTGGAGAACAGATAGTCATTTCAATATTGTAATCAAAAGTTCTACGATACATAACTACTGCACCACGGCATGTGTCTAATAATATTTCACAATCTGATTTGCAGATTCCAACCATCCATCAGACCATCACAGAATACAGCAGAAGATATAAAAAAAAGACTCACAAATCACCCAAGTCATCTTGCAGTGAACATCCAGGTCAATCAGAAGATGAAAACACCACACCACATATCATGAATAGCTCAAAATTTCTATCAAAACCTTCGCTCTTGCCCATGATGCTTATTCTTCAGCCTAGGTCGCAATGCTACATACCACCGTATTGAATCCAAGAATCCTAAAGGCCGATTTAAACCACCGTTATCCCTCATAACTGTCAATTGACGGCCATTCCCCAAAACCTTAAAACTATGTCCTCGAAGGACATACCCCATCGAACGAGAAGAAACAAATTGAAAAAAGGGACTTCTATTTCCTTGAGCATCAACCAAGTCTGAGTCCGTCCCTGCGCCCATGTTCCGCTCACGCAAGAATACGAATGTTCACGTGGGCTGTCTTCGTGGATCTCACCCACATCCAGTGGAGGCGACGTGAAACCATCTCTTGCGCGCCTGCCAGTTGCCTTCCTCCCTCATGTGCTCTTGGAAGAGGTCGTGCCGTCCCTCGCCGCCAAGAGGCCGGCGGCGGCGGCGGTGGCGGCGGCGGTGGCGGCGGTGGAGGTGGCGGCGGCGGCGGAGCGTGTTCGCAGAGGGTCGCCGCTGGCCGGCAGCGGGCGGTCAATCACGCAATGAATTATAACTGCACCGTATTGTTTCAATACCCGACATTCCAACGCGAGTTCCGCTGGCGTGAATACAATGCTCAAATAATATTAGCACGCAGTATGAACTGCCGCCCAAACATCTCCTAAATAAACGATTAACGATCCGTTCCTAAAGCTTTCTGAACCACTCGGCTTCACTCACTCTCTCTCCCTTACAGTTTCCAAAATTTAGTAGATTTGATATTACACCAAATTTTTTTTAACAGCGAGAAATTTCTAAGAAACACCGTCAGAGGATGGAAATTTGCACCAGCCATAAGGTGTCTGAAAGTAGAGTAACACGAAGAACGATATTCCAAAATCGAGAAAATTCATCACAAGGAAAAAAATTAAAATGAATGTTTTTGTCTTACTCAAAAAGATATAATTAATATTACAATGTTTCTAAGGTATGAGATTAATAAATATTTTTCATAAAAACGTGAAAAACGGTAACTTTTTTGATTTTGATACAGGTTTTATTAGCTTATAGTGTTGAACTAACAGCACCAAAGTTATTTGAAGTATGTACTGCAGAAGAATGAACCTCGCCCATATCTACGCTTCTTCCTAAGCAAACGAAAAATACTCACAAAAATTCCCAAAGGAATGTTTCTGTGGCCATTTCTAAAGCATCGCGATAAAATTCCTCTACAGTTTCAGATACTTAACGAAGTTTCAAAATTATTTCATAAAATATGTGAGCAACTAGACATAAGCAAAAACCAAAAAACTCAAAAAAATTGTAAGGCACAATTTCAATCCAGGATTAACAAACAAAAACAGAATTATCTATTGGAAGAAAAACGGTCCAAATAGTGAAATATTAACAGGCCAGGTACAGAAGAAGAAGAAGAAAAAGAAGAAGAAGAAGAAGAAGAATTAATCAAATGACGAGATTCCTCACCTCGAACTTTCATTGAAATACAATCCTGAGGGGACACTAAAGCCCATTGAAAAAGAAGTGACCCCTCCGGTGTGGGGAGCAGGCTGGGAGAACTGGGGTTCGCCGAAACAGTAGAGGAATGAGGAATGGCGAAAGCATATCTTCCAAGGGTCTACATAGAAAAATCGCAGTGAGTTAAAACTGGGCGAAAATATTACATTTCGAACATTCTTTCCGATCATAATTTCCTGTAATATTTTATTATAGGAATATAATACATATATAAAATATGTGTATATGTGTAACCTACGGTTAGTCTTCAAGAAGTTGTAGCAAATGGACTGAAAAGAAAAAAGGAAGTATTTCCGTCGTAAGCCAAGAAGTGACACACTTACTCAAGGAGAAAAAAAAACTTAATCGCTGAGAGTGTCAAAAGAAATCTTCCTTCTACGTAAAGACATTCGCGCATCCAAAGGTCCAGCGGCGGTTTCCAGCCTTTCCGGCGGGGGCAGCCCAATCCAAGCGAGGCGTCGGGGCGTCGGGTGTTGGGTCGTGGGGGTGTCGGGGTGCGAGCGGGGGAGCGGCAGTGTTAGCGGCGCCGTTGGCGGGGCGGGCGGGGGCGAGCGGGGCGCGCACCGGAGCCTTACCAGCGCCGCCGCCGCCACCGCGGCCACCCCCACGCGCACGGCGGCCCGGGCCTCCCCGCCGGACGGCCAGCCAATGGCGGCGGACAAAAGAGCCCAATGGCGTGGCCAAAATGGTTTTAAAAATATACAATTAATTAGGCTTCTCGTTTGCCGGCCCTGCCTCGCTTGTATTTCATTCAAATGCACTGCGCTGCACGCGCGTCCGGAATATATGCACTTGCGCTCCCCATCATTTCATTAGAGGTAGAAAACGAAAGGTAATTCCGTGGAGCGCGGCGCGGCGCGCCGCGGCGGGCGAGGCGAGGCGAAGCGAAGCGCGCGCCGGCTGCGCCCGCGTCCGTGCCGCCCGCGCCACCCGCGCCACCCGCGCCGCCCACGCCGCCCGCCCGCACGCCCACCCGCCCTTTGGCGAGACTCCAGCGCGCGCCCGGCGCCCCCGAGGCCTCCGCGACGCCAGCGCCGAGGGCCGCGCCGCCACGCTGCCGCCCCCGGCCCCGGCCCAGGGAGGCTCGACACTTCGCGCGCGCGGCGGCGAGACCGCGAACTACCACTCCTCTCCACCTGCCACAGATCGGTTCCTCCCAGGATTTTTTTTCTTTTTCTCGCGTCTAGTGCTTTCAATGTACCTCGGGCGTTTCGTGTGTTATATGTGGAGAGTTATTAATGTAAGATAAAAGTTTGGCAGCTGTCTGAGAGTCAACGTAACGTTCTGGTAATTATCTTGAAGCTTTTTTCCCACTTTTTCATGGAAACAATCCTCCACGTTTATGACTTTTCCACGTCCTTCTCGAAATCGATGCGCTTCTACGTGGAACAGCACAAACAAATTTCCTTTCGGACACGCTTTCGAGAACATCCCTCTTCACGTGCAGCTGTAAAACATCTAGCTCAAATAGTTGTTGGAGATGACGTGTTTTTCTATGAGCATCAACAAAGGCTAGTAAACTGAAACCTATTTCCTGAATGAGCGTTGAGGTTTTTCACTGCCCCGGAGGCTTCGCGCGGTTGAAGCGCCAGCGGCAGTCGACACCCACGTCGATAGGCGTCCAGCACTCACCCGGTACTCCACCTACGCCCCGCCCCCTCCTCCTCCTCCTCCGCCGCCGAGGAGTTTGTTTATGAGCGCCCCCGCCCGACTAAGATATCAAGGCTCGTGTAGGTGCGCTGTCTAAAGCGGCGCGCCTCTTATCGCCCCGCTACTGCAATGCGAAACAGCGCTACATAAATCCCTGGGCGAGCAAAGAAAATAATCACATAATACCGCGCTGGGAGTGACGTACGCGGCCAGGTAGCCGGCGGCTCGGGAGGGCTTCAGACAACCTGCGGACATGGCCGTGCATATATTACCATCAGCCATTTTCATTTTACTACAGCATTCTTCTATTAGGCTTTCGATGGCATAACTCCGGTTAGTCACGTTTCCAAGTGCACCTCGCTGCGATTCGTTGGCACTTTTTTTAGTGGGAGGAGACAGCGGCGCTGCGGGGGTGCGGGCGCCGCGTGGAGGGTGGAGGTGGCGCGCGCTCGTTGGGCGATTCGCCGCCAGGATCGCGCGAGTCGCCACGTCGGCGGCGGTGGCGGCGCCGACCGCCCCTGCTGCCAGCCGGCCTGCCCCGCCACCCGCGCCTGTCTGCCACCTCCACGACCGCCCCCGCCCTCCAGGACCTCCTCCTCCTCTTCCTCCTCCGCCGCCGCCGCCGCCCCGCCGCCGCGAGCCGAGCGCGGTGCTCTCGCCGTGGCGCGCTGTGCCGGTCCGCGCGCGATCCCGTGTTATCTTTACGTTTGAGGCCCACCGCGGCGGCAGCCTGCTGAGTAAACTCCGCTTGTTTGGCCGGCCGCGGGGTCATCGCAATTTTATGTTAATATTGTGTTTATCGATTTACTATTGCGCCCCTGTGAAAACTCACTCGGCAATTGAATCTTAACCTGATTGTATTTTTTGAATGTTTAATCGCACCTGCGTCCTTTCCAATACGGCTCTCGCACATCTAAATATCTTCTCCATATTTGTTTCCTCACACAATATTTCTGAAACAGAACTGCACGCGGCGCGACGGCGAGGCGAGGCGAGGCCGGGCGCGTGGTGGCAGGCGGGGCTGCGGGCTCGTGGGAGGGGCGTGCGTGCGTGGGGGGGGGCGTGGGTGACGAAGACCGCGCTGGCGCTGCGCCGACCGGACCGCGTGGCCGTTCACGCGACCGCGGCGACCGGCCGCTGGGCCCCGCGCCGCCGAGCACCTCTCCACCCGAGTGGCACCCGACGCGCACGCCAGCCCCTCGGCCTCCCCTCGGCCTCGGCCTTGAGACACACTGCGAACTGGCTGGGTGAGGAGTCGCCAAACCTCAAACGGTTTTAAAACTATGCTCTTAGTTATACATTTGAGTTGTTTCGAAAATAATATTAAAAATGGCCAGTTCCCCATTAGTAGATCGAGATGCGTAGAATGACATCTCGAATATTTTAAATGGAGGATAAGAAGGAGTCTATATAATAATTTCTTCCCATGCTGAACCTTCCATACTATTAAGTTGCCTATATTTCCTACCTATTTAAATAATAATAATAATAATAATAATAATAATAACAATAACAATAATAATAATAATACAATAAATATGATTTCTTTGAATATGGGAACAGGTGTGACGATACATGATTGAAGGCACGAAATTAGCGGTAATGGTGGGTTTCTTTTCTTAGAAAAATTGGGGAGATTTTTTGTCAACTAAAGGGAAATTTATTTTTAAATATGATCGTCAGCACTTTTGGCAGTACTCTAGTAATATCGACTTAGTGTAACCAAACACCTGACATCTCTTAAATATTTTAACAGCTTTTAACAGCAGTAGAGAAGACTGAAAACGAATTTTGTATTTGTATTTAACAGTAAAGGGCAATTGGCATCGGCGCTCTTAGATTCTGGGGATCCTAGTCGGTCATCTAACCAGGAACCCACGATGTCTCGAATTCGATTAACCTTCATGACTCCACGTAGTTATAGAATTCGGCTAGTGACGCCGGTTTTACAGTCAGTAGAACCATCCCAGCATTCGCTTGGATGACCGAGGGAAACCTCATAAATCCCGCTCAGATGGCCGCCACGGGGATTGATCCTAGGCCTTCCGAATGCAAAGTCAGCGCGCAACAAGAAGTGGCGTCGAAACAAATTAGTTGTAACTAAATATAGCGTAATAGGCGAAACCGAGGCTGGCTGGTACAAGAGGCTGGTTGTCACTCAGGTTTCTTCCATGAAGGTTTAACAAGCCCTTGCTTTATCGCGCGTGAAATTCACGACCTCACAAACGTCTCACAGAAGTCTCGATATGGAACAGTTATCTCAAGTGCGTTTTTAAGTTTAGAAAGCAATACTTTCGTAGTTCATTGTCTTGCGTAACATTGGGAAAGACATTTTATCTTTCTTTTTCAGCTGAAAGCTTCAATCAGGCTGTTGATTTTCATGTATTTATTTCTTAGGTTTCTTTTCCTTTGTCACCTCAATGGCTTTTGGACTTCGGGTCTGGTTGGCACTTTTCAATTGGGGTGTGGGCACACTGTCAGCCAGCGCCATCGTCTCTCTACCAACCATCTCCACAAAGTGAAACTATTCTTCTGTTTTTATATATTGACACCTCCATTTCGATAAAACAAAGTTTCTAGTTAATTATGGCATATGTTCTTACAGAAACACGTCCTTCTTCACTTCTCTTCACGTCCAGGCAGAACCACGTCAATATTAAATAATGATAACACAAAAATAATGAACCAACCACCGAATTTGGCCGGAGAGTATGAAGAATTGTAAAAAAGAAAGTAAAGGAGACAAATACATGATAAACACTTCCAAAAGCTTTTAACACTTATGCTTTGTCCATTTTAAGCTACTCACCAGAGTTAAGAGTACTACTATCAAGAACCCTCAAACATCATCCCAGAGCTGTAGTTGAACGTGTGATCCTTCCACGACGCCTTGGCGGTTGAGATTTAACTGTCATTAACTCCACGATCTGTAAGCTAGTTGAGAATCTCAAAAAATTCTTCCATGCGAAAACTCCCGTTCCTTAGGTACACGCCACAGTTTTGACAGTAGACGCAAGGACACCGTTAAAATTATGCCAGTCAGAAGTAAACCGAACGGCACTTAGTATCCATCAAAAACGTTAATGACAGTATGACAAAAACCTAATCATGGAATACATCCAAACGAGGTCACTCAAGGACATGTTCGACAGTCGTCAAATTACTAGTTGTTGTCCAGGTAAATCTTTCCCGAAACGGAACGATTGATGGGGCCATAAAAGATCAAGTAATTCCAACACGCAATTACATAAAACAAGTACTGAAAGAACTGAGTGTAAATGATGTTGCCGATACGGTTGTGAACAAATTGAATGAATGCAGCACATTACATCTGGCTGCACACTTGATCAGAGTTCAGTAACAGGTATGCTGCGGTAGCGAAAAATATATTCCAAGAATTGGTCCAGAAGTACCATATAACATCTAAGCATGAGTTCCGCACTACGTGTATAACGCGGAGTGTGTTTTGGAGAATCATTGTTATTGGTTGTTCACAGAATGATTCTCTTAGACAGAATGGATATCAGTAATCGACCTCATATTGTTGTGTTCCAAAGAGAAAACAGGCAAGTCGATATTATTGATGTCTCAATTCACAGAAGTAAGACAAAAAATGATACGATAAGGACGACGTGTGATTAGTGAACATCAAAGGGCTATAGCTTTTTGAAACCAACACGTGAAGTTTCGTGTTCTAAAAAATTCATTATTCAAGGTTTTCAATACTTATTTTCTTTCCTTGCAGCCTACACCTGCGACATTGGCTAGTTCATTCGTCGCAAGTTCAAGCTCTCTTTAGTGGGAAAATAAAAAAAAAATATCAGGTTATCTCCTCAACGTTCCCAAAAAAGATGAAGCGTTTTTCACTTCCTCGTTTACGACATACTTACATATTCAGAAGTTTATTAAACCAACAGCGAAAAGTGAAAATTTTCCAACACAAAATTGCGTATTGTCGGTCACTGATATCGAAAAAGTTGATAAATCATGCTCTTATATGTAGTATAGAACTTCCTGTAACACGTGTAGTAAGATAATTTGTGCAACCTTGATACCGAAAATTTGGTTTGTGGCAAAACTGTCAGTCAGACTGTCTCTGTCTGGCAGTCACTCTCTGTCTGGCAGTCACTCTCTGTCTGGCAGTCACTCTCTGTCTGGCAGTCACTTTCTGTCTGGCAGTCACTCTCTGTCTGGCAGTCAGTCTGTCTGGCAGTCAGTCTGTCTGGCAGTCAGTCTCTGTCTGTCAGTCAGTCTCTGGCTGGCAGTCAGTCTTTGTCTCTCAGTCAGTCTGTGTCTGTCTTTGTGTGTGTCTGCGTCTGTCTGCGCTTGTCTGTGCCTACCTGTCTTTGCCTGTGTGTCTCTGTCTGTGCCTGTTTCTCTGTCTGGGCCTGAAAATTGCAGAAGTTAAAAATTATTATGGAAAGTGCGCTGGTCAGCACCATTAGTTTTATTGCGAGGTAAACGACTAATTTCAAATACTTAACTTACAAACTACCAAAACTGCTGTCATTTACTGTTTATTTTTGATTGTAAATTTCTTTTGATAGTGTACTCAATTCAAAATTATTTGTTAATTTTGAACATAGTATATATGAAATGTTTCCTATTATGAGACTGTTCTGCAAGACCAAACGGGGAATAACTTGCATTTATTTTGTAAATAAAATACTGAAAAATTTTTGGTTTCATATTAATTTATTACAATCCCGGAAGTTGTGTACCTACCTCAGGCTAGTGCCAACTTATACCAAGGCGTGTGCTAACCAGCCACACAAGTGAGATTGGTTGACACATCTTGGCTTGAATACTCTTAACGACTCAAAGTTCAACAGTCGAACATAAACCAAACAAAAAATACCATAAGGTTTCCAAATAAAAGAAATTTTCATTGATACCGGTTTTGACATTGAAAATAAGGAGAACTGGTACATAAGTATTAATTTGAAATAAGCGGGCAGTAGGTTTACAGTATAGTCTTGAACAAATTGTATTCTCTTCTTCTATATAATGCAAGTGATATCTTAAAGTACACAAGTATCTTGGATGTAGAAGAGGGCTTATTCAAAACTGTTATTTTTTATTTTGTGTTCTCATAGTCACAAAGTAATTTATTAGTGGTGTTTATAGTAGCGATGTTCGTTTATTACTCGAATTGATAAAGTTTTAAAAAAATTAAAGCGTAGTTTGCTACTAAGATAAATTTTATGTTAATAAAGTATATTTTGGTAAACTTATAGACAATTATATAGACAAAGTTACGTTAAGTTGCAGACAAATTAATGTCAGGAGTTTGGCAGAAATTTTGGGGGTCTGTTTGGAGACACGTTCCGAAGGTCCCTTGAAGGTCCCTTGAAAGTCCCTCAAAATTCATACGAGAAAATATTTGATGTGGATTATGTTTATAATTATATGTTCAATATAATTTCATAGTTTTGGATCATCAAATCGCAAAACATGAAGACTAATTATAATTACAAGAAATGTTTGAAGATATATACTTTGCCCCTATTCCAATTCTTCTAAAGATATAAATAGAAGGGGCATACATACAGAAGGCGTACTTCTAGCCCCCGTTGCAACTATTTAACAGCCAAGTTACTCTGAAAATTGTCTGGGAGGTGAAGAATAAGAAACGAGCCTGGCAAGAGATTTTCTTTGAATGATGTATCTGCACCATACCGTTTTCGTTAGCTGCTGTACATGCAGGTTTATTCGCGTTGACACATTTTAAACATGTAATTGTTCGTGAATTTTCAACTTACTTTCAAGCTTGGAAAAAATCTTATTTTACTCTAAATACAGAACTTTGTTTTTAAAATTAGTCATGTCCAATTCTATTTTCCCGTTAACATAATGCCAGAGTATATGTATTTTCCAAACATAGCGCATACAGTATCCAAATTCAAAATTTGCAAATAAAAAGATAGGTCACAATGTGTGGTCAAGTAAACGAAGGGAAGCAAATAATTATTACAAGAATCGAAAATGTAAATGTAATCGAACAATGATAAAACGTGGTATTTAAACGTGTCTTTTCTTAAGAAATATATACACAAACATTAAGAAATAGCAAGTAGTAGTAGTAGTAGTAGTAGTAGTAGTAGTAGTAGTAGTAGTTTTAAATCTGTTTTTAATGTTAAAATTAAGTATATTCTACCGCTGACGTGCGTAACAGTTATTGTGATTGATTTATTTTACGTCCAAGACACTATAAAACTGTGTATACGAATAACATTTGCAAGAGAGAGAGAGAAACATCATGTGGTACCCAGAGAAAAGCAAAGCCAGAGACCGTCACATTTGATCTCTGGATAAAGATAAACTGAATGAAAATCCTAGTTGAAAAAAGTAACACCGATTCAGAAGATTCGGTTACATTACGATTTCATTACAAATATTATAAAATGCATAATTAACAATACGAGTCTAGTAGATTTACAAATAGATCTATGCAAATAATTATAGATATCTCGATTCATAATTGCAAATTGTCCTCGTTCAGAAATTATTCCCACGCACAACTATTTCAAGGGTCAATTTTTGCGGACCAATCTAATAACTGCACTGTATAATTCTGAGAAGCTTTAAATGTATATAACATATTTTCACAACAAACACACCATATATTTATAATACAAAACGTTCACATTTCAAAAAATATTTCAATGTATTTCAACTCCTTCAGCCTGTGATGAATGTTTTTTATACGCCGAATCGGTCTACTGGATCATTATGTTTTTAATTACTTCTGCAATAGCTTACTTTATTATTTATTAATGGTGGTGAAGCACATGCGATCGTTATTATTATTATTATTATTATTATTATTATTATTATTATTGCAATTTGTGTTAAACAGCACGTACAAGTCTTAGTATCTGCCCAAAATAAACTCACAAAAGCTCGAAATCACATCACACGAAATAACGAAAGCCCAGATCACAAATTCCTAAAGAATACAACTACTTTGTGACCACAAATTCTATTCTTTTAATACATACACTATATTTTATAAATAATGACAGAAGCATAAATTCTCCACATATTGATATATATTTCTACGAAGTCTATTATGAATTATAACAAAGTTTTAGGAAAAAAATATCGTATGTAAAATATTTTGGGCGGAAATGCTTTGTTCGGTGGAAAATATTTTTGGAAGAACGTTATTAATCTGTAAATGTTTCAAATAAAACATCGTATAATATTTTGGCTTTATGGATGTAACAATGAAACAATATATTAAAATTACCTGTCTCATTGCAGGAAGTGAATCGAATAGATATGAGGTCAAGCGTGGATATGTTAGATTATATTCAAGGACCTGAAAGGATAAATTAATAAGGTAAAAGATACCAGGGTAGTTATAGAATATTTCAAATATTTTATTTTTATGGTAAAAGAAAATGCATTTTTGTGGAAACTAAATCAGTTCTTGAGACATAATGAAACCCATATGACATTGAAACTTACTATCGGCGTGTAGCAGCCACGATGCTGCTGAACAAAACAAAGTAAAATAGTTTTCCAAAATGTAGCACGCACGCTGCATAAGAACAACAAATCAAATTTTATCTTATAACACTTTAATAAATAAAATACTTTCCAAAAATAGTCTTCTCAAATACTACAATAATACTATTTTCAATATAGTAATACAATATGAACGGATTATTACGGTCAGTTTATTACGGTCAGATTATTACGGAATACTACGTCAGTTCATTAATACTAAGAATATAAAAAAAATATGTTCGAAAACACAACAGTGAATAGCAAATATTTAAAGACGGGCATACTCTTCCTCTAAATCTTTTTTTCTCTTTATTTTTTGTCGCATCAACGACTAAGGTTATTAGCGAAAACATTTTTAATTACAGGTGTTTACAGACAATTATGACTTCATCTGTCATTACATAAACAAAAGTATCAGAATGTATTGGTCATAACATAATACAGTATCACATATTACTTACCTTAATACCATTATCATACAGAACAATCAGGACATGCTCATAACATCTTTTCGAGGGTTACACATCATTACATTAACATAATATAACATAATAACATAACATAATAACATAACATAATAACATAACATAATAACATAACATAATAACATAACATAATAACATAACATAATATAACATAACATAATATAACATAACATATAAGTTATAACATACTATTACCTTACATACTTGAAACACAATCGTACAATATCATCGGGGTAGGATCATAACACATCAACTCTAGAGATACGGACGGGCTTACCATAACGTTATATTTCAAGGATGACATTTGTGTTTTTGCAAAATTTGACAATCTGGTTCTGAAAGGGGACAGAGTACAGGATTTTCTCCATTTCATTTGGATTAAAATACATAGTTCTAATGTGATCATATTTACGACAGGACATAATAATATGTTCGATTGATAGTCTTACTTGGCACATATCACATAGTGGTGCTGAGGTATTCTCCAGCAAGTACCTGTGTGTAATTTTAGAATGACCAGTTCTAATTCGTGTAATTAAAATTTGTTCGCGTCTAGTCATGGGGTCCGAGTGTAGTGATAGGAATAAATGATTGATTTATGGGTATTACTAGACTTATGACATCGCCATATCGGTTCCCATTGCTGGAGCATCTTCCTATGTACGAATCTTATGACATCTTGCTTGGAGTATCCAGGGTTAGGTCTTACATTGTTTCCTTGGAGATCAATTATTATCTTTGTGTTAGTTTCATTGTTATGTATTTCGGTCATAATAATTGGATACAGCTGATTAGGTAAAAGAAGAAAAATTACTGATTAGCCTTGAAGTTTAATCATATGAAGGAGTTCTTTAATTCGAGCCGTCGTTTTGGATTGTGTTTCATCATACATTTTGAAGATATCTTTAGGAATTTTATTAGTGATGATAGTGGCATCGGTACTGTTATGGGTTATCTTTTTAAGCGCTTCCAGAATTGCATGGTTGAACATGTTTTCCTGACTAGCAATGTTCATAAACCGGAATTTCACCAAAGATTTGGGATCCTTCACAATGGCCTCAGAAAATGATGTATTATTGCGTCCGTCAATGAAGATATTGTAGTTATTTTTGTATTTATCATACGCTTCGCAGTATTTGAGTTTCCATTCGTCTAAGTCAAGGTTGTTCTGCTGAACTTCAACCAGGGATTTATCGACTTCAATGATGTTGACGGTCCAGGGATTTACCGCGGGGATCTTTTGACTTTCTATAGGAAGCCTCGAAATGTTGAGGGAGTTGAATAGCGTAGCTACTTTATTATAGAAAGGTATAGAACACTGTGGATTCCCACTTCTAATTCCAGGAGATACATCATTACGTATTATATTATTTAAGGATGTTTTGGCTTTAACTGCGTATTTGATTGACAGGGTTTGTCTTCGAAATGTGAGGTTAGTTTCAGCCGCTTCGATGAGAATACTACCAATTGAACTTGTGTGAAATCAACCAGTGCTTATTCTGAGTCCGCAATTGTGCAGTGTGTCCAGTTTCTTGAGAGTTGAATTGCACGCTGAATATACAAGGGATCCGTAATCTATCTTACTTCTTATTAAGGCTTTGTATGTAAGTAGTAAGGTATTTTTGTCTGATCCCCAGTTGTTGTGATTTAGCCACTTCAGGATGTTAAGTCGATTTTTGCATTCTGCGTATGTTTTAGAGATATGTTCTTGCCATGTGAGCCTGTGGTCAAATATAAGGCCCAAGATTTTTGTATGTGTGATAGTCTTAATGGCTTTGTTGCCCAGGAATAGTTTCGGGTAGACGGGGCTTCATTTTTAGAAAAAATCATACATTCAGATTTATCAGTCGAGAATTTGAAACCGGTTTTCATTGACCATTTGTAAATACAGTTTACAGCAGTTTGCATTAATTCATTGGTTGAATCGAAGTTCCTTCCTTTGCATAGTAACACCATATCATCGGCGTATTTCCGCACGACAACTGGGCTTACAATATCATCATCAGCATCATTTATGGCGATTAAAAATAGAGTCACACTGAGCAGTGATCCTTGCGGTAGCCCATTATTATATTATTAAGTTTGTTGATAAATTATTACCTATACATACTTGAATACATCTGTTGCTAATAAAGTTGGTAAGGAACTTAAACATATTGCCCTTGATACCAATACTAAGTAATTTATCAGCTATGCGGTGTGTCCATACCATATCGTATGCTTTTTCGATGTCTAAATTTACTAAGATAACATGCTGTCCTTGAAGAAAGGCTTCTTGGATTATCGTTGTCGTGCTGATAAGATGTGAGGTGGTGGAGTGTCCAGTTCTGAATCCAAATTGGTTGTCTTTTATTAAATGTTGAGATTCAAGGAACCACCTTATTCTTTCGTTAACGATTTTTTCTAATATTTTGCATAGGTTGCAGGTCAGTGAGATTGGTCGGTAATTATAGCTATTTGACTGGTCTTTGCCAGGTTTGGGAATCGGAATGACCGTGGCAGTCTTCCAGAGTTCAGGAAAAACATTATTTAGCCATATATGGTTATATATTTTTAATAAAATGTTAATACCTCTCTTTGGGAGATTTTTTATTAGGCAGTTTGGAATTTTGTCTGGGCCAGGAGCTGAGTTGTTGATCTTTTTTAAAACTTGTTGTATTTCGTGCATGAAAATTGGAGAATTCATGTCATAGATGCTGTCATCAATAGGTGTCATATTTGGTTCACTTTCAGCTTTTTCTTTATATGTGATGAATTCCGTATGGTAATTGGAAGTGCTGGAATTTTTCATGAAGGTTTCGGCAAATTCCTCAGCAATAATTTTGGGGTCGGTAATTATCTGGTCACTGCAACGCAAGAAATGTATAGTACTATTAGTCTTCATACCACGTATGGATTTGATTTTTTTCCAGCTCTCTGTTGAGTTCGATTGGCAGTATATTGAGGAGATATATTCAGTCCATGATCTAGCTTTGTTTATTTTTACAGTTCTGCGGGCAATAGCTCTAGTTCTCTTATAGTTGATTCGGCTATCATTATCTCTTCTTTTTTTATACCGGTTAAATGCTTTTTTAGCGTTTATAATAGCGACTTTGCATTCAGAATTCCACCAGGGAACGCTTTTGAACTTAAACGGGCCATGGTGCATTTGTGTCATTGAGTTAGCAGAATTGGATATAATATTACAGAATGATTCTACTATCTGGTCAATATTATTATCGTCCTTGAAAATATATTCTTCGTTGAGGTGCTCATCAATTTTTTTCTGATAATCCAGCCAAGTAATGTTCTTATAATTGGGGATTGGGTGGCGCCATTCATGACTAATGGACACACTTGGTTCGTGGACATCAATCAGTATTGGAAAATGATCACTATCGTAAGGGAAGTCCATAACATTCCAGGTACATTTCTGTGCTATTGTGGGAGAAGCTATTGAAAGATCAATCGCACTTATCCTGCTGTTACTGATATTAATATGTGAGGAATCACCAGAGTTGAGGATGATGCTGTCATGGTCGTCAATTACTTTTTCCAATAATCGGCCTCTTTTATCAATTTTGTACGATCCCCATAAGGAGTGATGGCAGTTAAAGTCTCCAAGAATTATGAAGGGCTCTTTTATCTGGTTTATAATATCATGCATTTCGATTTCTTGTAGTGGGTACTTATTAGGGATATAGACATTTCCGATACATATGGGGTTAGTTGAATTAATTTTAATTGCCATGAATTCCATGTCAGTTTGAATTTTTAGAATTTCGATGGGAATCGATTTTTTGGAATATATTGCCACACCACCACATGCATATTCAGGATTACTTCTATTTTTAAAGGTGCAAGTATATCCAGTTATATTCCCATGTGATTTTCCTTTAAAGTGTGTTTCTTGTATACAGATTATATCAGGGCTATGTAGTTTGCATAAATATTGTAAGTTTTCTAGCCTGCTATAAAAGCCATTTAGATTCCATTGAAGGACTATCATTACATCTTCTTTATATTATACTCTACTTTCAGATGTGTCAGCATGGTTTTAATTCTATGGGGTGATTACATTAACTGGTGTTGATTTCTATACTGGAATCTGTTTCAGTACTTGATTCATCTGCTGTATTAATTACTGAGTTGATTTTCTTGATAATTCTGGTGAATCTGCCTTTTATGGTTTTGTTGGTGAGATGAGGATACAAATTATACATCATTTTGGTGATGGATGATATGTCCTGTGAGTAATCAGCAGCTATAAGTATAGGATCATTAGCACTGAAAGAGTTCTCTAAAAAGGATTTAAACTGGATGTAAGTAAGGGGGAAGTTATTTTGAGTGTCTTCAATGATGTGTTTGATAGGGGTAATCAACTCTTCCATATTCTTCTCTTTCTTCTTCTTCTTCTTCTTCTTCTTCTTCTTCTTCTTCTTCTTCTTCTTCTTCTTCTTTTTTTTTTGGTTGTTTTGAGACTTCTTCCGTATTCTTTGTTTCATTTGTGTTGTTTACAGTGGGGGGGTGAGGAGGAGACAGTCTGAAGGCATCTTTTATTATTATTAAGGGAAGCTATGTTGTCTTTAGCTGGGATTTCTTCATTGTTTTTAGCTTCATTAGTAGGAAATACAGATTTAGAAGGTGGTGAGGGACCAGTTGTGGGTATTTCTTTTGTAAGATCATTGTGACTTTGAATATCCACAGCTCCAGTGTTTTCTCCATTGATGGCAGGGCCAGGTATGCCACAGGATTTTCCCCTGAATTGTTCAGATTCCGTGGGAGCACTGCCTAAGTTGGTAGTCTTGTGTTGATTAGAGGTGTTATGTGAAGGGCATTGTCCAGCCAAGTGCCCTGTTTGGTGACAGTTAAAGCAAGACATTTCATCTGTTGTAAAAAATATCCTATATGTTGAGCCATCATAATACACAGTAGTAAAATCTGTTAGTAGACTCACATCTTCAGGGGCAATATACACTTGTCTACGGAAACTCATAATATGGGAGAAACCCTGTCCAGGAATACCAGCTTTTACAAATGAAATTTTAGATGCCAATTTGATATTCTTTGTGGTGAGTACATTCTCTATTGAATGTGGAATTATGGGACAAACGTTAGATATAATAATTCTTTTGGCCTTTGTTACAAGTGGTCTCAACTTCAGTTCATAGTTTTTTATTTTAATAACTTTATGGTTGTTAGTAAGGCTGTCAGCTATAGTTTGAGAGCTTAGAAAGATACACACTCTGTTATTATTGTAGCAATTCTTGATATGAACCTTATTTCACTGGCGTCAATAATATGGGATAGACTGTGTATGTAATCTTTAATAGTGAGACCTTCTTGCGAGTCGATAATTATGGCCTGGTCCTTGATGGGAAACACTTCAGTTGACATGACATTTGCGTAAGTTTTCATATTTGAGTGAGTAGATACCTGAGGTGTCGATGTTGAGGTTATAGGAGCCCCGATGTCCGGAGGCTCCATCCTTGCAGGTTAGAAGTTGCACCGGCTGACCATACAGTTGATTTCAGACACTCACAACTCGTGGGACAAGAGATTACCAGTAAGTAAATGTTATTAAGTTCACAGACTGAATGGCAATGTGATAACAACTGTTTCACTGCACGCGATCGGAGCACGATGTGTCTCGGTCGGCTGCCGCAATGGAACTGCCTCTAAATCTTGCTATCGCATGGCGTTGTTAGTGTCGCACTGACGGACTGACTATGATAATTCAGTTGGTAAGTGCAGTATGAGAACATAAGGACCAATCATATAGTTGCATTTTTAAGTCAAAAGCTAAACTGGTTCATAATTGTTTTCGAGATTCTGGGTATCTAATCAAATCATAAACCCCATTCACTTAGCCAGGAGGTTGCATCCTTATCTTTCAACTTCTGTGCGTTGTATATGTATATTTTTTTCGTATTTTTCCAGAATTCTCGGGTATCTCACAAACTATTCCTTCCTCTCAAAATATTTGGGGCTACATATTCTACTTTTAATTTCTGCCAGAATTGAATATTGATAATGTAAATATTTTATCATATGAGAGATATTTTGTTTCTTCTACTCTCTTGCAATAATTTGTACTGCTATTAATATCGCAAAGAAAATTTTGAAAGCGTAGGATTCTCCGGATTCAGTAGCTAATTGGCTCTTCAGGAGACGCCGCGTCCTAGACACAGGTGCCAACATGCATTTCACCCTGAGGAAGGTCACTGAATGTCGGCAGAAACGTTGGCTCCTGTGTTTAGGACGTGACGTGTGCCTGGCAGCCAAGTAGTTGAGGAAAATGGTATTCGGAATGAGCATTTCTTTCAAGTAATGCACACAATTCCACATATTCCTTACATAATAATTAAGAATGGTTAAATATTTCAAAATATTCCAATTTTCTTCAATATCTAATTATTATTTTTGACCAATTTAAAGAGACTAATTTTTGAAACAAGAACATACACAATTAAGAAAAATTAACCAACTAAAACAAACTGAAAATAACGTAACCAATATCTTAAATATTGTATTCCACAATTCGATCGCTCCAGTTTTGGTGTCTTGATAAGAAGGTTTAAGAAAATTTCATAAAACCAGACCTACCATATAAATGTAACCTACGTAGGAGAAAAACATAGTTATTATACCAAATATCCTTTTTAACGGTATGAAATATTCATGTTAACGGTAATTATTTTTCAGGAAATACCAGGAACCAATGGGTATTTGTGTAGCAGTACTACATTGTTTTGGAGAATTAATTTAATTGATCTGGATGCTATAAGCTGATAAACATACTCTACGGAATCGATTGAAATCAAGGAAATCAGATGTGTCCTGTCTTTTAAAGGAAAGTTTGGTAAGATTTGGATATGATATCAGAAGAATCCTAATTAGCAATTAGCAAACGTTATATACAGACTCTATATTTTTATTTTTATTTACCATATATTATAAGGAATCATTAAAACTTGTTTCAATGCCAAAAGAGATGTAAGAGTAGGTGGAAAGTTCATAGAGTGCATGGCCTGTAGAAGATATGCTGCTTGGGGAGACATGAAGAAAATACTGTGAAATCTCAACTAAAATTAACAATGAAAGTTAGTGTATAGAAAACAAAAAGCATAATCATAAGGAACACAAGAAAGTCTTCCAAAACCAATATAACAAAGTTCAAAAATTCATTTAATGATGAAACTTAGCAAGTGAAATTTCGTAAATATATGGGATACACAGAGCAAATGTGCCATGAATTCAAGTGCTAAAATGCAGAATTGCTATGGCCTAGAAAGCTTTACAGAAGTAAATATTACTGCGTGGGACATTAGATAAGAATTTGAGATAAAATATGTTAACATGATTTATTTTGATTTGGCTCTTCTATGATGCTGAAGTATGGACATCAAGAAAAGATTTGGAAAGGAGATTTCTGCAATTAGATTCGATTAATAAATCGAAAAACATGTATACATTTTAAAATTATTTATGGCCAAAGAACAGTTCTGGGGCAAATTATTAAATGAAGTCTTGAATAATAGGTGCACAAAACGGAAACTATTTTATACCACTAGCCGCATAAAGACACTGGTTAGCACACTGAGGCATTTGATAGTACAAACACTCGAAGAAATTGAAAATAGAAAGCATGTAAGAGGATGGAAACATGGTAAATGAATTGAACATTAAAAGAATATATAAAACGGAAATATTGGTATATGACGGAAAAGCAAGGAGAGATTATTCTCTATAAAAACCTGGAATTGAACACATGACGACAATAACGATAAATAACATTTTGTTAATGTAGCCTTGTGGTAAGATGATATTTTGGCAAACTCATTTCAGAACATTGCACCGTCTTTTTATTCATATATTTAATGAATCCATAAAATATAATTATACTCCGTACTGCTTAGGACATAGTCTTTTTAGTCTGCATTGTAGACTAAGTAATGATTAACATTTATAAGAACTTAAAATAAACGCTACACCATCAAAAAGTTATATCCATGAAAAAGAAGAAGTATCCATACACCATAATACTCCATTTTGTTTCACGACATCCGCTTCCAAAATTTGCTTGGCAGTAGCCGCTCGAAACTCTACTGTCGCTTTCGCTTCAATAAACAACTGATATCAATGTTCTCTTCCGGAGCCGTCAAGGCGTTACAGAAGGCTGAAGGAAAAGGATTTTTTTTAAAGAAATGACGTTTGTAACAGGACATATGTATTTTTCTTATTAGTATGTGGAATACTCTAGTTTAAAGTGAGTACTTTCCAATGACATTGCAGACGTTCAACAAAATCCTACTGTTGATTACCCACTGAATGTTTTTTTCAAACACTAAGATGTGCCAAACTGATCTTCGCTATTCCCTGATTCCATCCCTGGGACGGGAATAAGAACACTGTGGTACCTGGTAAACAATAGTTTGATAGCTCGACGTACGGATTGCCAATTACATAGACGGCTAAAATTGGTCTGATTACTTTACGTAGATATCATCTATCAACAAGCCAGCTGTTTCTATTTCCGTTCATCACATTACGAACGGTGCTAGATGTTTAGCAAATACTATTATTAGGGTGGGAATGGCTTTATTTGTTACGAGCCGTTCTCCAAGCACGAAAATAGAGGTGCTACAATAGCAATACTTCTTCGCATTATTTACAACCGCTACGCAATATCATAATACATGAGCATTCGAAAAAGCAAACGTTTTTGTTTTCGTACAATCAGCAAATGTTTTTTCTCTGCGCTGAGATTCTCACTTAAGTTCTTAGAGGCAGCATATCAATCACGTTACCACAACACCACCTGCTTCACATTAATCTCAATCTTTCCGACGCTTCAAATATTTGTACATTTTCATTCTTAATTTTCAATTTCGGAACCCACCCCGTTATTTAATTATGTTTGCTCTATCTCAGGTAAAAAATAAAAAAAATTGAAGATATACAGTTTCTTTTTTAAAAATGCATTAACGTGTAGCAAAAATCACATGAAAACTACTCTTTTTCTTTCAAAAATGTAATCAAGACTTTATTCAATGATCCACATTTTAAAAAGTACATTATGAAAAAATGTATCCTCAATCTCATTCTTTTACAATGTTAGGATTTTGTAATATTCTAAAATATAGTTCGCCAAAAATCAAATAGAAGAATAGATGTCAAAGGGAAAAATGTTATAGTTGTTGAAAGACGCTGAAAATTTGTGAAATTTTCCAAATTACAAAAATCGTAAAAAATTTATCGAAAATAAGCCTCGCACCATTTTTAAGCATACTTTACACTATTTAAGGAAAAGGTTTCATTAAAGAATTGGAGCCATTTTTCAGAAAATTTTGAAAAATATGTTAAAGACTCATCTAAAGTTCTCACAAAATCCAAATATTCATTCCAAACTCCCAGGGCCTTCGTTCGTTACGATGGTTTGGTAAATCGGTAAATCGTTTGAATGATTTAGATCCTAGCGTTCGTTACAGACTTATTGTTAACAATTCGAACTTTCCTGTCGAAAAAATAGTCATTTTTGCCGCACTATTCCAACACTTACTCTTTACTACGTAAACACAAGTGAGGCGAGAAAGTAAAAAGAAATGAAATATATGCATTGTGTGGTTTGGCGGAACAACATTGAATGGTTGGATGGAAAGTGCATATATGCACCAGCCACAAAATAAATTTGGTGATTGCTGAACATAGCCGAAAGCCCCACAAGCCTCATCGAAATCTTATTGAATTTGCAATATCTTGTGTAATATAAAATATGATTATTTAGTTCGTTTTGAATTTTCTTCAAAGTTTAAAATGAATGTAATTTATTATTGTACAAGTTTTACAAAACGAAAGGGTACTTTTATGTCAAATATTTGGTATAACGAAGAAAATCTTAAAACACATTATTAAAAGAGAATTAAATGAATTTTTCTTATTTTTCATTTTAGAGATAGACCAGATAAACACTCGTAAGCAGCTTGACATTTCACACTAATTGTTGTTTGGTTTTTGCGTAAGTCGAGAAATAGCATACGGAGACGATGGGCACCTAACCTAGAGTGCATCTAGATTCCGTTTTCACTCATGAGACAAAAAAAGATCGAAAAGTAAATTGTGTTTTATTTGTGAAAATGTTCTTAAGCTTACTAATTCCAGGTGGAGTACAAAAATACAATTTCATATGACACGGGAAAACGACAATTTTTTTTAAACTTTAGGGCTGATGAAGAAAGTTTTTAACATTATTCAATCTAGCTGAAATTTAGAGAATCTCATTTTTAAACCAATTGTCTGCTTTTTCCGGGTTTCCGTCACAAAAATATCGATGTCGATTACCTTCAGCCACATTCATTCTCATTCTCTAATGACTGAAATTTGGATCATTCTTTTTGTAAGGGAGGTCGCCTGTACACTTAAGAAGGTTTCATTCGGACAACGCTTTTCAATGGGGATTATCTGTGTTATTGCGCTCACTGACACGTAAATAGGCGTCGATAATTCTTGTAGATATTTTGATTTGCCCCGACCACACAAACGCGTATCTGAAGTGGCCATACTTATATGTAACACGCGTTGAATCAATCCGCGTGGAATAGGAATTTCATTGGTTAAATATTATTACATTCCCTTTTACTTTTAACATATATCATGAGTCCAAAAATATCGTGTATTCCTGGAAATATATTCAACAACATTGATTATAGATTATGACTTTTTCTTAAGGCGTGCAGAGGCACTCTGTGAACACAAATTTTGTCTGCTACTGCAGAATATTGCGGAACATTGAGTAACCGAACGGCCACACATCATTTGATACACATGTAACGTTACCACATAACATGTGTCTCTGAAATACAAAATTGTTAATCGTGAATACTCTATTTAAGTAATTTGCTATTACTTATATTGAGTAGCCATGAGGTGTCAATTTTTGATTCCGCGCCTACTTTCGCAATTATTACAATCTTTCTGTTGCTCCAACGAAAATGAAACATTATTAATTTATAAGATTAAAAAAAACATTGTAGAATATCACTACGAAAACATTTAAAACTCTAAATTTCTTATTAAGAAACTGAAAATGTCACGAGTTGTAATTTTCAGAATAGAATGAACATATATGATATTCTAAAAGACTGAGTATTTCAGTAACTACTATAATAAATGTATGTGTCTATGAGATACATCTAGATCGAATATTTTTGTTCTGTTTCCTCTGACACAGCGGACAAATGGTTCCTTACTTAACTGTTATGTAGTCTTTCTCACCTACCAAGTGCTACATTTAATTTTAAATGTTTTTAGAGTAGTAAATAAAGAAATACATTCTTACTTACGGAAGCATGATGTTGGTCAGAATACAAGCTCACAGTCCCTGCCTAAAACAGACGAGACGAAATATTTGAAAATAAGTTATAATAATAATAAATAAGTTATAATTTTTGAAAATAAGTTATAATATAGCAAAATAAGTTATAAAAAAGAATGAATATATACAAAATATACATTTAAAGATCTGAGGAATTGAAAACACTGTTCATACAAAGATACGTAGTATTAAAAAGTTAAAAATGTAGTATCTCGTATAATTTAACTATTACCAGACCACAAAGAAACCAAACTAGTATATTTAACTTATTACGTCTATAAATTACAAGTGCATACGAATTTCTCAAAATTATTTACTTCAACGACCTCTTGTTGGGGTCTTCATTGCTTTGTCTTCATTAAGAGATAAATATAATTTTTTTACAAATTAATAGTATATAACACACATTAATTAGTAAACCTTAAGGAAACATGCGGATTATCAAATGTAGACAGCTGCATGTTTTGTTATAGATAAGGGTAAAATAAATAAGCAGAACAAATAAGTTGTATTTAAATTTGATGACCTCTCAGAAATGTTGGTATTACATACAATCTTGGTCTTAGGTAGGAGCAGTTGTCTGTTTTTGCTAAGATGGGGATACATCAGAGAGACATGATTTACTTCGGTTTCTTCAGTCTGCTTTCGCCGAGGTTGAATACCAGGAAAAGAGTTTCCAAACAAGGTATTGAGAAACCCACTGGTGGCTGGCGGATAACGATGTGTCGTAAATTGACTGGTATATTCACCTATTAATTTTTAATGGACTATAACTAGGGGCGAAAATATTTGTGGTTTTTACTTCTGTTAAAATAGTGTATTGAGCTCTTATAAAATCTATTTTTTTTTTGAAACACGGGTCGCGTATATGTGTTATGAAGAGTGATTTTTTAAGCAAGTCGGCTATTGAGAAAAGTATAGTTTTTTTCATTTGAGTTGCATACAACTTTAGAGTTCTTTAGGGTGTTGCAATTGGAAAAACCTGCACTAAAGATACCAAATGTCGAAGGTATAGAGAGATTAATGTAAGAAGGAACCGTTCTGACAGTCATTACCACTGACTACTTGGCTACTACTGGCATCGTAACTGCAGATTATGTCCATGTGCTCAATTCGTCAATGCCTTCTTAAGCACATGGCTCACTTGCAAAAGGATTCGTCACTACTTCCTGCAAGTCATCAACCAACTTGGATTTGTTTTACGACCTGTCACATTGGTCGCTTATTACAGTAATTTCTCTACACATTAAATGGTTTGCAAAGCAGTTGCCTGCAACACGTCAGATTGTAGTAGTGTTTGTAGTTCACATTAAAAACTATATTTTTAATTGGAATTCAGAAAACACTAGTTTAAAGTAGACCGACGTGGTTTTCGGGAAGACCCTAGGCATACATATGGGGTAAACAATAGAACACGTACTGCAGTGATGATTTGGTCTACGTTCCTAAATTTACCGACAAGACTGTTTCATACATGAATGTATTAAATACTTTCACAACTTATTTTAATACGCAACAATTGTGCTCAATTATATTTGATTATGTTAATTTTTTTGATAAAGGCACGTTTTTGAAAGTTCAACAAAAGTATATGAATAATATCTGGAATACTGTATCAAAAAATGTAAAATTGCGAGTGCTTGACCGAAATGTACAGTTTTATTAAAAACTATTCTGATACAAAATCCATATTTGTTATAACCTCAGACCAACAACTTCACGAACATTTATTTAAACAATATGGTGGACAAATACATAAATGCACAAAGGACGTTAAATAGATGTTTCATCAAATTTTAAGAAAATTTAATATTTCCCTTCATAAATTTTAGAGTAAATCCACGTACACGTGTGTGTCAATGAAAGAAAAGACTTAGAAAATAGAATGAGGCCTTCGAGTAGTGTATTTTGTTTTCTGTACGTGGTATAGTGGTCGCCTCCTTTATCCTCGTTATCTATCACTGTGGCTATCTATCATTTCATTCGTTTGCATTTACGCCACAGTGAGGAAACCTGTTTTTCTATGGGGAGAGGTTTTTCAGTGGCCGGTGCACCCTTATTATGACTGCAACTGAGCATGTGTTGCGCAGTGCGTTCGGAAATGCATTTGGGATTGGTATGAGTGAACTCCCACCGCGGCGCTATGCTCATTCAGTTCGTGGGAATAACGTTATCTGTTAACAGTTGTATCAGGCGATATGTGTGGTAGGAATCAAGGCGAGTTGTATCTCGAGTGGGACGCCACACAGTCAGCTGAACACGGACTCTGATGGACTGCGATCAGAAGCCGCTTTGCAAGGGATGGAAGGGAGTTCGTAAAAGTCTTTGACTCTATTTTGCCAACAAACCTGGTGAAGGTTTAAATGGCTACTTCTCGGATCACTGAAACTGTTCCAACATGGCAGACGTTTGAACATATCAGACTGCACTAGAAGATGCAATTCGACCAAGTAAATATGTCTGTTTCACACGGGTAAAAATAAATTGAAGCGATGTTGTCACTATATCAAAATAGTCCACTAAAACAAAATAATCTTAAGTTTATAAGAATGCTGATTAGTGAATATGTAGTGTATCACTATGTTAGTTCTAATATGTGTATTAGTCTTAATGCAAAGGTTTCGACAACGCGGGTCAGTAAATATTATATATTAAGAAGTGACACTTATATGTTCGAAAGATAAAAAGTGGTATAGTGTAAAAAATAAATGGCTGTTCATTAATTCACTATTTAAATTCTTTTTTATATTAGAACTGTGTCATCAAACAATAACATATATATTACTCTTTATTAATGCGCGCAGAAATTGAAAGAAAACTATGCATCCCCAGGTATTTTAAGAGGAGTCCATGTTTTTTATTAGATACCCAGGGACTCAGAAAGAATACAAAACAGTAAAATAAATTATATACTACGAAGGAATTAGGGTACATAGATACATATTTATACACAGACAAATCTGGAATAATAATGTCTTTCATGAAACTTATTCCGCAACAGTTTCAGGAATTGTTGCCCCCATCATCAAGCTGTGAAATTAAATGATAAAAACATAGAGTAAAAAAGGGTCAAAATTATTTATTAAACAATAAATAATGGAGATATTGTTAAAAGTCATAACTTACCAGACCCGAGAACTCACAAAACAAATAACAGAAAGTTAGAATAATAGCATAATAATATGGCTAATTGGTCAAACAATTTCTCTATTTCTTTATTGAATAGTAAATAATTTTACTCTCTTTACTATATGTTTCATCATTTATTTCACAGCCTAATGATGGGACAACAATCTCTGAAACTGTTGCAGAATAAGTCTCATAAGGAAACTGTTATTCCAAGATTGGCTGTCTATAAATATGTATCTATGGACCCAAATTCCTTCGTAATATACAACTGATATACAAGACAAGCTAAATAGGTGGAAATAAGAAATAGTTTCAAAGAGTATAGCCGGATACGGCAGTAAAAAGTGCCCCTAAACCAAATCGATATTCACGATACTCATATGAAAGAGAATATAAAATGTCTGAGATTCGCAAAAAAATCAGCCTCGTAGGGTAATCTGTTGCAGATATACAACGAGAAATGTGTTTGCCGTGTTTTATATTTTCACAGTTTCTATTGCATGTATCAGGCAGAAAAAAATTACTGAAGCGGGGACAAATATTTGCATTATACGGTATTTTTGCAATCTATTTTTGTCGCCAAATTCCAATAGAAAAATATACATAAATTTTGGAAGTTGGTTTTTGACATTATAACGTTACAGTACTGACATAGTTTTTCTTCCTAGAATGGGTCTTGTAATTTTCTAATACATTTTTTTCAGATTGTTTTAAACAGTGTAGTGTAGTAAATTAACAACAATTTTATCAGTTTAAAAATTTTCAATTTAGTCCGTCACTGGTCACGTCATTGCTTACATTATGCTCGCAATACTGTTATATTGTGTCCGTATATTCTATACTATTTTATTGGAGAATCAGTGAAATTTGTTAAAATATTTAATTTATTGCAGTTTAATACGAGCTAATTGTGCGAGAGAATGTTGTTCATAAGATTGTGCGTGTTACATTTTGGAAAATCATTTTGTGTGGTTTTGTTGAACAGCATTACCAGATCGATAATCTGAAATTGTAATGAAATCCATCATAATTTAGTATTTGTTTCATTTTACATAAAATATATAGTATATTAATATTTCACTATTTAAGAAGCATCAGAACATTCAGATTAAGTTCAGAAACGCAATACATTGAAACCGTATTCCAAATTGGAAAAAAAATTAAATTAATGCGTGCAAGTATTTTAAAGTCCTTTTTCTCCGTCTTCTTCTTCTTCTTCTTCTTCTTATTATTATTATTATTATTATTATTATTATTATTACGACGACGTGAGACGACAGTTACATTATATAAAATATACATCATGAAGTAACCAGCTGCTGGTCGGATGTTCCCTAAAACCACCGCTTTTATGCGAAGTGGCTGTGCCTTCAGGTTAACTTTCGATCTAGATCATTCGACTTTCTCCCCCCGACTGAGACTGGCAAAGCACCGGGCACTGGCCATGGTTTCCCCACTCTAACATCGAAGTGACCGACGAGCCCGTATTTTCGGAATGCACTTTCTAATCCATAATTGCGTAGATCGTGGGCCGCTACATGCCAGCCCGTAATTAGTGAAGGGGCATGGCCGCATCTCGGTAGCGCTCCGCTGTGTCCGCAGGACCGTACGAAACGCAACTTGATGTCGCCAGCCCCACACTGGTACCGCCCGCAGAGCAAGCACTGGGGGAGGGGGTGGCGTCGTCAGAGGGAAGCGTGCAAATGCCTCTGGTGCTAGTGCATGCTTCTATGTCACCCGAACGTTCTAGGAAAGTTCTAGTTCTATGGAGAGAGTGATGCATGGGGTTAGGACAACACACAGGTAAATAACTTTGTAGAACTCGACACCGTGTCTTGTGGAACCGAACTCGCCACTGCACTTGTACCTTAGCGACCTCTGCCACAGAATGTTAAACAAGTTCTTAGAAAAATTTTGCAAAATCCCAGAGCTCCGATGAGTAGCAGTACCACCTGTGTTTTGCAGACAACACCAGGAGGATTTCGAAACCCGTTGTAATTAAGACATTCCCCTGCCTCCTGAGCAGTATGTACTAGAAAACATGATTTGTTCTTCAAATCTCGAATAATAATATCAGAAATGTTTACTGCTATCGTACATTCAGTATGTATTTGTTGATAATACAGTATTGACCACGATACAAGTCACAGGTTGTTGTGTCTGTGTAACTTAGAGCATGTGTTTGTAACTTGCAAAGTGCAACAGATCTGCCAGTGGAGTAACTTCTACTAAGCTACTACAGCTAGTAATAATAATGATGGTGGTAATAATAATAATAATAATAATAATAATAATAATAATAATAATAATAATAATAATAATAATAATTTCACTGACGTAATCCGTTGTCTCTTGTTGGGAGGCAAGGCGTTACTGATACCACAATTCCTAGAAGGAAACATTGACTCCCTGGGAGTCTGAGCTCTTCGGGATTTTTATCTGCCTTGTGCAGTGTCATTCAGCAAGTTGCTGCAACGTCTACTAAGCTACTACTGCTAGTAATAATAATGTTGATAATAATAATAGTAATAATAATTATTATTATAAATTTTCTATCGTACCCATTTATGTGTTCGTACTTTACTAGGATTGATCAAGCAGAGACGATATGATCAATGGTTTTCACTCATTCCTGACAAATATCGAATGTGCTATCGTGGAAAATTTTGAGAACCGCTTTATTATATTAATTATATCTCAATACCCCTCAAGTATTTCCACTGGTTCAGATTCTGGTTTCATTCTCCCCTATTTAAACCACATAAAATACTGACGTTTGTAGATTTGAGAAATGCAGGGATCAGAGCGAACAGAAGATTTTCTTGCACTATCGTGTACAAAAGTATCGAAAATAAATTACTTATTTCAGAATAAACTCTTCTCAACACTTGTATCCAAGTTCGTAGTGTATACACATATTCTGCTCCAGGTTTCGCAAATTCTGAAAAGATATGACATTTTTTCCAGTATTAAAACAAAATTAGATACATTGTATTAATAGAAAGATCATGGGTAGACGCTTAAATGTTTGGCTTATATTCAAATTTCATTATTTTTTAAAAGAGTAAATCTTCCATTTGCAAAGTTCTTGCGACATATTGCTACCACCATCAAATACCTGACGTAAGATTTTAACACTTCTCGAGTCGCATACCGAATATTTCTCTTCGTCTTTACCCAGTAAAGAGAATCTTATGATGAAAGAATTAACGATGCTGGCTGTAGAATCAAAACATATTTTAGGTATTGCATCAGGGCGTTTGTTGTGTTTTTGCAATATAATTTAGATATCAAAATGAACGTAGTCCCTAAAACTCTTGGTTGCTAGATTTCAATAAATGTTTTCGTATCATTACTACCAACTACAAAAATGGATGTCCTTCCATTTTCAAGCACCAATACATCAATAATATGAGATATAAATAATTAGGAAATCCCAGTTCTTTCGGAATTGTTATCACACCTATTAGCGGAAAAGCAATATTTCTTCTAAGGATATTGTATTCTAGACTGATTGTTAAAATGTTGAAGAAATTTTCATTATTTTTCACTAGTGAAAGTCAGGGTCCGAACTTTTGAAATAGAGTCTGTATATGTTGCATTATAAACTGGCGTCTTACATAATTGATTCATGTGTATGAAAGTTTCTTTCATATTCGGATGGGGGGTGGGGCGACAGCAAAACCTCATACCCTGAAGGAAAATGTTCCAGAAGATATTAAATCCCATCAAAACCCGTCGTCTTCAGATGGAATCGAGTATGCCGCGTTAGTCTGGGTACAGGGCTACCTGAAGTCCTTCGGCGACAGTGAAAGTGGTATGCCGCTCCAATCACTGGCCACGATGGGGCAGAGGTGAGTCGCGGTGAAACACAGTGACACGCGATGACAACAGTTTCAACAACTATAGCGGTCGGTGACAGCAACGGGAAGTGTCAGCGCGTGTGAAGTTTGTGATTCAATGTGGAGCTGCTCTGAAACGTCATGTGGCTTTGGCAGTCGTGGAATAAGTTGTAAGGACCTTTCCTCCAGCTCTGTTGCGTTGTTATTTCCAGTCTTCTACGAACGTTTGCCAACAATTATATTCAACTATGGCAGTGAATGCAATTATTTTAGGCTGTACTGTGATCACCTACAAGAAGCGGTTTATTCCAAGTAAGTTGAATGGTTGTTTCTAAGCATTTTGTTAAAGAAGCTGATTTGAAAATATTCAAGATATTAAAGTCCATAGATTAAATACCCCTAAAGAATTTGAAGGCTATTAAGGCTTATAATGGTATAGATTTAAAGCCTATTTAGACTCAGAAAAAATGTTTTTCACTCATGGCATTTAAAATTAATCAAAACTTAATCAAAAGTCATAACTACCTTCAATTTCCATAGTTAGATATTATGGAATAATATGTAGAATAGAAAAAATAATAAATGATAACATTTTGAAGGGAAAAATAATGTTAAGACGCTGAGAAAAATGCGATGAATAATATTGAATAGTAGAAATATTGCCAAATCATTGAAAGTATTATATATTACCTTAGTAAAGTTGTAGCGAAGAAAACACACTTAGTGTTGGATAAAGATACAAGTTGAATCATTATCATTAACAGTTACTGTGGCTCGTACTTTCCCACTATATATTTTTGATTTAAGTATGCTAACGGCGTGCCCCCTAATTTAATTCCCAAGCTGGTAAGACAGACTTGTGGAAAAAAAGGATACATTCCCTTTACCGGAACTAGCAAACTCCGTCTGATTGAGCTTTTCTTCGTCACATTTGCTCCAGAAACTGAGATAATTTTAAAGGAAAGCTACAGCTCTATTTTTGCCTCGAGCAGGAATAGAACCAGGATGACTGAACGAGAAGCTAGGACGCTGCCGATGAGTCATCTTACGGAACAAATCTTAGTTTGGTCATTACACATATTATTCTCATCTATAAAATTATTTTTCGAATTTCTTCGATAATGATTGCTTAACAAACAATATGTAAATCATTATCATGATTACACTCTACTACCACTATGTATGACTTTTATTTTAACATTCATTACTATTTCAAATTAACATTAATAATCTAAGAGTTCCTTCTTCAAAGCTTACTTTTTTCTTGAATGTGCGAACTAAGGTGGGGCTATTCAGAAAATGAATTGCCTAGACGATATCATTTTGAATTAATCATTCTTAATGCGTTCTGATAAATATATTAATTTCATTGGTAATGAGCTTTTTAATTAACACAGAAATCAGACAAATACACTGCTCCTATTCAATATTGAATGAAAAAGTTTGAAAAGTCGTTTTGCTGCTATTTAGGCAAATAGACTTGATGGGCATGATAGTCAAGACATTTTCAAAACTGATATGATATAAGTTATTTACAAAATAAATAATATTTGAAATAGTTCATCATAACGCAAGTATTATGGTTACAATACAATAACGTATGTGAAACTAAAACACAAAAATTATGATTACAGTATACATACATAAGTAGAACTAAAAAATGCAAAAATCACTGTTCGGGGGGAAAAAAGCACAGTTTGATTTAAACCTTACATTGCTACCCTTGTAGTGATTACAGAGGGTAAGCAAATAACTAGAACTGCCTTTGAAGAATGTGCAGCAACAGGCAATAATTTACAATTGCAGTTTCCTCAGAAACTCCCTTTCAAAATGAAATATTAATGGAAAGTAGAGTAGAATATGTGAGCTGTACAAACAGATTCGGGCAAAAACAGGCCGCTAGCAAACACGGCAGTTCGCATTGGAAGCACTCATGAGAAAAATTATTCAGTTCTCCACATTCCCACACAAGCAAACTAATTTCTTCTTCAGCAGGTTCTTCATTATCTTCATCTTCATTATCACCATCATCTTCTTCTTCTTCTATGTTCTTCTTCTTTTATATCCTTTTACGCCGTTGACTAATTGTTCATGTTCTTAATGGAACAATGCGATTTCCGTTGTCACAAAAGGAGGTAAATTGCAATAAGCTGCAACTCAAATCCTCTTGAAGCAACAAAGTATGGAAGAAATCTATATTTTCCGAAACAAACTAATTCCCTGGCGAAATTATTGGCGCTAAATATAGAACTGTCAATATGTCTGAACATAGGGAGATACTGAATCACAAATTATTCAAGTTTAAAAAATTATGTCCAGCGCTCTTTCGCTTCTTATTGTGATGCGGATCAAAATGAAAACGAGGGCCAGAGGAAGCTGCATCTGCGTCACTTTAATTTACGGAATGTGTCTGGCATGGCTTAAACCTTGAAAGATGGAATATTTATACGTACCTTGAATAAAATGAATTGGTATTACGGGAAAAAGTTGCAGGTTATGGAGGTGTCTGTTTTAGCATGTTTTATTGCATAGCTAACTAGCCGGTGGTGCAATAGCCGAAGTATTTAGTACTCGGCTAGCCTGCATCTAAACCATGAATTCGGCAAACGGCATTTGGAATATTAAATGATTCAGAAGATAAAATTGATGTTGTAACTTCCTTGACGCTCCCTATAGCTATATTAAAGATTTTTTAATACAAAATGATATTTAAAGGAATCCAAATTAACACAAATTGGGTAGTGGAGTAAAGACACAAGTAGTGGTCACTTCAAACACACATTTTAATAAATAAAAGTTAGACACTTCCCATTTACTTCAAATTCGCTAAATGTGGAACTTACGACGTTTAGTGACAAGGTGCAAAACGAAGATTCTTTATTCTTTTTTCTTCTACGGTATATAAAAGTTTGTTGAAAACATTTTCTAAAATATTGGCATTGCAATAATGCAACATACATGGTTGCGTTGTGGACTTTGAAAGTGTGTGAAACAAGTTTAGAGGTATAATATCCAGTTGCAATTACTGAGTCAAGTATCTCAAGATTAACAAAAATTAGCAATTTTCAAGTGGCATCTATTGGATAAAATCGAGGTATGAAAATAAATTAATTAAATGTAGAATAAATTGAAAACTGGTGAATTAAGGGAAATTATCTCTTCAGAAAGAGGTATGATAAACGTCCATTGAGTTCCACGTTAGAAATTATTGTAGGTCAATATTTTTAAGAAAACGACAAGTGTTCTTAACAAACAACTCCTGTCCGTTCTACGTCTAAACAGTCTTTCTTCTCTCTTTGACGCGGTGTCGTCTAACAACCGACACTCAATTTAAAACGTCCTTCAGTACCGATAACGCGTTCTTGCGTCGTATACGAACCAGTTGAATAGTTTTTATGTTGTAGCTTTATAGACTGTACAGACAACTTTTTGGCTGTTTTCTGTTCTAAACGGAATGTATAATTAGAATAACATCATTCGAAATCATTCGGTACAATATTTGCGGAAAATTCCGGAGAAAAATGTATGACAGTGAACGTGAAATTTCAGTAAAAAAACAATTGAGCAATTTTTCGGAAATTTGAAAATATTCTTGAAGCTTTATTTAAATAACCCCCAAAGATAAAAGACGGCGGACGTTCCAAATTCAATGGACAGCGTCATCACTCAGATCGTTTAGTAAATATTAAATCTCATGAAAATCCTGACCATGGATTAGACGCTAATATTGTTCCCAGGTAGGTGGCGTAGAAACAAATTGGGTATCACGTACCCTCAAAATGGGGTTTTCTGTTAAAACATTTACTCTTCCAGGATAATTTATAACGTTCTCTATTTGAGTGTTGGATAAATAAACAATTCATTGTGCTATCGTTACGAATGTCAACGTTTATTTAAAGCTATTTTTTTGAAAATCGAAAATATTAAAATTTACTTTAGTAAGCGAACACTATTTTTAAATTCCTTTGATTAAAAAAAGCAACAAAAAAACGATATTTGTAAAATAACTTTTATGTAATAAATTGTAAATTATTTATAAAAGTCTACAGAAGTAATCAAATCTTTATTTTTCTTCGAAATGATCATGTTTAAAAATTGGAGAGTAAAATATAATTTTGCAAATTAGCCAACATAAAAATTAATTATTAGTGGAGATCAGTATACATGTGTGAAATTTACTACGAATAAAGTTAACAATATTTATATAATTAATAATCGAGAAGATATTCATTTGAGCATCCTTCTAATAGTAAGAAAAATAAGTAATATCGTTGCTTTTTTTAATTTTTATAATTGAAATAACCACTGAGATTTAAAACTGAACAATCTGAAATAATCGTTTCAAATTGCCAGATAAGAAACTGAGATCTAGTTAGTTTGAATATGAGTCGACCCGTGTTAAAAAAACAACAACAATAAAGTCATGGAGCAGCCTAGAACACTCTGTAGAAATGTTAGAATGTTTTAAACTTTATTAAATTTGTTAGTAACATGAGCAGAGCACATACGTCCTATACCATTGAGTAAGCTATTTTACTACTGAGTACGTATTCTTTTGAGTAACACACTGAAGGAAAACTTGGAGTTTTTTTGACAAAATGTGTATACATGTTTTTAATTACCACTATTTCACTCAAATCTACCGAAAATTAATCATATTTTTTTAAAACGATTGTACACGCCATTAATTAAAAATAGTATTTTGAAGAACATATTTCATTAAGAAAAAAATATCGTGAAGGAAGAAAAAATAATTTGTAGGAAGACATCGAAAATATCTTAAATTTTCTCATTTATATCTTTCAGATTGTGTGTTTTTTTTCTTTTTTTTCTGAAGAACATTGTAGCTTAATTGCTTTTGAAATTTCCAAACTATTCCTGCTGTAATTACGAATTTGATTAATCTATTTATTTAATTTATTAAATTTATTAAATTTATTTAATTTATTAAATTTATTAAATTTATTAAATTTATTTAATTTATTAAATTTATTAAATTTATTTAATTTATTTAATTTATTTAATTTATTTAATTTATTTAATTTATTTAATTTATTTAATTTATTTACTTTATTTACTTTATTTAATTTATTTAATTTATTTAATTTATTTAATTTATTTATTTTATTTTATTTATTTGTTTATTTATTTATATATTTATTTAATATGTTACATAAAAACATCAATTGTAAGTTTTCAGATTTTGTCAGAATGTATTTTGTGCGTTTGAAATATTCCCCAAATAACTCAAGAAAGAACGTTGACAAGCATTGTCCAAATGCGCGTTTTTCCAATAGACAATGTCCGGTGTGTCTGTACATGATTTATCATCTTTAACAAATATACAGTACATTTCAGAGAGTTTACAGAAATTTGCACATTAAATAAACAAACCTTAGGATTAACAGTTAAAACAATTCAAAAGTGTTTGATCGCTTTACAAAGGAAATTAGAAAAACAATGTGTCACAAACCTAGAACAGTTTCTCAAACAATAAGAAACTAGCATTGTTACAACAACGTGCAACGAGAATGAGATCTGCACCATTTTTTAAGCGTCATTAATGGTATCCGACAATGAAGTTTAATAAAACAATTTGGAGCAATTTTTTGAAAC
This sequence comes from Gryllus longicercus, assembly GCA_038098605.1. NCBI lineage: Eukaryota > Metazoa > Arthropoda > Insecta > Orthoptera > Gryllidae > Gryllus > Gryllus longicercus. The sequence continues at coordinate 2,515,308 of JAZDUA010000001.1, forward strand.
AATTTTATTAAGAATTTTGGTAAAGTACCTCCAAAATCAAAATTTGTTTCTGATTCAGAGACCCTCGAGTTCCTTTAAATAGATCGAAGAACATCAATTTGGAGAAAATGTTGTGAATGGTTGATCACAGACAGACAAACTGACAGACGTTTTGCATTATTTTCCACTCTTCTACATTGCCAAATTAATCATAGAAATTTTATGCAATTATTTAAATAATTCTGAAATGTAATTTAGGAAAATTTTCTTTTAGAATAAACTTATTTGGTATCTATTAGCGGAGATATTAATATTACACTAAAAAATGATACTCAAAGTAGCATCGAATGGTACACTAAATGTCAAGTGTACATTCTTCCAGTGTAACGAGTGATCTTTACAAGTGCAGGGAATATCAGTATTGAAAAAGTAAGAAAGCCGATTCATACGTATGTGCCAATATCGTGTTACTAATTTCGAATATACACATTGATTGACAGAAAACTAAGCAGTATCTGGGCACGTCAGAAGTGTTGATGGTGTTCCTAAATACTTACGAGGACTGTAAAAATACAAAACAGTGAATGAAACAGTTTTGATTTCGTCTGAAGAAGTGCGAATAATTAATATCAGTTTTTTCTGAGTATTATCAATACATCTTATAGTAAAAGATAAATTTCTGAAAAAGAATCTGAAATATTAGTTGGTAGATCCACGGGGGTAATTTACGAAACAACGAAACCAAATTTTATGTTTTTGTTTTATAGTTATTTGTACTGAACTAATCGTAATGTTTCGAAAAACGGAGCGTTTTACCTCTTCAGGTACTGTCAATGGTCAAAAAAATTAATCCTCCGTAGAGACAGCAAAAATTTTGAAAATTTATCAGAATTCAAATTTTGAATTTAAAAGTTATAGTTGAGTGCTAATCAAAACCAGACAATCAGAATATTTCTAGCTACAATAATTAAATCAGCGTCGCTAGACAAATTGCTTAAATAGGCTCCGTGAAGTTGCGGAACTCCGCGGATTCCTAGTAATGTGACAGTCTGGGAACCCCTGACCGAAGGGATAAAAGGCACTTCCTGACGTGTGCACGCACTGGGCAAAAGGAACTGCGAGGCACGCGCAAACGGCACTGCGACGTGACGAGACTCGACAAAAATTGAACTTAATAAGAGATTACTTCTACCGCAAGCGCTCAATATACAAAAAGGATTTGAAGACGTGTTGCGTCAACAAAAGCTCAACAATTTTTTCAAAAAGTATTTCATATTAAAGTATTTATAAGATTGTAAATATAATTGCATAAAGTTTGGGAGAGTCCTCAGTATGGAAGAGTGCAAAATATATATCTAAAGATTACGACGTGAGACGTTGTAAAGTGTAGACGTATCTTTCATGTGTCAAATATTACTAGGTTAGGCTGCATGTAAGAGATACGGAGATTGAAGATGAACTTGAAAGAAGGTGCATCAAGAGTCATTCTAGATTTGCCTTTGTTTAATTAACTTTTATTTCAAAATTTTGAAAAAAGTATTTAGTTCTTACATTTAAAAATCAAAGTTATATAAATGTCTAAAACAATTAAAATGTTCAAAATGATATATGTTGTTCCTCATCATCTACAATAACGTGGAACAAATCGGATATCTATACCTCAAATCGTTTCTAAGATTTTTGCTGTGGCAAAATTAGAAGGTCCAGCTGTATAATGTCATACTTACTACAATGTGTATTATTGTTTGAGTTAAGTGTCTTTGTCTTCGCCTAGTAATTTTCTCCCACGTTTTTACCGATTTGTCCACTGGATAACAATTCTATTGGCTTGGAATCTAGGGATCGGCAGCAGTAAAATTGCTGATTTCTATATGGTAACCTTTACCTATCTGTAGTTGACAGATACCAATGCTACATTCAAATCGTGCGGCCAGTACCCTCTTCAACGGAAGGAAAGGACAAACGGAAGGAAAAGGCTTTGAGACGCGAGAGAGGAAGGTCGAAAACGTGTGCTATTGCGGAGTGGTGGTGAGCGTGGTGCCAGGTCGAAGAGAAACGGACACTGAAGCTGCTGCGCCTAGGTGTACGGTTGTCCATTTTTACACTACATTGCCGTGTAAGATCCAGGATCTGCGCGGAGACGTATATTCGCAGTTGTGAACTTCTAACATTTACAAGTAAAGTAAATAAAGTTAGATATGGTTTCCATATGCACACAAGAGTAGGAGGGGTTGCCCCCACCAAAAAAAATTGCTGCACCGGACCCCATTTTCCACACATTCGACAGATCTATTTTTATGCTGCAGGCCTCTGGTTCAAACAATTCTTACAATCCCAGATATTGTAGTAATGATGGTGAAAGAGAACGGGGGAATATTCCTCCTAAAATGCGGAAAAGTATTTCCTAGTTAACATATAGATAGTGTACATAGACTCCTGACAGCAACTAATAAGATTGTGTGAATCTTGTAATGTCTAATAGCAAATAGCGGACAATTTCAAAGCACAGGCATTGTGATAATTTTGATCTCAGCCCTGATTTAGTATTAATCGATATCTTTGGAAAACATCTTAAATTATTTGACGTTACAATATAATTTGAAGAAAAACAGCCAGTAGAAAAAAGAGCAAATCAGACAATAGCAATTTAAGGACTGGAGTAATTAAGACTTAAATGATTGCTTACGCGATTAGCGCGAAGAGAGACCGAGCGATTGTTTGATACCTCTAAAAACTTGAGTTTTTACATCAAGATCCGCACTAAGGAATCCCGTGGGAGCATCAGCCTCACGGAACTATCAGATAGTGCGATATGTCGAAATACAGTGATGAATTAGAAAAAATATTAAGCCGCTTTAATCTCACTTCGACACATTAGAGCTCACGGTCGAGAGCAATCAAGTGAGCTAATAGTTTCGACGAAACAGCATGAGTCAAAGACTGGAAAGACATAACACAGGAAATGAAAGAAGATAGAATGAAAGAAAGAAAGACAACTTTGGAAAATTACACAAAAAATAAGTGACTCATTTGAAAAAAAAATAGAACAGACATACGAAGCACATGGAATATCACGTTTTACCGAGAGTAGACACTTACAGTAGCTTGGTTATTTTCCTTCTGCACACACCCTTTATGATTAATTGATGTTTCCGGGCATGTCAACTTCTGATGACATTAGCCCCGTTAGTCTAGTGATCCTTCACATCGGCTTCCGACGGCGGGAATTCCATGTACCTCCAAGAGCAAAGCACTGCCCTGTCCGTGACAAGCTCTAAGCACCCGACAGGTCTCCCGACATGTGTGGTAGTGTAGCGCATAAGTGTAATTGTGTAAGGAAGAGAAGAGGATAGGTCACGGAAGAGGAAGGAAATATCGTGAGCGGTCCGTGGCCAGTGAGCTAGACTACTCTCCCGAAATTCTTTTGACTATCTTTGAATCTCTGGAGAACACACGTAAATTATATATATAAAATTACACAGTATTGTATTACGCAATTAAGACGTATTATCTGATCGTTGTTTCCTCAATTCGCACGAACACGTGATCACGTCATCCCTTTTCGTAAGACACAAAGTCTTATTTATTCTAACTTATTTAGTCTTTTTATTTCTGTCTTAATTATTCTAACTCTCGAAGTTTTATTTCCTATAGTATACTTTTTAAAATGCATGATCCATTGGTATAAGATTACTTCTCGAAAGAAGCTGTTGCATTAAAAGTTATACTGAATAATAAAAAAATGAATGTATACCATTTGTTTATGTCCGATTCTCTCAGCCTTCACAGCATGAGGACTTCACAATAAACTGTGAAACACGTTTCTTACTGCTTATTTTTGTCTAATATCTTATAGCATCCTTGTGACAGCGTATCTCCATTACTCTCACAATCGTCTTGTAAGCAATTGCGAGAATCATTGAGCGCTGTTTACCTTCTCCGTCTTTCTTGCTGTTTTTACAATGAAATACAGCAGACTTCAACATTCGATGAGATGCTCGAGAAATGATAAATATTGTTTTTAGAACTCTTCCAAGAATTTATTACCACTTCATAAATTCCCGCTAATTATAGAAAGATAGCATTTGTGATCCATGGTGTAGTTAAGATAAAGCAGCATTTAGATAGCCAGAAACTTCTTTAGATCCTTCAAAAATACTCCAATATTGCTGCAAACATTGCAATGGATATTTTAGTTTTATTATCGCGAAAATCTTACTACAACCCGCGAAACACAAAAATGCCCTGTAAATGTGTGATTTTTTTACATCATGAACATACACACAAGCATATTTGTAACCATCGTAATAAAAAAGACCACAGGTTTTAACGGCTGCACATTTGCTAAATTATCCCCTTATATGGAGAAAACTATAGTTAAGGTGCAAAGAAATATCATGTAATACAGACACTTTCAAACAAATTATTTTTTAAGTTTTCCATTAATTATGTCTTCTTTTTTATTTTTCACTGCAAAGATTATACTTTTTTCAAGTACTTTTTATATTCAGTAATAATAAAATAACAACTGAAACCAATGGGATGTGCAGTTGGCTAATAAAAAAAATACTATCCAAAGTTTGTAAGAGAAGACTGCCTGACGCCACTTGGTTTCGTGAGGCTAAAGCTAGAAACGCGGAAGCATATAAGAGTCAGAGAGGGACAGAGGCAATGACTTCGTGATTCTGAACAATATAGTTACATTCGTATATACATGTATGAATATTAAGTTTTTCACTGTAGTATGTAAAATTATCTTTCTTACGTCATTAGTTGTTTATTAGCATATTAAATAACTTATACCTGTAACATTCAAACTATGTGCATGTTCAAATTCGCCCTGTGCGCGTTCTTAATAGTCTCAAATTGCAGTCCACGTTACACTCAGGCACAGGTTAAGCAACAGAAACAACAAGAACATATACTTTCCAATTATTGGAAAAGAGTTCGTAATATTATAATATTGCAACTTCTATCCTGTTAATCAAACAAAGCACAAGGGGTTCCATAATACATATTTTAAATTTTTTAAGAAGAAAAAACTTTAATCATAGATGTAAGGAGTTTTGAATGTCAAGGCATACGATGCAATAAATTCTGTTATCTTTACAAGTTCAGGCAATAATTATTTCAGCTATAAACGTTTTGTTCGAAAATCGTAATATTTGGTAATTCGCTAGACATAAACATGAATTCTAAAAGTAATGTCTAAAATAAGACGTATTGAAATTACCGTAAACAAAGAAGAAAAGACATAAAAATACTTGCGGTGTACGTAGAGCAAAAGATAAAGGCCTAGAACACAGGAATAATTGTTTTCACTATCATTACAATACTCATTTTATTACATTTGGGAGAACCGGTGTGGATCGTATATGTATTTCTCGTGAAGATAAAAAGATAACAAAAGGCAGTTCTTGCAATGGCAATGCCAAATGCGTAGCACGAGATGAAAGCATTGTTCATATTTTCTGAAGCCATAAATTCAAAAAATATTCGAAGACGCAAAACGTTAAGCACAGAGAGGGAAGGTTTTCTTCAGTTACTTGTGGCAAAATAAAAAAATGTATTTGCTTAAAATATCTATCTAATATTACAATTGTCAGATCATCACATCACTTTCCCTCTCTGCTGATAATATAACTTACGCAACAGCACATACTTTCTCGTATTATTTGTACCTGAATGTAATAATACAATAGTAGTTAATCCAGTGTTTCCAAACTGCAAAATGTACTTGCTAGGGTTGTGTCGCAAACCCAAGAAATGGCACCTTCCCACAATGAGCTAACCTCTCTGAAACCCAAGGCAATGTACTGAAATATTTCGCTTTTACATTTCATAAAAGAAAGCGTATAAAATATGGCCTGCCCCATTATTGCAAGCGTACTTTGCTCTATTTCAGCAAAATAATTTACAGAAAAAAATTGGCGTCATTTTGGGAAAAAAGGCAAAATGTCATTGGTGTCATCGCGTTTCTATAATATAAACGCGCGATAGAGTCGAGGGGAAAGATTAATTGATTCCCTGTTTCCAGCACGTCAACGGCTATGGCTATTATTCCCATAAGTACTGTGCATATTTTTTCATACAAGGAGAGACAGTACTTTCTCTGATGGATGGGCGCCGATCTACACGTCGGATTGCCCGGTTTTCCTCAACCAGGTATCTCTCCGTAACGGGGCACTACAACAGCCAGGGGCAAGGAAGAGGGAGGGAGGATTGAGCGCGATCCGTGACCCGTTTGTTAGGAAACTGCTCCGTCATGTGCGTGATATTTGCCTTGTATTGATCGGAAAATCCACAGACATACACCGACCATAGCAGCCGGTTGCTAGAATTCTCCTCCATACTGAGCAACTGAACTCGACCAAGCTATTATGTCAGTGTCGAAGATATTTCCACCGTCGAGACTCAAACCCTAGGACCTCATGGTCTGAGACAAAGACCTTGATATATAGCAAATGATTGGAATATAATTTTCAAAATCAACCTCCGATTATTGATGGAAATCACACCCATATGTCTATATCTGGAAAATTATAATTAACCTGCAGGGATAGTATTCCGAACATAGAATGACCAGACAACCTAGATAGAAATCAGGTAATTAATGGCAGATTCATTTAGCAAAAGATGTGGACAATAGAGAAAAGTTTAACTAGAAAAGTTAGCAAAGAACATCACAAATATATTACAATGTCATAGCTCACCAAGTACGTAAATTAGTAATCCATAGACATAAAAGTGCTTGCTAAATGAGATCAGGGGAAACGATTAGAACGTCGAGGAGTTGTGATTAGTCCTACATAGATCAGTATGCTTTTTTTAATGCGGAAAAACGCTGGGTGGGCACTCAGATTCCTTGCGTGAGAGACAGCAGGGGTGACAGAAATTGTCGACTTGGACTGACATGGCAAGTATATGCCAACTTTAGTTGATCTCACATGATTCCCTTAATTTGTGAGAAAATTATGTATTCTTAATAATGGGTATTTCAGTCTTCATACATTTTAGTAAGAAACATGAGATTCTCAAACAATTTTAGTGGCGTGAAAGATGACCACATCCTTATCGATTATCTAATATGTAATAATTTTATCAATTTATTTTTGGGGGGCCTTAGCTTTATTTTTGTCATTTTGAGAAACTTATTTACAATTATTTCTAAACATATTGTTGAGCTATTCTACTAACCTTAGTGATATTCATTTTTTGTTTATAATACGCTTCTTCTTCTTTTTATTCTTTTTAATACTATTATTATCATTACTGTTATTATTATTACTATTATTATTATTATTATTATTATACGGGAAAATTGGCTCTTATGAATTCTCAGGGAAAATGCAAAACGTCTATAGTAACAGAAACACCTTGCACCAATGTTTCTTATGATTGTTTCATTAGCAATGTAAAATCACTCACTTTTGGTAACGTATGCGACAAAAATACGTTGATCATCAGCTGGACAGAAAAGAGGAATTTTAATGGTGAAGTACTTAAATAAGATTCAGTTTCTAATGGGAATTCTAAAAATTGATTTGACGCATCGGATCCACCAATATAATTTTGCATTTCTAAAAGAAAAATAAACAAATGGCTCTGCGCATTAGTCATGAACTATTTGAATGTAGTTCCATTGTTAGCAGGTATTATTAAGTCAACAATACAGCAAAAGTGGAATACGCATATTAAGATACAGTTATTCTTGCAAGATACAAGTATATTTAAGGGTCTCAATCAACAGCTGATTTTAAAAAGTGCTCTCACACAAGTGAAGAAGTGCTAGCACACTTTCAGCCAGCATCAAAAAAGATACAGAAAACTTCTACTTCATATTTGGATAATAATAAAATTATTGGCTGCTAATTAGGAAAGATATCACTTCCAACCTACCCTTACAACCCGAATAAGTATCTCTGAGACCTACATCTCTTTGAACTTTTTATTCTACGAACATGTATTAAAAAGAATATTCTTCAATAAACTCTCTCCTTTGAGCTAATTTCTTTCCATTGTCTTAGTTTTTGTCGTTACAGTCTTAACGGTAGGAACTTATTTTCATACAATACTTATATTTTCAAATTACAACACACGTCGTAAAAATCACATACATCAGCTGTCAGAATTGATAGCTCACTACAAAAAATCCAAATACAACACATGTACTTTAAAAACATTGTCAGATACGTTTGAACAATGAAAATCGACAGAAACGTTTAAATTCGAAGTAAAATCTTTTCTACTGTAAATGTTTCAGTACAATTCGAGAGTATACTGATCATCCAAAAGGAAAGTAATGTTTATATTAACAATGAAATATAATACATTAATTTACATTTGTATTGTGTAATTTAAAAAAGACTTCATGTTGTTAGTAACAAGTAATATACTTCAGTTTATGGGTCAATGACCCACATCTTCATTCATTCTTTAACAGACGCTCAGATGGCACCTTTTTTCGCCTCCGAGCATAAATTAGCTTTACTATGTACACCAGTTTCTAAGCTCTCTTTTTGCTAATTGATGTAGGAGAACAGAGAGTATAGGTTACTACTTTGTTAGCAATACCAAACATTCAAATCTGTAGTTAGCTTATCAGTGCAAATAAGTTTTCTAAAACTCGGGAGCGAAAATATTTAGTTTTCAAATGTTGCTAACGTCTGTATATTGTAACGTTTATTCATTATTCAACTATTTATGATAAGAATGCGGGGAACATATTCTGGAGCTCACAAAAATGTACGAAGGTTTTACTTCTCCTCCATACTCTTATACAGTTTTCTCTGCTCTTTGACATAATAAATCAAATGAAGAGAATATCAGGTTCATAGAATTTGTTCTCGTTGACATTCATAGCATTTTAAGTGTGTACCCGTACGAAGATTGATAAGAGACGGATACTAAGATTGGCCTTCCGAAAGAAAAGATTTTAACAAATTTTTTATCCCTAATTCCACGTCCCAAAGGAACGTTTGTCAAGTTGTGATTTATAAGAAATATTTTTCGAGATACAGCGGTTTGTTTGACCGCGTGCAGCGACATTTAATGAACACTTTGTTCTCTTCCGTCATTTCTGTGGGAAATAATATACTTTGAAAGGATGTGATATCAAGAATAGACATTTTTGAAGCACCAACTTCATTTGTTACTTCCGTTTTCAACTTTTACGAAGATGTTGAGATTTTGAATTCCTCTGCAACTAAAGTGAACATTCAATTGTTGTAATAGAGCAGACGTTAGTTCCACAAGTGAAAACAGGTTCTGTCACACACTGGTTACTACCAAAAGCGTATTAAAATCATTTGAAATGCTGCAAATAAAAAATAAAACCATTCCCAGTCTCTCCCATGGATGTGATTAATCAGATGAATATTGTTCAGGAAGTTCTTTATACGAAATATGGGATTAGAATATTTATTTGGAAAATCATAGAATTCCTTCCTTTATTCATTCCGTTCATTCTAAATCCATTAATTTGTGAAATAATAACTCAAGAAGCAGAAGAGCAATGAAATAATTATATTTCAGGTAATAAGCTAAGCATTGTAAGAAATTGATAATAAATCGTATTTTAGTATCATATCTCATTGATGGCTGTGTTCTATCCAAAAATAACATTTCTGAAGCGACGAAATTAAAATCGTACCTTGCTTGTGATTGTAAATGCCGTTAATGGACTAGACATATTTAAATTATTTTAATCGTAATAGGGGTACTAATATATATTATCTGTGCTTAGAGAAAATATACAACTGCATTATAGAAGACACTGAATTATTCGGAATTAATGGAAAAGTTTCGTCTCTAAATATACTCCTTGGAAATATGTTTGCGTCCAAAAATGCACATCTCACGTAGTTTTCACAGTAGCAGGTAATATTATTTAATAATATTTCTAATAGTCTGGATGTATTTATTAGTATCTGTATACTATTATGAAGATAATATTAATACTACTTGTGAAATCAACATTCTCATTATCACAATCACATTATTAGAAATCACAATACACATTTGTATTACATTTTTTTTAAAGACTTAACTTGCTTGTTACAAATAATGTACTTAAGCTTCCGGGCCAATGACCCCCATCGCGATCAGGCTTTTGTCCAGTTTTCCTGATACATTGAGCAAATGCTGAGATGACCCTTATTTTGCTTCTGGGCGTAAATGTAGCTTCACTATGCGCACGTTTTGTTGAACTCTCGTTTTTATTGTAATGGTAGGAGTTGAGATAATGGTGAGTAACAGTTTTGTTAGCACTGCAGAAAAATAAAATTTGCAGTTCGTTTACCCCTGCAAATACGTTTTCTATAACTCGGGAAAGAAAATGCCTAGTGTTCAAATGTTGCTAATCTCGCCCATTTTAAAATTTTATTTTAATTTATTTATTTACCTTTGACTTTTACTGATGCTTCAACTATTTATAGTTAAAATGATGGGAGAGAATTCTCGAACTCAAGAAAACGTACGCAGATGATCTTCCCCATACGTCTCACACAGTTTTTACTTTATTTTAACTACATAAATCTACTCATTAAAAAAATCTCCGGCACCAGTATAAATTTTTCTGACAAATTTGTAACCCATCTTGCAGCTTAATAGTACGTAAATGCTTATCAATCGTAGAAAATGTACAACAAAAAATGTGTTTAAAATTTCAAACATATATTTCATTAATGTCGTTTTTTCATTCTAAAAAAAATTAAGACTTACAGCTTCAGGATAGACATTAAAGATACCGCAATGTAACCTAAGTGCAGAAATTATATTTGAAAATTTACATCAATATTGAGACTCTTAAACCAAAAATAAATCTTCTTACTGCTCTTTCACTCATTAAATTAAATTATTTTATAAGGAACGTTTCCTTTGTTCTATAAAAAAATTACATAAACAATTATTGTGCCACCTTTCAATTGGAGTTCATGACAAATACTTTTATTCTCATTTCTCTCCCCTCAACTATTATATCCTATTTTGACACAATGTATATTTTTTCTTATGTCTACTGTATTATCAACACTCATGCTGCAAGAAACGATGATAGCTCTCTGGAAATAATGTGTAGTAAATGTATACTTAAACCTCTCTGTCCTTAAAAACTGCAGAGACGTCATTCGACTAAGAAACTGGGACCCGGTCACGTTTTCGCAACTCCCGTTGCACAAGAGGAAGTTTAGACGATGTAAATCGTTCTAGAAGATAAGAATTCTGGAACGTGATGTTAGCCACGTACGTGATATTTGGTTTTAGATATCGAGATGAATCACAAGGAGCCTAAAAAATAATGTCTAAGACGTGACTAAGAATTCACCCTTTTGTCTTTTGTTTTATTGTTGCGTAAATACCTTGCTTCCTCAATTAGAGAATTTTGTAACAATAATGAGATGAAGGCGTGAAAAAGTACGGAATCTTTCATGAGTGCACATCATACAGCAAACGTGTTGATTTATTGTGATTGTGTAGATATTGCCTGCAAAAAATTAAAATATAGCTAGAATAATTTTGTGATACTTCTCAATATAAATGAAAAGGTATAATATAATGAAAAAGAATCATATTAACAAGAGTAACATGTGACTACTGTAAACTAAAAATCTGTAAAATATTAAAATTATGACAAGAAATGGAAAATATCTTCGTTACTTTCTGACTTCGTCAGTAAATTGAAGGCTTGAAAAAAATACTATTGGTGCAACCAATGCATATACTTTGTCGCATAGTTTCTAAATGCTCAGCAACATAATACTACTACATAAACCAGCAAAAGTGTTTACAAGCAGCAAATTATCTTGCCGCTCCGAGACTCTTAACTTAAAACATCAGAATTAAGATTTTGCCATCATTCGATTTTTCGGTATCAAGAACCACCAAAACATGGATTATGGTTACACCACGTGTTAGAGGTTTTTCTAAATTTAGAAACAGGATTAATCCTCATTTTCGTTACTAGAGCCCGGCAATAAGTGTTTGTCTTGCAAAAATTGGCCGATTTCTGGCGCACTATTAAAAAACTTTCTCTTGTTGCAAAGAATTAGTTAGGCGATACATTTAAAAAAATGCAAGTATCATATTCATACTTTAAATAGAAATTATTTCATATACACGCAAAATCCATTGCCACGTACAACTCCTACCATTTATAATCACCCTGTAACACTATCAAAAAATGGGTCTTGACTTTGGTTCTATTTATGTTATAGGGCTTGATTCATTCATTATTCTGGTAAAACCGAATACTTATGGAACTTAAATGGAACTTAAAATGGAACTTATACCCTTTTTATTTCAAGTCATCTATTACAAAGTGAAATTATGTATTCATTCATCCGTTCATTCGAAAGCATATGAGGTCATGTTCGCTCATTGTGTAATTCTTATTCTGATGATTTGTGCTATAGCAAACAGTCATTAAAAGAAAGCAATATCGCATTGGAAAAAGGATTCAAAATGAAATTGTGGAACTAATCGCAGATTCTATAGATGATGTACTAAATGGAAGTAATAGAATCAAGAGTTAGCAACTTAATCTAGAAAGTGGAGGCTAAGATGATACACACTTGCACAAGGATGGTACGGACACACGAATAGTAAAAGATTGTTATTCGGAGTTGATATCAAACTAGATCTCAAATATACTGCAACATATTCTTCGTCCAAGTTTCTCTTATTTTTCTCACAAAGTGTCCCAAAATATTTTTTTACTCCCTCATCCAAGCATCTCTCTTCTCTCAAAAGAGTCAATGCTTCAATCACAGTGCTTGTATATTTTAGAGAGACGATTGAAACATTTTTAAACGCGAAGGATGTGGAAGTGTTTGCGTACGCTTTGACAGAAGAGCAGTAGATGTTTCCTGATTAAATACAAATGGTTGTGGAAAAAATAATAATTCTGCAAATATCACTTTCTAAATTAATGCCTTTCTAAATTACTATTTTTCCTTAATAAAAACGTAGTAAGTAAATTTAAGAAATCCATTACGCGCTTACGATCTTCAAAGAGATTTGAATGTATGCGTCAATTCAGTGGAAACACCGTTGTCTCTACATTATTGACCGAGAGGTTCTAGGGTTCGTGATCCGACAGAGACTGATTTTCGAAGCAAGCTAGAGAGCTGGTTCGAATTCAGTCAATGTCTGAAGGAAAATTCTTCTGCTATGATTGGTATAGGTCTCTCCTATCAATACCAAGTGAATAGTGTGTCTCGATCCGCTCGATATGTCCGTCCTTATTCTTGCTTCCTTCCCTCTCATTACACTGCGTTTGGAAGGGTACTGCATGCACTGCGTACACGCAGTACCCTACCAAACATGCTGGGGGTTTAGAACTTCTCCCATATGAAGTGGTGCCCCTGTGGAATAGATACCTAGAGACGGGAAAATCTGCAAAACCAACATGTACAACGGTACCGGATCTCACGTTCCAGTTTTCTCCTATTATACGCAACACATACGAGATTAATGAGTAGACTTCGGAATTTTAGGTTTTTACCAATTGTTTTCTTTTACACCCTATTGACCGAAACATATATAATTACACATATCATTGATCTACAAAGATATTAACCTACTTTTATACTGCCTATGGACACCTATTTCGACATAAAAGCCTATTTCTACCTTTTGGTGTCTCTAAATGCCTTTCCAATAAAATTATTCATTACACTGTTGTATGCAATAAATAATTATTTATTCAGCAATAAACCTTTCATTGATTTACTTAATTTCTGTTTAATAAAATGTGGTGTGGTATCGTTTAGGTTTAGCGCAGCAACAAATAAAGCAATTCGAGAAATCTTCAGGCGCCGCATGCGAAATTGCAACTTCTGCAATGGAATAGATTTTCAAGAAATTACAATTCCAAACAACAATTGGTCCACGTCTGGTTCTAAAAAAACACTTCATTGAAAATAAGGAAAAATGTCGGGTCGTGTTCATACAACTACATTAAAGTCTTTGGTTGCTGTGATAATTATTGTGCAGCAAGTACTGCGAGATGCCTAAGAACAAATCTAGCAAAACTGCATAAATTGTGAATTTTCAGTCTGATACAACAGATCTTCTATCAGGCCTGTAATAAAGAGGTACGCTTTTACTGTATTTTTGTCATTTTTATTATTCACATGAAATCATTAATGCTAACTATCGCGATTAATTGTACCCTAGAACTTTCCTTTTATCTGAAAATAATCTCAAATTTGTTTCATGCATTTTATTACGTCCAACACCGGGGTACAACAAATCAAGACAATTCTAATTTTATAATTTTTTTAAGTTTTACTAATTTGTATGTAAATTACATTAATAATTCATTTAAAATTTTAATAATATTAATAAAACATTATACCGACACAAAAATATGTTTATTAATGTATTCTTCTATTTATGGTTTCAAAAGAAAAAAGAATTCACTTGGTACAATACGATAAAACGTCAATGCATAAAGCAAATTCTGAAAACAAAAATATTCAGAAGTAAACTTAACTTCCAGCCCATGCCCTCAAAAATAAAAACCTAGTTCAATTGTACATGTGTAAAACATGTGCCAAGCATTCGCTGTAATCAACATTTCTTGGAATATAGATGAAAATTCAACAATGAGTTCAGTTTTACTTTCTTGTATACGTACGTATATACTGAGTAAATACATAGTATATGGAAAGTTATGTAATGCTGTGGAAAAATCGAGAGCACGACGGAAATACACGTTCTGGGCTCCCCTGATACCGAAAATGTGTTGTTGTTTTTTTTTTTTACGTCCGTCTGCCCGTCCATCCGTCTGGTGTCTATGAACACTACAAGCGCCAAAACCATGCGACGGATTTTTTCCAAATTCCCAATTCGTGTCGTTCTAGCTCGAGTCGAATCCTTGAGATTTTGAAAAACATTCTTTAAAATTCAGGGGTACTTTACATGCAGCTCCCCGGACATTTTCAAAATTTTCTCAAAAACTGCTCTAAATTTTTTCTTTAAACTTTTGGGTGGGATATTACTAAATTTACTCTATACAATGACATAAATGCCATATTGCTCTATTCTTTGATTTTTTTAAATAACAAAAATGTATTTTTATTCTTGTCTATAATATGTCATTAATATTTACATCAGCGGCAATTTGTTTACATTATTGAGTTTATGAATACATGTGCTTTAAATGATGTCATACAAAGTTTCTCGAAAACTCAACCTTTTTCTGTGAAAACTAGCTCAAAACTCCGCATTTTCAGAAACGCTCAAACGCCCATTTCTCAAAAATAGCTCCAAATTTTTTCTTCAACCATTTCGAACGGAGAGTGGTAATTGCACTCTTTCATATGAAGTAAAGTTTATTTCGGTGTATTTGTATTTTTTTCAAAATTACACAAATGTAAACATTTTGAAAGATTTGTCTGTCAGGCCGTTAATATGCTTATTTCCAGCAATTTGTGAACCCTATTGTATATGTGTGCTAAAATGTTTAAAATGACTTGAAATTAAGTTTTTCGAAAACTGAAAAATTTTCTGTGAAAAAGAGCTTCAAATTTTGAATTTACAGGAAGGTTTATGCGCCATTTTCGTAATAACCGCTCCAAATTTTAAAAAGAGGTTTTACTGTTGTTTAATATTCTTAAAAGAATATTTCCATTCTATTATTAGGAAACCGTAAAATTAAGAAAATTGCAAAAAAAATGTCTTGGGCGACAGTAGATGGCAGTTCGCAAGAGTATGTGGCAAGTTCATATTGCTAGGCGAGACCAACGGAAATAGAAAACTAATACGGGAAGTTCGTGCCATTCTGTAGCACTACTATTTGTAAAAGAATTGCAAAGAAACAATATCCTCGGAATCGACACTTGGAAAACATTATCTTAAGATGGTGTATGAGCTTTTATGCTGAATGAAATAAGGTCCGAAATAGATTCCTACATCTGGATTTCCGTAGATAAAACACATACGCTCTATTGTGAAGTATATTAAATTTAATTGTAGAGACATTAGATGGAGAAAGTTCTGGAAATTTGCATTTGCTTTGTTCAAACGTGTTGGAGAAAACAATTTCTCAATCAGTTGCCTACTTCATTAACTACTGACTAAAAGTACTGTATCCGAATGGTCTAATGGATGAAAGCGTGTTGTTCCTGTACGCTGATGCAGCACCATATATCTTAGCAGCTGGGAAACTATTGAAGATATTTTTTCAGAATTCACGTTAACAAACTTTCACGTTGTTAACAAAACGTTAACAAACAACTCACGTTATTTGTTTGGCTCATGCACTTCACCGAGTTGCAGAGGAGGTTCGAAACCAGATCCCCAAAATCAATGATTTAATATCATCGATAAAGAAAGTATTTTTAGAGTGAAGTTCTAGAATCGCAGCTTACAAAAAACGATGTCCCAATCTGACTTCGCCACCAGCGCATATTTTGACTAGATGGGGTACAAGGCCGCAGGCTGTGAAGTATTACAGGGAGAACATTCACAGTGCTGAAGAGGTTGTAAATAGTTTTTCGGAAGAAGAATCACAGTGCATTAAGGTTGCCTAGAATGGCCTACGAGAGAAAGGTTTGAAGCAGGATCTGCCATAAATTCGCGCTAATTTCACAATTTTAGCCAATACTATAAAGCAATTAGAATCATCAAATCTCAGTCTCACTGAATCAATCACATTATATACAAGAGCAGATTGTTAAAGAAAGCTGTTGGTGAGGTTGGGGAAACTGTTTCCAAAAAACTACAAATGGTGTTCGTCAAAAGTCCTCGATGTACAATTCTGAAAGAATTACCGGAAGAAGAATTACTGAAAGAAATATTATTATTAAGCAGACGTGTGGCAGTTCTATCTACAGGATTTAATCCGCATATGGTGAGCGCTGGCGTTGAGACGATGAGCAATCTTCTTCAGCATTTAAGCGAATTCTGACCGACAAAAGACATAAAATCAATTCACATCATCTGGAAATGCTTATTATTATTATTATTATTATTATTATTATTATTATTATTATTATTATTATTATTTGTGGACAAAATGGCAGCAAAAAGTGAAACTGAAGAATCTCTTATTTGAAAAAACATTAACGTTGCCATAATTCTTAAAATTCATGTAAGACACAATTTTAAACTTTATAATTTACTTAATGGGCAGAGACATGGAATTTTAATAAAATAAAAGAAAATATTTTCCATTTAGAATGATTGTTCAATTATAATATTATCTTATACATCATACTGTATTGAAGTGCGTATTCAAATATAACAGTGTGTCTAATAAATCATTGTGTTTTGCATGGCGTGATGAATAAAATTTGTTTATTTATTATTCCAATTAAATATAAAATTCCCCAATTTTTGGGACCTTCTTAGGCGCATAAAACCTCCATTTTTTAGAACCTAAAGATCCGAAGTCTACAATGATCTAAGACGTTCAAGCCCTGAGTCAACATTCACTTGTTCACTGGAAGAGCTTCGTTTTTACATTCAAATGTGGTGAACATATTTTCATTATCCGCATCAAAAATGTACAAAGATAATATCGCTTGTGTAGTAAAAATAAAATAAAATTGAGTAATATAATGAATATTTTCTGGTCTTCGATATTATTTAAAGATTGTGCAGAGCCTTTCTAAGTGAAAATAAAAATAGATATTAGTCAAATGGTGATGAAGAAACAAGAGGCCAACAATGAAGAGCGTCTTGTGCCTATTTGAATTTATAAGAAATAATGTCTTTGAAACTTAATTCTTGATTACCCTGTTACCGTTGTACATACCGCTGTACATAAGAAATTAAAGAAGTTATAATATACTTTAATTTATTCTAAATTTTTGCTTCGGCGTAAGAGAAAATCGATTCCGAACTTTGAGAAAATGAAATATAAATTTAGTATAACATGATATCACAATCAAATTTATAAGAAAATAAATTTTACCAAAAATGAGAAACTACTTGGAGAGTATCGGTAGTGGCATAATATTCGAGACGTTTTTAAAAATATTGATCTAACGGTGTCAAAGAAGGTAACACAACCAACTTTAGGGTGTGATGCTGATGGTGTAGACCTCCATAGTATGTCTGGAACATTTAATGTAGTTAGAACAAACTGGTACTAGAAAATTAAAAATATTTTTTATAAAAGCAATAAATTCTGTAATGGAAATAATAATAATAATAATAATAATAATAATAATAATAATAATAATAATAATAATAATAATAATAATAATAATAATAATAAGCAATCTTATATTAGCTTTCAATTTTCCCAAAGTAAAATTTCATGACGGAGGCAAAATGTTAACATCGTCAAAAATCTTAAAATATTTCTATTATTGCAAAATCCGTATATGTGTTCTGAAACAAAATATATTACGGAGATTGTTAGAAAATTTGAAAAATATTTTTCAGTCATGAACCGGTAGAAATTTATGAAAATCTTATGAAGTATGTTTTATTTATTGTCTTTTCTGATTACGTATTGCTGATTACGTATTTACTGAAAATAGTTTGTCAACAACGTAAGTATTATTTAGATGAATGTTACAGAGAAAAGAATGATAGGATGATATAAAATGACATGATAACATTAATTGACTTCAATGTCTGACGTTCAGACCTGATTCTACGAATAATAAGTCAGAGTTAATGACAGTTAATATTATATAAAAATACGCCTCATATTGATATTCCAGAATGAAATACTCAAGTGCAGAACAATTTTAAGACTTCTTTCGATCTTACTGTGTGTAGATTATGATCCATACTGTGATGTAGTCAGACAGTGCTTTTTGACCAATGATTGATAAAAAATAAAAAATTAAACGCAATTTATTACTGAATATGCTTCACGGATCTTACGCTCATTTTCATGGTCGAAGTGTTCCGAAAATGTTTCAAAATGTTTTCTTAAAATAATTAAATCTGTACAATTACGCATGCATTTACAAAGCTACTTTATCGCCGAAAACTTGACATGAAAATATTATTGCAGAAGTTCGTTTCGTGCAGTATGTTTCCTCAGTAGTTCTTTCATCGTTCAGGTATAATGATGGAATGCAAAACAAAACAAATTTAAAAAATTCGCGAGACGACCAATAACAGTTCCAGAGTCAGAAAGGATAATTTAAAATTACAGCAATATTTATACGTTCTCAACTTGTAAAGGTTAATTATTTGCTTATTGCTCGTATAAAATCACCGTTATTAGTACTAATGTTATTGCTATTGTTATTAGCTTAGAAGGCTCTCGATTTCGAATGAGCGTTCGGGGCGATCTAGGAGACCATCCTACTTTAGACATTTCCCATTTTTCCTCCAGGATCAGAAATATTTTCATTTAATTCCGATGGCGGGAGAACCCCTCCTCTTCCCCCAAAACTTTCCATCTCCGTACTCTCACGCATACGTTTCAACAGAGATCACAGGAATCCAGAGCACTAAATGAAATTTCCTGTTGAAAACCCTCAACAAGACAAGACTGAAACAAAGCCTTGCCACTCGGCATAAGCAAATACGGGAGATTAGCGAAGTAGCGCATGCGCTGTGGGCGCACGCGGCGGCGAGGCGGTTGGTCCGGGCGGCGGCGGCGGGTGACGGGCGGCGGGCGACGGGCGGCGGGCGATGGGCGGCGGGCGATGGGCGGCGGGAGGGCGCAGAGTTTGTCTGGTGCGCGCGGGTGGACGCTTCGCCCGCTGCCCGTCGCTCACTGCCCGCCGCCCGCGCCCGCGCCCGCGCCCGCCAGCCTTTGAGCAGGGCCGTTCCGCTTTCTGCGCGCCGCCGTCAGAACCAAGCAGATAAATAAACAAATGCTTGTTATCGCACGTGTAAAATAAGCGCGCTGCCCGTCGCCCCGTTGCTGGCAAAATGCTGCCTCAAGATGCACGCCCGTTGCGCCGCGCTGCGCCACGCAGAGTCCTTGGGCCGCGCAGTCCTTGCGCCGCGGCTGGTAAACATGATGAGACGTTCCCAGGCAGCGCATTGGAGAGCTCAAAGGAGACAAGTCACTGATTTCGTGTGGGTTTCATGCGAGGAATATCTACTTTTTTCGCACTTTTTGTGAAATCAAAAGAGCATTAAGAACAAAATATTACGCTGCTTGATCAAAATAATACAATTATTTATTTATTCGCCATTTCAAATACAATAATTGTTATTCGAACATTTTCACCAACGTTTGTTGCGAACAGCCCCTGATAAACATTCTCAGAAATCGCAATATTTCATAAATGATTACCGCACCTCATTTGAATTTCCTTTAAATTTCAATGTAACTTTCTAATATTCCTTAAATATATTTCAAAATAATAGTAATATCGGATTAAGAATTACACTTAGTAACCGAAGTAAGTAACCAGGAGCACCGGAGTTTACTATAAAACAGGTTTTACAACCTATTTTCACCCAGCAGTTTCTGTAATACTTGAAGAATGGAAAACCACATTCCTGCAAGAAAGAATACCCTGTGAAATACTTGAATCACTCAAGATGTCACCGACGAGGAGGAAGAGGAAGAGGAGGAGATGGTAGTGAAGGTGGTGGTGGAGGAGGTGGAGGCCTAATACGAGGAGAAGGAGGAAGATGAGGAGGAGGATGAGGAGAAGGAGGTAGAGGTGGAGGAGAAGGAGGAATATGAGAAAGAGGGAGTAGGAAGAGGAGGAGCAGCAAGTATAAAAAGAGCATCACAAAATTGATGAAATTGATTATTTGCAACTCTAGCATCCATTAGCAAATTACAGGCATAAAAATAATGTAAATCATTATTTCAAAATTTACACTTATTTGCCTAAATCCTTGTTAGTTGTAGATATCTACACATTTTGCAAAATAATCCAAAAACATTACTTTTATAAGCTCAAGGCAGTAATTTAAACTTCCAAAATGAAACTAAACGTAATAATAAAGTGGGAGGTTTTAAATTATACAAATTAGGGAATGTATGCTGTGTTAATCCAGAAGGGAAAAAAGAGGTTAAGTTGTGCTCTTGGCCTTCTCATTTACAGCACAGATGTATAACAAAACTACCACAATAAGTCTTGAGGTTTATCATCATATTTTTTATTGTATATAAAAATTTTATTATAATCAGTAGTGTATTATAGCATTAGGTAATGTTTCATTTCGTGTAACTAGAAGCATCCGTTGTAGAACTTTATTATAATATAAAACCAAACGACAACATTCATTAAATTAGGAACAAGTGAAGCAATTTATTCACAGCAATTGAATGGTGACAGAAAGACAAGGTAATTTAATATATAATGTATGACATTACACTGTTATATTTATATACTTATAAGCACTTATAATGGAGAATCATAATAATTAACTTATATTGTTCTCTTGAAATTAAAAAAACTGAAATAAACGTAAGAATTTAGAGGGTAAAAAATATTGTAGTTAAAGAGACTAGTCAAATATTTTATTAAATATCCACCAATGACAGTCAAAGACTCATTAGTCATTACAATGTAAAATATAATTTCATTATTTTGCAAATTACTCAACATAATGAACATTAAATTTTCACATTTTCCACTTTAATATCAACATGACCTTATGTTCGCATTCAAAGAGGTCACGCCATTAGGGACCTGACATGAATTATCGGTAACAAAGATGTAGAAGCAAACAATTAGGAAATAGAAAGCCTGGTTCTTCGATGTTTCTCTGATAGTTAATTTACGACAATCAAAACAATAAAATATTTGGCAACTTTCAGTTGTCAATTATTCGAGGACTTATTTTCAATCGGTACAATTGTGATACTTAGGAAATGTAATACGTGCCCGACACTAGTTGCCATTTTCCTAGTAGCCGTCCACCTTTTAACCGGCCTCCTCTTTAGCCGTGAGTTTGAGACATGATAACTCACGGACCAGTCGCGACATATCTGTAGAAACGACGAAACAAAAGAAAATCGACAATTTTTTCGGAGGTATATTATTTTTATTTACTGATAATGCTCTGTTGAGTGTGATTTTTAATGATTTGTAAAGTCTAATACATTTATGTATTGCTTTGCAAATATGTACTGTAAATACAGTGGCCTACAACTACATGTGCTTTGTTCTTTCCCCAGAAAGGATGTTTTTTCAGGAAAGTTTTCGTAATTTTATACAACATTTTGCAACTAAGTAGGCTATTTACCTAGTTTTATGCCAATCAAAACGACTTAGACAGTGTATTTTAATGTTATTAAGGTACTAGGATACAACCAACAAAACTTTATCTCGTCTTGGCTCCGGTCACAAAAGTGGTTAAAAAGGTATCCGAGGAAAAAATCCAAAGAACAGTCCTACATGCATTTGCAATTATTTTCGAATATGAAAGCTAGATGTATTTGATTTTATGACCTCAAAACGGAAGAACACACACGATTCTATTTTCTTCCAATCCTTTGAAGATGAGAAAATTAAATTCGAAAAAATGAGGCGAAAAAAGATGTAGAGAAAATAGTAGGGAATGCGTTTGAGAGTCAATTGAGGTCGTGAGACGGTCCGCGATTGGACGATGAAAGATGCCCAGCATCTTTGAATCGCACCGAGGCAAATTCTTCAAGCAGAAAATCATATGCGAATATGAAACGAGTTGCAGAAGACCAGCCTGGGGCCAGCAGCGGCAAGAGGGTGCGAAAACGACGTTAGGCCAAGGACGACCCCTCGCCGCACGACAAAGGCTCCGCGAATTCAGGCGGCGGATCTTGGCATCCGCGAACGCTAAGGAGCCTGTCCGGAGCAGACGTTGCAACGGCGGCGGCGGCGGCGGCGGCGGCGGCGTCGAGCGAGGGGCGCGGGCGAGGACCGGTAGGGCTCCGATCGGCGACGGCCCCTCTTCGGCCCCAGGCCGCCCCCTCGGCTCTCGGCCCTGGGCGCGCTGGCCCTTGGCCCGCGGCCACGGCCTGGGCCTCGTCCCGCGCCTGGCCCTGGGCCCCACGCGCGCCTCGCTCCTCGCGCCTCGCGCCTCGCCTCGCGCCTCCCCCGAGGGGCGAAGGAGGCCCTCAAGGGGACGCCGCCGGTCATCGCTCACCCTCAATCTCCCCTTGGAGAGGAGAGGGCGGCCCGCGATTCGAACCCCGCTCCGCGCGTACAGTCGGCGCCGAGGCAGCGGGAGCCGCCACTTCGCCCACGATCCACACAACTTTGGAATTATCTAGTCAGCCGCCAGCAGCCTTGTCTCTAACAAGACAGTCAACATGCATGGCAGACTATTTTTCAAGATTTGTTCTTCAATAACGCAATTCATTAACAAAAAATTTATTTTATTTTATCATGTCTCCCTCGAGAAATGTTTCTTCTAAAGAATGTTTATCAGAGAATTTCCTGTTGACTAAAATATATGCGAATCCACCTCTTGCGCCAAAACCGTTAAAAACCGTTTAAACAGAGGAAAAAAATATTTGAGATGATTTAAAACCGAAACTGAAATATTTTGTATGAAATGGCGAAACCAAAACTTATTTTTCATTAAATATTTCGCTCTATCCGGAGCCAAATGAAATGATTTCGGCTTTTAAATGATCTTAATAATTTCGTGAAAGTTTATTCGATAGACTGACGCTTCGCAAAGCTGTTCTTGGTGTATAAATAGATGCCTGACTTTTTCAAGTAGCAAACATTTTGATATATCTTTAATTATATTTACCTCCATTCTTGCTCTGAACGGGATTGTAATCTAAAAAAAAATTGATATATCGAAGTTATATATCTTTATCATTAAATTCGGAATAATTTAATAAAAATATTTAAAAACTTTTGGAACCGTTTCAAAATTGGAATCCAAATATTTTATCAACGAAGAGAAAAACCTAAACCAAAATATTATATTAACCGAAACTGAAACGTTCAAAGACGTTCAAGAATATTATACAGAAGTATATAATTTATAAAATTAAGTAAATGTCTTGAATAAAGAGAAAAATAATATGCAAAACTTGATTTAATTGAAAAAGGAAATGAATAAAGTATTAGCTGTCAGGACAAAACACAGTTACAAATTAAGTTCTTGCAAAATTAATTTAATAAAAGACATTCCCAAAAATTCAATAATTGTTCAATAAAACTGTTATTGTAATATTAATGAGAATCTCATCTGAAATATGACATGAAATTGGAGAAATTATCTTTACACCCATTTGAAAGTAACTCTGGAAGGAGCACATTTGTACTCTATCCTACAGTTCATACGAGGTGAGTCGTATGTCCCATCCCGCTCCAACCCTTCCAAACCCACGGCAGCATCTCCACGGCGAGCGCGGGTGGCCCGCGTGGGTGCGTGCGACTGTACGGCGCTTAGTCATACCCGAGGCGTCTTGAGGCGGCGGTGGCGGGGCAGCGGGCGGCGGGGCGGCGGCGGCGACGGCGGCGGGGCGTCGCGTGGCAGCATCGCAGCAGCGCTGACGGTCCTCGCAACACATCAACACAGCGCGCGCGCGCGCGCCTCTCGCGTGCTCGTCGCGGCCGCCACGCCCGCCGCCGCCTCCGCCACCGCCACCCCTGGCCAGGCGCGGGGGCTTTCCCCGGCGCGAGTCCCTACGCAGGGGGAACCGGGTTCGCGGACCAGTTCCGCCCTCAATAGAATCCTGGCGACCGCCACCGCCGCCGACGTTGCCGCTACGCTCCCCCTGTGCGCGCCAGGCGATTGGCCGGCGAGGGGCACGGGAGCGCGTCCCGACGCCGTCGCCCAAGCCGACGCCAGACGGTCACCCCCCTGTCACCCTCTGCCGCCCCCTAATGCCCCCTATTGCCAGTCGCCGGCCTCGAAGCAGCGCCCCCTGCGCTGGTGAAAGTCCTCGCGTCTTGTCGGCGGATGCCTCGCGGTCTTTAGCACGAATGATGTTTCGGTTTGTAGATGCTACAACGCACTAACAATATTCATATTCAGAAATAAAAATCCATAATTAAACAAAAAATTAAACAACATCTCTCAAAGAATAAAAAAATCTTAAGAAATTATATCCAAAAGAGGAAAAGAAGAATATCTCAGAATTGACAGGGGGACTAGATGTGTATGTGGTTTTATTAAATAATATGAAGCATTTTTAGTTGTAGTAGGGGAAAATTTCATAATTTGGACCATTTTTTTTATTTTCATGCTCTCAATAAAGATGTATTTAAAATTTTATATTTATTAAAATAATTTACAATTAACGTAACGGTCATAGATATATTTAATATTTTAATTTCATTTTTTCTGGTAAATAAAAATAGGGAAAATTAGTGTGCAAGCGGTTCAAATTAGGATGCTAGGTACCAAATATTGGATACATGATCTCCCAAGTTGAATCTCAAAACGAATGCACGAGTGATAATAAAAAAATTTGGAACAACTAGTGCCACACACGTGTTGAAAATCACATTTATACATTACATCCAAAAATAAAGAAAAAAATATATTGTTGAATTTCTTGAAACAAATAACAGTGTCGTTGGGCAATTATCATTGACAATCTACTAATTTATTTAATAATTTTGCTTCATTCTAATCATGCTAATATCTTGATGCAAATATTTGGATATTTTAAACTGAACTTGCAGCGAGAATTGGAATCTTATAAATGAATAAAAAACACAATGTTGTACTACGCAAAAGTAATATTAAAAACTACACATTTTGTTAAATTTTTTTTAAAGATATGCCACAAGAAAAACGTGAACCAGCGTAAGAACTAGTAAGATTAGTTTCCATTTCTGCAACTTATGCAGCCACATTTCTGGAAGATGAATTTCATTTTAACAGACCGAGAGTGAACCTAAAATTACATTTCTGACACATTATTAAATTATTTTCTTTTCTACATATAAGGAACCAGTAAGATTCAGCTTCATCACAATGTCTTCTGTGATCTTGTGAACAGTTTTTACTCTCTACTGTTCACAATCTACTGTTCCTCATCTGCCACAAGATACCGAAGGGTCTGGATACCAATAAATCACAAAAGGTCGCAAGATCTTCACAAACAGTAGTCTCTATGACAAACTGTATACGTGCGCACAAGGGACTGAAAAAATACGTATTGATAAAAATAGTGGAAACGAAAGTCAAGGACAAGTTCTTGCAATTTGAACGAGTTTGGGGAAAAATACTTTTTTCCTAATAATTTCATAAGAACCACTTGTCAGCATTATACTCTTACCTTGAATCTTAGGTAGTAGTCTAGAATCGTTTGTGACTTTTGAGTTTTCTTATTTTTAATTTGTACACCATTTATGCTTCGAAATTCTGCTATTTCTAGGAAGGAAATGTAAAAATGTGTTATGTTTGAAATCCTTCGCATATACTTAAGATTGTAAAACGACTGCATGCAAGTGGAAAACTAGCACTAGTGTATTTTTTTTACCTCGTGCAGAAAATAAAAATGTGAAAAAATGTACTAAGTGAAACATCATTTTAATGAGCCCCTGTTCATAACATACTTGTGTAGAAGCTACTGAGAAGTTCCATACATTTCTTTTTGTTTTTATCAAAGATATACTTTTCCTACACAAACACTCTTTTGTTCTAGGCGATTTTGTTTTACTCCTTTATAAAACAATTATCTCATTTGTCGCTCATAAAAATGTTCCGTGGGAATTTTTTGAGATTCGTATGATAACGTATTTCCTATTCGAAACAGTTAATTTCAATCAACGCGCAAGAATCTATTTAAATTATTGAGTTGTACATAACACAGAGGTGGAAGTAGAGATACAATAAAATTTCATCTTTCAATTTGAGCGTCATTCTGTCTCTTTCTTTCCTTCCTTCTTTCTAACATCTTGCAGGTTGTAGTCAAGGAAGACTAAAGTTTAGTTACCCTAATACCTTGCTACATTTTCCTACCCCTAGCTTTTTATGTAAGCAGGAAGCACGCAAAAATCCCTGAAATGACAGAAACAGGTTCCAAGCTTCCGGAGCAATGTTTCTACAAAAACCAGAATCTCGTTTCCCAGATTCCCCTTATTCCCGGGAAGGCCGGGCATCTGGCAAATGCCGTCACGGCGCGGAATCTTCTTCCCGACCCGTTCCGCCGCATTCAAGGACGTTTTTTCTCTGGCAGCCTTTGGGGTTGGGGGCACGCGTGGCGCCCTGACGCGACCCGCGGGGCGGGCACCCAACCCCCCTGGCACCCAAGGCGGCCAAGTGCCATCCTCCCGCCCCATCAGCTCACCACCTTACCTCCCCGCCGCACGGCCGCCACTCTCCAGCCGGCTTGCCCCCCCCCCCCCGCCCCCCCGGCCACACCAGCCCGCGTCCCACCGCCCCCTGGCCCACCAAGGTGGCCAAGTACCACCCTCCGCCCATCACTTCACCACCTTGCCTCCCCGCCCCCTAGCCACCCTCCGCCCGGCCCCAGGTCTACTGCCCCACCCAGCCACCCGACCGCCAGCCGCCAGTGGCCCCCCACCCCCAGCACCGCCTTGTAGGCCCCCGTTGGGCGGTGGGCGGCGGGCGACGGGAGCACGCGGCGCTCGGACAGGTCGGCGGCCGAGGTTCTGGGCATCGAGCCGGGAGCCGGCCGCCGCCGCACCGGGAGCCCGTGCCGCGAGGCCGCCGCCCCCCAGCTCAACTATGGCCCTGCAACCCCCGTTCCCGACACGCCTCAGCCACAATGAAGTGGGTGACCACGGACAGGGAGAGGCAATAGGTTCTTGAAAATGAATCCAGAAATGGAACATGTTCTATCCAGACTTGCAGGTGAAGCGGAATGCTGTACTTCATAACAAAGTATCGGAGTAAGATGGCAGAATTGAATTGATAATTTAACTTCAAGTTAGCGTGATATGAACAAGAATTGAAAGTGCCAATAATTAATGAAGTCGCCCATATATCTGAAGTGATGAGCACTTAGCAAGGGTATGCTAAGGTCGCCTGTTTGTGCACCGTTCAAGGTGTGTCTGTACCCTGTATTTCGGACTGTTTTGTCGTGAAGACTCTCGCGCCAATTATACACAATGAGCGCAATGTATATTATGTATGATATACTACTGACGTGTTTCAAAGAATTTATTTAAGGATAGTATAAACCTACGGGTTACAATAGCATCTCCAAAGGCCACAATAACATCTCCAAAGTTCATTTCCATTGATTTTAATTTTTGCTCTTCACCCTGATATATATATATATATATATATATATATATATATATATATATATATATATATATATATATATATATATATATTATACCTACATTCACGCAGATACTTATAAGCTTTTGTATTTTCAATTTACTTTTGTTTGTTCCTTAAAACCCAGTAACAACATATTGTTCATATTGTTTTCGATGGATTTATTGTTCAACCCCAAGATGAACATTCTTCATTTAGTTTCCTCACCATATAATCTATATCTCGATCATCCACGGCAAGAATAACTTCGTTGTTTTCGAAGTGAAGGATGAAAAATTGATTTACTACTATCCCATATCCGGACATATACGTCTCAAATTTGAAAAGCATCATTCAAATATACGATTGAAGAGAGGAGGAGCTAGAAAGCATCCTTGTCTCAGACTTAAGAGATTTCAGATGAATTTATTACATTTCTTCCAATTTTCATATCGCTCGCCATATCATTAGGTACAGGTTTTGAATTGCTCTTATTAATAATTGTACACTTATGATTTGATGCCTGAGAACTTACCATAAATTGTCCAATAGAACGGTGTCGTAGATTTTTGTGAGATCTGAAAAGACAATATCGTCAATGATCTGTCAGTGCACTTAATCTCAACGTTCTGCTGTTTGCAGACGATTATATAATATATCGTAGTAGGAGTTCGAAGAAGATGAAGAAATGCAGCAACGCAATCTTGATGCGTTATATTACTGAGCGGAAAATAATGAAATTATTATAAATAGCTCTAAAAGCAAATCCATACCTTTTGGCAGGGTTCTTATTACAGAGAAACTATTTACCGTTTAAATAACATTATTCCGAGAGTTTCCTCGTGCAAGTTCTGAGGAATCCATTTCTAAAGTAAATTAAGCTGGAAAAGTCTCGTAGATTTTGCTGTAGGGTAAGACTGGAGATATCTTCACTTTGTAATGCGCGTGTTAAAAAAGAGTACGACAAACGCGAAAGAAATTACTTATTTATCACTTGTTCGTCCGACACTGAAAAATGGAACAATTTGTTCGGATTTGCACAAGGTGATGCGTGTAAAAATTTGGAAAAGATTCAGCGTAGCGCAGCTAAATTTACTTTCAGGGACAAGAAAATGGCAGGATGGCATTCACTCGAAATCAAGTGATCAGTAGCAAGACTTTGAACTTTGCATAAAGCTTATAGCGGTATTAAAGCTTGGAAAGAAATTAATCTGCGTCTAAGTAAAGTCTTCCTACATACATCAGCGAGGGGAGGGGGGATCACATGTACAAAATAAATTTAAGACCGCAGAGAACGGATGCCGGGAAATTTTCTTCCACAAATCGAACGATAATGAATGGAATAGATTGACTACAAAAAACCTTTGAACCCTTTCTTCAAAGCGTTCAACAATTTAGGAAATGAATTTAGGGCATTACTAAGTAAATGAGGAACTTATCTAAGAATAATAGGATATAGAGCAATGCATAAGTGATATATTGTGAAGTGAGCTGACGTGCAGTGTAGACGAGAGAAAAAACGAAGGAAGTCATAGTAAAGTGAAGTGAAGTGCAGTGCCAGTAGAGTGTTGTCCTAAATGAACAAACATTCAGTGCGGGGTAAGATTATAGAAGTTTCTTTTTCTTAAGGAAATGTAATATTTTAGGAATCAGCCAGTTTTATATCATTATTATTATTATTATTATTATTATTATTATTATTATTATTATTATTATTATTATTATTATTATTATTATTATTATTATGGTTTTATTCTTTTTATTATTAGTATTATGATATAAATTGCATGTTAGCTATATTATCTTATTTATATAATTAGCTCCCACCGAGTTAAACCCATTGGCAGTTTAAATAAATTTATCTTATATTTCATTTTAATGTGCGTTTGGCTTTTATCTATGATTGGAAGAAGGCAAAATATGCCATCAATTTGAAATTTTCATATCCGAAAATTATTTTGTTCTTTAAGATCTTTGAGTGAGTTTTCCAATCTGGGCACTATAATTTTTCCATGTACTCTAGAAACATATGTCACGTTAATTGGTCTATTATTTGTACATTATTTATGATCCTCTTTATAATTTATGTTTGTAATATATGTTGCCTTCCTGTCTGTATGGATATGTACAATTCCAAAATATCTTAGGGGAAGGAATTCCTATTGTCTCTACGCATATTTCAAACGATAAAAGGTTCTCTCTACGCAACATCTAATGATGTATTCTTAATAGATGCCACGTATTTAGGTCAACAAAGTAATTCTCCTGATAATTATTTTCCTAGAGGAAATCCATGAGTTTCTTTCTTATGGCGCGTTGAGTGTAACCATAATTGCGTTGAAAATTCTAGAGATGTGAAGTATTAAGTTTATATTAAGCCAACAATACAAATGTAGAGTAAGAACTGAACTTTGTGAAATCTGAAAATGTTCATAACAAAAAATTAAAAAAGACCTGGGACAAAAATATCTCATAAAGACCCTGGTACTTCTTCTACGAAACAGCTTAAATGATGCATATCCTTTGGTTTGGTACAAGGTAGATCTAATTATGACCAGGAAATTAATATGAATTTAATTATTAACAATAGGGTTACAAACGTTAATTGGCTGAATACAGGCCACCATTAAATTCCGATCAACCCAAATGGATAAATGAGATTTCTTAAGCCAATTTTGGATTATTAAAAAAATCCCTTTTAATCTGTGTTACAATCATATCTCATTTTAACCGTTTTTAGGATCTGCAAAATTCATATTTTTGGCTCAGAAATATGTAAAACAGATATGTGTATTAAAATAATAGTAATAAGAAGTGAGGAATTAAATAGGTTGAAATCAAGAGATCTGGGTTCTAGAAATTCTATTTTTTGCACAATATTTCGATTTCTAAAAGACTGAAGAACTAAGAGAGAAATACATATATAATATAAAATATAAAATTGAAAACTATGTTAATGCGATTAGTAAGCAAAAAATTCCTCTTGGACGACATCGCGACGTGTAGATATTTCAATCAATATACCAATACACTTTATTTCAACGAGTCTATAAAAAATGGCAAATAACAATACTTGCATGATATTGAAAATTACACTTAGTGGGTATTAAATTACACCTTGGAAGATATTAATTTTACTGTACAGTAATTGTTCGTAATCAACGATTCTTCATTTTTCAAGGTAGAGCATACCCCTACAGCAACGAAGATGGACTATTTCGATGCTTTCTAATCTAGTTTAATTAAATATTTTCATGACAGGTTCTTGAAGAACGTTTTCAGTCTGCTTTCGCACAATCATAATAGCTGGTCCACATTATCTCGTGTCTCCTGGTGTCAGGTTCCTGCTGATGCATCTGTTCTTTTTTCCTCTCTGTGGCTATCTTATATCCCGCGTGCTCCTATGTTCTCGAAGGTGGCAAATGCACATAAAAACACCTGCACATTTTAACTGTACGGGATGCCCGTCCCATAACCGTAATTTGAAGACTCCCCAGGAGTTTAATTGTTTTATGGCCCGGATTTATAGTGTCCCTTACCAAACGGACAACCTTCACTTTCCTGTGCTTAATAAAACTGAAGATAATAGAATTATGCATCTTAATTATATGCAACATCGTCAAGATATGGCATAATATGATTTACTTCATTTTTGCACTTGCCTTCACAGTGCAAAACATTTCCAGTTACGTTTCACGAACCAATACGCCCGCTTCTCCAGGTATACAGCTATAAAATAATCAATAACAATCAGTATGATAAAAGTATACAACTGTTAGGTCAAATTATTATAATATATTAACAGAATAAGATATAAGATTTGGAGAGGCAATATTCAAATTTACCTTGCATCATTTCAATTGGAAACAAATTCCAAACTATGACGTCCGCATCAAACAATATTAAAATACTAAACTGTAATTAATGGAGCCAAATGCGATTAGACATTAATTCCTACATTGTTAATGTCTAAACATGGCAACTGTATCATTGAAATAAATCATATAATGTCATATCTTGAAGAGGTTCACTGTCTATAATTAAGATACATAATTCTATTTATTTTAAAAAGATGGATAATAAAAAGTTTTAAATATGAAGTTCGTCAAGTTTCACGTCTATTACTGTTCAGTATATGGTTATTTAAAAGACCTGAAGAAAATCAACACTCAACGGATTTCGTTCGTAACAATTATACCCGGGGAGATTTCTCCACTGACGACCGTGAGTGCCTGGTCAGGTAAAACGATACGGGTAAAACTGTCTTTTTTTGCAAAGGTGTTTGAATCCCTTTAGTCATTGTGACGTGTTGTACCCAACGGCACCTGTGTATATTTCTTCCTCCGTGAAGCAGCTCAGTATTCAGCTGCATAGAACAGAACAACCCTCATATTTGGAAAATTGAGTGTATGTATTTAGGAATATTCATCTCTATACTGTGCATCTCTAGGAACTTCATACGACAGATAATTTGACGCATTGGTCTTGAACTACAGCGTATGTTATTTAACTACTTCTAATAATATGATTGCAAATGGAAATAATCAAATATCCTCATAGCCAGGGGCTCACCCAGAATTTGTCTTGTTTGTGTGTGTGTGTGGGGGGGCAGTGTGTGTGTGTGTGTGTGTGTGTGGATCAGGTATCCTGTTCAGCCGACTTAATTTTTTCTCTTAAAAATGCATAAATGCTCAATATAAAAATCTCTTATTATTTGTTGAATTACAGAGAATATTTGTAACAAAAAATTGATACATTGAATGATTTGTTCATATAAAAAAGTTATTTTTTATAATGTATCTTTGGTTTCTGGAGGGAACTATAGTCTCATAAGCCCCCTTCCTTTGGTGCGCCACTGATCATAGTATATTTCTTAAGAACAAATTAATGTTCTTTTGCTGACGGGAAAAAATTAAATTTAAAAAAAACACACAATGTATTTTCCTTTAGATGTTACTGACATATTGACAAGTGAATAAAATACATGATTTACACTCACACATCTACTTATCAATTGAAGCTTACGTGCAATAAAATATACCTCTACGAGTATATTGTGTGTATAACTCACATATGTAATCGCATTCTTAATTTTAATAATAGTTTAAAATACAACATGTAAAGATATATCTCTTCTCGACATTTTCTACATAATTAAATTCCCTATCAGCCTTGAGAGAAGTTGTGGTGCAAACAAATGTGCATGCAACGAATTCTCTGTTCGTAGCAAAGATTGAAAATTGACTAAGAATCACATACCATACATTCCAAATTCGTTTACCGCTAATGCATTATTACGATACATCTCAATCCATTCCCATAAAGGTATATTTAATAATTAGTTTACAAAAGTATAAAGCCTATGAAAAAGATGGTTTATAAAATTTAAAAAATGTATCATTCGGGCTCAATAGAGGGGGAGAATAATTTAAGTGAAACATGATACCAAAAATGTCCTGCTAGTGTACAACTCTAAAACGTAAATCAATTGAATGCAATCATAAAATGTTACAGAGTGATGTCAGAAATTTTATGAATTTCTTAGATTTAGTTGAATCTCTCTCTCTCTCTCTCTCTCTCTCTCTCTCTCTCTCTATATATATATATATATATATATATATATATATATATATATATATATATATTCAAATGTTTAATATCATAGCCAGAAACAATCCAGGTCAAATACTACCCTGATAGGAAATAAGGCAAGAAGTAAAATAAACAGTTTTTCAAGTATGTTTTGAATTTGTTCACAGTTTTATTGTAAGACCCGAGAAAACGTACCCATTATCCGATATTATAATAATTCCATTGTGAGATAATTGTTCTGGTCAATGTTATATCCCGCAATTGTAACTGTAGTCTGTGATATTTCTTCAGATATTCCAAAGAGTCTGCATTGTGATTTATTTTGCTCAAAGGAAAACTAAACCGTTTAAAATTAAAATGATCCTAAAGGGACTTTAGAAATCATCGAATAACACATCAATGGCCATAAAGTCCTAATTGTGCGGCTGCTAAAGAGTTTAATGTACTAAAATATCGTGTCAGAGAGATACCATAGGGTTTGATGGTAATTGAATTTTAGTGATTGTGAACCATATTGGAGTTATGGAAAACCGTCTTACCCAGAGAAAAATCAAAGCATCAGACGTAAAGACTTAATGCTGAAATAAATAGACCTAAAGGATTGCCTTATGTCCAGATATTACGAAGAATACAAACGTATGCAAATAATTAAAAAGTTAAATACCTTCTGGATCTGTAATTTTATTTCACTAATTAGAGGGCATAAAATAGTTCAATTAATTAACAATGACATGGTTACGAAAAGAAACTAATTTTCACTATGACGAATCGCATTTAATTACTCTCGTCTGCAGTATTATAATGACTGCATTACTGTGACCTTCAACTACGTTTCCTCTTATACCGAGATGATAACTACTACAATCTGATAATATGTGATATCTCAATGTGCAGTGCAGTCTCAACTTTTAGGTGTTCAAGAAACAACCAATGCAGAAGCAAAAAATATTTAATTTTTAGTTGTATGAGTTTTTTGCAAGCATTAAATGAAGTGCTTGCCGTTTCAGTCAGTGTCATAAATAAAGGGTTCAGATATAAAAGACAAGACTAATTACAGCTTTACTATCCTCTGTAAAGATTCCTTTCTTATGAGTTATTCGAATATCTGTGGCTGTCATAATGAAATGCCAGTAGTGTAGATGGAAATTATATTTAAACTGCCTTTATTTTTTATCACTTCTCTTAGAAATATCGAAATGACTCTAAATCGATAAAATAACTCTGTAAGATGATTTACACGGATGTTCCCATAAAAGCTATTCCGAATTTGTCAGTATTTTCTATAAACAATAAATTACATCTGGGTATATTCACAGTGTACTAAAACAAAACTCACAGCACATCTACTTACAAGCATAAGCTACAGAAAATAGTTAACACAATACAATTGAACTAAACACCTTTCTGTTTATTCATCCCTTACGTGAAAAATATTTCATATGCTATAATGTGTTTCTCTTATTGCTCAATAATAATATCGAGAATTTAAAAAGAAATTATGATCAAACTCTGTGTCTAACTTTATTTCGACGTGAATTGATTTGCTTCTAAAATGTCTTGTTTCCGTTTGATGCCCTGCGCTTAGAGAAGCTTCAAGAAGCTTCTTCCTATATAAGACTATCTTTGCGGAATACCTTTCGCCAAACGCACAATCAGGATAATATGTGTCTCTATTTATGTACTAACAGTACTTGAAATGTAACGATATTCCTGGAATTATTTAACTCCGTTTTATATCGCTCTTTCTGCTCCAGTTCATTATTGTCACACGAGCATATAGTCGCAACGATAGTTGTCGTAAAAGAATCTATAAAGAAGGAAAGGGAAGAAAAGTATAGGGAAAGAAAAAAGACCAATAATGAGGAAAGGGGAAAGATAACAGAACCAAATGTGAGCGGCAAAGAAGTTAACGAGAAAGTTCAAGAAAGAGTAAGAAGAATAAAATAAAAATGAAAATTTTGAGAACAATTGTATTATAACGTAAAAATATAACCTGTTTAATTCCAATAAAATACAGAAAAATATGTATAAAAAGCCAAAATATCGATGTCATTTACAATATGTGTCTCGGGAAATCGTCATTTGACGACGTATACCGGTTTATTTATAAAGATATATCTAGTAAAATTACGTGCAAATAAAAGTAGATGTAGTATTTCTGAGCCAGTAAATTACAATTACTTAAAAATATTTGTTTTTTTCCTCATTTAAGGCAAAAAAAACGTGTTCAAGAGTACTTCCACGATAGAGAATATCACATCTCCAGTTATTCCTTGTAAGACGCAGCCCTCATAACGTCGGACATATTATGCAGCGCAGTGACAATATCGAGCGAAGATGATGACTTGTTCTGGGATGCCTCCTCTTGGTTGCGAGCGAAGGCATTGGTCACGCAGTTCGCTTCCACGCAGCACATTCATTCAATGGTAAGGGCAAACTCAAATGTTACGCAACGCGTCGTGACAAAGAAAGAGATTACGTCATTACAGCGTGTGGAAGCCACAAGCACGTTCTAACTCTTAACTCGTTTCTACGTTTCTTCAAGGATCCAATTTTACGATCAAAGGGGACGCGCGGAGTTCGCTGGCGATGAGAAACAGCACGGCACGGCACGGCACGGCGCGGCCGTCACGCGCGTACCGTCGCGTCGGGAGCTGAGGCGGCCGCAGCCCCGGCGCAGCCGGGCACGCGCCGGAAACGCTCCTAGACTAAACCAAGGGAGGCCGCAGAAAATATTGCAAGGATGCCATTTTAAACTAGTGGATCTGCCACTGCACATACCTTCGCGTATAATTGGCAGAGACTGCGCAATATTATTGTACTATATGAACCTGCAAATTGTTTCCAACCAGCAACCATTTTTTTTCTACGCAACCCTATTTTTCTACAAAACAGGTTCTTAGAAGTAAATTGCCAGTCACGTTACCTCTATACCGCCAGCCTCAGCTACTCTCAATGCTTAAAAATTATTTAAATTTGCATTTGAAAATTATAAGAAAGAAAAAATCAGAGATTTTCATTTACATAATTTCAAGATCTAGTTTTAAAGAACAAATGCCATTAAAGAAAAAAAAATATCAATCATCAATATGGTTGATTTAAAAAATTGATTTTTTGTTTTCAAAAACAGAGTTCGCCAAAATGGGACCTGAGCCATCTTTTAAGCATCATTCGTTCAATCCGAGGGAGGAAAAGTTTAAAAAATTAGAGCCGATTGTATTTTTTAGAATTGATTTCATTTAAGAAAATCTCTTTCATTAAACTGACACTTCTGCAATGTTAATCTTTTGCAATTACCGAAATCACCCAGTTTGTTAAAAATGGAACTTGCGCTTGTTTTAAGCGTCTAATTCTATATTCGAAGAAAACAAGTAAATAATATTAATGGAGCCGTTTTCGGAAAAATAATTGTCTAAAAACTGGCTGTTTGCACGAAAATTACAGGAAAACTACTCATATTTTCGAAATATTTTACACAACTTTTTTGTGAAAGATGTGTCTTTGTCTTTTTGTCCTCTTGTGGACCGCAAGTTCACCACTTAGAGATGTTCCAAATGGACGAGGGAACGGCCACATAAGGAGGAATAGCGCCAATTTCCAGAGCACGACTATAATATTCTCTGCTTTAGCGCAGAAAAGCGAAAAAGTAAAATGGAGTTAGACACAAGGGTAGTAAGAGCAGAAGATTGAAATTGCAAGGCAGAATATAGATGATGAAGAAGAATAAATTAAAGGAGAAAAGAGGTAAAGAAATTAACCAGACAATAGGACAGAGAAGAAAATTTAAGAAAAAAGAAAATTATTTCTCTACATAATAGCGATTCGAGCAGCAAAAATTATATACCCTTTGAGGATTTTATAGTCAGACATCAACAGTTGCCCTTGCACTTGTTTGTATGTACATTGGCACAACAGCTCTTTTCGAGCTAAGGCCTATCAGCAGCGTCCCGGCCTGCGGCCAAGAGTTACGGGTACTTGTGGTTAGCCCATATCCATCCCTACGCTATATTTCTGGTATTCTCAACCTGAGAAGTGGGCTCTCAGAGCCACCGAGGGCTATGAGTCATTGCTGATAGGGAAAGTAAAATACCGTAGCTAAAGAAAACAGGGAGCGGTTACATTCAAGAGCAGCAATCATTATTAGTGAAGTAGATTGAAAGAAGAACAGTTAGGAAGGTGAAGACGTGAAGACATAAGAAAATCAAAACCGAAGAAGAGCCAAAGAAAAGAAGCAAGAAATAACAAGGCAGTTTGGTAACTGAAGAAAATAATTGTTGTTTCATTCGGGCACTTCATTGCTATAAGTCCCATCAGTGTATTGGATCTTTTATCCCGGGATGTGGTGAAGATACTTCTCCGCTGGATGATATCTGGAGCCGGCCTAGTCAGTATGTTGGCTAGCGGGGGGGTGGGGGGTGGATGAGGTTGCCTCCTCCAGGTAGCTCCCTTCAGCGGGGCACCGCCCCAACCTTAACAATCCCGACTTGTCTCTCGAGAAGTGTGGAAGCGTAGTTCATGTGTGTGTTTAATGGTAGGGAGTTAGGATAGCACAATGAAGAGGAAGGAAAGATCACGCACGAGCCTTGGTCTGTTTGTTAGGGTACTGCTCCGACATTCGCCTGGCCAAAATTAGAGAAACCAAGATTGACTACTGATCAGAGCAGCCGACCTTTAGAATCCTCCTCCATTCAGTGACCGAACTTGATGTAACTGAGTAGCCAGTGTCAAATATTTCACCAAGAACGGAAGTAGAACCATAGGAGCTTCCGGTCAGAGTCGCAGTAGAGACCGCACAAGATCTGGGCTGAACTCCGCTGATAAAACGTAAAAAAATCGGAAATTGTTTCATCAGAGGATAGCGATTAGAACTGCGAAGATTTTATTTCCTTCAAAGAAAGTGAAGATACGGACGTATAAGATATATAAAGAAAAGTTGAGAGGGAAAAACAGTCATTGAATTTTAAAAGCTAATTCTAAACATTGAAACGTATGGTGTGTAAGGTTAAGAATTGGATGAAGCAGAATTCCGTACGAAGAAAATTTTGCACTCGAGGCCTGTTACGTCAAAAATATTGAAGATGGTGAAGTCTTGGTGAAATTGTAAGGTTCAAAGACAAACGTGAAAACAATACTATTGTTTCTTGGAAGGAGCTAGAAGACATTTCATTTGTTGAAAGAAATGTGTGGTGGAATATAGAAGTGGAAAATGACGGTTGCTGAGAAGAAAATTAAATTTTAACAAACTTTATGATAATTTCAATCTTCAGAATTATTTCTACGTAAGTTTCTCGTTCTTAATTTTACACTCGGATGTACGAATTAATTTTTTTTGAAAATTTGCTGTGTAAAAATAAATTAATATATTTTTTAAACTTTATTTTAAAGCCGTCTTTTTGAACTCTCAGAACGATCGGAAACAATGCCCTATATCTCAGACATAACAAAAGGTTATAAAAGAAAATCCTTGAGACACTAGACCTTAGGGTTTTTCACTATATCCCGCTTATTACTCCGCAATCAAAATCCATTGAGTTATCAAGCTGTATCACTTTAGACCCACCAGTAAGCCAAATTAGCCTCATCAGCTTGGGCTTCTTTGCTACACAGTTTTGAATTTTTAAAGATTTGTGGCAAGCCACGTTCTTTTCAACTGCATACATGTCTTTAGCATCGAAATCTTCATGCGCATTATTTTGTTCGTGTGACTGATGCAAACCGTATAAAATATAAGACAAACAACTTGTACTAATGCATCGTATTAGCCTCAATTGACCCTATAGTAATAGAAATTCTGAGGTTGAAGAAAACGTGCAAAGGTACTTGTCCCGCATACGTCACATACACTCTGATTTTTTTACGATAAATAAATAAAATTAAATTAAATACCGAGAGATTGATTAGTCTCAACTACTCAAGATGGAAGCTGTGAAATGAGCAATGTTTTAGAAGTAAACTAGTGCTCACCAGATGTTGCTACATGTTAAACACTCCTCGTATGGGATACTAATTTGAAATATGAAAATCTTAATGCTACCTAATAATTCTTTAGTTTTAATATATTTTGTGTTAATATATGTAAATACACAGTAACTTTGATCTTTTTTCGTTTTAAGGTTTATCACGATGCCTAAAGTACTAGTTTTGTTAACATAATTGATAAATTAAAAATATAGCTACTCATATTTTTTTGTTAACTGTTAGTATTGTTACTGTTTAGGAGATGAGCGGATATAAGAAAATATTTTAACAGCAAATATGAATCAAATAGTATAAGAGAAAATATACGAGTATATGAATCGGCTGTTGTTACTTTCTAATCAATGATGTGTAACGAATTGTAATAAATAAAAAATAACAATGTAAGCGTCGTATGCTTGCAGGTTAGAGGAAAGCTCATAGACTTGTGTTTCGTACCCTCGTCGCCCTCGTACCAGCCTTATTGCAAGTGTTAAAAACTGGCGACCGTCTGAACTCAACCTAGGCCCTCCCAGCCTACAAAGCTACAGTTGCGGACTTGTAATTATTACCTACGCCATCTCAGCTGATGATTCTGACGTGTTAGAATTCAACTTGTGGCATGGATCAGCAAAAATGCTACTGAACAAAATCACAGAAAATGGTTCTCTAAAAGTAGACCACACACTGATCAAAAACAATAAATATAATACTCTTATGAATTACTACAGTAAATTAAATATTTTAACAAAAACAATGATCATGAATACCAACTATAATGAATACTACCAATACAACTACCATGAATACTACCAATACTCGTAACATCGTATACTATATTCGAAAACTCAGTGCAATAGTTCTATACATACGAGTAATATTAGAAACGTCGTTAAACGCAACACGTAAAAAGCAATTACTTAATGTCGAGTTACATCTTCGTCGCTACCTTGCTGTCAAATGATGTCAGCTGTGTCGTAAATAGTGACACACCGAGTATAAGTATTCAGTTGGTACGCGCATTATTAGAATAGGTTGAAACAATCAAATATTTGCATTTTCCAGTGAAAATCGAAACAATTTATTATGTGCGTATTGTTTCCGGAGATCTTCGGTAAGTAACAAAACCATTGACACATCTCGCATGGCTATATACTGCTTAGTTTTCTCTGCATTTCTGCGCGCATTTGAAATTAATAATATAGTCAGTAATTTGTAAGCATTGTACATCGTCTTCTCTTAATGAGAATGTCCATGTCTTTTGTCGTGTAAAAAAGCATTCGCGTAGAACATCTATCGTTTCTACAGCGTTCTGCAAGCAGTACACTTTTAATCCTATAAAACCGCGCATAAATTCATAATTGCCGTCGTGAAGGTCGGAGAGTTCTATGCCAAGGATAACACACACAGACAAAAAATGCACTTATTCTAGCAAATAAAATCATTCAGCTGATACAAGGTGTGATCCAAAACTCCTGAGGGAACTGTTTTAACATACAAGTGTCATCAAGGGGATTGATATCGAAACTAAATAAATTAGAGCTTAAAGTAATATGTGACAACTATTCAAAAGTTTTCGTTCAGAAGACAATGCTAAATTGCTCCATCGTAATTTACAAATTATGTGTAAAGTTTAATAGAGCTTCTGAGAGCAATTAACGAGATATTAGATCGCCTCGAGACGTAATCCCCAGGGTCTTGCAAGTGTTGAGTGTGAATCTTGGCACTGAGTGTGAATCTTGGCATAGCCCCAGAGGTTCCAACCACCACAGGCAGGATTCTGGCGTTGGATACTTCATGAAGTTGGGCTGCCAGGGGGATGACTGGCTGGTATTTTACCACCTTTTCCTCCCCTGCTTTCAGAAGGCTAGACCCATCCTCGGGGCGGACATTGGGACCACGTGGACCCCTTCCCGGCTTTCATTACCAGGTCAGGTTTGAGCCTAACCCCTTCGGCAACGGAGAAAGTAACTTTCGTGGACACCACGGTGTCCGATTTCCGGACTTCCCTTTCATGAAGTTTTTGATCTCGTCATGAAAAGTGTTAGAGGAAGTAATTTTCCACATTTTTGGGAATAGTGTTTGTTCACTTTTTGGATATCAGTGTCACAATACGACTTTTTAGGCCAAAAATTCCTAATTCCTTCTCCAGCAATACTATAATTTCTCTTTACTACGTAAGAACGTAGTATGACGAAAGTTAACGTTTTTCTCCGTACTTGGCAGAGTTATACTCTAGCCCTACTGACAACTTCTTATATTGGTTGGCCAAGATTTACCTCCATAATACAATATTCTGACGTTATAATTATTGTTTGGTGGCTTTTGCTAGCAGTCAAACTAATGCCATCATAGTCTTGTTTGATTTGATGATTTGCATTTCTTTTCCCCTCTACGCCACAACTTTAATTACATTGTATGTATTACTCGTGAGTGATAATGATTTTTTAAAAATAATACTCTGAAGTTTGATTCTTATGTTGCCATAATATTGCGTCCATAATATTGCCTTCAACAGATGGAATTATATAAAAGATTGATTTACAGACAAATTACCCGACAGCTTTATTCTATTATATTTTACTAATAACATGAATTTTTTATAAATTTTCAGATAATCATTGTGATTTCCTCGTAGCTGAAACAATTTGAACGTGTCAAAATAATTTGCAGAAAAATGGTAAATAGTTTCTTTAGCTTGCAGCATTTACTTTACACAGAAATGAAAGTACTAGAAACCATAGAACCCTCTCCACTATTGTGCACACTCAAAATTACAATGAATAAAACATTACTATTACTTAAATAACAGTTTATCAGAGTGAATACGAACAATGAATTTATGAAGAATTTGCAAAGATTGAATTAATATGTAGAAAAAAGAGTTTTAAGCTGGAAGGTAATAAAGATACGAAAAGTAGTATGTTCCCTGTCACAATTAGATAAAAGATGTTTACGAAAAGGCATGCCCTCACATTAGAAAGAATGTATGACTCAAACGTTTATATCGTAGAAGGTAACGCTTCACAAAACATAATTGAATTATTATAGTCATCTGCCTCCAATGAAGTTTATTTAACAACTTTTGGACCTTCCGCGCACCCTAAGCAACTTACTCAATTCCCAAACGGAAAAACTTTGGTAAAGGTAAGATATGCGGTTTACTTACTATTTTTGATTGAAAAAAGATGTTTTTTTCACATCAACTCTCTTTACGCAACTGGTGATGAAAGCGAGGAGAGGGAGGGGAGAGAGAGACCAAGAAAGAAAGAAAGAAAGAAAGAAAGAGACAGACGAACTAACGAAACGAAATTAGATTTTTTGCATTAATAAGATCATTCGAAATAAATTCATGTTTGTCCACTTCTGCTTAAAGTATCTTTAATAACAGTACTTGTGACAGAACGTAAGGAATTATTTCGCTGAAACGATAACACTAGAAATTGTTAATAAGATTGGGGAGCATGTTTTTTCTTTCAAGAGGGACAAATAAATTCTGTCCATCTGATCAGGTGTGCTAGTTTGAGAAAAGTATAAATATTTTGAGAAGTTTAACAGGTAAATTCAATTTAATGATACAATGTGTTTACGACAATAGAAGCAAAAACTATTTCTTTCACATACTTTCCCATTTTTGTGACAAAACTAGCTTATCATTAAATAGTTAATACAAAATGATAACAGTGTTTTTCTCTTAAGAACACAATAAACAACAGGAATGTTCAACTATTATTTCACTAATGAAAGACAGAGGCAGATACTAGTCTTCTTGGTCAGTATTCAATTTTGTCAGATATACATTTTCTATTTTCTACTAACCTCAAATTATATACTCCAGTAAACCTTACCCGGCTCTTAAGATGATAAATACATGTCAGGAGAGTCTTACGAACCAAGGCTCGATACTGGAGCATCACCCGCATGGGGAGCGGGTGGGCAGGTTTTGGCACCTCCCGCCGGCAGCGCCATTACGCATCCCGCCCGCACGCCCACGGGCAGAGGCGCCCGACCTTCCTTGATGCTCATGCACGTCGTATGTCCTTCCGCTTTGAGGAGAGCTATAAAGCCTTCGGTTGGCAAGACCTTTCCATACTCCTCCTTCCAAAGAAGATGCTATGATTGTCTTCTCAGTCAAACGAGGGAAGATGCCTGAAAATATCTGAAAGGTTACAGATTTTTTGGCCAAGAAAGTGGCGAATTAGTTTCCAACCTAAACTGTATACGTACTGGGGCATTCAGAATTTTAGAAAGTTTAGCAGACTCCGATACGACATTGAGCTTGCAATGTACGAGTACTTCCCGATGCTTCGTACTCACCTAACTTATATCCCACAACGATAAGATGTTATTCGTCCGACAGCTCTGCAGGTTCGTTAAAATGCCAATCATCTAAAAATTTCTCATTATATGTTAGCCGTAATCTGCGAACATAAAAGTGTAGAAAATTTTCTCACTTTCATGGAGTTGTGAACAACAGAGAAGGATGCTGGGATTCAATGTTATGTACGAGTATTGAGAAAACAAAATACATTCTGGGGGATCTATGGTACTGAAAAAGTGTTTATATGAAGGTTAGTTCGTCAGACCTACTATTCATTTATTTGCCTGTGAATAGTAATTCGCGTCAAAATAATACAGATGTTTTTCACCAAAATCCTTATTGTCTGATCTATCTGCCGAAATTGTGCAACTCGATAGATACGAATTTGATAGATAATTTATATTTTGGGGGAACTTTACAGAGATTTATATGTTCCCTAATTATTTATGAAACATTTTGAAACAATAGAGTTGATTGAACTAATAGAAACGGCACCTGTCTGATTTAATGTAAAATTTGTGAAATTATCAAATTTGCAAAAGTTAAAAATATTTTTCTGTTCTCTTGGGCAACTCTATTATGAACAGTAATTTCTTT
Source organism: Gryllus longicercus (assembly GCA_038098605.1). NCBI lineage: Eukaryota > Metazoa > Arthropoda > Insecta > Orthoptera > Gryllidae > Gryllus > Gryllus longicercus. The sequence continues at coordinate 2,559,826 of JAZDUA010000001.1, forward strand.
CTTAATGAAGTCTGGTCTTCACAATTAGATTTTTAAATAATGTAATTTAATACCGATTTGCTTCAAAACATGTGTAGTGTAATCATAATTTAGAATGTAATTCTTAACATTATAAAAAGTATATTAAAATTTTTTGTTAAAAAAGGTTCCCATTTTTCCGTACAGTTTTTGCTCAAAAGGAGTTTAACTTAATTTTAAGTCAGGGTTTAGATTTTCATGAAAATGCCTGGAATTTTGAAAATAGCAAAAAAAATTTATTTGAAACTGTCCTACACCTGCAGTATTGAAGCTAGGGATATTTTTTCTTAATGCAATATTTTCCTTAATATCATCTTTAAATCGTTTTAGATAATCTTAAAAAAATAGAAGTTCTTCATTTCTCAAGCTTTCTCTCTCTTCTCACAATCATTTCAGGGTTCATTACTGACAGTTACTAACTAGCCCGTGAACGTATTGATTTAAGAGGTATTTCAATCTAGCTTCTTCCAAATGTGCAAACAAGTTAGTTAGACGATGTTGAAACGGGAAGGAATGTAAATGGTTCAAAGTCAGAAATACTGATAGCTTGAAGTTAGAGTTATTAGGTCTTACGATCTTAATTAGCGATATGAGTTAACTGGTCTTAATAACTGTATGTAAGCGATGCACATGCACTCAGCCGTAACTATCTTGTCAGCTCTTAATTAGCAACCTCCTGATCAGTAAGGCTGCTAAGGAAGTTATTGCTGTTTCAAAAGGAAAATAAGCATGCAAACATGCTCTAGCATTTGCAAAAAATGCTTCAAACTAATGAAATATACTATAACAATTAAGTTTTATGTATTCATGAACAATTACGAAATTATAATTTCAACAATTAATTTTGCATTTTTGTCTCCACTTAGTATTTCACCGATAATTTTTGCAATGAAAATAATGATTTATTTTGTATAATCGTGGAAGTATCGATTCCAGTGCTACAAATTGTTTATCACAGACACGTTATCACATCATTCGTGGTCAGACTACTTGTTTCCGGGTATGAGCGCCATGATGTCATCTAAAGGAAGTTCAAACAAATAGTACTGCAATTAACGAAATAAATTTCCCCTATTTCTTACGAATAGGATTCGCATTCACATTTGTGAAGTACACTTTTCGGTTTGAAGTGACAAATATGCATAATAATTGTAATTCCAAGAGCGATATGCCACATAAAAACCAAAAAGCAATGAAATATGAAAAATAACTTAAATACAATGGAAATATCTTGCATTAACACAAAATGCACTAAATATGTACTAATATGCTATAATTTCAGATCACAGAATAAAATCACAGAATTTCCGATCGTTCGATTGCGTTTTGTGAACATTTGATGATTGGAATGTTATAAAGGTCATAATTAAAAATATGATTTTTCATAAACTTCCGGGCCTTACTGATAAGATTGCCGTACGGCGTTGCCAGGTAAAACAAATTGAACTCACCTTCGCCAACTTACTAGATTTATTCAGAGAGCCGGCTTCCGACGACTTTACCGTCATCAGTCTATAAATAATATAAATAAAATACAAAATAAGAAAATACAAATAATACAATTAATAAACATATTGTAATTAACATAAGAACAAAAAAGACCGGGATTAATACAAATAATGAAATTACAATAGATATATTAAAAAAATAATTCCCAAATTCCAGTGATTGCAAACCAGTCTCTTCCGCAGACCGGATATCATATGCACTGTCATTAGAATTTGCAGTTGACAATATAGTTAGGTCAATGTTAGTATACTTTCAACATCTACAATAAATATTGTCGGCCAAAACGAAGAAAAAATCAAATCGTTAAAACATAGAGATAGTAAAGCACAATTTAAGTATTACATACTTTTACTGCGTCCTCGTGTAACTTCAAAGAACTAAGTAGTGCACATAATAAAGTTGCAAGAGTCGTTAGCGAATTCATTACCACATGAGCGTCAAGGTAGTAAAATAATTATAATAATTAAAGAAATAATGAAACATATCCCTTATCGTGCACGATATGAAGGAACCGACTCACTACTGCGAGAATATGGATTATGACAAGGCATTCCCTTGAAAGAAATTGCAACTTATGTATAATATATTCAGAACCACTTTGACGGGCTACTACGTTTAATCCAGTAGAAAAACTACGTAATTCACGTACGTAAGAGACACTACATAATTCACGCCCACGTAATTCACATAAAACAAATTAGAGTCCACCTAGAGCATAATTTTCAATACATTTTATGGAAAAAACTGTTTGCAGAAGAGTTCCTTAGGGAAAACTAATTTAATAAAGAAACCAACTAACCATGCAGTTAACGAGGAGGCATATATTCAGCAATTTCTTTTAAAATTTCTTGAAGTGAATTCTTTCCCATTCTTGAAAATCCAACATTTTCTCAAATTTATTATCCCTAAACTAACATGCGTAGCATGGTTATTCTCACACTCTCTTTATCAACAATTATATGTTCTCAAGGAATTTTCAACGCGTTGCTTCACCGAGACAACATTCTCACAAACACACAAAATTTATAGATGATATTGGCATTGTCAAATTAAACACGAAGTTCAATCATGCTCACACAAACTACGGAATACCTTACTTTGTATGGAATCCAGTCCGTCATTCTTTGCTTTTCTTCTCTAATCTAGTGGCGTCAAGTGTCGATTCGTAAACGTGGAGAAGTTAAGAGATAAGATCATTTCTATTATTATGAATACAGTAATTAACAATAATAGTCTATGTTATTATAAAGACGACGAAAAATGCACATATCTAAATGAAAAGGGAAACGACTGAGATGATTCATTGACATCTTCTGCCCTCTAACAGGGATGACATAGGTTTCGGGTCCCGTCCTTGGCAAATTTTCGATATTAGCTATATCGTTATATAGAATTTAGGCAATGTTCAAAAAAGAGAAGCCACCGTCTAGCGGCCGGTTGCTCTGATCGGTAATTCTCCGTGCTTTTCCGTGATTTATCCGATGAATATCAGTAATATTCCGGGGCAATACTCTAAAACCGAGCGACGGACCATGTACGATCTTCCCTTCCCCATCCTTGCTCACCCCTCACCCATTACGCACTTTAAGAAACTTGCATTCACTACAATACCGCTTATTCCGAGAGACCAGTCGGGAGCTTAGAGCTTGTTCCAATTGGGGTGATTCCCCGCGAGGGATATTTCTGAAGGGGAATCCCTCACGCTGACGCGTAGGTCGGCACCGAATCTCACGGTCCAGCGGGGGAGGAAGATCGCTCTCTCCTGATCATAACATGTATAACATTTACAGACCTAATGACCTAAGTAGTTGACAAGACCGGAAACTGTAAATACGCTCTCACTCGTAGCAGATAGGTGATCGGTGGTAATAGCAAGAATAGTGGAAGGAAACGTTGCGGCCACTGGGTTCGTGATGTCTACAGATTCATAGTGACAGGTTAGAAGGAATGTCTCAGAATATTGGTATCACAGAAACATAATAATTCTAAAATTTTCAGAAAGACCGTCCTTTAGTTCTACTGCAAATGTATTGCGCAATTTTTTCAGTACTGTTATTCAACGGACTTAACTTTTAAAGAAAAGTACATGCGGTCTCACCAATAGCGGACAAGCAAGAATGCTAATATTAATTTGGCAATATTTTGCGAACATTTGCTCCGTTTTTTGGCGAATATTTAAGGTCAAATTATTGAGATGTAACACTTACTTTATTAACATAGAGGGAAGCAAGGGAAATCTTTGTTAATGAATGGAACAAAATGAAACTAGTTTTGAGTTAAATATTTTATTAGTAAGTCAATGATTCTCAACACTGAACATTCCATTGCTTTTATAAATAAATACCCAACATTGCTCCTTTTTCTACTCATTTAATATTTAAATGCATGCTTTATTTTGATGGTCAGATGAGCATGTGAATATCAATACTTATATTGCATAGACTTGGTATCATTTAATTATTTTGTGCAGTGGAGACTGTTTCTTTAAGATAATGTATGGTAAATCAGCAGCAAAGGAAACATGCCAGATTTTAATTGGATAACAACGATAATAGACAGATCGAGTCTTGTTGTCAGCTTCATTCGTTTACGCAATGTTGATTTTTTGTAAGATTGAATATATCATTGGAAACTACATTTATTTCGTTAACATAAAGTATCTTATTATTCGTGAGTGTTTGACTCTCGGTGGAAGTGTCCTCAAAATCTATCAAGAGAAGATGATCCAAACAACCCCACTTGTGAAGTTGGTTGGCACAGGCTTTGGTGTAGGTTGACATTAGCAAGGTGTAGATGGCCCACTCCTCGACAGGGTGAAATGGTAAAATGAGACATTTTTCTGTGTTGTATTTACACAAATACATGCAAACAAATTTAAAACAGTTTGATTATGCAGATAAGCTTCACAATGGCCTCTAAAGCAGTCTTTGTAGTTTCAAAATGAATTAAAATATTAGTCTTAAATTTAATTTCGGTCTTCTTGATTCAGAAAATAGACCTATTTACTCAATTAATAAGAAGTGCTTCTTATTACATTAAGTATGTAGCCTCATGTAATTGATTAAATTTTACAGTAAAGAGAATTTAAACATATGACACAAGAGCAAAGTAAATTTGCAGGTTAAGCTTAAAAAAAGAACAATTTATGAATGATAACTCTTTAGAATACTAAATATCGCCGGTTGATAAAACGTTAGAGCTCGGTCATGTGAACTAAGTACAAGTCGTCCTTGTAAGGAACTACAAGAGGGGAACTCTTCCCCCTGAGACGGGTTCTCTCCTGTGCCACAGCCCGACGAACGGCACGCTAATGAGACTACTCTACAAAGTGTGTAAACGACGTCATGTGTCACCCGCTCCTGAAATCTCACCAGGGGACCCCGCACTACGAGACCACCGCGTTGCCGTGCTATAGTCAGAAATACGGACGCACAGCACAGCATCTTATTTGAAACACCAAGGAAAAGTTGGTACTCCATAAAATGTTTGTTTTTTCTTTCAAAAATGTCAAAATGACACGAAATATTATTTTATCGAAAACGTAGGTAGACGGATAACGAGATCAGACCTACACTGTCTGTAGTTGCGACTTCAAGCACATCAAAAATTGTTTTATTTTGTGGAGATGATTGGTAGTCAGAGGTTGGGCTGGTTGACAAAGTGTAAACCAACCCTAACTGAAAAGAACCAACCAGCCTCGAACGGGATTTTAGATTAAGGATAACCGTAGAGGTGACACTGGAACTCAAAGGTAACAGAACTACGAAACCATAAATTACCAATAACCTACGAACCATTTTCCACTCGACAATACGTTTTTTTCATCTGAAAAAGCCCCGGGTTTTCACTCGATTCAAATACTATCTCTTCTTACGTAGTAAGGCGAGAAAGTAAGAAACTGTAAGGGGAATGCAATTTGCAATTCTATATACTGGTATAATTCCCTTAGAAATACAAATTTTACCCGCACAACATTATCAGAATGATTATATTCAAGATTAATAACGACGTCTTATTGACGCCCGATTGAGTTCGTTGGTTATTCAGATTAGGCCTAAGTTAAGTCAACAATATGCGAAAATATGCAGTAACATGTAGGAATATGCACTAACATTTTAAATATGCATCTGAATATGTGCATTTACATTTCACAAAATGCCGGTCCCCAACAGTACGAGGGAATATAAAGGAGTTAGCAATTACATGCTAGAAGAAAATGAGCGATAAAAGTAATAGCGCTCACGATAATAAAATTAATTTCAAAATGAGAATTACACAATATTATTTCTCTCAGTAACTAATATTACATTCAAGGAAAAAGTCATATGAAAACTCTGAGAATCTCAATCCAGCCGAAATAATTTCATACTTATCAGCTAATGGGATCAACGAATCCGACTGATAATTAAACTTAACAGAAGAGACAAGGGAGAAAGTTTTGTGTAAAAAGTTTAATTTCCCTTGCTCTGATCCTCATAACATAAAGTGTGGAAAATCAGAGACAGTTATACGTAACGTTGACAATAATATCTAAGACATGGTCGCAAATGAAACAGAAGACGTGAACGGGACCCACTGTATCATTCATCTGAAAATAGTAATTCTGGCAACAGAGGGCTCTGCGACATCGTGGAGAACGGGGATGTTGGGGATGTCTTGAGCATGAGGTAAGATGCTGGCTAAAAGCGATTAAAACTGAAGGAGCGGAAAGGGCCAAAAGAACCGAACAGCAAAACGAGCGAGCAGAGAGCGCCTTGCGGAAGCCACGAGCGAAAGGCGTAGGTACCCCCAGAGGTGGGCGGCGAGGGAGGGGAGCCGGCGGTGGGCAGAGGGCTGGCGTCCGACGCCAGCGTCAGCGTGGGCATCGGGAAGGGGGCGGGGCGCCCGTCGGAGGCGGGGGGCCCCAAAAGCGGCCTGAGCGCCAGCTGCCAATTTGTCGCGCGGTGAGCGCGGCGGGCGCGGCGGGTCGCTTGTCGTCGCCACGAATTTTTCATCGCGAAGAGGACGCCGCCGCCCACGCCGCTGTCGCCTGAATGTTTCGCGCGGCCGTCGCCACAAACACGGCAGGCGCCGGTCCTCGAACCGGGTGGGCGCACAGGGTCGTCCGCGGGGCCCCTTCGCGCGCCGCTGGCCCCGGCCCCGTCCCCCGTCCCGACCAGGACCCGGTTCCACCCCGTCCCTGTCTCGTCCTGTCCCCGTGCGGAGCGGCGTGCCCCCATGTCCGCCTCCCCGCTCTGCTCTACCCTGGCCCGCCCCGCTCCGCTCCGCCCAGCTTCCGCACGCCGCGGCGTATTCATTGCGGCGCTCCGCGGCAACGTGGTCGTGATTTCCCGGGGGCCGACGTAACGCTGGTGGGCGTGGGCGGGGATGGGGGTGGGGACGACCAAGGCAGGGACTGGGGGCCGAGGAAGGGCGCGGGGGGGGGCGACGCTGGGGGGCCAACGCCAGGTGCCGAAGAACGGGCGTCGAGCCGCGTCACGCGGATTGATTCGATTTCGCGCTTGCCACGTCCATCGAGGCCCTCGGCCCACCGCTGCGGCCATGGCGGTCGCCCCGCACCGCCCCGCACCGCGCCACCTCCACTGCCGCGGACGCCAGCCAAACCTCACGTCTGCATTCTGCAGGCGCTGGGATACGGATATTGGAACGAACAAAGGATAATTTTATGAAATCAGGGATATGGTAATTGTGACGCTGTCTCCAGCCGCGCGCAAGGGGAATGAAGTGGGAAAATGGAAACGTACTACAACCATACAACATTACCTATACGTAAATAATTTTGCGGAGTTCATAACATCGCCACTTCTTGGTATTTTTCTTCCATAACACAGCTCGATTCGGTTCTAAAAGTTGTTATGTAGTTGACAAGATAAATTGTCAACATTTACCTCATTGCAATGATTATTTTTACTTTTAAATTCCATTTCGATATAAAGACGACATCCATATATTATTGAACATATTTTCCGCTATAATTTTTAGAAGGAATTACCTCAACATATGATTAGCATCTTAATCAATAGTAAGGCGATCATGAATAAGGTAATATCGTATCAGTAATGACATTACTTAGAAAGACAATGAACACGGCGAATCCCTAGAAAATTTAAATAAATACGTCGTTCCAGGTTCGAATTCGACCGCTCCACAAAAAGGCACTGAACAGATGTATAGTTTGTCAATAATATCAAAAATATATTTTTGCACATGTTTGCGTGCTCAATGAGAGTCACCACAAAGGTGTACTTTTACGCGCTAGCTCTGAAAAATCCGCAATGCATTCGAGAGGGCAAAAAAAATAAAAAGCAGTCACACCTGTCAAAGTTGGCCTCTTGTCACCGTGAATATTTTCATACACTAGTTCGTTATAGAATGAAACCGTTGGTTTCGAAATTTCATTTCTTTAACGTATTAAATGCAACATATTGTAAGACGCAATTTATTTATTATTACTTTTTCTTTTGTACACACAAACCATCGTGGAAGCGCTCCGGAAACTTATCCCTGCGGCTATCAACGCCAGCCTCTCGTTGCCATTCGACAGCGGAGGCTTTACCGCTGCAATCTCAATCTGCAAAATGAAATAGACATTAAACGAGCGTAACGCAGGCTGCGGGCGAATCGAAATATAGTGCAAAGCCGCGTGGCGCGAAATCCTCTAGATGCGGGCCGTGCGCAGCGCAGTCGGATTCAGCCGGCGCGGGAGGGCTGGCGGACACGGGCGGCGGCGGCGGGGACGGCGGCGGGGGCGGAGGCGGGGGCGGGAAGGAGCGGGCAGCGCGAGCGCGATGCGGTGTGGTGCGGTGGGCAGAGGCCCAGGCCGCGCGCCCGCTGGCCGCCGCCGGGGCTAAGCCCCGCGGCCGCCGCCGCACTCATCATCACGGCTGCTGCAAGAAAGCGCGGCGTGTGCGCGCGCGCGCTCGCGTTTTAGAGTGATTAGTGAAGCGCGCTGGATCCGTGCCTGCCGGCTGCTAGTCGCTGCCGCTGCCGCTGCCGCCTCCACCGCCTCCCCGCGCGCTCAGCGTCCACCCGCCGCCCACCGCCACCCGTACCCATCTCCCGTTGCCCGTCGGCCGCCTGCCACCAGCTGTCCTCCCACGCGCCTGCCCCCCAGCCGTCCTGGACGCCCTCCGCTCGTCCGTCCGTGCTTGCAGCCCGCTGCCCGTCCGTCACCTGCCGAGCACTCACCTACTTGCTCCCATCCGCTCACGTTCCCGTCCCTGAGAGCGGCCGCCTCGGTCGGTGTCGTTGTGGACACCCGTCGTTTCTAGTTTCCCACACCCTCTAGTTGGTACACTCACAATCCCGTCCTAGGTTCTGCGTCAAGTTCGTTGGAGACCTCTCCAGAACTTCCGCGCGTTTGCAAACTCCCAGCCCCCCTTTCTCGTTTGTCGTCGCCCACGCTCACAACTGCCAGTTCTTAATGGTACTTCACTTTTTCCCTTTACCCTTTCAATTTTTACGCGTCCATTCTCTCACTTTTTCGTTTTCCTAGTCACGCCCTGTACCCTTATTGGTCAACAATTATGCCAACCCACATAACAGTTCGCTTACTTTGTGCCAGTCCTCCTTTCTAAGTATTGCTATTATTCAAATCTGCACACTACCCTGTTTGCCCTTCTCTCCATTATCACTACCTACAGTGCTATACAAGCAGCCTTCCCCACTTCTTAACACTCTGTTCTTTTTTCTCACAGCCTCATTATTATCGATTGTCCGCCGCTGTCTCCGGCTCGTCCAACTCTTCAGCCTGGGCTTGTCCGGTCGCCCGTCTTATGGCAACCGGCTTGTCCGCTCTGTGGCCTGGCGTTGCGCCCCGCCCCCTTCCCGCTGCCAGTGCCGCGCGTCCCGCCCCGCCCCCGCCGTGCACTCCCGCCCGCGCGTGCCGCGACGCCCGAGCGCGCGTTCGTCCGCTGGCCGGTATCTCGCCCGCCTCCTGGAGAGCGGGGTGCGCGGGCGGGGCCGGCTTCGGGGCCGGCGGCGGCTGGAGCGGCGGCGGCGGCGGCTATCGCGACCGCCCGGCCTCCCGTGACGCGCGTATCTCGGCCGCGCCGTATCTCTGTCTCCCTCGCGCCCTGCGCCGCCCTCTCTCTACGTCCTCCGGCGCGGCCGCTGCCCTCTGCGTGTACCCTCTCTCTCTATATATCTCCCTCTGCTCCTCTTTCCCTGGTTCGCAGTGCGTCCCAGCCGTCTCGCCACCGTCTCCGCCGCCTGCGCGGCGTGCCACGACACCTGACACGACGCAGCTGCAGGCGGCCCGCGAGGAACGGGACGGGACACAGACGCACCCTAAGACGCCACTCGACGCCCGTGAAATTTCGAGACGGCCGGCGGCGGCCGGCAGCGGTCGCCGCGGGGAGCACATCCGGCCTATCTCGTGACCGAGCGTGCGCCGGTGGGAAAGCGAATCGCGACCGAACAGGACCGGGTCAGGCGGGGTCAAACGCGGGATTCCGAGGTTCTTTGTCCACCGCAGCCTTGGGAATATCGAATTCAAATGCGCAGAATAGTATGCCCACTAGGTTGCCCTTTACCTTGATTCTCACGAATGTACTACATTATTTTCTTGGGTGGAAAAAACCCGAAAGAGACCCTTTGCGTATCATAAAATTTCTGAACGTTAACAGACTTCTACAAAACGCGAAGAAATTTGATTCAATAGATGCTTAAAGAGCGAAAGCTTCGAAAAGAACTTAAGTGGAAAATAATAAACGGGACCCCGACCTAACATTCTTTCTTCTTCTTGTAAGGATCGTTCTTCTGCTAAACAACCCAGAAATTTCGTTCTCCCTATTCTCAGTCAGGAATCAACGTTCCAGCACCACTGCAAAAGCTTTGTGATCTAGCGCAACTGAGAACTTTTACAAAATTCACTCAGAAAATGAGAGAAAAAATAATCCATCTAACGGTGATTAATTTTTCCTTCTGCACGAGGATGTGATCCAAATATGAACCAGAATACAAGAATTGGTCTTCTTGGCATGAAAATATGTTGCAGCAGGATGCAAATTTGCATTAATTACAAATGTTGCAGATCATTTCAAGAACAAAACTAAGTAATTTTTTTGCTTCGGACATGCAGAAAGCTTTCTTGAGCAAAGGTAGTTTACTCCATGCTTTCAAATTTCTACATCTGATCTTTTTTGTTGTTCTTTTTTTAGTTTTGTTACATACATAAAATACTGTTACGTAATGATAAAATTAATCCGGTTTAAATGGCCAACTCGAATTAAACGGGAATCTACATTAACTGGAGATTTTTTCGTAGAAGCAATTGATTTTTCCATAAGACACGTCTAAAAAAACTTTTTAAATCGATTATCTCTCTATTCTGCCATTGGCCAGGTACGTATCATATTTTTTTTTTTTTTGCTATCATCTCAAGAGATTTTGAACTGTATACAAAAAGCAGAACCGTGGTGTAAATTGATTTAATATCTTCCTGTGAAGGGACGCATTGTCAGATTACTTCGAATAGCGACAATTAGAATTGCATATGTCGTAGGGAAATTTGTTTCAAATAACAGATTTTTTTTAAAAATCTTAATGAAACAACCACGCGTTCGAATCGCCAATTTCAAGCATTGCCATGAGATCTTGAGAGGAAGAGGTGATCGAGATGTTGACACAGAATGAGGAAGCACGAGGAAGAAGATGGTGCAGAGGCGACGGGCAGGCAGCACGAGCAGTGCCCTCGGCCATCGGCCTACCTGCACCTTGCGATGCGGCAGCGTATTATCTTTATAACTCGCTCTTCGGGAAGTCGCAAGCGAGCACGCGCGACTGTTGATGCCTGTTGAGCGGGCATGCGACTCATAGGACGACTCACCGTATTGTTAGTCCAGGAAGAGGAATTGTCGAAGAGCAACAGTACGTGACATCGTGCTCTTGCATAGACAACATTTGCATCTGTACAATGATTTAACCAGTAGAAGGAAAACCACTTTACCTCATGAAGATTACACTGAGTTATTCTGTATTACTCCAGAGCTCCTTATGTAACTTCCTGTAAATACATGATAACGTTGAGAAACTCGGCGCAAAAAGACGGCACGTGCTAATTTCGGAAATTAGTTTTTCTATGAGTTACGAAACATTAGACACAGTGTGTTCTAATCGTGTATTCTAATGAGTATGTATTTAATGAAGTCTCTCCTCACATTGATTTTAAGCTTCTAATCATTTCTATGCAAGAAATAATTAATCCTAAAATTTACCGAAGGAGCAAAAAAATTTGTTAGTGCAAGTTAATGCCAACACTAAGTGATATATCACTAACGTTAAAAAGTAAGAAAATCCTACCTCATCTGGAGATTTTCCAAATAATGGCATGAGAAAAAATAAAGCATAATATCGTGTATGAATTTCCACTTTTCGGTTATGGATATCTTAATTTTGTGTTTACTTGTATATTTTGATTGAAGGTCTGCAGACCAGATTTTTGGCAAATGCTGTGTACCTGGAAGTGACTATGTCATTTCCTGCACGGCTGTATGAGAATAGTAGAGCCAGACCTGTTCTGATCGGTCATTTGTGGCTTCCTTTGACAATTTTATTAAATAATCAACCCAGACCGCACGCGATTCTTCCTTCCACTTTCTATTCCCACTTCCATCCTCAGGGTTGAGGTTTTTGTTCTTAACCCATACGAACCATGATTTACAAAGACACCGAAAAAATGTGAACTTTAGGCCAAAAAGGGCTCTAGCACCATACGGCAGAACGCTAGAACATAAGAGAGCGTGTCACATGTTCGTAAGTGTCACTTGAGAATACGTACATACTTGAATAACGTGGCGACACAACACAACTCAGAGAGAGGGTCTGTCATAGGATTTGGGAATGAAAGTTAATGCCTAAATACTTTTGATATTATTTAGGTTTCTTATTTAACTATTCTCACCGGTGTCATATTTGTATGTTTGTTTTTTTAAACATATGTTTGAAAGAATGTATGAATATAAAATCTCATAATATATCATAACATGGTCCCAAATTATTTTTCTTTAGTGACTGTCAAAGTTGCTTAAGCAGAACGTTGCCATCACAAGATACACCAACACAGCCATATTGAGATAAATGGAACAAATCAAAAGAATAAAGCATATGAAAAAGTAAACAAAATAATATAATAATCTTCCAGCTTTATGACTTTTCTTTGGTCTGATGTCTCCATACCTTGATTGTGATTTAACTACATTCATATCTCGTATATGGAATTTTATATATGATAGTCCTCCAGTGAGAGCAAGATTTGTCTTTAATGGAATCGTGTAAAATGTTTGTAAGTAGAAAGAAAACAATATGTAATGAAATTTACAAAAGAAATTCTTTCAAAATTTCGCAAGTAATACACTTTTCAGGTCGATATTTAATTTTTGAAGGAAATCTCATTAGAATAAAGTCCGAAATTGCTGGCGATAGTTTAATTTCAAAGTGTCATTATAATAGTTTTTATAATTGATGCACAAACACATCTCTTGTGTATAATCTTTTAAAAACTTAGAATTTTTTTTCAAGAGAGGAAATAAAAATATCTATTAGTTTTCCCGGTGTTTAATTCGGTTCCTAGGAGATATAACGTCTGTGTCAATGGAAAGTGTTTTACCTTAGAATTGAATAGGTTGCTAATTTCAGATCAAAAGAAATAATAACATCATTAAAATTAGAAATGTCAGCACAAGTATCGTAAACTCAGGCTACTTTGGCCGGGGGTCCTTCTCTGACACAAAATAAAAGAAAAGTAATGCTCCCGTTTCTCTAAACACGTATTTATCAATTATTATCTACCGCTTTTGGTACAGTAGTATCTGAAAGTAGAAAGCATAAGAGCATAATGTGTTGGTAGTGAAAGAATTCTCGGGAATGGTAGAGGTTTATGTTGCATATTGATGCAAAATCTGTTGTTCTGTCTAAAATTGTGGATGATGTAAAACAACTTTGTAAATTTCTTTAAGTATACGTTTAAAAATACTATTTGTTTCTGTTAACAGAATTGTAAAGAGGATGTCGTTAAATGTCTGATTTTTACACAAAATATAATTGAATAATTGAGTGCACACAAACACGAAAATACGACGTGTTTTGGTCTATGAATTTACTCCACAAATGCAGAAAACCGTAACTTGAAATGGAAAACAAACAAGAAAGCGTGAACTACTCATCAAAAAACGAAGACAGTTGGGCTTCAAATCTCCGTCAGGCCAAAGAGACATATGTTCAAGTGATAGGGATGATGGCCACTGCACAATCATTGAAGAACATTATTTCCTGGGTCAAAGTAGCTCAAGCAAGCACGTAGACGCAAGAAAATCAGAAAATGAAATAAAGAACAAATCACAAACTAAGTTTTGTGATTATTAGAATGGTAAAGAGGCTCGATGATGTATCACTACGTAAGATGTATGATTTTACATAAAACGCAAGAAATGAAATCCTTGTATTAAAATTCGACAGGATAATTTTAAATATGTTTCAGTTTCAAAATTGAATTTTGTTTATGAATCGACCTGTTTCATTGGTCCAAGCTCTTTAATGCAACGTTTTCACATGTAGAAGAAAAATTGAGTCAAAGAACTTAATGAAATAATTATATGCGTTATTATAGTATTACTATTGTTGGCAATGACAACGCATATAATTATTTCATTAGAAATGCCAACGATAACGCACCACAACACATATATTCCAAAGAACTTAAACTCAAGGATTTAATATTGGCCCAAAATATATATTTTTATTTTAAATTAATTTCAACCGAAAGAAAACTTTTTGTCCTTGACGCATACATAATAGAGATAGAGTCCGGTTGTATAAAGTAGGTTTCAGAACTAGAATTAGCAATGATACTGGTAATGTTTGGAAAGTCTAATTTTATGAAAGTATGCTAAAGAAGTCCGCGTTTACTGTATTTTTCGCCGGAAATATACGAAAAAATGTATACTTTCTATTGAAGATGAAACGTTTTTAAATGGAAATAAAGTAAATGAAATCCTTTCTATTCTTCTCAAGACCCCCCTGGATGTGATATTTTTCGAAAGAATATATTCACTCCAAAATGCCGGAGCTCAAATGAAGTAATCAAAAATGTATAATTATACTCCAGTATTATATGTCAGCAGCAATTGCCCAACAAATACTTATTCATACTTCCTTACTTCTTGGTAACGACAACTATTCAGATCAGCCCATTTATATAGTCGTATTTGCAATCCTTTGTCACTAAGGAATATTCTCATATTAAATAAATGCTCACTATCTGGCAGATGTATATGAATACCAGTTTTATTATTATTATCATTATTATTATTGTTATTATCATTATTATTATCATTGTTATTATTATTATTGTTATTATTATTATTGTTATTATTATTATTGTTATTATTATTATCATTATTATTCATGTTTAGGCCACTCCTGACCACGCAACACATTTCTCTCTCCGAGTTGTTCTGAAAGTTCTTTCGAATAAATATTGGCATTAGTCACAGGGCTCTGATAGGTGGTATTGTGTAAAGA
Organism: Gryllus longicercus; assembly: GCA_038098605.1. Classification (NCBI taxonomy): domain Eukaryota; kingdom Metazoa; phylum Arthropoda; class Insecta; order Orthoptera; family Gryllidae; genus Gryllus; species Gryllus longicercus. The sequence continues at coordinate 2,574,874 of JAZDUA010000001.1, forward strand.
GACATTTATGACTGACACAGCGGAACTCGAAACTACACACCTTGTTTCTCACTTCACCTTAGAAACTCCTCCAGCAGACTGATCCGTATTCATATATTATCGGGCTATACTTCGGGTTTCACCCAGCAACTTTGGATAAGTGAACGTTAACCATTTAATTCGACCAATTCATTAACTTTCATTTTGTTCAATTACCCTTTACCAAAGATCAGTTTTCTTCACGACAAAAATTCCCGTGCTTTTTTAAATAACTTTTCCTGGGATCGAAATACATTTATAACGTAATAAAATACACGTATCAATAAATTTGTAGATTTACAAAAAAGACATTCAAATAAATACATTGAAAGATGAGTCATTATCCAAGGAAAATATTTATCGGGCAAAAATTTACTCAACGATTTAGTAACTGTTTAAAGTTTACCCTAAATTTATTTTCTCAGTAAAGACAACTCAAAGCTAATATCTGTAAGAGGGATTCTCAATTAGACATATAGAGATTCTTGTCGTAGATAAAAGGAAACAATTTTCTTACCTCGATTTACTGAGTTATGTAATGTATAGAACATTTTCCCTGGACTTTGACTCCAGATCGTGGGGGGAAATGATTGACCTGATTACTCATACACTCACCGCTTAATCTTTGGCTTCAAATATTGTCCTCTTGAGTAATGATCATTGGCCCGTATGGTGTTTTAGAAAATATAAAGTCTGTAAAAAATAAACAGTCTTCATCATTTTGGAAAAATTTGAACACTTAACTTTAATTACGAGAAAATCTTCAATATCATTTCTACCATGAAATGAACTCTCCAGTAAGACTACCATTATGAAATGTTTAAAATATACATAAAAATCATATCCAAAGCAACGCCTGCTATTGTATATTTAACATTTTCTTCATTCTATAACTTTGCTAAGATGTATAAGTGAAATGGAGAGATGAAAATTAGATGAATGTTTGCTCGAATAGAGTAGTCTGCTAAATAATATAATAGCAAAGATCCTATTTTTATTCTAACCTCTGGGAGTTTGGAACTGACAATATATGCTGCTTAATATTGCTTATTAATACTGAATATGTGATCGAGGTATAAAGGGGAAATCTACAAAAAATGTCTAGGGGCGAACAAAGGAACAATAATTGCTGCTAATTGTATTTTCAAGACGCGTCGTCGAAAAACAGGGTGGAACAACGCCATCAAGACGACAGAATTTTTACCAAAACTTAGAGAATGAATGATTTGATGACTTGTACACATAACTGTATTATTTCAGTAATTTACAAAGAAATTCATGTCAAAGAAATATGCAGTTATAACAACGTAAAATTATCTTACATATAGAATTATTGTGCATACGTAGATACGTTTTTATGAGAGCAAAGTTCTGCTTAATACGTTACGTTCGATAGTATAGTACTAAAAGTTACAACTTTTCATTTTATACGAGAATGAACCTCATTCACGTAAAATCATGAAAGACAGACTAATGAAATAACCATTCTAGTAAATGATTCAATAGTTTTCTATTTCTGATTTCCCATTAAATGTGTAATGTATTCATTTACCGATTAATTTATCCCTTTCTCTATAGAAAATTTGCATTTACGTGTCTCAATTCAGTGAAAAATGCAATGGTACGAATATGTGATGAACTGCGAGGACTGTTACATTTTGATAATAGTAGAGCGATTTCAGACGAACCTCAGTGTACATGTAAAAGTATATTGAAACATTTTTGTCGTATAAGCAAATCTTAAATATCGAATTAATAATCATTCTTAAATTAAACTAGTAGCCTATAACAACAAAAGTCCTGCTATGTAACAGAATGGTTTACCAAAAAGTAGCACTCAAGAACAACAAACTTTTATAACAACGCACTAAGTTAAATATTGTAGCAAAAATGGTCCTCACGATTAATGCAAGAAATAATACTGTGTACATGAATTCATAGCAAAACATTTATTTACAAATCAAGAATTTGCTGCTCGATAGTGCAACATGTGAATAGTCGAGGGCTGCATAATTAGCTTTCATTTTTTTCGCGCATTGGAAATTAGTAATTTAGATTTTTTTATTTTTTCTTAATTCTTGGGTATTTAATAATACCATAGGCACCTCTCTCAGGACCAAAGGTTACATAATCGGTTTAATAAACCGCTTAAGCACAGAGCTCGAATATGTACTCGGTATATTTTCTGTACTAAAGAATTAAACCACTGAAGGAATTGATAAGATATATGAAATAAAAATTACATACTCTGGAAACACTTTAATATATTAAATCAAATTAAGTTATTCAGCATTGTTTAAATTTTTTGTTCTCTAAAACTCAGAGGGAATTAATGTGGTTATTAAATGCCTTGATGAAATATATAGTGAAATAATATATCTATATGCTAATGTTATGAACGAAATAAAGAAAAAATAGTTACGAGATCCAAATATTTAAAAGTTTAGGTTTGACAAAAAGGATAACTCATACAAATGAAATGTAGTTCAATTCATGTTTATTAATAATATTTCGAAGTTCGTTCATCATACTTCTACTAGCTGGTCTATAGGTTATACGTCCTTATAGACCAGTCCTACAGATCAGTTTTAATATTATTAATTTGCTTTTAATACTGAACTGAATTTAAATATATAAAGTATTTGATATCAATAAACATAAACAAATTCTTTTCCTCCCTACGTCACATACAGTTTTTACTGCTTTTTGACTGAATAAATCTAAATCTAAATCTAAATATAACACCTAAACAAATAGAAAAATATGAAAATTTAAGCGTCTTCAACACTATAGAGAAATAATCATATATTTGGAATAAATAAAAAGTTGATTGAAACAAATTACCATGTGCAAAACAAAGTACGCATATACGGTGAAACCTAATTGAGTCAACACATGTTATATTCCAATGAAGTACAAATACATTTCATAAAGATATGCATATCCCGCAGGTGTAATGTTAATCGTGAGGGACAAGCCTCATCCGGTCTGGATTCAGTGCTCGCAAATCCATTTCTAAACACGTTCATACTACTCGCACTTTCTGTGTTAAAGATATATCGGGTTGTGGTTACTTTATTATTTTGTGGTGATAATAAAGTCAAGGAGAGCACTAAAGAGCAACGGAGAAGTACAGGTGATCTGGGCAATTTACTATCCGAAATTATGAATAAAAAAGATAACGCCATGCACAAAATCAGTGGAGACTAGTGAATCCAAATACGCAAATTATTTCACCATAACTACCCATTTTTCCTTCAATTTTTAAAGCGAGATATATAGAAAATATGCCAAATTCTGAATCGTTTGCTTTTTAGGCAGTAAATTTTCTTCTTAAACGATATATTGTTTCAAAATTATTTTTAATGTAAATACAGTGACAATTAATTGCTTACGGCTTAAGCGGGCAGCAATAGTTCCAGAAAATTAGCATTTATTAGAGGTGACCGCTTAAATAAGGTTACGAAGTTACGTGAAGCGTTGATCTAATCGTGCTAACTGCTGTAAAATAATGTACATTTTTTGTCAAATCATTTTTATTGCCTAAAACTACAAAATACAAATTCAACGAAGCACTTCCCTTGAATTAGAATATGCAGAGGAGTATGTTCTCATGATTAATTTTTAAAAAATCCTATTGAAGTTTTTTTTATAATTACATCTCTGTATAGGTGCATTACTTTCAAAACTTCATAAAAATTGCCCCTTGTTCCTTATCGTTTCATTATATTTGTCTCTTATCACTCAAAATATCAGCACGTTTTCTGATAAAAAACGTTTCTCGTTTTCTAGGATCATGTGCCTCTCACCGTCAGACTCAAACATCGTTGATCTCATTAAAAACACTCTCCACCCTCCCACCTAACTGCACTCACAAGCAAACTACAGTCTTCAAAGAGTAATTCACTTTCTATGAGCGGAGTTGCCCCTCGAAATAGCGAAAGTAAGATCGGTTTCGCTTACAGGGAGCAACGCAATGTCAGTTGACAATTTCCCACTGAGGGGAAGAAGGGGTTAGCAAACTTTACGAGAAAGCTTCGATATAAATGAAGAGAATGCGTTATTTCAGAGAGACATTTACTGAAATCTGTTTTTAGCTTAAGTAGAAATTGAATTATTCTCGTATGTGCGATTAGATGTCTTAATTCTGTGTAATCTGACAATGCAGGAAGACAGTGAATCAACGGTACAACCATCGCCTTTCCTCTTCTTTTTTTATGACTATTACAGTTCAAAAATCGCTAGATGTTATTGCTTAATAGAGAACAATCTTCGAAATATATCTCATGCAGTGGAGACAAGTGGCCGCTGAAAAGTGGGAATGTTTACACTTGTCATACGGATTACTTGGTTGGTCCTTTATTGTTTCCGTGAGCGTCAACTGCTCCGGACATTAGTGCCGTAAGTTTGTTGAATCCCTTATCACGAGAGGTGGCAGTGATCTTGGCGCTGGATGGCGAGATATGGCGTCGTCCTACACGTCGGTTTGCCGGATTTTCCTTTGCCAGGTGTCCGCCAACAAATAGAGGGGCACCGCTCCAGTTGGGTCAACCTTGAAGCTCCAGATTGGTCACTTGAGGGCAATAGTGTAGTGCATGTAAGGGTAAGTGTGTGTCAGTAAGATATGACGATAAGACAAGGAAGACGAAGGAAAAATTGTGCGCGGTTAGGGTACTGCTCCGACATTCGACTGGTGTTGATCGGAGAAACCACGGAAAACTACTGAACAGAGCAGCCGGATGTTAGAAATCTCCTCCAAACAGCGACTGAATTCAATTCTGCTATTAGACAGTGCCGCAGATTCTTTCACCGTTGGAACTCGAACGCTAGGACATGCCGGTCGGACGCTATACAGTGAATTTAGTTCATCCCTTGAGCCATCTCAGCCTACATGATTCTTAAGGAAAAATCAATCGGTTTCAAGAAACACTACCTGGGAATGGAGGTGACCGTTTAATAGTGACTATTTGTACAGGATTCACTCTGTAGGGCATCACTTCTCACAGGACTCACCCTCTTAGGCATCACTTCTCTAAATCATGCCACCTCATTTTGTAAATGTTTGCATTTCAAATCCCTTTCACAACTTATGTAACTACAATCTTCTGTTTTTGGATGGTCACGGACTTCAAAAAGTGGAGAAGGGCTTTTTGACAATGTTTAGACAATTTCTTGATGATTATATGAGTACCTTCTGCAGTTCTATGAAAAGTATACGAGTTCCTTCTGCATAACTCACATACTCATTTCACAACTGCGGCAGCGAAACTAGCAATTTTTCTCGAAAAGAAAATATCACTCTAAAACAATAGAGATGAGACACATTCATTCTGTTGCCTAAGAAATGAAAATTCGTTTTGCATTACTTTTTTTTACTAATTTTAATTGTGTTCAAGGGCGATTGTTCACAAGGGCGAAGTCAAACTTACTTCTGACAGAAATAAATGAAAATAATTTGGAACTAATGGGAGGGGAATCTTTCATTCCTCTTCCTTTTCCTATCTTCTTTCCTTAAGCGCATACATACACTTACATCCACTACGCAAGCACATGACGGGAAAATATTTGAGATCATAAAGCTTGTCCTGTCAGGGGCAGTTTCCCGCTGAAGGAGATACCTGGAAGAAGAAATTCCCCGCAAGCCCAAATGAAGGTCGGCTCATCTCATCGAGTGCGCCATCACCCGGAATAAAGCAATCACTACACTAACGGTACTAATGACCATCGCAGTTGGCCTACTCGGAAAAATCAATGGCAGCTACTCGTACATTTCCACTGGAATTAAATGGCAATAGTGTACTTCAGACAAAATGACCTTCAATGTATATCGTACATGTTAAGGCTAATTTCTTAATTTGGATAAATCACGAATTAGCAGGTTAATATTCACTTTATCCAAAATAACTGGCTAGAGTAGGTGAAGTACGTTACAGTGTCAAGGAATAACAGAAATTGTACCAACCAATAATTAAACTGCTTTAGGGAAGTGCCCAAGAATAGCAATTAATTTCTAGTGTTAAGAGAGACAATGAATTCAATTTAGACTTCTTTTGTGTCAGTTGTAAATTTATATTTTCGCGTTACCACATAATCTAAGCTAATCTCACTATATCCATCGGGTGAAGCTTCGATTCTTATGGATCGATGGTGAGGTGACAGGCTCAAAGAATCTTGAGACTAGACATCGCATTTTTTTAACCCAAATTCTTGTTTGAACACCCAAGACGCCTCACAATCGTACAATCACATTTTCTTAACCAGCGTACTGTGAACAACGCCAACATTAACCTGATGAACCTCGAAATGATCTGCTCATCGTCATTCTTACATGTTTATCCATGCCGTTGGCTAATGCGCGAATTAATCTGCTAACTCACTAATTAGCGATGTCTCGGATTTCAGTTATAATACATACAATGAGACCTGCTGTTATGGGCAGCTTGATTAAGAGATCCCCTCAACTAACGGTCATTTTTTCTCTGGAACCGATTGTTTTTTCCATAAAACATTTGAGAATCACTCTATTCAGGAGGAAGCGGCTAGAAGCCAAGCACAGTTTTGAAGATTTATCTTCATTAAGTACCTCAAGTAATTTTGAATTATATATTACGAGAAGCGTAAATAAGTGCCAATGACGAGATGCTTCATCAGATTACTTCCAATCCAGATTCTCGTATCTCACAGGGCATTACCTTTTTGTTTTGGAAAGCAACACATGACTTTAATAACTCTCTGAAGGAAACCACAACGCGTTCATTTTTCCCATTTCACAGCATTTCTGTGACTTGATAATTCATGCTTGCCTTCTTTGGAAACGAATTATCGGACCACGCTGCTTGCGCGAATCCCATTTACGGTCCATTTGTCAAGACCTTCATTAGGACGGCCGTGATATAAATTTTCTATGTGAATTGCATCTTCAAGTCCAGTTTGCATGTTTGGTTCGTCAGGGACGGAAAGTGAGTTTCTCAACTAGGACCATGGAAAATGACAAGTTAACGGTGTTGGTATTGACAGGGAGGCGGATGATCCCAAATACATTTCCAAAAAGTATTTTGTCATTTATTAAAATAAAATTTTAATGAGAATGTACTTAATTTCAAGACAATTACAACAATTAAATATGATTTACTGTAATAAACTCAATTTAGCGGTCACCTTCTATAAGGATTCATTTTTACCAGAATCATTCTCATCGCTTTAGTCAGGTTTCACTGCACTTGGAAAAAACATTATCGATGGGAGCAAAATAAGAAAGTATGAGAAGTACACAAGAAACTGAGATCCAAGAAAAAAATACACAAAGTTTGTATATCAAACTGATACCTTTTCTAAACTAAGAAAGAACTTAATAAAGACTACTTTGATATGACTATCAACGTGTGTTTTAAGAAAAGTAATTTCAAAATAATATTGACCCTACAAGATAGTAAGGAATACAACTAATCAAAATCACAATTATATTGAAACTTCTTTAACGTAGTTAACGATTTACCGCGAAACAGATTATGAATTTTTATTGGTGTCTTTTGAGACATAAGACACTTGAATATATGGCATAATTAACTCATCATATTAATATGTTACTTCTAGTAGTACTTTCTGCATTATAGGACTAAGAGAATATTAAGGTAATTTATGTAACAATGTTGAAGCACCAGTGGTACTACAACAACAAATACTTTTTCGCAGTATTTCTAACTTTTGCCATTTTCGAAAATTCAGAAATTGCAACGAAAATGAAGTTTTATTAAATGTCTCTTGTGCGTGAAAAAAATCTGGAGTGTTTTTTGTTTTTTAGAAATTTGTACGTGATCTTTTTTAAGAGACGAATTTTAGGAAAGATTTTCTAGAAGACAAAAATTTCCATTCTCAATATTGCAGTTTTGGAATGTTACTATTTAAAGAAACGATTACTAGTTAAAATTTAAAGAAACGATTTGAACAATTTTTTGAAAAAATGGTTTTAAAATTCTAAAATTGTCTATATTTTAAACAAAATTACGCGAAAACTACTTATTCTCGAAACAGTGTACTGGACTTTATTTCAAGATCTGTATTTGAAGAACAAATTTCAATCAGAAAAATGACGACTTTCAATATTTTTGTTGTAGGAAGACGCCGAATAAAATTTGGACTTTTACAATTTGTCAAAAATCAGAGATTGCATGCTGTAAGTAAGGAGTGCAACTCATATGTGCCCTGAGACCTCGGAACAGATGTTAGACGGCTAGGACGCTCAATTTTTGAGTTACGCGCGATTGATGACGTTTCAAGGAGTGTATAGAATATATGATGCGTATGGAAGTAATATGTGTAGCAGGTTGCATGGCAGTGCCAAGTGCAAAGTTTGTATGAGTGTTCAAATAAAACTATCAATTTCTTACAAAAGAGAAATCATTGTGTGAAGAATCCATGGAACAATTCTCTAAATTTTCCATAGTATTAGGAAGAACTGGTATTTAGGAGGTGAATCCTTTTACCCCTTCCTCCTCTATTTAAACAGTCATTGTCACTGCCAATTTGTTGATCCGAGGAATCAAACAAATTTCAGTCGTTACAAGAGACCAGCGATAACAAGTTCTTTCATAAATAAAACCATTCTAAGAAAATAAAAATATTATAGGATGTTGGGGCGGTTTGAGAACATTTGAAGTAAGTGAATGTTTCGACTTATCATAATTCCCATATTTTTTCAACTTCAAATGTCTTTAAGCAATATCTGAGTCATTGGTTTCAAACTCCTCTAATGAGAAACAGACGTCTGTAGTGCATTTTACGGCACTTCGCCTGTTTTAGCAATCTAATATACAAAAATATGAAACGATCTTATTAATGCTATCATAATCTGAATTTTGATTGATTGACTAATTATTTTGTTTTGGGTTTTTAAGTGTGATACGTGTTACGTCACGGTCGATGGCGGTGTGCCTTCTTCGCTGGAATGTGACATCCAGTGCCTATTAGCACGTCTGCCTGCAAGGTTTCCTCCTTCCATGTATCCTTGGCAGTGGGGCATCACCCCTGCCGGACAAGCTCTAAGCTCTCAACTTGTTCTTTTGTCTGTGGCAGAATGGCCACTAAGTGTAAGTGATGTGTGTGACTATATAACGGGAGAGTAGGGATCAGGAATGAAGAACGCGTGATCGTTCACGATCCTTGGCCCGTTTATTAAGGTACTGCATCAATATTCTCTAGGATTCATCAGGGAAACCACGGAAAACTACCGACAAGAGCAGCCGACCACTAGAATTCTCCTCCACACAACGGCGGAATCGGATCTAACTATCTAGGAATATATCTCATTTCATACTCGGAACCCTGTTTCACGTATTCTTATATACGTTTTCAATCCCGCCGCTCTCTATAAGTGTTTCAGTTGGGTCCCTTCTTTCTGGCCTCTAGTGTAACCCTACCTCGAATTGGGTCAATATTGCTAATTGTGACTAATTTCCAATTGTACCAATTTATGTGTCTAATCCGTAGCGAGAAAGTAGAAAGAAATACCAATGCGTGATCGAGTTACTCTCAATGTTTCTTACTTTTGGAATGTTTAATAATTGCAGTTAGTTACATACGTTTACGAAAGAAATGTTGCTATATGGCTTCCCTAACTTTTTTATTCGATGCTTTGTTTTCGTCAATTTGACCCTCTCACAAAATTTTTGATAACGTCCCATCAAATTAAAAATGTTTTACGAAAAAATAAAGAAAGCCCTTTTCTTATTTTAGAAAACGGATTTTAAATACTTTCTTTTGATGATTAGCACTTTTGAGACGATTGTTTTCTCTCCTTTATATTTTTATGTAGCTGAAAATGATGCTACTTATTTGGAATCACATTTTCTTTTCAATTGTAAATGTGTAATTTCGTGATAGTCATATTTTTCAATTTACAAAAGATTCCGGCTTTCATATTATTCAATTGTTTGTTTATTTTCTTGGTGTGCACTTTGAGAACATCTTTGTGATTTTTAGTTTTCAAGTTATTATCAAGAGCTGCCCTCAACATTCAAATCAGTTTTGAATTTGTGGGAACTGTCTCAGAGAGTCAATGGCGTGCGTTGCTTCTCGAGAAAGTTAAGAGATATCAATGAACAATAACTTGCTGCCAACCGATACATTTCTCATTCAGGAGCGGATCTAGAAAGTATTTCAGAGAAGTTCATTTCGAGTTGCCACTCTGAGTTAATGGAAATAAATTCTCCTTGGGAATGTGTTCCGATCAATGCACGGCAATTACTTCAAAAAATAAGAAATAGAAAAAAATTAATGCGGAGTTTGGGAGATACCATATATCCTGTGTCTGCCACTGTGCTGGCAGGTGCTACGGTTTACAAGTACTTGCTTTCTATGTTATTTTCAGAGCCTCGCTAAGACTTCTTCCAAGGAATTGTAAAGTTTGTATTGCCAATTATTTTCCTCGATTTTTCACAATCTCTCCATTAAAGGTCATTTTAAGAAGACTGCAGTTAGAAGGACGGTCTAGAGGTAAGTTTGTTGATAAATTATTACACATGAACAAAATAATTAATCAGCAAATACAGTGAGACGCTCAGACGTATGTGCATTTTGTAAAAGTGTTTTGTTAATTCGATACTATGGGACACATTTGAACACCTCTAAATGAGGAAAAGTATATGGAACAACATTTTAACTTTATCAAAAATTAGGTAATAGTTTGCTGACAGGTGAATTGAAAATATGGATAGGAAGTACGTAAGAAACAATTCGCCATTCGAATCTGACAATATTCTTTCAGAAGATATTTAGGATGCTAAACCGTCTTTCGAGCTATTCTTCCAGCACACAATTCCGTGGAGCAATCAATCCCGTTTTATCGCATAAGAATGTAAAAATTGATATTGCATTGTATTGAAGTGTTTACTATCAAAATAATCTCATTCCATTTTCGAGACTTTCACAAGAACAAAAATCTCTCGCCTACAACGCAGTCGGTACTATAAGAGAATAAGGTAGATACGAACTACATCCTTTCGTGGAATTATGAAGGTCCTCCTTTACTTATAAAAATGCAATGAAGTTAATTTTGGTAATTAATAGAGCCAATTTGATTTGGTATCAAACACTTCAAATCGTAACTGTGGTTCTTGTTGCGCATTCTACCACGTTTACTGAGTTATAATAGGTAGTGTTAGCTCGATAAGCTGATATATGATGTCATAAGAAATTTTGGGATACCCCACAACAAATACATCCTTTTGCGCTTGAATACACCAAAAGGAAATACAACTCTGTTAATGATAATAGATAGTAAACCCCTATGACATTTCTGTAACACCTGAATTTATCTTTCCTTGAAGTTCACTACAGTCATATCTGGTGCATCATCTAGGTACTTGAGTTAGTTAACAATGATTTGCATGATTATGTATCAGAGAAGAAAACACAAGAGAGTGACGTTGGATACACAGATGTGTTTACGCGGACGATATTATGATATTCAAGTGGAAGGCAATGAAGGGTGAATTTGTATCGGTCAATCATGTCACAAACTAAAGCTAGTAACTCTTCATATTAGATGCATGCAAATTAAAAGAAACAAATACCTAAGAATTAATTTTTATCATTTGTAAATATTTGTTATTTATGCAACTCTGCGTTCAAAATTGCCCTATGTGTGTATCATATCTATCCAACTGGCTGGGAAGGTCTAAACAACTTAATTATAGTACTAGAGTTTTTAATTCCCACTTTCAAAAGTGAACACGGAAATTATTGTAAAAATCTGAGTATGTATACATGGAAATACTCATATATATTATTCATGATTTTATTATGAAATTTTATTTAACGCTTCAAATAAAGAAAATATTCCCCGACGTTCAAATGGGCCCCCTATAACTTGACTTTCTTAAGGAATTCATGTATTCACTCCCAATCGTATATTTATTTTGTAATAATGCAATTTCTACGCTGCAATATATTTAGATACCCGAAAATAACGTATTAAAATTCATTGTGGAAAGGAGATTGCAAATTCTCCACATGTAACTAACTCGGTTGTAAAAATAATGCGGAGGACTAATATTTTCAAGTCACTGAAAATATGAACGAATCACACACCAACTGTGCACAGAAGTCGATGCATTTCAAAACTAGATATGCTGCCGAGCAGAGTCACTAATGGGTCACTGAAAACCATCCCTTGACAATTACAAGTCCTAAAGTGCTCCCATATAACCATACACGAAATTAAACTATAGACAAATTGAAAAATATATTGAGTAAGTTAATGTCGTAAAGATTAAATTACTCTTTAAATAATAATCATTGATAGTAAAGTAGAAAATCAGTTGCAAAGTTTAAACATCTAAATGCTCTGTTATTCGGCGTTACAGCAAATAGAAATATGAAATTTGTACTCCGTGAACGATATATAAATAACAGGTGAACGTACAAACACGCTTAGTAGCAAATGCGGTATTTGAGTTCAAGAGATCGACGTGTTAAGGAATGTGGTTGCGGCGACGCAGGCCGCCATCTTCCCTCCGTGGGAGGCGCCTTTTCCCGAGCAGTGTCTTCCCCCTCCAGCGCATCCGCGGGGACCTTGAACAGGTTCACATCCCGATGACGTTTGGCAGCCTTGGCGCGCCGCGCGCGGCCGCCGCCGCCGCCGCCGCCGCCGCCGCTAGGCCGCCCCGCGCCAGCCCGGGTTCGGGCCGGGTTGAGCCGGGTCGCTCTGCTCGGCGCCGCGCGGAGCCAGTGGCAGCGCGGCCCACCCTGGCCTCGCACCGCCCCCTCGGAAGGAGGGCCTCTCCCCGTCACGCGACTTGCCTTGGCTGGCCTCGCCTCACCCCACTCCGCCTCACCTCTCCACCCCTCGCCCAGCGTAGCCGCTCCTCGCGCGGAGCCCACCTGCCGCCTCGTCTACCTGGCGAAGCCCGGCACCCGACCCTACTCCGCGATGGCCGCGACTACGGGCATCTCTGCCCCGAAATGTTTTGGGGGCATTAAATTCAAGGGTGTACTTGCCCGGAATTTCAGTTGAACCAGCTGTAATATTTGAATTGTTTGATTAAAATTAAGAAGTTGCACGTGGTAGGTTAAAAAGACAAGTTAGGATGAAGTTATTCGTGAATTCACTAATACTCCCTGAAAATAAACTTGATAACAACGGCAGACACCAAGAGGATGGCGGAGGCGTTTAAGCAATGCAGTTATGGGTCCTATTTATTATATATAAAAATGCAGACTCGCGGGGGATTACTACGTATATCGCCAGTTCGGGAGCACCATATTACTTTTCTTCCCATTTTTGAATTATTGACTAATAAAGGATGACGAAACGTCTTAGAGTGCATCTTATCGCCAGTCTGAATGTTATGAAACAAATAAATGTCGTTATAATACATTTTATTGAAAGTTTGATTAGTAAAAGCAATTAAATTAGAATAAGACTATTGGATGTACTAGAAAATATAAAATGAAAATGTTCTTCCTACCTCGCCCCCTCCAGACCTCTATGAGAAGGCGTCTCACTTTTCCTGAATCCCCCGGCTGGGCGCGCGCTGCCCGGTCGCTAATCGGGCCATATGTAATCCACGCTTTCAGTAATCCGGCCGCTTCTCCTGCCAATTTTTTCTTTCTAATTTTAGCCGACAGAATAGATGGCGCCTAAGTGGTAACACGGTTGACGCACCGATGAAACATCAGTCACATACAATCGGCGTTAAGTGACATTAATTGTAATATTTGGATTAATACAGTAAACTATGTGACATAAACAGTACAGATATGTGTACAATATATTCTACAAACGTTTTATGCACTCTCACTAATCTGCCACCTTTATGCAAGGACCGTGTGGATTAGCAACAGTCTACGGTGTAATTGTAGTATTTGGTATTTGGCTCTGAAGATGGAAAACAAATTAATCTCTCTTTGGCAATATTCTTAAAAATATTACCGTGTAGGTGGATTACGTTGTCGCTGGTCATTCGATCATCATCGTCTGATAGACGTACGTAACTCGCAACTTGCTTATGCAAAGTTGACAATGTCCGCTATCCGTATAATCTGAGCCTCCTTCTACCACTCACGCGGGCGGAAACATTGTGTCTAGTTTGAACGATTAAAAATAAAACAACAGTGGCCAAGCAAAACCGTGCCTTTACAAACAAAATGCCCAGAACCAAACGGATAGCCTAGCCTCATGGAAATTGTGAGAACATACATTCGTAACTCCAACAACCCGACTTAGTTGTGTACATTTTTGAATAATAATCACAATTCCTCTATTAAAAATTATCTACCTTACACCAAACGTTCCATCCATTCGTGGAAAAAAATCCCGTAAAGCCGTGTTTATGTAATATTGCGTTTCGTCGACGAAGGTTTGCCGTGAGATACAGACCTTGGGCGAGTGTTACAAGATCAACTGACTAATCACTTCAGATACACAAAATAACGAGTCTTAACGAGTGACTGAAATGAAAATCCAGTTTTATTTAGTTTGGTATACCTGACGAACGCAGAACATGTAAGTTTTTGGAAAGTTTTAGAATTTCAAAGACCAACAAACTTTTAAATACCATTCGGCAGAATGCTCGTACTTTCATATTAAATAATTGTGGAGACATAATCTAAAATCCTTACTCAGTTTAAAGTATAGGGGAAGAGGGCATTCAAACTTAATACGTTGCATCTCGGTGAACCTCCAAACGTGATCTTCGCAACCGATAAATAAGTTACAGTGTGCTTATGTCGCAAGCTGCGGTGCAACCCCCCTCCTGCTTATGTGATGGCTCACGTAATCCTCCTCCTCCATCACGTCACGCAGATGAAAACACTCACATAAACACCCAAACATGCAGCCCGCCAGGCTCCAACCGGCAACCCGCGGCGTTGCCTGGACGCGCTTCGCGCCCCCTCAACCGTTGCGCCGCGCCGTGAGGTTCGGACGGACCTGCCAATAGCCGGTGAAAAATCGCCACGACGTCCGCGTTCTAAACGCGCGTGCGATGGCGGCGGGGTGGCGGTGTCGGTGGCGGCGGCGGCGGTGGCGGCGATGGCGGCGGCGGCGGTGGCGGCGGTGGCGGCGGTGGCGGCGGCGGCGACTGTGGTGGCACGGTAGTGGTGGTGGCGTTGGGCCCGGAGTTGGCTTCGACGTGAGGGCCGGCAGGCAGTGGTCAGAGGAAGCCCGCCTACACTTCAAAGTCCATTGGTGGCGGTGGTGGCGGGCAGTGCGTGTTGTAATGACGGGCACACACTTTGAGTGCGGAGGCGGCTAGCGCTCTGGGATGAAGTACTGTCACTTTCCCGTTCCGCTCCCCCCCTTCCACGTCGAGTCCCCGCACAACTACGGACTGAGTGCTGCCTGATCGAAAGCCGTCTGAGAGGAGACCCGTCCGAAAGATTCCGTTAATCAAGAATATGCTGTAGTCGTTGTTGGAATGCTGTATGGGCAAATTATTGCTTCATGTAAGGCATATCTAAACAATGCACGTGCCTTTTTGTATCTTCAGAATTCAGTTAACATTCATGGGGGAGGGAGAACATACAAGGGTTAATTATCCCACTGGGAAATTAAGAGACAATAGATTTCTAAAACCATAATGAGATAATTATAACAATTTTAGGGTATTCACCTATTGCTCTTACGAGAGCATAATCTTTATCAGTGACGGGCATTAATTGCTTCAACTTTGTTCGACACATTAAAGGTCCAGCAGAAAAATAATTTATAATTCCAACACTTACGTTTATCATGACTTCTAAAATATGAGGTTCTGTGTTCCAGTGGTCATCTGCAACACAGTGTTTCAATTCCGTTTACTAATTTTTCGCCAGATGAGAGGTTAACGATAGATTTTCGAAGTTTCTACTGTTTTCCCTGCGTCTTATTCCAATGCAGATTACTATAATTTTTATTTTGAACACCCATTTTCCCCCAACATATTCAATTTCACCTTCTAATAAATCACAAACTTTCTGGCTCCTAGACAGTCTCTGCTGCTTGCATCTCTCGAAAAATCATCACAAAACACCGGTCTTATAACTATAAAACATCAGTGGTTACGTGAATATATTCGACAATTTTATGGAAATTCAAGAGAAAGTCGTTTTGTGTCAAGTTCGTTCTGGAGATATAATTGTTTCTGAAATCGAGGGCTTATTTTAATGAGCAGAACTATGTTTAGATCAAGGTTAATGTACCTTAGTACGTCTTCACTGAATCATTCAAAACACCAAGAAGAATGGAATACGGGTTATATCACGTTTAAGAAAGGACTTTGAGAAGGGTTTGCGAGTAGTGTTTTTTCGGAAGAGGTTATAAAATCTACAGTGTTTACTAAAGATTTAACCGTACTTGTCTGATTTGAATATGCAAGTGCATTGCATGGACAAATGTTACTTCCAGGTTGCTGTGGGTGCTCACTTAGGTTTTTGAGTTGTAGGATTGTTACACTGTAAATTGTTAATTTTATTTCGTAAGTAAAGACACTATCGTTGATGACACTATGATACAAGTTGGTAGAAAAGTGATTCGTAAATTATCTCAAACGGAAAATTTTTAGATAATAACGTGCATCCCAAATACAATCATACCTAATTTCCATCGCTAATTTAAATTCTTCAGTTTATTATACTAGCTTTGTACATCAAGACTTTATTACATCTGCACAAAACGTGTCGTAAGGGATCACTGACTTCAAAAAATTATTAGTTTCCTATTGTGTAGAATCTACAGCGCATATAACGATCTGATTTTTCTGAAGGTTATGAGGAGGTCAAAAAGTATTAGATTGTACGCCTTACGATAAATATCTTTGCTTTCTTTTTGAGAATAAAAGATCACCTCCATGCAATTCTTCTATCGCATTCAATTTACGAAGGTTCTCGAATAAATTTTGACGTACCAAGGAAAGTGTAATGCCAGTTAAGTGAATATTTACCTGCCCGTAGATCGCCCCACGATGAAACTGCTATTAATACGCCCGTGGTTTTTCATTTCGTGACATTAATGGCGTTACTGTTGCACCATGGCCACTTTGCCTAATGTACTTCATAAAAGCTGCTTAATAAAGAATAATATCTATATTTACTTCGGAAGTTCAAGTCTGAAAGACCAGAAAGACATCTCGAACACATTTACTTAAGAGTTCTTCTAGTTTGTTACCACATCCACGATATTCTCTACAGTTTTTACCATTTTTTTTGCCGTTCCACGAAATAAAAAAAACGCGTGCGCAGCCGTCAATTTCAAACAGGCGCCATAATTAACTAAAGGTTGAACGAATTTAATGTTGCACCTAATAAATATATATTTAAAATTGTTCAACGCAACTTTCATGTAAGACGTTTTACTACAATATGTGTGCTTCATAACATGTAAAAAGGAATTCCAAAATTAAAACGAAGTGAAAGTCGATGTTGAGATTAGCGATGAGTCTCGTGACATGCAGGTCGTTTGCGAACACCTAATCATTATGTAACGTTTCTTAACGAATTGTCATGAGACGAAATATATTATTCTGTACTTTTTGAACAACTTCCCTTTGCAAACGTTCCTTAAACCCCATCTTTACCTAAGTAAACCTCGCAACAGTCACAAGTCGTACCGCAAGTCGTTATTTTAAGCCAGTACTAATATAAAAAAAGTAGATGAAAGTAAAACGAGCAAAGGTGCTCACTAGATCTTTTACATCTTCTGAACAAATCATTACCGTTTTGTATGATTCCAATTCCCTTCTTAAGAAGGCTGTAATGAAAATTCTGTAATGTTATAAATAACATCGTAGCCTGCCCCGTAGCACAGGCAGTTGGGTAACCAAATATCTCTAAGTTAGGCCGTAGGTGAGAGAACCTATTTATGCATGTAGCTACAAAATGAAATGTTAGTTCTAAAAGATCTAGTGAGTAGTAAGAACGCATTATTGAGTCACATATTTAAAACATATGACGCAATTGCAATGCATTAGAATAAAACTTCAATATCATAAGTAGTGAAGGCTCCTATGTCTCTCAGTCATGCGTTGTCGTCTTTTGGCGAGAATCACAATACGATATAGATATCAAAAACTACCGACTTCATTAAAATTCCTCCAACGCTACCTAGCATTGCTAGCGACCTGGAATCGTCAGCACAGAGTAATTGACTTATCTAAATATCATTTTGCATGCAGTAAGTTATGCATAAGTAACAGACTGAGTTAATACATTTTGAAGATTCGTCAGTCGAAAACAAAAAGTTGGATATTTTTACATAATTTGATATTAAGTGAATTAATAACTCGAAAAAATTCAAAATCAACAATAAATAGGTCTTTGGGACACTACTACTCCAGCAAGATGTAAAGTTCAGAAAAGTGGTGTTTCCTGTTTTGAGAAACAGTGACATCTCACTGGAAATTTATAGTGTCATTGTAGCTTGAAAATGATGGCAACGGAAAATACCAGTGATGGGTACAAGATTGAATTGAGATTGCGACAAAAGAAGAGGGAAGAGACAAGACTGGAGAAAAACAAAAGATAATAATCATACATAATAGAGAAAATTATTAGTATGACGAAATATTATATGCTGTATGTTGTGGTAGTAGTGTAATCAGTGCGAAAACTTTCGGGAAAGATGTCCTGCTGATTCAGTACATATTGGTCACTCGGGAACTCGGGGGAACATCGCTAAGCAACAAGCGATTTAGAAGGGGCGGAAGGAAAATATCTTGTTTATTCTCCATTTTTCATTGGTATATTTTTCTCATGTTATTATTTCTATTATTATTCACTGTAGTTTATTGTTTATGATATTAACAATTAAGTTATAAAATAAGAGTATATTAGAATTATAATAAAGGCAAACTATTTCTAGTGGAAAAATCAATACCGGAGGAAATATTTTTAAAATTATTGGTTAAATGTTTAATTTTTCAAATTGTATTGTCAATGCTCTCAAACATTTTCTGAAGCCATCTGATACTCAATGATCAAACTGTCGTCGAAAATTGAATATTGTACACAGGTGAACAATTCATTCTCTTTCTGGATCTGATCCATAGTACGATTATCAGTGGAAGACAGCTACGTGGACATTAAGCTGGACTCTATTTTAACGGTCCAAAAGCTTGGACCTCTTTCGTGACGGTAGTAGTTATGTTGTTTGCTATACAAGTGAATATATATTGTGAACAAGTGTCCTATATAATATTACTTATAATTACTGTATAATCATTTTTATTATTCCTAATATTATTGCAATATCATAAATAAATCCGTGGGTGTTAATAATTTCAAATACAAAATCTAACCAGTTCTGATGCTTGTATTTTGATCTCGAATTGATAAGAATTTGTTACAAGCTTATTAAGTTAAGTTCAGAGTAATACAAATATTTTATCACGATTATAGGTATCTAAACATACAGATCACATCAATTCAGACACAAAAGTTCTTGTGTCAACACTTTCACTATGGGTTTCCAGAAAGAAAGATATCTAAATTACATCCACAATGAGCACGACATTTAGCGAGTAATTAATAAGCAAGGCAAAATTGTTGGCATATTCCCACAAATATTTGTCAATCAGTTTAACTATTACACCAATAATACTTATCATTTATATTTCAGATACAAAAAGACAAACGAAAGAGACTTTAACAACCATAGGTTTTACTTACTTCCTACAATTTGACAATTCAAGAACTTTACTTTTACATTGCAACGTATAAGCCGAACGGGGTAGCCGAGTTCGTACACAGATGCGCGAGTTCGAGTCCCGCCTCGGCCCTTGATGTTTGTTAGTGTATTCCGGGATGGTGAGCTTCCCAAGCACCACCTTTCTCTTTGAACACTTTTCTTCTTTCTTTCTTGGGTGTGAATGGGCTTGGGGTATGAGCGCCCAAGTATACATTATATTCAGGCTATGGGAACGAATCACGCAGAAGGTGTCGACGTTGTTTGTTGAGGCACAGTGTACATCTTACTCCACTGTGAATCACCCTCAAACCTAAACTCCTCTCCTAGGATCTCTCAACTCCTTTTCCTTGTCCGGTTAGTTGTGCGTCTGTGGACCCGAACTTAATAGGCAACAGCCGCGGCGCAATCTAGGAGTGGCTGGGTTCACTTTCTCTAATACAGGACTACGTGCGATTGTCTCACGAGTTACACTAATGTAATAATATAGCATTTCGTATAACGACCGTGTTCACAATGTCACAACGGCGTGACACACGGTGGGGTATTTGGCCGATTTAGAAGGCCAAAAGTCGATTTTGCAAATTTCATTCCGGACAAATAAATACTACATCGTAATGGTAAAAGGTCATGGAATAACAACCTGCACTAACGTTAATGGTAAGCGCATATTGTCTGAACTAGTCTACTCGTAAGTGCGCCTGTTTTTTCTTGATCCCCGTGCGGACTTCAATTTCACAGTGAATTGAGATTCGAACTACTGAGATTCGATTTTGAAGTGAAGAGACATGGAGACTAGGGAAGCAGGTAAGTGTGTATACGTTATGTGTATTTTCGTACAGATTTTAATTATTTTAGCTCAGATTGAGCTTTTCAATTTTTAATGCAAATTTTAATTAATTAGTGTACTCTGTGAAGTTTTCGGGTTACAACTTTTGGTACAATGGAAAGATTACGTTCTCTATTTTACAATTTCGTAAATATTAAGCGTGGATTCGCGCGTTTTGACATAATATACAGCCATTTATACGCGAATGCGATTTACGGATTTTTTGACATGAGTTTATTTACTTTCTAATTTCCTGCAAATTTCGTTGTAGGACATTCAGATACCAATGTAATGATTAAAAGAAAGTTATTTGACATGTCGCAGCAATAAAAAACAGTTTTTTAATATTAACAAAAGAAATTGGAATTTATAGAAAATTATTAGTTACATGAAGAAAATTATTCCGACGAAGAAATAAAGGAAATAAACCGTAAATTTTCGTATTTTAAATCAGTTTTATAAGAATGTGGTCCGTAGCACATACGAAAGAAGATGTGTTCGTTAAAAAGATTGTGATTGGCTCAATGGCACCTATAGTAATACCTAAAGGCACCCAATACCTAAAGTAATGGACCGACCGGGCAGACCAAAGAAAAAATTTCAAGATTTGAGCAAGAGAAGCAAGGGAAGAAGAACAGAAGATTTACGACAAAATACAAATTACTAAGTACTGAATTATGCTACCCGGGTGACATTAGACGTGACGCTTCTAAAATAATCAAGGAATCACATGATCTCCAAAACGAGGTAGGAAATATTAGAAACGAAATTCTGTTAGTTTAGAGAATAGGAAAATACAACGACCTCAGTGCACTAGCTTTGTTTGTTGATGCTTATTTTTCAGAAGGCAATATGAAATAATTAAAAGCAGTAATATGAAACTATATCCTTGTTATAGTATGCATAATCTGCTGGTAGTAATAAGTATATTTTACTAGAAGCAGATTATTTCTTTTTCAAATTTCTTTAGATTTGTACGTTTTTTATTATTTATTGTATTTCTGATACTTTATGGTATTCTTATTATTTTATTGCTTTCTCATATTATTGTTAATAACGGTAATATATTGAATGTATTATGGTAATAAAGGCATCCCTAAAATGAACTCTGTTCTTGATTTCTTGTATTTTATACAAATACAAAGTTCAAAACATCATTTTTCATATTAAGAACTGTTTCATATCAGCTAAACAAACACAAATGAGAAAGGTGGTAAATTTAGATACAATTAAATAGCAAAAATAATTTTGGCCGCCTAAATCGACCAAATACCCCACCATGCGGCGGTTGGAGAGACTGGTTGGCACCACGGCGAGTGCACTTAGAGGAAACAGTCTTAACAGTCTGCATACACCAGAAGGAGCAAAATATAGAAGAGGAATTCATACTACATACACATGAACCCTGAAATGAACAATTCAGTGTGTACCGCGATAGGTTCACAGGACACCAATTAATGACACTGCAGCGCCTCTGACCGGGAGTTTATAGGGTTAGAGTCCCGTCGGTGGCAAGGTGCATAGCTAGTTCGTGTTCAGCCGCTGTTTGGAGGAGAAATATAGCGGCAGGCAGCTCATATTATTGTCAATAAATGTATTATATTAAAGGTATTATGTTAATAAATGCATTTGATTTCTGCGATCAACACCAGGCGAATGCCAGAGCACTACCCCAACGAACGGGCACTGGACCACGCGCAATCTTTCCTTCACTGTCCCTGTTCTATTCTCATCCCTACATGCACTACACTATTGGAACCAGTCGGTAGTGAATAGCTTGATTCGCCCTAGCACAGCCCAGGGCTGTGCCAGAACGAGAAATACTTGGATGGGGAAACCTTGCAAGCCGACTTATAGGTCATCTCTGGATTTTGCCGCACAGCTAGGAAGATCACCGCCACCACCCGTAATAAACCATCCACTACACTCACGGGACGAATGATCACAGCAGCTGGCGCACCCGCAAACACCAATCAACCAATTCAAATTGTCTTAGTTTCAAGATTTCATGTACCCTGTCAAAATCAACACACATTATTTTCAGCTCTGTATCAAATATTGCAGGTCTTAGAAGGTCTCCGTCTTGAAAGGGACTGAGATTATCAGAAGAGTACAATTCAGACATTTTCTGCTTTTAGAATTTGTTTGGAGATACTCATCTACACCCTCGCGCTATTTAAAGGGTGCAAAGCAAAGGAGCGCCTGCCTCTCCCTCCACACAACGCCGCGGAGCGAGCGCGTGGGCCGCGTGTAGCCTGATGTCTCTCGCCGCCGCCGCCGCCGCCACCGCCACCTCCGCCGCCGCCGCCGCCGCCACCGCCGCCGCCGCCGCCGCCGCCGCCCGGAGCTGCGCGCGCGCCACACCGCGTGCACCCGTGGAATGCGCGCGCCGCCCTTTTTTAACCTCCCGCGCGTCACCCGAATATTTATCTTCATAGGACGCTAATAGCTATTAGTAATATTAAAAACCTCAAATGAGCGAATTGTGCGTGGGAACACGCGGGCGACACATGGGCGCACTAAGCGCCCGGGCCACCGCTCCAATAACTGCACGCATGCCTGCGGCCCGGCCGCGCCAGGTTGACGTCTCTGCGCGTGAATTAGGAAACAAATAATTCTAAATAATTAAATGAATAAATGAATGAATAAATAAATACGCGCAGAGAAAAGTGTGGATAGTGTCACTGCAAGACCCCGTCCCCAGTTTGTTGCACGATCGGTAGTTTGTAGTGTTCGTTGCACCACCTGATGAGTGTTACCTAAACGGTTGGAAACTCGTTTGGAAATGTTTTTTCGTTTTTCGCTTGCAGTTTGCAATTGAGTCATATGTGGCATGAACGAATTCCTATTCGTTTTGAGCACAGGTGTATGCACCATATGTTTTGACAAGGGAAACATGAAAAATCAGTTTGTCCTTAATTATTCAACAAATGAATTATTTCATGTAAAGTACTTCTTAATCGTTTTTATAAATTATACTATTACTAACTTAATTTTCAAATCGAGTAGTAATGGCCGAATAATCGTATAATTAGAGTTGTGTGTCATCATTTTCATTCCTGTCCAATCTAAAATAAAAGGATCTGATGAAAGGACGCGAAGGAAATCCGATGTCAATATTTGTTCTCTTAGTAACTATTGGATGTGAAGATAAATTCCTAATTTGTTTCTTTAATCCTTTTAAAACATTGTTTAGATGAAACTTATTAAGTGTGTCGAGTTCAAATACGTTCTTACATAGTATTACTATTCGACTGCAAAATAAACGTTTCAAAATAATAAATATGAGACTTAAATATAACGAATTTAATATTTTAATAAATAACTTTTTTGTAAGTCTTGGCCTTCGACGCATGTGAGACAAATACTGAAACAATTCTCAAGAATTTTCTTCGAAGTTATTTTGTTCTGATTGAAATTTTAAAAAATATCAAAGTAAGTTAATAAAATAATTTTCTATCATTTAGCAAGATTGTAAATTATTACCAGTTTAGTTTCGTTAATTTATCACATGACAAGTCTCTCAAAAGTGTACTCTGCATAAGAATGCAGATATTTAAGTATAGAAGATAATAGAAACATTATTCTTAATTATTTTTATTCTACACTTTGACTAATATTTAACACGTTACTATGTGGTCTAAATAATTTTTATTAATTACAACAAAGTAAGGAATTTTCCAAATGTCAAAACCCTTTCCTCCAACAAAGAAATTGATTATTGAAATATGATAAAGGTAGTTTGGGGAGACATGAATAAAAATATTAAATCAATTGAAAAGAAAGTATTGACGTATGGCAGTTCTTTTAGTTTCCTACAGAGTATTTTATCAATAAAATGCTCCAATTCCAACCACAGACTCTGAAATCATAATTTACTCTGAAGTAAATAATTGTCATTGAATCAACATTTATATTTAAATTGCTTACAATTACAATACAAACGTCGTCTTCAGGACTTCAGTGTTAAATGAGAAGACCAAAAACGCACAAACACTTTGGATTTTTATATAATCTAGGTCCAATTTTAAAAAAGCATGATATTTAGTTATTATTATATTGTGAATTCTGTGGCTATGGAGTCCTTTCGTTCTTAACCGGTATGATGATTCAAAATAGCAGTTTCAAAAGCATAGAATGTGCAGTATTGATCGAAATGTCTATATGAAGGTCAGTATTTCATCTTGTGACAAAACTATCTATTGAAAACTACGAAGTACTCTGAAAGAATTAGAAGATTTTTTTAAAAATACTGAATAGCAACATCAATTGGTTTGCGTACTGAATAAAAATAGTTTAATAGATTAAAATATTTTGTAAACAATACATTTTTCAGAGTTCCACATTGACAGAGCATATTTTTCTCTAGGTTGTCGTTGAACAACGTACGAGATCAGGGGCCTGGAAGAAAATACTAATCCTCCTTCATTAATCTCTTTATGAACATTTGGGGTGCTCTCTATCCGCATGTGTTGGAAGTACAGACGTAAAAAATGCAAAAATGCTGTTTACATTGACATGCTAAGTGAAGGACACTAACAAGGGAAAAGGGTTAGGGAGAAACAAGATATTAGACCGGTATTTCATAGTAGAGGGTTTGAAGAAGTGGGATTGCAAAAAGCATTCAAACTGGGGAACACAGTTTTTCGTTGATCTAATCTTCACCAGTCTCGAAAACGATGCTATAAAATAGCTCTGTATACTGAAAACATGTATGAGATTATTGTGTCCCAAATAAATGTGCTGATATCTTAAATTAAAGGTAATTAACCTCTACATTGTTTTGAAAAAGTGTATTATATTAATATGCATTAAACCTTAAAACGCCAACAATTAATACATTATTTTTACGGATATTGCAAAATCTATATTAACAATTTTTAATAAAAATCTATATTAGTTAATCGAAAATCACAAAAAAGTCTGTTCTATGTATAACACAATTTTTGCAAACTAAAATGTCGCTGTTTCTAATTAATCTAATCCTAATGACTCACGGTAGCCGACATATTAAAATACTTCTAAAATTCTTAGTGAAGGTACATTATCTTTAAGATCTCGATAATGCAAACTCTAAAGGCAAAAATGAAAAAATAAGAATATTTGTTACATATTAGAACGTCGTTTGCATATTTCACATGGCACACAGACGTCTTTGTAGAATTTTGTATTTCCACTAGTTTTGCAAACATTCCTGAAGACAAAAACGACCCATTGAAATTAGATTAATATAGAGTAGTGGAGACAGATTCAGAATGAGCCATTATTTCTTGCAGTACTATTTATAGGTAACAAGTTAAATTATAAAATGCGAAGATAGTTCCGTGTGATAATTAAATGATAGTTTAGTTGGTAAGCTTCGTGTTATATTACTCCAGTCAGGTAGACAACTCAGAACCGAGCCTAATAAAGGGGATGAAGTTCAGTTAACACTATTTCAGTCCTTAGACTAATTAACACGGTTACAAAAACGCGTTGACATCTAAGCAACAGTCTTAATTAAAAGGAATAACATTAAGTTGAAACATAATAATTGTAAGGGAAAGAGATAAAGTAATGTATAAGAATGCAGGTTATTAGTAACAAATGTCAAAATTGAAATAAACAAAACAAATATTTTGTTGATACAATGTTATTATTGATTAACGATTAAATATTGTTTATCGTTACAGAATGTAATAAATGAATAAATTACGATATTGAATACTGTTGCAAATCATCCGAATTTAACTGATTACCACTTTGTTCATTTACATATCGATGATTTCAGGACACAAACAGGTTACGCTGACCCTCTTCAACCTGCCGAAAGATCACCTCAGAAGAGTAGAAACTAATAATTAAACACATTAGCAACTACAGGGAGATATGCAACTAACAGTAAAAAGAGGCGCTTTAAAATTTAGTCACCTGCTCTAGCGAAATTGGCAGAAAAAAATCAGTATAGAAAGATAATTTGTCGCCGTAAAACCGGGAAAAAACATGTAAAAGAGGCGAAGGTTAACATGGGATATGCTTATGAAATTGTCAATAGCAAGGAAGTGCCGAAAAGTTAGAGAAACATATTCAGAAAAATGTTTCTTGAAATGTCCAAGTAGATTACTGCAGAAGAACAAAATGAAATAAGCGATCCATTTAGCACTTCTGTACCTAACAGCTACAACATAATTTCATTGTAAACGGCACAAGACCGTAACGTCTAAGTACCGATACACTCGAACAGGTAGTCCTAAGGATAACAATTCTACTTACTCCCTCCAAGAGGGTAAAAGGAGAGAGAACGGTCGTTATGCATACTTTAGATGCTGGGGACACATGATTTCTAATTGTAGGAGGGACCAGGGTGATCTAGACGTTCCGGGCAAGTGATGACTACGACGTTCTGCTTCTGTTCGTTTTCTTAACAAATAAATGAATGCTGATTAATACATTATACATTTTAGAACTTGATCAAATTAAATATATAACTAGTAATTTATTTATTATCAAGTCTTATCGTGTTATAAGAATTTTAATACCCAATATAGATTCATTAAAGAATTTATGTATGATACGATTGAAATCAGAAGTTGACTAAATAAGAAAACTATGCAACCTCCGGCCACATGTAAGGTGTCTACGGTATTGTTAGATATCCAGAAACAAGGGGAAAATTTTAAAAAAACACTGTAACACTTTCCAGCCGCCCACCATAAAATAACTGTTAATCGCATGATGCGTTACGGAACAGCGTCTTTTTCGATAATGTTGATATATAAAGACCTTTTGTAATGTGTATCTGTACATACGATACAACGTTTTTGCAGAATTTGTGAAGATTGTTTTTTGTTAAAATACTTAGTTTGTTTCTGTTATAAGAAAAAATTTCATATCTTGTTCTTGAGCAGAAAAGCGTGCTACATTACGGAAAACCATTTGACGTGTTCTTGTTGAGCAGAATTCTTGCTACTGCTGGCCACTAGTCTATATTATTAATTTCCAATTTGTCTAGAAATGGTAAGAAAACTGTGCAACCTTCGGCCATTTGAGAGGTATGTATGATTTCGTTAGATACTCAGGAACTCGGGAAATTTCGAAAACATTGAAACGACTTCGAATTTGACTGAAAAATGTAAGATTATATTGTTTAATTCCGCATATTCTCGTATTGCGCGTGCCGACCGAATTCTCATATTCGGCGCATTATTGCTTCTGACACAACTGACGTCATCCAGCAGCAAGGATTCATGAGAAAGGCAGTCCGCCGTTTCATATTTTTTATTCACGTGATGCGTTATATGAATATGTATGTGAGTATGTATGTGTGTGTATATAATTACATTTCTTCCATATTTGTATTGCATTTATTGCATTGCCCGTTTTAATAAATACACACACACACACACACACACACACATATATATATATATATTAATAACTATTAAAACTTCATTAACAATATGGTAAAGAAGAAACCGAAGGTGAGGTTGTATCGTAAAGATTTTTGTCATAGCTAAGAGGTAAAAAACCTGTTCCAGAAGTGCTGACACAATGACCAATTATTGTCTCCAGACTTTCATTGTCTCCGCAAATCGAGAGTAATTCATGCGAGAGGCGAAACAATGCTCTATCGTATCTCCTCATTTCCAAGGAGCAGAGGTTATCGCAACGTGCGGCTGGCAGAGGTGCGGGTGTCGAGGAGCGGGACCGTCAGGGCCGGCGGGCGGCGGGCGGCGGGCAGAGGCGGTGGCGGGCGGCGGGCGGCGGGCGGCGGGCGGCGGGCGGCGGGCAGTGGGCAGCGGGCGGCGGGCAGAGGCGGGGGCGGGCGGCGGGCAGGCGAGCAAGGCGAGGTGAACGCGGGCAACTCCGGGCGTCGCTGCGGGGCCTCTGCTCGTGGCGTCCAGGGCAGGTTTTGCGACCTACAAAGCTGATTTAGGTATTTCCCGGCCGGAGGAGTCCGCGTTGAGCGATTGCATACTTTTAGAGTGTTCGAACACTTGTGTTCAATGGAAAGGATGCACACACGAGAATAGTAGCGAAGAGTTATTATAAAGAAAGCTAGTGGTGCTACAGAATGACAGGCTATCCCGTATTGGTTTACTGTTTCCTTTGGTGTCGGCTAGCTATTCGAACTTGCCACATATTCTTGCCTGCTGCCAACTATCGCCGCCCAAAGTATATTTTTTTTTGACATTTTCGTACTTTTTCGGTTTCCTAATAATAAAACGGAAATATTATTATAAGAATTCTAAGGAAGAGTAAAACCTCGTCCTAAATAGAAATTTTCTTTGAACAATTTGGAGCTGTTTTCAAGAAGATGTCACTTTAGCGCTTTAGTAAATTTGACATTAAAAGCACATTTTCACACAAACATTTTGAATTTTCGGAAAACTTCGTTTAAAGTATTATTAAGTACTTTACCTCATAAATCAATAGTGTTTAAAAATTGCTGGGAATGTGCATATTACCGGCGTGGGAGATCTTTGAAAAAATTACATTTGTGTAATTTTAGAAAAAACAAAAACAAAAAAAACCAAATGAAATTTACGTCACATTCAAGAGTGCAATTAGCTCTATCCGTCTGAAATAATTGAATTTCAAGTTTGGAGCAGTTTTTGAGAAAATGGCGTTCGAGCATTTCTGAAACTGCGGAATTTTGAGCTAATTTCGACAGAAAATGGTAGAGGATTGGAGCAACTTTACCTGACATTATTAAAAGCACATGTACTCATAAATACAATAATGTGAACAAATGGACGGTAAATAGTAACGACGTAAGACAGAAGTCAAAAAATATTTTTGTAAAAAGAATTTTGAAAAAAAAACAAAAGAATAAAGCTATATATCGTTATCGTCATTTCACAGAGTGCATTTAGCACAATCCCTACCGAGTTTAAAGAAAAACATTTTAGCCGTTTTTGAAAAATTATTTTTACGTTACTTTTTAAAATTGCGCAAATTGCACCAATATTCCGAAAATACCAATGAAATTTTCAAAAAAAACTTTACATGACCTTAATGAAAGAACTCACTATGGAGATCAAGTTTTACTTGAAGAAAAAATCTCCATCTTTAATGTAGTTGTAGGAAGACCCCGCAAAAATTCAAACATTTGAACGTTTTGAAAATTCAGAGTTAACTGTGAAAATCGTACCTATCCCACCTTTATTTACATTGTACTCTATTCTTACAAGAAATTTAAAGAAAAAATTTGGTGCCATTTGTGAGAAAACTTTGAATATATCCCAGGGGCTTTGTGTAAAGTACCCCCAAAAACTAATGAATGATTTTCAAGCTTCGACTCAGGCCAAAAGAACACGGGTTTCATCAATTTGGAAAAAATTCTACGCATGGTTTAAACGCTAGTATTGTTCACACACACCAGACACACAGACAGACTTCAGAGGGACCCCGAAACGTGTATTTTCGTTGAAATTTCGTAATAGATTTTCCGCAGCATTACATAACTTTTTCTACACTACCTATATTACTCCGTATATACGTACGTATACGTGAAAATAAAAATAATACTCTATTTGAAAATGAATTTTACTTGCAAAATGCCCCAAAATTAATTGTTTTGTAGATTTGAACGTTTTTATACATATTTGTATATTTGAGTATGTATTGTACGTGTTTTTTGTATATTTGAAAATCCAGAGTTTACTATTCCACCTAAAAGTATTTCTACAAAAATGCATACCAGTAGTACTACGCTCTCTTGCCATAGATTTATTTGGTACGAGAATCAAACGTATATACTAGATAATAGAGAAATCATTTTACAAATATCAATCTAGATTATGGCATAAACAGACAATTTTGAAAACGAAGAAAAAACCATGTTGGAAAGGTTTCCATAAGAAAAAATTGGATTGAAATCAAGTTCAATTTTTTAAGCTTCTTACATCAAGAGTGACCGCATGAACTGCGTATAACTGCGTATAACTGTGTATAACTGCGTATAACTGCGTAAATTGCAATTTGGTTAATATGTGCTGTAAGAATTATAATCCCATCTTTTCCCTATTACTTTACTCTCATCCTATAATATTTATATTATTAATTTCTATTGCGACCAGAAATTGGAAATAAATGATACGGCACTCGACCATGTCAAATGTCTATGGTTTCGTCAGACATCCAGGAGATCGAGAAATCTAAAAAGAATGAAATAGTTTCAATTTTGACTGAAAATTCATATATTTGATTGTGATATTCAGTCTATTCTCATACCGTGCGTACCGACTGAATTTTCACTCTCACTGCATCACTTCTTATGACAGAGCTAACGTCATACGAAAGCAAGACTCTAAGTACGAGGTTAGGGGATACATTTAACTAAGAGAAAAATCTTTTACTTCAATATTATTAGATGTAGGTAGACGCCCAGAAAAATTTCACTTTTGCAATTTTCAAAAAAAAATCGGTATTTCAACGAAAAGGAGACATGCTCTATTCTCATAAGCGTTCTGTAAAGTACCCTCAAAAATCAAAACTCCCAAAGCCTCAAGTTCATTCAGATCGATGAGGGAATATAAATTATAAACAAAATCGGCTGAACGGTTTAGGCGCTAGCGTTGACCACGGACGGTTGGACGGACGGATGGACGGACGGACCATCGTAAGTACGGACAAACGGACGGACGGATGGACGGACGGACGGACGGACAGACGATTGAACAGACTGTCGGACAGACGAACGGACAGTGGATGGACGGACAGACAGACAGACATTTTGCTGTCAATAGATTTTTCGGTTACTAGGACCCACAAAACATGAATTCTGGCTATAACACGTGATATAGGATTTTTTGTACAAATTTAGTAACCAGGTCCTGACAATAAGTTTTTCAGGCTAAAATTTAACTTTTTCAGGGGCATGACTACATAACTTTCTCTTCTTACAAAATACCTTCGTAAGGGCACAAAATAGATTAGATTACATGTATTCAGATAAGATTAGATTTATTCAGTCAAAAAACAGTAAAAACTGTATATGACGTAGGGGGGAGAAGATTATTCTTCCCACGTTTTCCTGAGTTCCAGAATCACTTCCCACCATTTTAAATATGAATAGTTGAGAGATGAGTAAATGTTTAACATAAATAAATAAAAATAAATTTTAAAAATAAATTTTAAAAATCGCAAGATTAGCAAGAATTGAAAAATAGTCATTTTTGTTTCCGAGTTATAGAAAACATATATTCATCGCTACACGAATTGCAAGTATGATTTTTCTGCATTTCTAACAAAATAACAACTCGTCCTTACCTCTACTCTTACCCATTACAAGCAAAAGGAGAGTTCAACAAAACGTGCGCATAGTGAAGCTACATTTACGCCCAGAAGCAAAACAAGGGCCATCTCAGCATTCGCTCAATGGATCAGGGAAACTGGACAAAAACCTGATCGAGATGGGGGTCATTGACCCGGAAGCTGAAGTACACTATTTGTTACGAACATATTAAGTCTTTTAAAAAAATTATACAATACAAATGTAAACTAATTCATTATATATCACTTTTTAGTTAAAATAGACATTATTTTTCTTTTTGATAACCAGTATAGTCTCTAATTGTTTAGAAACAGTTATGCAGCAGAAAATATTTTACTTTTAACTTAAATTCGTGAACCGACTTCAATTGTTTAATGTCATCTGGCAGTGCGTTGTAAAGTAACGTACATGTATGTGGATTTCTGATAGTGAGCTGTTGATACTGACACTTAATGAACGTGATTTTTACGACGCGTGTTGTAATTATAAATATCAGTATTGCATGAAAATATGTTCCTACCGTTAAGTAAGTCACTTTTGACAAGTATTACAGATTCGTAAATATATAGGCAAGGCAGTGGTAAGATTCCAAGCTCAATGAAGAGAGGCTTGCAACGGTAACGCGGATGGCATTTTTTCATTATTCGAATAATTTTCTTTTGCGATCTAAATGTCTGAGTACTACATGATGAGTTTCCCCAGAATTTTATACCAAGTAAAAATAAAATTTCTTTAGACATACCTGCAGTTGTTTTTGAGCCATTTTAATTGTTTTTGTTGATGTTCTGGTTCTTGTTCTGGAACAAAGCACAAAAACCACGTGGGTTAATTCGACTATTGTATGAACGTCGATTATTGTATGTGGATTTAGTACTGAACACTCAATAGAATCGAAATATATTTTCTTTATCTCACGTTTCGTCAAAATATATTTTTCCTCTTCAGAGAAAACTATGTGAATCATTTCGCATTTTTACACATTTTGGACATCGAAATGCAATGTACGTGAAAAGTTACATAAATAGGGCAGTACGTGAAATTACATGAGTATAGAGTAAACACTTAAGGAGTAATTTTAGAAAAATGCAATTATAAATTATTGTATATTTATTTGGATATTAATTATTTCTATTGGGATATTTGTATATTAATAGGTTAAGAAGGTAATAATTAAGGGTTAAGAATCGAAGAAAGAAATACATAAATGCTATTTGGGTGTTACGTAATTCTACGATGGTCGGAGGGAAGTACAACATTTGTTGGCATATTATTTGTTGGCACCTTATTTTTGAAGCGTTTACGATCACTAAATTACGCATCTGGAAGTTTGCAATACTGAATTAATTTTCCTTAAATTCGAAACAAGTTGACTCAAAGAATAATAATTTAAAAACAAATTGAAATTACAAAGACCAGTACGGAAATTTATTATAATTATGTTCAAAGAAATAATTTATTACTAATCACTTTTTATCTCAGTACTCGCCTGACCGCTGTGGTGTGCGGATCGTTCCCGCAGCTCCGTAGTGTCTTACCTTGCTCGCCCGCGAGGGCGCCAAGATAAGGAAAAGTCTAGCGATAACAACCAGTGCGCACTAGCTCTAAGTGAACAGTTACAGTTGTGAAGCATAACGGTGTTTCATCCTATTCATATTCAAATCAACTTAACAAAAGATAACATATACTAAAACTCAGTCGATTACCGAAGTATTTTCGGGTACGATCAGTGGCATGTAGTGCGATTGCATGCTACTGACACCCGGGAAGCTGTTTACTTCAAGAAATGTCATCCGAAGAATCAACAGGCAGCGACAGCAACGCCATGGATCATGATTCATCTGCTCCCGTCAACCTGACGCAGAATGTATGGCAAATATACACACCAGCTCGGTCAAAAAGACCGAACCCTGACGTCCTCGACCCTGATGCTAATAGAAGGGTAAGGCAAAAGACAGCGTCTTGCGATAGTAATACTAGTGTATATACAGTTCCCACCAAGAATCAATTCAGTGCTCTTGATATAGAAGGTACAACAGAAAACAATGAGGAAACCTTTTCAAAAACCACTGTACCTCCAATATTCGTGCCAAATGTGAATAATGTTCCAGCTATGATAAAGTTTTTAAAGGAAGCCTTAAAAACAGAAGATTTCGAAATAAAATCTCTAGCAAACGACAAAATTAAAATAGCGCCGAAAACTCCTAATACCTACAGGGAAATAATAAAACATTTATCAGCCAACAGTCACGTATACTATACATACCAGTTGAAACAAGAACGTGCGTATAGAGTTGTCTTGCGACACATACATCATACGGTAGATGTAAAAGATATCAAGGCTGCGCTTCTGGAAAAGGACCACAAAGTTAGAAACATTATAAATGTTCGCCACAGACTAACTAAAACACCTCTGCCTCTATTTTTTGTAGACCTTGAGCCCAAACCTAACAACAAAGAAGTGTTCAAAATTAACCGACTGTTAAATTGTGTTGTTGCTTTCGAACCACCACGCCTGAAACGCGAGATAGTACAATGCAAAAACTGTCAGAGATATGAACATACCAGATCGTATTGTGCATACCCGTATAGGTGTGTTAAATGTGGAAAAGAACACGACCCAGATAAGTGTTTAAAAGAAAAGCAAAGTCAACCAACTTGTGCTCTGTGTGAAGGCAATCATCCCGCCAACTACAAAGGTTGCAAAGTATACCAAGAAATACTAAAAAGGAAAGGGTACAGCAACTCAAGTAAACACAGAATGTTTCAACAAGAGACGCATGTGCAGACACAAAACAGTAACATTGAAACTACTTATTCTCACGAAAACTCAAGAAGCAGACATGTAAATGCAGGAACATGGGCCGATGTTGCGCGATCAAAGCCTGTAGAAAGACATGAACACAACGACAATAGCCATTCCATTATGAATATTATACAGCACTCCTTTGAGAGGTTTGAAAACATACTAATGCAGCAAAGTCAACAAATAAACTCTCTCATCAACCTCATAACGTCGCTTGTCTCCAAACTATCTAATGCCTAAATTCCTTCGCATTGCAGCTTGGAACGCCAACGGCTTGGCAAATCATCGCCAAGAAATCGAAATATTTCTCAACGAAAACAAAATAGACATGCTACTCATCTCTGAATCTCACTTCACAGAAAGAAGCTACTTTAAACTGAAGAACTACACTTTATACGATACTAAACACCCCAGTGGCAATGCCCATGGTGGCACAGCAATATTAATAAAAAGCACTATAAAACATCAAGAACAGGAAGCTGTACAGGAACAGGATATTCAAGCAACAACTGTACAAATTATGGACTGGAGTGGACCAATTACCATCAGTGCCATTTACTGCCCTCCAAGATTCAAAATAGACAAACAACGATTTGAAACCTATTTTAAGTCTCTAGGAAATAGGTACATGGTGGGAGGAGACTACAATGCCAAACACACGCAATGGGGATCCAGGCTCATCACCCCAAGAGGGAGAGAACTGCTGAAAGCAGTTACCTCACTTCAGCTAGAAACCATTTCTACAGGAGAACCTACCTACTGGCCTACCGACCTAACCAAAACCCCAGATGTAATTGATATAATCATAACAAAAGGAATCCCATCCACTAACTGTATCATAGAATCTTCCCACGAACTGTCCTCTGACCACACTCCAATAATTATCACAGTCGGCAACAAAATTATTCTACAATCCCCTCCCGCGTCACTAACGAACAGAAAGACAAACTGGAACTTGTATAGAAAACAGATATCTATGAAAACAAACATCCGATTCCCACTAAAATCAGCTGACCACATAGACGAAGCGACTGAGTATTTAATACAAAATATTCAAGAAGCAGCTTGGACCGCTACACCGCAACTTCACTACACCCAAGGCTGCGTGAAATATCCAAAAGTTCTTTTGAACAAAATAGCCGAGAAAAGAAGACTAAGAAGAATCTGGCATACTTCAAAATATCCTGAAGACCGTACCAACTACAACAGAGCAACTAGGCAACTAAAACGCCTCCTAAACGAATTCAACAACAACAGGTTTCAAGATTTCATAACCAACCTTACCCCAACAGAAGATACCAATTACTCCTTATTTAAAGCCACAGGGAAGCTAAAAAAACCGACCAAATCAAATCCCCCAATCAGGGACGAAAACAAATGTTGGGCAAGAAACCCCACAGAAAAAGTGTCTACCTTTGCCAAATTCTTTGCTAATGTATTCCAGACTCATCCCATTATAAATACTAACCAAGAGCAACAAATCAGAGATTATCTTAACTCCCCAAACCAAATGACTCTTCCAATCCCGCACTTCACTCCCAGAGAAATTACCAAAACCATAAACGCCTTATCAAACAAAAAAGCTCCTGGCTATGACTTAATTACAACACCTCTTCTCAAAGAACTACCACGAAAAGGCAAGACTATAATTACTGCATTGTTCAACAGCATTATAAGAACAGGGCACTACCCGGAGCAATGGAAAGTAGCCCAAATTCAAGTTTTTCTCAAGCCTGGGAAACCTCCACATGAACCCTCATCCTACCGTCCCATCAGTATACTTCCCATTCTATCCAAAGTATTTGAGAAACTTCTTCTATCAAGATTACGTCCTCACATTGCAACCAATAACCTAGTCCCTGATCATCAATTTGGTTTTAGACAACAGCATTCTACCGTCGAACAAGTTAATAGAATCACCAACTACATTGAGAATTGCTTCCAAGAAAAGAAATACTGTTCAGCCGCCTTTCTAGACATTGCCCAAGCGTTTGATAAAGTCTGGCACGATGGACTCTTATTTAAACTCAAGAATTTTCTACCGTATCCCTTCTTCAACATTATCAGATCTTTTCTATCCCACCGCACCTTCCAAATCAAATATCAAAATGAATTATCTGAATTCCATCCAATCAAGGCCGGAGTACCACAAGGTAGTGTACTCGGCCCTATCCTATACCAGCTCTATACTACTGATATACCAAAATCAGATAAAACAACTATAGCCACTTTTGCAGATGATACGGCCATATTAGCTTCGGATGACGATCCTAATGAAGCATCAAGACATTTACAAGAACATCTCACAATGATTGAAGATTGGGCCAAAAAGTGGAAAATAAAAATCAACGAAAATAAATCAGTCCATATAACCTTTACCCTGAGAAAAAACAAATGTCCTATTGTCCACATCAACAACAATCCAATAGTACAGGTGGAAAGTGTAAAATACTTGGGAATACATCTAGACAAACGGCTAACGTGGAAGCATCACATCTTAGCCAAAAAAAAGCACCTTCAACTTCAAACAAGAAAACTATACTGGTTACTAGGATACCACTCAAAACTATCACTGGAAAATAAACTGTTGATTTATAAAGCTATCATAATTCCAATATGGACTTACGGCATTCAAATCTGGGGCACAGCAAGCAAGAGTAATCTCTCGATCATACAGAGATTTCAATCCAAGACCCTAAGAATGATCGCGGCAGCACCATGGTTCATCACAAATGCAGCACTGCACAAGGACTTAAAAATGCCCACTGTCTTGGAAAGAATAGAATTTATCAGCTCAAACTATCTCCAGCGCCTTGAAAACCATCCAAACCACTTAGCCCTCAACATCCTAGACAATAGTGCAGATATCCATCGACTAACCAGAACCTCACCCCTACAACTCCCATATAGATTTTCAACAAATAACTGAAACATTACCCTCAGCTAATAAACTATCCCACTTGCAGCCAACCCAAAATAATACTTGCTTTTTGTTATAGTATGAAGAAATAGATGAAGAGTACCGATGGGATACCTTCACTGGAAATCAATCATTGTCATAACAAGTCTACAACAACATATTTACTTATTATTTTGTAAAACATAGATTGTAAATTTTCTGTAATAAAAAAAAAAACTTTTTATCTCTGTCTCTCAGAACTAGAAACTACTTCAAAACTAGATATTACACAACTTGACATTCAAATATTGAGGATTTTATAAACAATAAACTGTGTCATACAAGTTTTCAAATGCGGTAGTTGGAAACTGATTGAAGTTTTCAAAAAACTTTATATGAAGTCATTTCAAGCTCTTACTGTCACAAATGCAGTAGTGTTTACAAATCGCCGGAAATGTGCATATTAACGGGGTGAGATCTTTCATAAAATTTACATGTGTAATTATTGAAAATACAAAAATACTCTACATGCAACTACAAAAGAAGTGGCTTATTTGAAGATTCTTGGTAGAATATATAAGCCAAAAGTGCCCCTGAACACACTTTTTACCGAAAAAATTATCAAAGTTATTTAAACTTATCAAGAGACACCACGGTACCGCTTTTTTTACAATATCCATAATGCATATTAATAATTTATAATTTCAGTCATCGACTTCATTTTTGAGTTGTCTGAGGTAATCAAGATAAGTTCATGATATGTGTTCGTACACATGAAGGTATAGAGAAGTTTTGTAATGAATTTGTATGAAGGGTCTATCATACAAAGAATCTTAATTTTTGAAATTCAACAATGCATAAATAGTTATTACACAAAATCTTCAATAAAACTTTTAATATATTAATCTATTTCATGCTGAATGTTTTAAAAAAACTAATTCCCTTTTATACTGTCCTCCTCTAAGGTCCCTCTTATCACATCTTATCACATCTATCAATTATTCTGAGAAATTAACATTCAGAAGTTCTACAAAATCATATATAACTCAATCAAAGTCAAAAGGAATCTGTGTTTCGAGTCAACACGGGGGAATCGTGGCTACCTGAAAGAAAATAGGATACGCCAAAACTGCATGATATAAAATATTATACGGATGTAAAATTTGTTTTTTTTGTTGTTATTTAAGGTCGCATCAACTACTAGGTCATTAGCGACCGACCACTATTGCGTGTAACTGTATGATAACTACGAGAATGACACGATATGATGATAATAAGGGTGTGAAAGTGCGAACACAACTATGCCCGAGGTGGGACTCGAACCCGCGACCCTTCGGTCGGAGATCGCTACGGCCATCCGGAACGGCAAAATTTGTTTTGCAAATAAAATAAAACCTCGTGGGTATGATCACTGCATGGGAGAATTTAAAGGTTGCGGATTGTGTAGAAAGTAACAATACAAAAATGGAAATAAATATATTCAATCAACTTTATTTAAATCATAAAACGATATGTATTAATTCCTATTTTTCACAGTACTACCACAGTATTACCTAGCTATATATTATACAATTTATTTTGTGATATTCTCTTTCAATACAAAGCGATTAGTTTTCTATTTCCTTTGGTCTCGGCTAGCTATTCGGACTTGCCACATTCTCTTGCCAGCTCCCATCTATAGCCGACCAAAGTACTTTCAGAAATTTTCTTAATTCTTCGGTTTCCTAACACTAGAACGGAAATATTTTTAAGAATATTAGAAAAGAGTAAAATCTCGACATAAATGGCAATTTTCTTTGAAAAATTTGGAACATTTTTTAAAACATTAGCGCGTCTGTAAATTTGAAATTTGAACCTCTTTTCACAGAAAACTACTGAGTTTTAAAAAACACACATTAAGTCATTTCAAGCTCTTCAAATTACAAATGCAGTAGTGTTAACAAATTGTTAGAAATGTGCATATTAATGGCGTGAGATCTTTCAAAAACCTTACATGTGTAATTAATGGAAAAACAAAAATACTCCAAAAGCAAATTCACATCACATTAAAGTGTGCAATAAGCACTACCTTTTTGAAACGTTTGAAGAAAAAAATTGGGGCAGTTTTGGAGAAAATGGCGTTCGAGAGTTTCTAAAAATGCTGAATTTTGAGCTAGTTTTCACAGAAAACTGTTTTCGAGAAACTTTATACGACATTATTTAAAACACATATACTCATAAACATAATAATGTAA
Organism: Gryllus longicercus; assembly: GCA_038098605.1. Lineage (NCBI taxonomy): Eukaryota > Metazoa > Arthropoda > Insecta > Orthoptera > Gryllidae > Gryllus > Gryllus longicercus. Next base: position 2,614,571 of record JAZDUA010000001.1, read on the forward strand.
ACAATTCGCCTCTAACATTAATATTAACGACGTGAATGACAAGTCAAAAATTTACATTTTTGTAATTTTTGAAAAAAATAATAAACTGATATTTATGTCAACTGATAGAGTACATTAGGTATTATCCTCACCAAAAGTTTTTAAAAAATGGAGCATTTTTTGAGAAAAAATAATTTTAAATTGCACATATTGCTCGCAATATTGCGTGAAAACTACTAAAATTTTTTAAAAAATGTGCATATGAAAGAACTCACTATGGAGCACAAATTTTATTTGAAACAAAAATAACTACCTTCTATTTTGTAATTGTAGGACAACGCCCAAAAAGTTTATAATTTTAGAAAATTTAAAGTATATTCTGAAAATCGGTTCTTTGCCACCTTTATACAAGAAATTTTTATATATACATTACTCCATTTTTACAAGAAATTTAAAGAAAAAATTTGGAATCGTTTTTCAGTAAATTTTGAAACTGTCCGGGGTGCTTCATGTAAAGTACCCCTAGATTTTGAAGAATTTTTTTCAAAATTGCAGCGCCTCAATCTAGTCAGATCTACTGGGATATATCAGCCGTGAAAAAATCCCATATATGGTTTAGGCGCTAGTGGTGGTCATAGTCTGTCGGGTAGACGGACTGTCGGGTAGACAAACAGACGGACAGAGGGACAGGCGTGCAGACGTGCAGACGTGCAGACGTTCAGACAGATGATTTGAAAAAAAAAACACTTTTTCGGTATCAGGGGACCTCAAAACGTGTATTCTCCTAAATATCGAAATTGATTTTCTGCAGCATTACATAACTATTCCTATACTATGTATATTACTCCGTATATACGTATGTATACGGGAAAGAAAAAACATGTGGATAGTGGATTGTGGATAGACACCCGCAGATAGAAAAGTTTAAAAATCGCAAACAAGGGAAGAATGAGATTTATGTAAAAGACGATATTTTTAAAAATTAAAGAAAATAATTGTTTAAATTCTATTATATATTACAACTTTTATACATTTATTTCAATCTGTATATTTCAATTTATAAATAGTTTCAAAATAAAATCTGGAAAAGAAAGATTCAGCGCTGTAGTGGTCTAACCTGAAAAAAAGAAAAAAGAGTTTTTGGCGCCACTTGTCAGTAAGAATGTAAACTATGTTTGACCAGTTTTTCTCTATAAAGTTAAGTATGAAGTCGCTATTCTTTCTCTTCACAATGTTTTCTTACCAGATTACGAAAATTTATCCCTATTTTTCACTGTTTGCATAAAACGTTACTGTTTTTTAAAACGAATTGTTTTTTACTCCGTACATTTTCAAAGCCCCATACCACCCTTTCTCCTCTGCAATAGCTGTTTCGACAATAGTGATTCTCTGAATTGGTTCGTGGGACTGCCAGGCTTCAAATTTAGTAAATGATCTGGAGACGCAAAAAGTAGCAATTCTGCTTAATTCACTCGACGAGTGGCTATGCCGGAGAGACGTCGTAGTAGCAGATGCGACTTTCGGCACTTCCTGGACGACAGCAGAGCCACGATGGTCAACGGCAGTTTCTGAATGAGAGAACATTATTAGTGAACCTGTAGCGAAAAACTAGATTTCTGGGAGGAATTTATAGCAATACACCATTTGTGATACTTCCGCTCAAGAGAAAACAGTGCGTGATCTGTACCTATTGATTTTAGATCTTCGGGAATTATGGATTATTAACATAGGGTACAGAGAACTAAATTGAGGAAGGTGACATATCCAATGTGTGTTATGTTGAATAGAGGACTCCATTCCATAAATACACTTATTCCAAAGAACAATGCATAGTTGATATTCCGTAAAATGTTACAATACTAGGGCTTTTCGCTTAAATTATAGTGTCTTCTATGTTCAATGACAGTTTGGTTATCGATGTCCTGAAAGTGAGGTGCACTTTGGTGTTCCTTTTTGGTCTGTTATTTGGTTTCGTTCTTTAGATTGGCATGTTTACTTTTAGCAGCTCATTAATATTCATATATCAACTTACAATCAAGTAGAAGCTAAAAATTAACTAATGTAGCCCAAAACGTTCATTGATAACTTTATTCATAATTCATCTATCTGTAAATACCGTAAAAGAGAAGGGGAGTTTTTCCTAAGATCAAGAAAATTTACGGAAATTGTACTTCTCAAACGTATGTCATATACTGTTTTACTTTCTTGCTACCGAGTAGTGAGTTCGGAATAGCTTGGAATAAATGTGATGTAACATTGGCCGGAAAAACGGTGAATGCTTGCCAGAAAAACTCTTATTGCAGGGCTCTAGTAACGAAAAAGTGAATAAATCTAGAACTATCAACTTCCTTAAAGATAAAAAAAATCTGTAACACGTGGTAAAGCCAGAATCCATGTTTTATGGGTCCTTGATACCGAAAAATCGAATGACGACAAAACGTCTAAGTGCGTCCGTAGGTTTGTTTGGCAGTCCCTTCGTCCGTCCGTCCGTCCGTCCGTCCGTCCGTCCGCCCGCCCTTGAATTATTGAATTAATGCTTTTTTTACGTGGCGAGACTCGGGCCACCAGGCCCGCTCTTCCGTCTGACCACGCAAATTTCGCTACACTCCTTTCACTAACTAACGGAGAAAAGAGGTGTTTATTGGGCGACGAAAGGGCGATTTGAATGTAGCTCAGAGGCGTCATTTAGGCTTGAGGATCTTTTACATGCAAGTAAATCTGCTAACATAGGACAGCCGGCTTTACTTCCCCTCCGAAGGAAGCCCTTCTGTATTTCCACCCGTCTATTCGTCGGTGAACAACGCTAGCGGCTAAACCGTTCAGCCAATTGTCTTCGAAATTGAGATTCCTCAATCGATCTGATTGATGTCGGGGACCCTTCAATTAGAAAGCGATAATTTAATTTTGGAGGGGGACTTACATAAAGACTTTGGAACATTTTCAAAATTTTCCAAAAACTGGCTCCATCGTTTTTTATTAAATTTTGTTGTTGGATAGTTTGAAAGACGTTTAAGAGAATGGAGCAGGTCTCATGTTCGCTGAAAACCCTGATTTTTCGAAAATTGCAAAAGTTCATTTTATTTCATAACTATAATTTTCACATGAGGTTTCAGAATTTTGGTTTGAGGCTCGTGAAAGTATAGCAGAAAGTCTGCACTCACGATGAATGCCTAGTTGTTTTTCTTGAAAGCAGCCCGCAAAGAAGATTAAACAAAATAGGGAGTACTTACTATTTGGAGAAAATTGGGCTCATTTATACTAATTTTCAAACAAGATTAAAAAACTTAGAGGAATGTCGAATATAACTGACAGAAATTCGAATCATTATAGACCAGTACACAAGAAGCAGTAATACAAGCTCTATCTCCACAGTCATGTCGCCGACTATCGATGCACCACGTGATATGGGCTCTAGTTCTCAATGGCAGATCCAAGCGAATAAAACGATGTCGAGATTATAGCCGATTTCTATCACATCAAACAGGAAGCGTTCCCCGCTGTGCATCTGGACAGGAGACAATGCTTCTCGAAACGCACACGGGAACATTATTAAACCTACAAGCCAATACAGGCTCGCCACGTAAAATAAGGCATTAATTCAATTCAATTCAATTCAGTTCAATTCAGTTCAATTCAATATACTCTTGCAAAATTCTGCAAAAATGTGCAATAATATCGCAATATACATTTTTAAATAAAACTACCTAAAACACCATTTTTGACAAAGATATGAGATGTGCATTGTAGAACATCAGGAAAGGTGAAAATTTACATAATGTACTTTCTTAGATGAAAATGCACGTCAACATACTTTCTAAATGTGCTTGGAATTTTTTATCACACACAAAATATGACAAACTAAGAAAGTACCTATGCAATTTTTAAAATTGAAATAGCAATGTTAATTGAATATTTTGGATAGAAATTTTACATTTTTGGAACCATACAAATTATTCATTTGGATTGTATACAAATCAATCAAATCACGAGAGTTTTACGACTGAAGTTAGAGGATCAAATGTCACGTAAACTATACACTGAAAAGAAAAAAATGTCATTTTATAAAAATGACAGCTATAATAGCAAATTATTGATGTTCATTATATCGATCTCTAGAAAGAAAATTACTGAAATTGGAGAAAACTTACAGAGGAACATTTCCTGCAACAATGAAAGTAGTATTTTTTTTTCAATATAAAATAACAAGAGAACGGAGAGTAAAATGAAGATTTCAATACAGATATCAATGTTGTCTAAACTACAAATATATTATAGTGTATTTTATATTTAAGTATTGTTATTTTCAAAATTTCAGTTACTATGCCGTCTCTCAAACCAATGTTGCTTTTATTGTCATGAAGTATTTGCTCTCGGATGTCCATGGATGTCAGAGAATTAGATCCCAGATATTTATTGGAATTAATAATTTTATTTGAATTCTTTTCAGTTACTAGTAGTTCCGATGTAAAATAATATAGTTTTCAAATTTATATTCCTTATTTATTAAAATGTTCATGGCACATTTCTCAAAATATGAGTCAGAGGCAGCAAAAAATGTACGTAGGATTTGAGCATTCCTAAGCCCTGTTTTCTTGTCAAATATGGTTGTGTGATAATTCCAAAATACTTTTGCTGACGTTCCTCTAAGAGACTATTTATAATATATAATTATGAATTAGTATGCATTTGAAACAAAATATGTGAAAATGTTTGAAAGGAAAAGAATGAGTTTTTGCCAAAAATAATAGTTTTGGAGTTAAAAACAGACATTCTTTAGATCATCCTGGGTTGTTGGGTTTGTTTTGAAAATATTGAAAACAGACAAATTTTAAACAATGTACATTATGCAGCAATTTGACAATTTATTTGGAGTTTTTAAATTAATGACTTTCGAAATTACTTTTCCGAGTAAATAAAACTAAATAAAGTCAAATTAGATCCAAATCCCTCTTAACATGTAGCTTCCAAATTTCAGTCAGAATTGTGATCATTGTAGCTAAGTTCCTGCAGTAGTACACTCTTATGCCAATAAATATATGCATAGAAAAGAATCCTATCGAATGGCTTCAAAGATGGAAGATACTCTCATCACGTCTTGCGTACGCCAGAAGAGAGCGTGCGCGTCACGTGGTGTGGCCCTAAAAGTGCGCGTCGTGGCGTGAATTGGTTACCGTCCCCGTATCTCTGCCGAGATAGCATATTGGGAAATGCTGAATGCCTGGATAGAAATACGAGTATCATGAAGCGTTCAAGAGAAGCCGCTTCGTGGGCATACGCGAAGTTGATTGGCAGCTTCGGCGCATCCCAAGCATATGGATACCCTAGGTCCTATTACAGTGCCGATATTAGATCCAATTTATACTCTATCTTTTGAAAAACAATCCCGGAGTTTTAACAAACGCGCTCATGGGGTTTGAGCGCGTTACTTTTGGGGGTTCCAGAACCCACATTGCGCATGCGCCCGTTTGCGAAAATCCCAAAATCTTGAAAATGAAGCTCGTAAATCGGATCCAAGAGGAAAAATACCGCCCAAAAGGTGACTGATTTTTTTTTTTTGTGCATTATACTTTGAATCATTTGGGTTGTACTCGGTGTAAAATTGCCTGATCATCCGGTCTTATATCTATTTTAATGAAATATCGAAAGGACGTATGTATTGGTTAAAATCAATTCTTTACCTACCTGAAATTAGAAGTCAATTCGGACATATCCTTTTGAATTAGGTTGTCAATATGAGTGGTGCAAATGATACCATTGCAGGATCTTGGAAGCAGTGGATGGAGCCAAACGCACACAATTAACAGGAAGGGACGGGAAGACTAGACAAACTACTCTTGGAGATTATTATTACAAAATTAAAAACTTGATAGATTCTGAATGAGCCTTCACCTGCCCTTTCGAACATTTAGCAAACAGTAGAACCTGCGATGAACTATCTCATGTCCACCACCATTCCAGCACCATGGTGGGAGATTACGCTCACGCCGACCTTGGCGACTCAGATTTACCGCTCACTTATGTCAGCAAAGTTTGGATCAGTGTCATGTCAGGGAATCACAGACTGGCGCAGAATGACCATTTGTGCTCAGCGACGAAACACGATTCCGTATGGGCGGAAATGAGCGACTGCCCCGTCCCTAGGCAAATGGCCTATTTTTCTGTCGACCGCCACACCTGTCAATGACCATGTGTCATGCGCGATGTGACTGGCTATGACGAGAAGTCAATTTAACGGCACGTCTCTATTCTGATGAGATCCTGCTACCAGTTACTATACCGTTTTTCTATTCCCTCTCGGAGACCCCGTTCCAGGTAGACGTCCGATTGATAGGCTGCTAACAAGCCACAGATCCATGGCCCGCTCCATCAACCCCCGAACCACCTTCATAGAAAATGCATTGGCTGAAATGTGTCGCGTCTCACACCCAGATCTCACCCTCTCTATATCCTTTTCAGGAACTGTGTGCGTTGTTTCAAGAGGCCTAATAAGTATTGCCGTAGGATGTCAACCTACACTTATACGAGATCATACCGCAACACCTAGCGATTTGTTTGAGAAGCAGAGGGAGTTACCCTGCCCACTGAGAACAGCTCTACGTCAATTCACTAAGAAGTAAATATTCTTCACTGCTGATCCGTCTGAGTGCAATCTTTAGAATATGAGTGTAGATGTAGCTGGTTAGACAAACCTTCAACATACGCTTTCCATCGAGTAAGTTTATTTACAAGGGGTATTTTTTATCTTTTATTTAGATAACTTTTATTATATAGGATAACTGGCTACATATTGTCAACAGTTTTTAGTTCTAAACTTTTTTATGTAACACTGATTTAGTTCTGAGACATTTGGATGTACCAACGGAAATTAAATTTCTTTGGCTACATTTTTTTTATTCGTGAATGAATTCAGTCGAACGTTTAGTCATTATAAGTTATCAAGTCAAGATATAACAACTACACAAGGGGGCAGGTTTGCTCAGGCCTTGATGTAGGTTGACACTAGCATACTGCAGATCGTCATTCTAATTTCCTGAGAGTGTGGAGTATTTGATCAATGTAAAAATGAATAATTTGCAATGTTTTTATGTACACAAATAAATGCAAACATGTTTGGTTTTGCAAAACCAGTCACCGATTGCACTTGAACATCCTCACATTGGCAACTACAGCATTCTTTGTAATTTGAAAATTAAGAATTTAAAAATCAGTCTTACTTTTATTTAATCTTTTACCTCTATTTAATAAAAATGCTTCTTGTGATTTTTTGGAACATTAAGTAGTATACCTTATTTAATTGTCTCAAATTTCACGCTAAAGAGTACTTGAATCTGCGATAGTAAAGCAAGGGAACGTTGCACATTTTATAAAATTAAATAAATATGTCTTTAAAAATAATTGAATAATAACTCTTTAGAAAACTAAACACTGGTTGGTAAGGCAAAGTTAGGGCCCAGTCATGTCCGCTAAGGTCAAGTTGTCTTTGTCGTGTGAAGATCGAGAAAGGGGGAACCCTTCCCCTGGTACGGGTACTCTATCGCTCCACCGCACCTACGAACGGCGTGCTGCTGAAGCTACTATATGAAACGTGTGGTCGGCCTCTAATATACCCCCTGTCGAGTCATTCCTCGAGCGGCAGGAGAGCCCACGCAGTGACCCCACTAAGTTGTTATGAACTGGACCAAAACACGGGAGTCATAGCACAGCACCTTGTTGAAAATGCCAAGGAAATGATGAATTCAGTACAATTCAGTGATGCTTTATTTTACGTGGCGAGCTCAGACCATCAGGTCTGCTCTTCTCCCTAGCCACGTGAGTTTCGCAATGCTCTTTTCACCGGCTAGCAGCAAAAGGCGGTATCAATTTGGTAATGAAACAAGCGATTATTATTTAGGTCAGAGGCTTCTTCCAGGCTTGGAATTTTTAAAAAAATGATTTTTCTACTTTTGGAAAGGTATCAGGAGTGACAGGAAAGTTTAATTTATCGAAATATTAAGTAGTAGAGAAACGACGCCAATAGTGGCCACTACGTCAGTAATACGAATAGCCTTTTCATAAAAACAATTGAAAAATAAGAATTGAGCGCTTACAAATTCATTCAAAATTTCAGAGCGAGGAGTTTCTGCATTCTAGAAGTGATAATTTCAGTGACAGTCATTTATTTCCATGCACGTATTTTATATTTAAAGAATAAGTTGAAAACATCTTATTAACATTGACATTGTAATAATATAATGAAACATGACGGGTACATTTGTGGTCTTTTTTGGTATCAGACACGCTCGGGAGGTAGACCAATACCAAAATTGTGCAATTTTTCATTGGCCCCTACAGAAATAAAATCGGAGTTTGGAAATGAATTAACTAAAAGAAGAACAAATTACAAAGTTGCCATATTTGGACAAGGATATAATCAGAAACGGATGTAATACCAATATTGCCAATTTTGGTTTTGAAATAACGAGTTTAATACAGTAGGTTTAAGAATGTTGAGAAACAAGGAAAATATTCATAACTGTGACCACTACTTGTGCTTTTACTTTAATTGTGAATAAATATAACAGCAGCCATGGTATCAAATTAAAATGTCAGGAAAAAGTTTTATTTTGTGAAGATGGTATGCATAAACAATGTCTGTGAATGGTTGGCACTGACCCAACTAACTCTAATTGTAAAAGTGCCAACCAGCTCTAAACCGGATTTTTTAATTGCAATGGTCATCAATGTTATAAGGAAACTCAAAACAAACAAAACTAGTGGTGCTAAAACAACAAGTACTTCTTAACCCTTAATACTATTTATATATAATATATAATACTATTTATATATAATACTATTTATACCACACGTTCTCTCCGAATCAATACATCTCAATCATCATTTTTGTACAACTCATCGTTGGAGCAAAAACTACACATTTTCAAGCAAATATCAACACAAATTTGACAGTTATAACTGCTTATCATACAGCTAAATGATGCTCCAACAATGAGATGCAATTCACAGAAATTTAGCAGCTGTCTCGTTGCGCGGAATGCCATTGTTGCATTCCAATCTGATATTCTCTGAAGGCTAATACTTTTTCCTTTCACATATTTCAAATAGATTTTAAATAATTCCTAAAAGATTAATTTGTAAACGTATAACAAAAGCTCGCATATAATAAACGAACACAGAAATATAAAATAATACACAAATTCTAACTTAGGTAGCATCCCACTGACTGGAATCACTTTTACTACATTAACGAAGCGCCAGAAATTCGGAGCGGGCGACGACATTTCACGCCAAATAACACCAAAAATACTCATATTTTCGAAAAATTCAACATGACCTTATTTGAAGATCTGTTTTTATTTAACACATTTCATTGAGAAAAAAGTGTATCTTCTCTATTGTAGCACCGTTCTCTAAAGTGTCCTACACGCTATCCTAGGTCAAAATTTAATTATTTTTTGAATTTTCGAAAAATCAGGCATATCAACGAACATGCGACCTGCACCACTCTCTAAAGCATCTTTTACGCTACCTAAGGTCCTATTTAATAAAAAAATACAAAAAAATGTTTAAACAAAATTAAAAATCGCCTATATATTTCACGTAAAACTACGCGAAAAGTACTCAAATTTTCGGAAAATTGTACGTGACCTTATTTCTAAATTTGTCTTTAAGGAACACAATTCATTATGGAAAAAATCTCTATCTTTAATATTTTAGTTGGAGGGAGACGCCGAACAAATTTTGAACTTTTGCAATTATCGAAAAGTTAGAATTTTCAACGAACCTGACACTTGCACCATTCTCTTAAACGTTCATCATACTATCCAATAACAAAGTTTAATCAAAAACGTTAGAGCCATTGTTGTTTTTTTTTTGAAAATTTTGAAAATCACTGGGGCTTCATCTAAAATCCCCCTCCTCAATTAAAATATCGGTTTCATATTCAAGGCCGACATACGATAGATCGATACGGGAATATAGTTTTGGAGAAAATCGGATGAATAGTTTAGCAGCCAGTGTTGTTCACAGACGGACAGACGTTTTGCAGTCAATCGAATTTTCGGTATCAAGGACCCACAAAAATGGATTCTGGCTACACCACGTGTTAGAGAATATCCCCCCTAAATTCAGCAACTGGATTATTCACTTTTTTCTCCAGGTCCCGGCATTAAGAGTTTTTCTGTTCCAAACTCTCCGTTTCTTTCGCGCCGTATTACATAACTTTCTCTCTAGCGGAAGCCAGAAGGTACAAATTTGATTGGTGAAACGCATTGGCGTTTAGTTGAGGGTTTCAGCTGAAAAAAATCAGCAAAATATTTCCTTTCCAATGTCACTGAAGAGAATCAATTAAATACAATATATTACTCTCCAAGCTCCAACAAATATTTGACACCACAATTCCACTATCATTGTACTGATCATACTGAGACGTTTGCGGGAAGTTAGTCAGATAATGAAGGACATGGTGCACAAATTTAGGGCTAGAAACTATGGTTTATATGCTACGTAGCAGACATATAAAATCCCGAGTGTCAACCAACCCGAGTTGCCATAAGCCCCGGTCTTCCCTAGCGAAAATAGTATTATATTTTTTATTAACTCGTCGGAGAAGAGGAACACTATTTTTCCTTTCTTAAGTGATAATTTTATAACAGCTGAAAGATAGAAAACGAGATAGAAATGTGAATATAATACGAACTCATATAATAAGATTATTAGTTATTTCTGATTATTTTAAATTTTCATATAATTTTATAAATAATGGGTATCTTTATGATTAACGTTGTCTTTACTGCTAGAAGGCAGACAAACGGCATAGGGGCTTGGAGAAGCAAGGCACAAATACCTAAATAGCCACTAAATGGACGCTATGGCATGGATGCGTAAGGCATGCATGTTTACAGTTCTATGTTAGGCAAGGAATACTCGTATATTCATAGTACCTAACTCATCAAATTTATGTCATTATCTTCATAGTGCCTTTCTATGACCGGTAACTATCTGTGGGATCTGTGTGCGACTTGTCAATTTGCGTGTTGCTTCTCGTACTTACTACGTGGTTTTAAAAGTATTTTCACAAAATTTTAAATACTTCATTAATTTACTCAGATAAGAATCTATAAGGATTATAATGTAGAAAAAATATGAGGTATTTGATTGATTGATTGCTGTTTCCGGACGCGTGAACTGCTAAGGCCATTAGTCCCGTATGTGTAGTGGATGTTTTATCACAGGAGGTGGTGGTGATCTTTTCTAGGCGAGATCTGTCGCCAACCTACAGGTCAGTTTGCGGGGTTTCCCCGACCACGTATCCCCCACCAGCGGGGCAGCACTCCAAACGGGAGAAGCTCGATGTTCCCGACTGGTCTTCCGACGTGTGATAGTGTAGTAAATGCGTGCTAAGTAAGGGATGAAGTCAGGACAAGCAAAACGAAAGAAAGATTGCGCGGTGCGTGGCCCGTTAGTTAGGGTACTGCTCCGACTTTCGCTTGACGTTGATACGGGGAACCACGGAAAACTACAGATGCGAGTAGCCGAACGCTAGAATTTTCCTTCAGACAGCGGTACAACTCGACAAAGCTAACTAGCCAGTGTCGAATATACTGCCACCCTCGGGACTCGAACCGCAGGGCCTCCCGGTCAGTCACTGCATTGACATCGGTTGAAGCCATGAGCCACATCAGCAGGTCATAAGGGAATTTATTTTGTAGTTTTGTGAGAGAGGTACGATGTTTAAAACGTTTAAGAACCTCTAATGTAGTTCCCAAATCATTTAATGTAAGATAAGTACATTATTTGGATCATGGAAGCAACGCCTGGGCTGGGAGCTATGGGACGAGGCGGGCGGGCGAGAGTGCGGGTGCGGGTCTAGTTGGGTGAGTGGGCGTGCGGGGAGATGGGTGGGTACTATGTGGATGGGCAGGTGGACTGGCGAGCAATCTGACAGACTGGCAGGCAAGGGGTCGGGCGCGTTGGCGCGAAGATGGGCGAAGCGTTTGTGGGTGCGAGTGTGGGCGTGCGTGGGAGGGCATGCGGGGGATGGGTGAGTAGATGGATGGATGAGTGGGTTGGCGGGTGGTTGAGTGAATAGACGACGGCTGATGTGGGAGCAAGGGTTAGTGGGCGGCAGGGTGGTTTGGGGCGGGTGGATTGTTTTTCGGGTGGGTGAATGTCGGAACGACGAGAGGGTGGGTGGGTGAGTGGTTGGGTAGGTGGGTGTCCTCGCGCCGCGGGCGCTGCCTCCGCCGCCGCTGGCAGAGCCGCGAGCGAGCGCCGCGCCGCGCCGGGGGCAGGAGCGCCGCTGCGTCAGCGGCGGAGGCGGCGGAGGCGGCGGGCGTGGCAGGGTGCTCGGAAACGGCGCCCGTAAAGCGTGCTTTGGGTCGTTTTATGGCCGGCTAGCAATAGGACGAAGTGAGCCCATTAGGCGTCTGCTGTGCGCCCGCGTCCGCTCCCGCGCCCGCACCCGCGCCCACACTCGCGCCCGCACCCGCGCCCGCACTCGCGCCCGCACTCGCGCTCACACCCACACCCCCGCCGGCCACCACCACCACCGCGGCGCCGGCTCTCATGAAAACTAGCGGTTCGTTAACGGGTTCTCTCTGCCTGCAGGTGACGCGCAAGCAATGCGGTGCTACTAAGAAAGCTCGGTTGGCACAGGAAGGAAACCACATGGACCTTTTTTATTTGTATGTAGGAAGAATAGATAGCTCGATATCTGCACAAGTTTATAGTTTCTATCCGGCAAATATTAATACTCAGCTTTATAAAAGCAGAATAAAGTGAGAACTTTTTGTAATTAATATATGTTCTATCGTATTTTCATATTAATTTCTCAGAAGATGGTTAAATATTTTCAAAACATATCAACCAATTTATCTTAACATTTTTCCTGATACATTTTATATTTGTTTAGTTTCGGCAGTTGTCATGAAGCAAAACATTACATTGAGGGCGACAGATTCACAAACAAAAAAAATCTAAGACTTTAAAATATTACAAATATTCAAAATTCACTGACATTTATGTTTCAGTGTCTTCTATAAGGTACTAGTAAATTTACAAAAGAATCATTGATAATTACGAGTCATTCAAATCCTGAACCACAAAACGAAAATGTTGAACTGCTGTTTCTAAAATTTCTAAAATTCTCTTCATATATTAATACGAATTCTCTTCTAAACATATGCAGATTGGAACACGTATGTACTCTTTTCAGGGTGAAATCTTGCAATATATATGCAAATGTATAGTCCGTTTGACGGTTTCGCGAAGTTCATTTCATACTCCTACGCGTACGAAATGTATTCAGAGAATTTTATCCTTGAAAAACAACGTTTCTTAATCTCTCTAATCATTTTTCGTATGCTTACGGCTGAATTTTAACATAATTTGGAGGTTGTTTTAGGAGAGTTAAGAGCCTTTCGACATGTAATTATGTGCTGCACACAAGACACAGTTTCCGCAATGACGATCTTAAATCTGACCTGATTAATATCCCACTACCCCTAGAGCGCACCACACCCGCAACAGAGCAAAGCAGTGGTCGGTGCTGTGTTTTCGTATGAAAAGCGTGTAGAGGGAGTAGTCCCAGTCACGAACCTTTCTTTTTCTGATGAAAGCAAACCTACCAATAACATTGCGTTTCCCACCGCGCATTTTCCTCATTTAATTCTCGCAGTGGAGGGGGCCCATAAAAAAATTATGCGGTGCTAATGCGGTCTCTTTGGAAACGGCTTTCAGAAAAAAAAATTGTATGCGAGGTGGGTAGCGAATCAAAATATTTCCTTAAAATCGCGGGCTCATAGAATACACTCGGAATGATCTACTGAAGAGCGTGAATATATGGTCTGGCTTTACAACCTACTCTGCAACGGTCAAGTTGGTAAATAAACACATCAGGCTGATGAGAAAACAATCAAAAGAAATTCTAACAACACTATTGCAGATGAAATAACATTATCAATAAAAATACGGAAATAACAGTAATTCTCAATATTATTATGGACGCAAAACCTAAATATGAATACACATTTCAAACAAAGGACGTGGATAATTGTACTAACATGAAAAAATTCTTGGGAAACGTTATCGTTAATGATTCTGGGGTGATTAGCTTATCACTTGGAATACATGGAACGTCCTCAAGAATTAGTAAATAAAATAAAAAATATTAACAATAAATATCATATTAATACATTGTACTATGAATACTCAATGCACAGACTCATTTCTTATTTGTTCTGGTGATGATTTCGAACAATACTTATATGGCGTCAAGTACTGCAGATCATCATACAATAATAAGATTAATAGTTTAATAATAATAGCTTATTACATTCAAAAGCGATTTACATTATACATGTCATTTAGGGATGTGTAAAACTATATTTACTGTCTGGATGATTTGTCACAGTTAAAGAAAAATAATTTCATTAGGTTACAGCAAAACACGAAACACAGTAAAAGCTAGGGAGGCAAACATGTTATTTCTCGAGCACTTTTAAATCAGTTAAATAAGCATCCACTTATTTTGAGACAATGATTCTAATAATTGACGTAAGACCATTCATTGTATCATCTCTACAGAATCCATACAGTTAGTCACATGGAACCTCGAATCTGAAGGCTTCCGCGGGCGAAGTCAATACGCTCGGAACTTCGCGACTGCCACGCCCCACACACAGAAGCCAACGTTTCGGCTGTCGTCATTGTAAGGATTTTCTATGCTAGCTAATAACATAGCTAGGTCGAATTCAGCCGCTGTCTGTAGAATTTAGCAGCTCGCTGCTCTGATCAGTAATTTTCCAAGTTTTCTGCGGTCAACGCCAGGTGAATGCCAGAGAAGTTCTCTAACAAACGGGACTTGGACCCTGCGCGATCTGTCGTGCCTCTTCCTTGTCTTATCCTCACCCGTGTATGCACTACACTACCTAACATGTCGCGAGCGCCGTCGGCAGAGCCGTCCGAAGAGCAGTCGGTAGCTTAGAGCTTGCTTCGGCAGGGGCGATGCTCGCTGGCGGGAGATGCCGGTTGAGGAAACCCCGCAAGCCGACGTGAAGGTTGGCACCGGAACGCGTTATAATATCGGGGGGGGGGGGGAATATCACCGCCACCTTCTGCGAATAAACACTAATGCACTACACTCATGGGACTAATGTGAACATATCCCAATATCCCTTCAAGAAAACGCAAGAAATGTGAAAACAAACCACATCCGCTTAACACTCTCTTAAATATTAACTAATGTTAATCGCATTCAATTATTTACACTAATAACCAACAGGAGTTTCACGTAAGTTAAATCAGAACGGAAGTGTCACCAGATGAAAGCTGATACATGCTTAACAGATTCACGGAAAGCTTTGAAACGGAAAAAGTCAAGATCTAACGCATAATGAACAAAACTAATAACAAAATAATTTAACTAAAGCTATATTCAATAAGATACATAAAACAGCACTTATCTCGAAATCCAACCACAGGACAAAACGACCAGGTGAATGGAAAACAAGAAGAGGACCACTTAAGCGGGAGGAAACTGCAGTTTTGAAGCCATGAGGCCATTGTACAATATTGATATTTTTTCACTCAGATATATTATTTATATTCTCAGAATTTAAATTGTAATTAAAATGTTAAATGTATTTAGAAAACATTTGAAATGTGAGTATTTTACTTCCAACAGGTCCAGAATCCAAAGTTGTGACTTAACGGCACAGTAATTTTCATAGTAGATTGACATCTACTAGGACAGTCATTTTTCACAATTCATGTTAACAAATAATCAAGTGCAGTCCACAACATCAGAATAGTAACTTTGGTCCAATACATGGTGATTAGTCAAAATAATATCTTTAGAGAGGACTCAATAAGAGGTCTTGTAATGTCATTAACATATTTGTTACCTCCAATTCTCCTACTGTCTTTAATTTTTCCTACATACTAACTACCGAAAGATAGTATCTTCCAATAGTTTTCTAGAACAAGTGATTCTAAACACTATGTGAGTTTATTTGAAGAAGTACACAATTTTCATATTGAGTGTTAATTTTCAGACCAAAAACATACGGTAGAAACATAACGCGATCAACTTCTAAATTAGAATGGGAAAGCCACTAATCATAACATCTATATTACTATTTTGAAGTGGTGGGTGGTACTTTATAATTTGTTCACATGCATTTGAGATGGAAATTGTCAATCCAAATTACTGTCAATCTTCTTTCTTACGATAATGACCGTGACCCATTAGGTAAGATTCTTTCGGTAGGTGGCGAATTTTCCAGACAAGTACTCAAAGCATATTAGGTTTAAACACGGCCGAAATCGAAAAGATAGAGGAAAGCTCCTTATAAGAAAGGATGTATTATTTCCAAGATTGTCTGCTAAAATCACTACCTATTTTTATGTTCTGTTGGGATATTTTTTTTTTTTTGTTTCCAGATGGGTTGGGATGCCCAGATTCTGTTTTTGTATTGATGCTATCTCTAGAATATTGGTGTTGATATTTGTGTTTGAGCCTGATGTGTCGAAGGTAGGAGTGAGTTGTCGAGATCAATAACACTTATTCTGATGGTTTTAACTATGTGTATTACACCCACACATGCGCGCGATAAATCGCCTTGAATATATGAGTTTATACAATACAATATAATCTATTTTCATAAAAAAATTGAAATAATAGCAGTACAATATATTTCTTAATAAATTATTCACTGCTGTTCATTAGAAATCACATTTTTGTAGTTTGAACCCTTTGGAAGAAGTCCAGATATCATCAGAATAACTGGTAAAAAATGTAACATGTAATTATTGCACTTGGATATTTTAATTTAGCAGATAGTTTAGCAGAGGAGACATTTTGAATAAAATATTAATGGAGGGAAGAACGGAAACTTGAAATTCTCAAGATGATCGAAAGGTCTTTAATTTTAACGTACGAAGTATTGATGACCGAATACTGTTTCATCATAGTATCAGAGCACCAAAGACAGACTAGCTGTTCTCTTATACTTTCGGTTTCGGTGATGTAAACAAAATTAACTACGTCAGCACATTTCACAAACTGCTCAGCTCTTCTGAAAAAAGTACTTTAGCACGCGTTCCTGCATTGCATTTGCAAACACCGAGCCATTTTCCAACGACAATATTACGAGCTTTCGGTCACTAACCTTCCTTGAGTTTGACCTTGGGCACGTCGCCGTACGTGCTGTGAATTCAATATCTAGGCGTGACTCGGCAACCACCACCAACTCAGTGATGTGGAGAAGTCAGAAAAAAGACGTCACTTTTTTCTAAAATCATACGTCTGCTGAATCATCATTCTGCTGGATAAGTTAGAGTCAATGGAGACCTAATTCTATAGACATTTTTTCTTCACATAATTTGGAACATCTCCCCTTATTTTGTCCATATTTATCCCTTTGAATACTTTGTAAATATTCGGTGGAAGATTTATTGAAAAATACCACAACAACGGAATCAATAATTAAATTTGTATCAATGTGGTGTTACTAAGAGAAAGGTTCTCATTTCAACTAATATATTAGAGAGAACTGTAAATAAAAATAAAAAATGTTTCTTTGCCTGCTTAACGCCATGATACACTTTCCTTTGGTTCTATAAGGGAAAAGAAAACGTAGTTGTAAATGTCCACGACGAATCGTTTCAAAGGTATCTAGGATGGTAGCTCGTACTTTAGTGTAATATGTGTTACGCGTTGCTTGTGCACTTGTTTTCTGTATTTTCTACTTAATATCTTTGATGTGAAACTGGAGTAATTTCATTTGCAACAGTATCACACTTATAGGTTTTTTTTCGGTGGTTTCTTGTAAGTATTACAAAACCATAATCTTTTCTATGTGTATTAATTACGAAGAGAATTCTGTGAGTGGAAACGTAGACATTAACACATAATATACTTTGTACACCGTTCTAGCAAACTATTTAAGTAATTAAATTATTAGCTTTCTTATTCAACGGTTATGTCGATGGTTCGATCAATATCTTCTTCTAAATAACAAGAAAAATTCAATCACTTCTTAGGTTTAAGACCTATTGTGTGACTACACTTCGACCTATCGTGTTTTGCTCATATTTTTGCCACGCCACAACATTTACAACGATAATTGTGTTTTTTGTTGTAGATAATTGCGTACTTTATGAAGATCAATTGTGTCTGTTCGTTGAAAGATATTGTTGTGTGTTACTTAGGAACAGTTGTAAATTTGCTACTTTTGTTTCAACTCACTTTTTCTCGTCTTCACAGTGTATTTCTTAGTGTAGATGGCGAGAACGTTCCTTTAGTTGATCCCCAGTTATCAACATCTTTGAATCAAAAACACAAAAAACCGCCACCTTAAAATTATTAAATTCACTTTTAAACGAAGTGTGGAAAACGCGCCCCTCCCCCAAACACGCGTGGAACGCAACAGGCAACACAACCCGCAGAAAAAAAAAAAAAAAAAAGACGAGCAAGACGTGAAGTGCGTATCGCACTAACCCCAAACCTGGGAAAGAGTAACGCGGCTGTAGTTGGCCACTGGGCTTTCGCGAGCCACGTCACCTCCGCAGCGTCCACAGCCCGGCACCGCACCGTGGCAGCGTCGCGCTCGCCTCGCGCCGCGTGAGCCACATAATTCCTGGCGCGACAACGGCCGCGCGTGCCTCCATGAAGGACGCTTTGAGAGGACTTCGTAAAGTCCCTTTACCTGTTTCACAAATTAAAAATCGTAATACCTAATCTCGCGCGCGTTCGAGTACAATTTTCGCGGATTCTAAAGCCGCGCGGGCCGCAGCGCATTCCAAGCTGAGTCATCACGGTCCGCCGACGCGCTAGACGGCGGATTTTATGCGTCGCGATGGCCATATAATGGGAGCAAAGTTGTAAAATTTTACGGTCCCTGTGTTACGCCGCCCTGCGACCGCCGCTGCCGCCGCCGCCATACCCACCGTAGCCGCCACCGCCGCGGGTGCACAGCAAGCTCCGCTTGCCCGGGAACGCGGATTCACTGCCGTCACCGCTGCCGCTGCGAATACCGTCGCCGTCGCCGTCCCCAGCCAGAAATTCCACTATGTTGAAGGTTATGTTTGAAGTTTGGACGGGCTTTAAGCCTATCTTCTACTTTTAACTAAAACGCATTCTTATTTGCTTAACCTTAAACTTTATAACCTTAAATATATCATTATTGAGAAAATTTTGACAATGTCCTTGAGGCTTCATGTAAAGAACTCCCCAAAATCAGCACGACTGTTTTAAATTGAAGGAGTCGCGACATCATTCAGATCGATCGGGAAATATAATTTGTGAAAAAATCGTACCCGCGGCTCAGCCGCTAGCGTTGTACACAGACGGACAGGGAGATTTTTTGCAGTCAATCAGTTTTTCGGTATGAAGGACCCGCGAAAAGTGGATTCTGACTACAAAAAGTTTGAAGAATTATTTACTTTACATAGGAATAAGAGTGTTTCACTTTTATGGTATGGTGTCCCATAAAACAAGTATTTCAATCCCATCGCCATTATCTTGCAGCTAACTAGAGTGATGTTTTATAAGTGAGGGAAGTTATGGGGATTATCTTCTACTATGAATCGATCTCTTAGCTACAATATATCAGTTATATATTACAGTACAGTACTTTCTCTACACTACATAAGTTGTACACGACAAAGTGAATACAAAAAAACTGCTTTAAAAAAGATACACATTTCTTCCATATCCTTTCAGAACAGTTTTATACTTCCGGCACGTAGGTGAATTAAAAACTTACGCAGACAGTGTACAATGACTCAAATGCCAAAAATCACAAATCAAGGAAAGCTGAATAGCTCCGTCTGTCTGGACATGTCTACGCGGTTATTAGTATACGTATGTGCACCGTACAGATCCGAGCTGCCTCTCATTGGTGGCTGATATGAATGCAGTTACGCTACGCAGTAGTACGCGTCGGTTTTACTACGCCTCTAATGAGTGAGTGAACCGCTTTTGTCGGCAAAGGGAAATGTAAAGAAAACACCGCTTAGGCCGTGCGCAGGTTGTTAATGTCAATTTCTAGGAAGACGATTGGGGCAAATTAATGATGTGTACTTACTTCCACACAATCTAATTGCGTGGAAGTCACGAATACGCTTTTCAAATATATACAGAGGCAGGCAGATAAAACTGTTTGCCAGTCTACTTTTTTCTATAAAAGTCTAACTGCTAAATCTATACTTGAAACAGTGGCTCTTAATTATTCATTCTGATGATGATTAATGAGCAGTGCGTTTCCTACGACAGATTCTTCTAATGATTTTTAATTACTCTATAACGAAATACAACCTTTTGTTTTTGTTTTGTTTTTTAATTTCAGAAAATGATAAAATTCTTGAGTTAAACAAAACGTCACAACTAACTTCATAACTGTTAGATTTCACTCACCTAATCGCACGTGTTTCGTTGTATTTCCCTTTAGGAAGTGTAGTTATTGACTTTAAGAATTAGGGAGTATGATACTAGATGTGGTGTTTTATAAGATAAGGAAGTTATGGGGAACTTCTTCTACCATGAATCGATCACTAAGCTATCAATATATCAATTATAATGCGTGAACACAATACAAATGCATATTCTTTGTTATAGGCATCGTAAGGCATATATGAAACTTACATTTTCGTTTTAAAAATTAAGTAATATTCTTTATCAGTTCTATTAGTCATTTCTGAGGCATACATCTGAACATATTACTTCAATACACCGGAGGGAGATTCATTAAGGGCAGAAAAACACAGTGGTGGGTTATTTTATTCCTTTTGAAATTTCCAAATACTTGAGCTCCTGTTCATACAGAACATTCTACGAGTGCAGCACCGAATAAATATATACTCTCCTTGTACGTTTCCTTCTCTTGACTGGGGCGTAGAAAATTCAGTATCCTTCTACCACAATATATTTCGAATACAACAATGTTATTTTGCAGAATTCATTTTGACAGATTTTGTCAAGCAATTGTTTTATTTCTATTAAGGAAAGAATATTTAATAGTTTGCATAGTTTATATTAATCATGATTCATGAAGAGGTCAGTGATATTCATTACGAGGGAGATCAATTTAAATACTTAAGTTATACAATTTAAATCATTTAAGGCATGAAACTATACCGGTTTCATACGTAAGAATTCAACTAATGGAATACACATTAAAATATTCAATCTATAAAAAAAAATTTCTTCCAACGTCGTTGCGAATTCAAAAGAGAGAAAAAATGTAGCATGTGATTTTAAGAAAAACTTTATATAATAGAAATAAAACTGGTGGCATAGAAAAAACAAAAACGCTGCTGAACTGGATCACACACAATGATTTCCAAAATCGTAGCATGCTCAATGCTCAAGTCCAACAAATAAAATACTCTGGAATAATACAGAAATAAATTTTAATTTTTTGTAATGTAATAAATTAAATATTTTAACAATATCAGTCGTCACAAATGCTGCAATAACATACAATGAAATACATAACGTAGACCCATTTGTACATACTAAAAAAAGTTTCTGTTCTATGACGCAACTAGTGATGCTAAAACAGCACGTACTTTCTCGCCCGCATTTTCATCCAAAATTACGAGAAAAGTACTCAAATTTTCGAAAAATTGCAAATAAATTTATTTAAAAATTTATCTCTAAGGAATATATTTCATTAAGGGAAAATCTCTATCTTCATTATTGCAGTTGTAGGAATACGCCGAAAATTTTTAAATTTTTGCAATTTTTGGAAATTGTTTTTGCTCATATATTGTGTTATCAAACGAAATGCTCGTGAAAACCGCTGTCGACCGACTCATAGTGTTGCTTTACAGGGAGAAAAAATCTTTGGACGTTCCGAGATGCCACCCCGCTCTGCTCTAAGAGGATTTAATATTGCCATTTGAATATTGAACGATGTCCCCCAAAGAACAAGCAATAGATTCCATATATAAATTCATCAAATATACTCACAGAAATAATATACAAGCTGACAATAATAATAATAATAATAATAATAATAATAATAATAATAATAATAATAATAATAAGTCTCTCAAAGTAGCAATAATAATAAGTCTCTCAGCCCTACGTCCGAGCAATTGAGAACTTAGCCACGTGGGAGAGGAACAACGACAGAAAATTTGGCGGCAAACAGGGCGATGGCACACCCATGTAGATATGGAGACACGGAATATGCGTCGTAAAGCCTCGGAAAAGCAACCGCTGCCTGGGGAGCGCCGGGGCACCTTCGGAGCCACCGCTAGAGGTGACAGCATGCGAGCCGGTGGTGATCACGAGCTGAACAGGCGGGCCCTGATCGGGGATAACCCCGAATATACTACAGCCGAACATTGCAGCACCCATCCATCTCCACTTATAGCTGCACCTGCCGCAAGTGCTTCCCAGAGAAGCAATCTATTGCTTCCAGAGACCACTGCCGCAGGCAGACAACGCAGAAGGATGAAGTGGACTACAGAAATAAATACCTTCATCATGCGTGAATACTACACCACTACCATAATGGAGACTGACACTACGGCCTACCGACAAAAGGTATATCAAAGATTTCTTCACCGTTTCTCTGATTCTGAAGTTAGTGAGCAAAGAATAGCGGACCAGCGTCGAGCAATTGTTCAGAAAAATCTCCTCTCTGCACCAGTTTTGGAAGCAATCAAGGAAGAAGTGAGAAAAATGCTTAAGTCCTCAGAACCTAGTAATCTGAGGGCAGTGGAGATATCAGCTGTGCAAACTCAGGATGACAATGGGACAAGCATGTCAGAAAGTATGGATGATAAGAGTAGCGAAGAGGTGCAAATTCGCAATGAATTTGCAGTCGCACTTGCGGAAGGAACTGACCCACAGAACCGCTATCTCATTCCCAGACAAAATTGCTCGAAGAAATTAGCAAGAGCAGTCAGCGTCTTAAATAACAAAGTACTGCCACAACATCTACAACCATCTTTCTACCAGACCATCTTTCGAAGAAGTACACACAGCAATTTATTGTGCTGCGGTTGTGGCTTCAAGATGTAACGGTTCCAAGCTTTTCAGCCGCGTAGCAACTACCCACAATGATCGAAGTGAAAAAAGAATGCCACCTTGAAAAAGACGGCTGGAGCATCGTATAGAAAGCACTAGGAGAGATATTGGGAGACTCACACAATTTAAAAGAGGAAATACCTCAGAAAAACTGAGAAGAAAGGTGAATAACATCCTTATCAATACAAAAATACATACGAAGCACGAGCCATTGAATTCAACAATAACAGAACATCTTGACACCCTACGACAAAAGCTTTAGGTGTTAACAATACGCCTTCGACGCTACAGGAATTGCACTACGAGGAAGCAACAGAATACTCTTTTTAACAGAAACCAGAAAGCATTCTACAGGAATATGTCAAAGGGCAAAGGGCTTGTAAGTGATATGAAAGAGTCAAAGCTTCCCTCAAAGGCACAAATAGAGGACTTTTGGAAGCCTATCTGATCATCTGCTGTGTCCCACAACACATATATGACGTGGATTGAAATGGAATATGACAGACACCGAGATATCCCTCTAATGGGTGAACCAATCATCACCGTGGAAATTGTCCAAGAAGCTTTGAACAAAGCACATCACTGGAAGGCACCAGGCAGTGATGACCTGCACAATTATTGGCTCAAAAAATTTACCAGCACTCACCATCATATAGCTAATATAATTCAATATTTTCTTCACAACCCAGAAAATTTACCTTACTTCCTCGCTGAAGGTAGAACATTCTTGTTACCAAAGAAGGGTGACACTGAAGACCCCTCAAAGTACAGGCCTATAACCTGCCTTCAAACTTTCTACAAACTCATAACATCTTGTGTTTCACAAATGATGATGACACACATTTAGGAACAGAACATCTTAGCAAATGAACAGAAAGGATGTAGACCTGGATCTCAGGGATGCAAGGAGCAACTCATTATAGACTCTGTAAATATGGGGCAAGTGCTTGAAAAACAAAGAAACTTGTACGCATGCTACATAGATTACGCTAAAACATTCGACACCGTGCCCCATTCCTGACTCCTTCAATGTTTGGATGTATACAAGGTCCACCCATTTATCCAAAACTTCCTGAAAACCGCGATGAGTCGATGGAATACAAAACTGTATCTCTCTAATGGAAAACAACCTGTCCACACAGATACTATACACATCCGCCGAGGGATTTTCCAGGGTGACTCTAAGCCCTTTTTGTTCTGCTTAGCCTTGAATCCCCTGTCTACTCTACTAAATTCATCTAATTATGGAATCGCTCTTAAAAAGGGGAACTCAACTCTTCTTCATGTCTCACATCTTCTTTACATGGATGACTTGAAGCTCTATGCAGACACTGAGAGTCATATGCGGCAACTAATAAACGTCACGGAGAAGTTCACTGACATGAAGATGAAATTCGGTTTGAATAAGTGCAGGAGAGTGAATATCATTCGGGGTCATATGCAAGTTTTAAATTTGGAAACTGATAATGAATCAAAGATTACCTCCATGGAACCCCATGAAACTTACAAATACGTGGGTTTCCAACAGTCACTCCGAATCAAACACACTGTTACTAAGAACATCCTAACAACTGAAGTGTGTAAACGATTGCATGGACTCTTAAAAACTCAACTCTCTGCTAGAAACCTTGTGCAGGCCATCAATTCATTTGTTATTCCAGTGCTGACATACTCCTTTGGCGTTATTAAATGGAGCAATACTGACCTCGACAACCTCCAGAGGACAATTTGAACCGCTATGACTTAACACCGAAAACATCATCCCCATTCAAGTACTGAGGTTTTTACTCTTCCAAGGTCGCAAGGAGGGCGAGGTGTTGTAGATCTCATAAATATCACAGCTCACAAATTGCATCACTCAGAAGATACTTCTTGGAACATTGTGGGAGAGTTCAGCAAGCAGTGAGCGCAGTTGACAATAACTATAGTCCTCTGAACTTGTAAAAGCTTGATCCGCCTGTTCAACCAATCATTGAAACGGAAGATAAGATAACCTTATGGAAAGCGAGGGCACTGCATGGAAGGTACCGTCACGAGCTGAGTAAACCAGAAGTTGACATATCTGCATCGCACGCATGGCTCCAGGACGGGGATCTCTTTCCGGAGACAGAAGCCATATGATAGCTATCCAGGACTAAGTGGTGCCATGATTGAACTACAGAAAACACATTCTGAGAGATTCTACCATTCATTCCGACTCGTATAGAAGATGTGAGGCTGCAAGCGAAACGTGACAAGTGGATGTAGCAGCCACGCACTGTTGGAATACAAAAAGAGGCATGATGAAGTGGCGAAGCAGGTCCACCAATTATTGGCATTGAGAACGGGCTTTCTCGCCACTTCCGTGCCGTATTATAAATATGTGCCTCAGAATGTGCTTGAAAGTAGTGAGCACACACTCTACTGGGATCGCTCTATTATCACTGACAGACATGTCGGCGGCAATAGACCCGATATAACGTGCATTGATAGAAACCATCAGCAGGTTTTCCTTATCGATATATCAATACCCAATACCCACAACATATCGGGAAAATATCAAGAGAAGATCCAGAAGTATTCCGATCTCGCCCATGAAGTCGCAAATCAGTGAAACTTCAGTAAAGTGACAACTGTGCCTATAATATCAGCTACAGGAGTGATCCCGAAAATGATACTTCGGGCACTGGAGTGTCTTCACTTGGATGCCAGGAATGTGTATAATATGCAAAAGTCGGTAATTTTGAATACATGCCGTATTGTCAAAAGCCATCTGAACCTTCAGTAAAGCAACCACACACCTGGTCATCATTCCTTTGTGTGGTTGACATATCGACCAGTAGGAACTGTGAATAATGTAAATAATAATAATAATAATAATAATAATAATAATAATAATAATAATAATAATAATAATAATAATAATAAAAATAATCAGGCAAATGCAGAAAAAATCGAAGAGAAAGGGAAAACAAAGCAGGAGAGGATAAAGGAAAGATAGAAAGAAAATAAACTATGAGAAAACGAACTACGCATTCCGCATTATATCAAGTTTCATAAATATTTCCCTGTCATTTATAAATATGATCTTCTACACAGGTATATTGTAAAACAATTCATTAAGGACTCCATATACAAGAATTTTATTCATTGTAATATAAAGTATACAATGCTATTTCACAGATTTACATCTAACTCGCCACATTTGAAATTCATAAAAATAATTTATAATAGAACTCACAGTACCTGTTTCTCATCGTACGCTCCTTGCCATCGAGGTTTTATACATCATTCCAAACTCTGTCATAAGATTCATTCCTTTTCAATACATCTATTTATTTGTCTTCTTCACTTCACACTTCTTCCTGTTTTCAAAAACAAAGTAAGAAACAGGATTATTTTCTTAAGCTAATAACTGTTACTCCCTACCAACAAACATCGGAAACGCACTCGTATATTTCTGTTTTTTTTTCTCATACGCGAGCTTATTCATTATTTTACTTACTAGACCTCAAATTTCTGCAGCCACTTGCCCATATAGATACTGAGCTTTCAATACAATATCAAGAAACCGTGCACAGATTGCTCTTCTTCCCATAGTTTTTAACACTTTTTTACGTTAAATAATTAAATATAAATTCTAGAAATATTGACAAACACGCCAGTATTACATTCCTTATTTTTCTGTTAAAAATAACTTAATTACCGGTAAGATCATGAGTGTGAAACAGTAAACACAAAAAGCAATTTTTTACAAACATATCGATTTTCAAAATTATATCTTCTGAATGAAGGACTCTGGTAGGTAATTTCCTCCAATCAGAATTATCGGTAGAGTTTTCGTAATCTGCATATTGGATTAAATGCTCTGATGACTAGTATATTCTACGTTAGAATGTGAATGTTAGATGTAAGGAAATAACAATTGACATCGTGGAGTAATTCAATTTCTATGCAGATTTTGTTTCGTGTTTTCTAACATGCTGTATATTTTGTTATAGGATTTCCCTTCATGCTTACCAGTAAAATTTAAACATAAAAGTAGGTAAATATGCAACTAATAAAACTCTGATTTTGTTTTGGAATAAAAACAATAAGACAGTTTTATTGATTGAAAACTTGAAGAAATTACCAGTATCGGAAATGGTATCTTGATTGCCGTTAGACACTGAGTTTCTCATTATTAATTATATATTTCCGGATTATAATTTCATATTATATTGGTAATCCAAAGGTAGAAAATCATAGCTATATACCCTGCATAAGAACAATTGATACTGTTTTTGTTCATCTGACCGCGCTGGGTCGATACTGGTTCTTGGATGTGATAGTTGCGATGGTAGAATCTGGGAGAAGAGTGGTAGAAGTTGTGCCAACACTTAATAAATTTGTATTATCTTTTTATTTTCTCGTTAAAAATAACAATGAAATGAGGAATTTTTTATTATTGCAATATTGCAATAGGCTTTGTAATTACTTAAATTACTTTGTAATTGTTTGTGTTTTTCTTTAGGAAAAAATTCCAAATAATAAATAACGCTTCCTTACAATAAAGTTACCAGAATACAGTAATTGGCAATTGCGAAAAATATAAAATTCAACATTGAATAGTAATTAGATTTGTTATAATAGTATTAAATTTGTGAAAGTATTATTTTACGTGCATCGAAAACTAACTCGACAAAATCAGCAAAATTAAATTAATTTAAATACCCTTTTTTAATAAAATATTATTTTTCAAACTCACCGAAAAAATAGAAGATAGATTTTCCGGGTTGGTAGGCCGTGGTCCAGTTGAAATTGAAGGGCCAAACGTTTCGTCCACGTCAGCGGTGGACATCCTCAGGACAGAGGGGACGAAACGTGGACGAAACGTTTGGCCCTTCAATGCCAACTAGACCATGGCCTACAAGACGGAAAATCTATCTTCTATTGACTCCGGCCGTAAAAGCCTATATAAATCACCGGAAAAAATTGAGAATATACGGGAATGAATAGTAAATCATGTAATTTGAAACACTTGTAACTGCGATTTTTTACTATAAAGAAAATGCAAGACGTCTCACGTACGAAGGAGAAAAAATATTTTAAAAAATACATTTAGATCCTTATTTTTGGATATCAAATAGTTTTAAAGTAGTGAAATGTAAAGCACATAAACAATTCGAAGAATGTTCTTTTCAAATAAATTCTTTGAACTAAGGCTAAACTACTGAATTAAGGTTAAACAGTATTACTGATCAAGAAACAAATGAGTAAATCATCCATTTGTAACATGTTAGCAGATTGGAGGTCAGAAATATACACGTACTGTGCTGCTTGTCATATTTTCCGAAAACGAAGAATTTCTACATGAATTGCTACATAAATTGTTATCCAGTTCATGAACTATGAGATACACATTAATATTGAATTTTCTCAGATTACATTCCATTGTCTTCCAATTGCCTTTTCAATACTTTTTTTATACGACTTTTTCGAGATTCAAATTGAAAAAATGTCTACAAGAATTCAGAGATATATTACTTTACGAACTATCATCGCTTATTGATTCACTTTGAGCGATTGCTTGATTGATTACGTAGCGTTTTATATCGCAGAATTAGGAAGATAGTCGAGTATCGTTCGGCAAGAGAGAGAAGAGAACTGTAAGAGAGCTGTTTAGAGAACTGTAAAATTCTCCCTTAGAGATTAATATGTGCTCACTATTTAAAAAAAAAATAAAACCGCACACCAAATATTAAAATCAAATATGCGTAACTAACACGAATGAACACATTATCTAACGATTTTACCTTCTCACACCTTTCTACTCAAAATCAAAAGATTGGGATGACAAATATTTACGTTTTGTACGGTAGGACAAATTTTCCGGCAACTAAGAACATTTAGTTTGCATGAACTGTGCTATTTGTAAACAAAATATACTCTGACACTGAATTTTCTTAGTGAAAAAGCATCTGTTCTTGAAGTGTGAGATCTAACACACAAATCATTTTTTCTCCAGGAACAATTGAAGGTATTAATTTTACACTTGATAAATTAATTTTAAGTGCAATTCGTCTATTATGCAATAATTTTCAATATATATTTAAAAGATTTCATCGAAAATCTGTTAAATGTAACTAATATTCAGAATCATTAGCACACGTTAGAGCAAGAGCAAGAAGTCGAATTATTTTTAAAGTGAATGTTTTCAGACTAAACAATAAAGTATTATTCTAAAAACTTACTTAAACTTATATCGATGGTTTTACTATTTTTGTAGAAAAGCAAATCTGTAGAAAAAATCGGGGTATAAAGGGAAATCTTAGGGGAAAAAAGCGTGGTAAATAGAAAAGAAACTGAAGATATAAACAAGGAATAACATTGGCGAAAATCTGTAGAAGGAATAAAAGAGTTGGACAAAGTAAGTTGCAAATCAATCTCATTTTATACATTGTTTGAATTACAATGAATAGAATATCTCTTATAAAATGTTTGATTTTTTCGAGTTGATAAGTTTTGTTAACATTCTAGTATTATCATGATATGAATAAATTTTCGTAACAGGTGGGGTTGAGTGAGACAATATCACAACGGCAGAGAAATATTTACGTTGAATAGCTTAGATTGGAAAACACTGGCATCGAATATTAAAATATGAATTGTCTCCGTTGGCAAATCACACTGTCAGCATTATTGAAGCTCGGATAACTGCAATACAATCACTGTCAACTATTTCTCCTCTTCTCAAGACGTAAGACACTGAAAATGACTAATATCGTGTTTTATTTCTGATGATCATATTATCATTTGCTGTTTTCGGTACACGCAAAAATATCCTTAATATTGATAGGTAAGGGGACACTAAGAAGACTTACCTACATTTACTTGCAGTTCGGAAGAACAGCTCACCTCAAAGTAGAAATTCGAGATGGTGATCTATTGAGAAGAGTTACGTAAAATAACGAAATGCTTTTTATAGAATTAATACGATTGTATATTGTACATATTTTGACTTTATCAGTAATTATTGCACACAAAAAATTGCGAGTTTTTAATTATCCAAGAGAAACAACAGGTAATTTCAATAATTTAATGTACCAACTCCAAAAATATTCAAAGAAATACGCTGAGCTATATCTTGTTTGTAAGTGGTTGCTTGCAGAATAAAAATTACAAAATCTTAGTCTTTTTATGCACCATTCAGTAAATTCTTCAATTAATTGAATGAAAAAATCGACTAAGAGCTACAAATCTTGCACGCAATAATTATGCCTGTAATCAGATTAGAATTGTTAGAAAATATTGGTTCACATACAAGACAAAGGAAACATTGCAATAAATACAATATTAAACATTTAATTTCATATTGTCTCAACGTCACTTAAGATGTACTCTCAAAATATTCTGACCAACACACGAGCGCTGGAGAAACGGAACTTACCAACACATCACAATCCTTGAAAATGCTCTGTGCACTGAGGTTTGTCGTATTCCACTACTACGGCAAATCTATCCCGCACGAAGCAGCATGTGAATGGTGTATATACATAGCAATGTTTGGACGTGAGCAAGGCCTCGTGTTCAAAGGGCGGATGGCACGGGGGCGCCGTGAGTCTGGGCGAATGGGCGGGCGCCATCTCCACCGCCCAGTTAGCAGGGGGCGGATGGGGCGGCTAGACGAGGGAGGGGCGGTCAGGATGCGAACATGGTAGGTGGACCGGGGCGCAGGCGGGGGGCGGGACCTAGCGATGGGGCAAAAAGGGAACAGGGGGCAAGGGCGCCGGGCGGAGGACGAGTCAGGGGGTAGGGTAGGCGCTGGGTGGGGCGGCTGGGCGTGAGGAAAGGGGGGAGGGGCGCAGAAGGGCGTCGGGGGGCGTGGGCCTAGGGCGGGCAAAGAGGTATACGAGGGGCGGGCGCGGCCAAAGCCGATTCCTGGGCCCGCATTCTTTACTAGTTGGGAGGGGAGGAAGGTCGGGGGGACGGTATCAAGGGGGAGGGGATAGAAGGGCATTGTTCGCCACCCGGGCTCCAAAAACACTGTTGTGTAGCTTGAGAAGGCAGGCAGCCGCGTTGGCTGAGCGTTTTCAGAGGCGGGGCCTACAGAGAGTGGCGGAGAATGAGGAGGAAGACAGGGTGGCATAGGCGGGGCACGTGGGATATATGAGGTGGTTGGTTAGGCAAAGTGCGGGTTGACAAGGCGAGACCACGTGGAAGTAAGCTCACGGATAGAATGTTCCGAAGATAAACAAATAATCAAGCTCTTCATTTCAGAGTTAGCTTTCGTTTTCTTCCTCAACTTCCTCATATTACGCGCATGCGAGCTGAATACCAAGGAGTATAATTAGATATCTAAGGTTTTCTCTTCATCGCTCTGCAAGCGTTTTCCTATATCAGTTTAAAGAGCTTCGTCACCAAAGTGACATTTGAGTGAATGAATTCCTCGCCTTATTTTGTAGTAAATTTGTGTGGCAGATCGTAGTTCAACTGGTGAACTCTCTCATTATGTTACGAATAAACCTTTCGCGATGATACGCATTTTTGCAAGTTCCAAACGTCCTGCAAAAGTTTAAGCGATATTTTTTTCATTCTTCCGAATAGTAATAATGACACGCGCATTTTTCAGACTCGCTCACTCACTCCGTCGATTTTGACACCATCCACAATCATCTATTTCCAGTCGAATCTTGAAATTTGGGCACCTTCTTCCCAGAACTGAATTTCAAATAAGTAATTTTTTTCAACCGGTAATAAAGTTCTAAGATACGGCACTAACAGCGCGTTGTTTAATGTCACATCTCTTCATTTTCGCACATCTTCAAACTAAACATGCCTTTCATTTGCCCATAGTTTTAACAGTATCATTACTTGCGGCACTATATGTTCCGTGCCTAGAATTAAGCGAAAATGTCCGGCATCGTCACGCAAATAGGATGTCGCACCACTGCCGAGTCGGATCATTCAATCCTATATTCGAAACATTGAAACAAACATAAATTGTGCAGTTTCTTTTGATGAATTATTGAGACATTACTTGACATTTTTGTGAACAGACATACACTGAGGTGATTAAAATCATGGGATACCCCCTAATATCGTGCCGGACCTCCATTGAAGAGCAACAACTCGATGTGGCATGGACTGAACAACAGTTCGAAGTCCCCTGCAGAACTAATGAGCCATGTGCCTCTATTGCCGTCCGTAATTGCGAAGGTGTTCCCGAGGCAGGATTTTGTTCACCTACTGACCTCTTAATTGTCCTATGGATGTTTGATCTGTGTGGCCAAGTATTCGCTCGAATTGACCAGAAAATTCTTCAAAGCAATCGGGAACAATTGAGGCCCGGTAACATGGTGCGTTTTCATCTATAAAAATTCCGTCGTTTGGGAACGAAGGCCATGAATACTTGCAAGTGGTCTCCAAGTAGCTGAACATAACAATTTCCAGTGAATGATCGGTTCAGTTGGACCAGTGGACACAGTGCATTCCATATAAAAACATCCCATCCCATTTGGAGCCACCACCAGCTTGCAAAGTTCCTCCTTGACAACTTGGATCCATGGCTTCGCTGGTTCTGCAGCACACTCGAACCCTACCATCAGCTCGTACCAACTGAAATCGGAACTTATCTCACCAAGAAACAGTTTTTCCGTCGTCTTGAGTCACATCGACATGGTCACGAGCTCAGGAGACGATCTGCAAGCGATACCGTACTGTTTGTAAACTCACTCGAGTCGGTCTGCTGCTATCACAGCCCAAAGTCAAATTTTGCCTGTTCTACCGGATACGTGCGTTGTACGTCTCACATCGATTTCTGCGGTTATTACATGCAATGTTGCTAATCTGTTAGCACATACAACTCTACTGGAAACGCCGCTGCTCTCGGTCATCTAGTAAAGACCGTCGGCGACTGTGTTGTCCGTGCTGGATGGTTATGCTTATGGTTAAAATCAGGTATTGTAAGCACAATCTTGACAATGTTGATCCCGGAATGTTAAATTTGCTAGTGAATGCCGAAATAGAATGTCCCATGCGT
The DNA here is from genome assembly GCA_038098605.1 of Gryllus longicercus. Lineage (NCBI taxonomy): Eukaryota > Metazoa > Arthropoda > Insecta > Orthoptera > Gryllidae > Gryllus > Gryllus longicercus. Next base: position 2,647,591 of record JAZDUA010000001.1, read on the forward strand.
CTAGCGCTAACTACCTTTCCGTCTACTAACTTCCATTCAAAGTCTGTTAATTTCCGCCGTGCGGCCATATTCACGTCAGAAACCTTGTAACATGAATCATTTGAGTATAAATGAAGGCTCTGCCAATGTCCTTTTGTACCTTTGGTATGCTATACTACTGTAATCTGTATATTTGCATATTGCTATCACATGACTTGTCACCTCAGTGTATTTCTTGACCGCCAAGTCACTTACGAATCGTTATGCACTCTGCTGATTGGAACCAGGTCCTTTCAACTCCTATATAAACTGGTGGAGACAATTACAATGGCCCGATCCACCCATCCATCTTTTTCCAGTAACAAACAGACGGACCGCTATCTACGTTATTGAGCTGACATAAGGATGAAGGGTAAGTAGGTTCTACCGGTGAAAAGAGCCACGTTCATGTTTGCGTTTTACACAACCACGTTATTTCTAGCAAATATTATCACTATAAATCCTGAAACCCAGCGTATTTCGTATTACCCCTCAATGCGTCAGAAATTCAGCTTGTCGCTTTGTTGAGCCTTGCCTGTTGGTATACCCGACGACACTAGCACCCCTAACCTTGCACTCTTAATTTTGTCCCGAATTTTAATGCACATTTGAAATGCCCTGGCTGGAACCGCTTTGCCAGCTCGGTCGTCCAGGTGGGTACCTGATTTACTAAAGACCTATCATAAACCAGTAGGACATGATAACCCATGAGTATCGGTCTCTTGCATGACGAATTCCTGAGTTATTGCCCCCAGGCAGGGAGCTCTCCCCTTCCGCAGCGCTCGCCTTTACTCGATGACACAGAAAACCTTCAAATCCGGACATGGTATTGTCGGTCGGTGACGATTTCCACACAAGGTTATTCAACTGGTTCGAGAAGGCGAAAAAAAATTCTGCGCGTGTCTGCCAACTTTTGGATTGATTGATTATTTCGTGTTTCCGTGCACAGCAGCTCCTATTGTCATTAGTCCCGTAGGGGTAAAGCACGATTTTTATAACGGAAGGTGGCAGTGTACTCCCCCAATGGATGGTGAGATTCATTGGGGGAGTTCACTGGCAAGCCTAGACGTCAGCATGCTAGGTATTCCCCCACCAGCCGGGCACCGCATCTGTCAGGACTAGCTCTAACCCCTGATACTCATAGGTCTCCCGACGGGTGGGGGTAGTGTGATTAATGTAGGTGTAAGTGTGAATAAGAATTAAGGATAGGGCAAAGAATAGGAAGGAAAGATCGCGTGGTGTTCGTGTCTTGTCTGTTGATTTACTACGCTAGCAATTGCCTGGCGTTTGTCGAAGAAACCACGGAAAAATCCTGATTAGAGTAGCCTACCGTTACACCTTATCTCCAGACAGCGGCTGAATTCGATCTAGCTAGAGCCTCGCTAGTGTCAGAAATCTTGCATTCCGCAGTTGGAGCGTCTAATTGTAGCCGCATTTCACACGAGGTCTCGCAATTCGTGTTCCCGTGCACATGGATACATCGACAAAATTATATATGAAGGCGCCTTAAGGTTCGTCTGCTACCGTACGCTTGCATGCTTGTCGCGTTCGCCTTGTTTTCGTAAGGCTTGAGCTTTCATCTAACGTAAACCCACAAACCACCATTAATTAACACGGCTTTTACCTTTCCACTTGACACAATAATTTCCAACGAAAGTTTCAATTCTTGCTAACCGCTACAAAATTCATGGTAGCGTTTCTCTGTAACTTTGTAGATTTATATTTTCTGCTAGGAAATACCGTTCATATTCCAAAATTCACACTAGAAGTAGATTTGAGCACATAACAAGGAAGCACAATAGGAAAAGTACTAAGAAATGCGAAAAAAAAAATTGTGAATCAAATAGTAAAAAATTTGTATTCAGTTTAATTCAATATACATATTTCGAAATAACAATTTAATTTCATTTATCTAAAGGTTGCATTACACAGTACAAGCGTGACTCGTAATACAAACTAAGAATACCAACATTCCTTTTTTCAATTTTTTCGTTTATTTTTGAATAAAGATTTTCAAGAGGATTGATATACACTATTTTCGGACCATTGGATGATAGATAGACCAATATCTTAAAGATAGTTTATAATTTAATTTGTGATGTGCTATAGGGAATTGTCGTTCAAGAATATACATGGATTTTCTCAAAACCACTCATTATTTGAAAGAGGAATTGGTTCTGCAGGATGGTTAGATACTTGCCTCACCTCACTAATTATGAATATGGTGTACTTTAAATAAAGACTTATCACTGAATACCTTCAGAGAATACGCATTAAGCGCAAGCGTATAAAGAATATTAATTCAAGACTACAAAGACTCTTGTTTTGCCATTCCCAAAGTATGGCTTTGCTGCAATGCCATTATAATTTCATTCTCATTTCATACAATGTTTTTCATCTGTTAAGAATTTTTCGTTTTTCGTGTACATATGGCCGACCTGAGTAGCCGATATCACAAATGCGCGTTATCAGTCCCACCTCTGAAACATGTTTGCAGGTATGTTGGTCAGGATATTGTGTTGTTGTTCTCTTGTGACACACTACCGTGTGTCACATTTCAACCTTCTTCCTAACATTCCTGAACGGCTTAAGTGGCGTATGCTTGCTGTATTTGTGCGGCAGTGCCCACGCATCCAAATTGTGGGTTCGAATCCCGTTAAGATCATGAATGTTGTGATGTGGCATAATGCGAATTTCTGGCACAACTATTATCTTATAATGATATATTTTATTTCTTATCATTCCCAAGTAGTTATGTGGTCAAGGGGATGGATTCGTGAGGAGATTGGTAAGTTACACGGTAGCGCCTACTGAATTAATAAGTCTCAGATGGCAGGAATACATATACAGAAAAATGTTATCAACATGAAAACTTTACCTGAACTCATACTAATTGCTAATTACAAATTACAAATAACTTGAAATTTTTAGCTTGAATATTGGGTAAGATGTAGGATAAGAAAAAATAACTCAATAATTAGGAGACCAGTATCTGAGACTACTTGCTCAACCGAGTCCATTGTTTTGCCATTTCAAGAGTGATTATGGCTTTGTTGCAATGACATTTCAATTTCATTCTTATTTTACGCAATGTTCGTCATCTATTGATAATTTTTCATAGTTCGTGTTCATACGAATAACCTTTAAATTAGTTTACTAAAATAATATAAGAATTTTCTAAGCATTCAATTTTAGAAATACAACACAATATTACGGATTTTGAGAGTGTTCATGTACAAATATTCAAAATTAAAGGTCATAAGTGATAAGTTGTGGGAATAGATATAACCCGACTGTCAAAATGAACAATGTTTTATATACACAACAGCTTAAGGATGTCTAACAGCGAAGTTGTACTGTTTATGTTGCAGACGATCAGATTGAAAAACAATAACCCTTATAAACGGACTTGACAATAATTCTTAAAAAGTTTAAAAGAAAGTCCAAGTTTGGGAATAATTAAGAAATATATGTATATCATCATTGTGTGCGTAGATATTTTAAAAAATCTTTATATATTTTAGGAAAAAATCACAATTTTCCATTGATACGTTAGTATTTGAGGGTAAAGAGAAAGCGAGATTAGGTCTTGAAGAGCATTGTATGTTCTTCCAATTCCTCCACCACATTTTAATTGATGTATTCTGTCAACTACTTCACGAATTATCCAGACTTTGAATTTTGAATGAGAAATATAAACACTACAAATCAGGAATGATAAAGATAAATGTTCACACTAATTTTCCCTAAATTTAAAACAGAAATAGGATCATTGTAAGTTGTAAACATTCCTATTATCTGAAAAATTTATTATTATCTTTCTTCAAAATTTAATATTCATTTTCAAAGGATTTTTTCAAGAATCCCTTACTTATTATTTTGTTCAATAGCATAACTTACTCGACATAAGTCTTGATGAGAATTATATTCTAAAAAAAAAAACGGGGTCTGCAAAAAGTTTTTGAAGATTACCGCCAATAACCTCGCAAATCCAAACGGAGCTGGTTCCGAACAAGACGGTGGAACAGGAAGCAGAAGTCAGGGAAGCAAAGATTGCGGAAAACCATATACACTGAAAAATTCAAGTTGCTTTGAAATTAGGACACAACACACACTCCAATCCACAACCTACATCCCGATACCCACCTTGTATCTTAAACCTGTTTGCGGAGCAGGTTATGCTACATACCGGTGGTGCAAGTAGGGTCACAACATCTTTGCGTGGTATGAAAAGAAAGAAGCGATTTGCAAAAACGAGAATGATGAGCGAGGAGGGTGTTAAAAGAGATGTCAACACCGCACTCATTCGCTCACCCTCCCAAACACACATTTAATCTTGAGTACGTTACTATGCAAAAATTTAGAAATAACTGGTCGGCATTTCTGAGAATTCCTAGCTTCTGTGGCGTTAAATGTGGAAAGTTTACCACCATTTGTGCAACAAGACGAACAGGAAGTCATTGCCACATGAGAGATTTAATAAAACAATTAATGACTTGTATAAATATGCATTCTATACTCGTTACTTCGCAGAATTGTTCGTACTCTGCTCTCTAGGTTGCGAGGTGACTTACGCTTGTTTTCCTAAGTTTCGACCACTTTTTGTCTTATTCAGATCAGAGGCTCAGTAATAGCGGATAATGTCACATTCAATAGTATATTTATTATTAGATTTCCATACGATCCTAAAACTAAATAGTATTTGCAAAGGAATTCTAGAGGTATTAGTTTTTACTGGAATCCTTGTCTCCCGCGGACATTCCTTATCAAGAACACAACCCCATCAACTTCGAAACAAGTGGTCGTTATTAGAGAGACCTTTTCGATGTTCTCAAATTTTGTCCCGCGGGTGTCGCATCCAAAGCTTACTAAGAAAACACAGAGAGATTTTTCACAGTAAATACTCGATACTAAAGATATAAAGAAGAAAACAACATGCAAACTTCGCAGCTGAAGAGTTAGGGTTTTTGAAAAATAAACGTTTGCAAGCCGTCGATTAAATGTGTGCCATTAGCTGAATTTTCTCTCCTCGCCGTTCCTTTTGCGAGTGACACCGAGCGTTCTGATAGTGCCACGACGGAGCTAGGAAGGCTTCTGCACTAACACGAATCCGGCGCAGCAGGAGGGTGACAACCGAGAAAAATCAGTTTCTTAGGCCCTTCAGAACATCTCCTCATTCTTTATTTCATGTTCCTAGGTCAGTAAGCAATGCGTCATCCCTGATTCCTAGTGGAGATATTTCAGATCCGTTAAAAGGAATGTGTAATTTCATATAATATAATATCGTTGATGATGAAATTTTTACTTATTGCTTATGGTACTAAATTGTCTTGATTACTTCACGGTTATAGTCACATGAAATTAATATTAGGCGAACAGTTCTGCCTTCCCATTCCAAAATTATTATAAAAACACTTAAGCTTTCCGTAAAACTACTAATATTTACATTTCTGGCTAGATCTTTTTATACAAAATACGTAATGTTAGTTTATCCTACATCTTGCTGAATTTTTCTAATAACCTATAGTTAACATTAGGGCTTGTGAAGCTGTTAAGATGATGTTTTTACTAAACGTAATTTGGTTTTATTCTATTTCATAGTTACATGGTTATTTTAAACATAATAAAATGTATTGAAGTAAAAGATCCATACAGATAATGAATCAGTGAAAACGTCAGTTCGGTAACATAATAGTATATTTATCACAATGTAATGATAATGCATACTGACTCATTATATTTGTACAATACTAATGTAATAAAACAGCATCACATTTATGAATATATGTGCATTAATACTCCAGAAACGCATGTTTTCGAAAGGACTTCAAGTACTGGTGAATCTCCGAAAAAATCTCAAAGCAGGACGTGTGCCATCCAATTTTTACTTCATACATAACAATCACGTAAGCTTTTAGGAATTAAAAGAGCTGTTTGTTGCAGCTAAGAGGCGTGTCGTGGCGCGTCTTGAGGCCGGTCTCTGCCGGCAAAGGCGACTGCAAGCGCGGAGTGCCGGCTACGGGGCCACCGCCGCCGCTGCGCCGCATCGCATTGTGGCGCGCCGTGCGCCGGCCACGCATATAAATGATATCGTATTTTCACAAACAAATGATGCCGCCCGATGACAGCTGTCGGCGCGACAGCGACCGGCAGAAACGTCGCCCCCAGGCGCGGCGCATACAGTGAGAGGCTTCTTCGCGCCCGCCCCCGCCCCGCCACGGCCCCACTCGCTCCGCCCACCCGCCCCGCCGCGCGAGCCGCGTCCATCCAACGTCGCACGCCCACGCAAGGGCCCCACCCACCTCCCCCACACACCACTGCGCCATCCCACTAAACTTGCCCCACGTTCTCTTCGCCCTTCTGAACGAGCCGACCTGCCCAGCGGACATCTCGCTCCACCCTAAACTCGTTTTCTCACACACACCGTTTCCGCCCCCTAACGTTCAATACCCGACTTTGCTTGCGATCGCTGATCGCCTAACTCTTGTGATCCGCCATCAGGCGTTGCTTTCCTCGTCTCCTCTTGCCAGTCGGCGGCCTATCCTCCGTCACCTCACCTTCCTCTACCCGCTTCCAACCGTTCCACCCACCCTGCCCATCGTGGCTCTCTCCTCGCGCCGAGTGTCCGCGGCGGGCGCGCCGCGCGCGGCAACGGTGGTCGGCGGGGCGGGGGCGGGGGCGTAGGCCGGGGCGTGGGCGGTGTCCGAACGCGCAGCACAGCTCCACGGCTCCGGACGTCAATCGCTTTTACTTTCAAAATCGAATTCGAGTTCGGATTACGGTGCGGCGCTCGCTCCCTTCGCGCCGGACGGGATCTGCCTGCCTGGCCCTCCCTCCGCCATCGTCGTCGTCACCGCCGCCGCCGCCACCTCCGCGAGGCCGCGCGCCGTGCGCTGGTGTGCCCATGCGCCTCGCATCCCGTGTGACGCTCTGCGCCTCGCCCGCGGCCTTCGTTTCTCCGAAGCTCGCGCCGCGGGGGGGGGGGGGGGGAGAGGGAGAGAAGGTCGTGGCTGCGCGAGGACCTGCTCATCGTGAGCCGCCTTTTGTTGGCACCCACTCGCCGGTTATCCGACGGAATCTCTGTGCGGCCACTTCCCGGAACGTGGCTGCAACTTCCCCTCCTCCGGCTCTCTCCTCCCCTCCCTTCCGACCTCCCCCTACCGACTATCGGCCCCGGGGCCTCTAGATTCCCCTGGGGCGGTTACATCTCGTTAAAACTGTCGTGCAAACGCGTACGCAACGTTGCTCTAGGGCTCCCAGTTCGCACCGCCGGCTCAAGGACGTTGCTTTCCTCTCGATACAGGAAGGATAGAATTCACAGACTCTCTTCACACAAATTCATCTGTCTTACCGCATCTGGAAATGATGAATACTAGAAATTGTCAGTACTATTCCAGCTGAAATTTATCAATCTCTCTCCGAGCTTATTTATTTTATTCCGCTTCCACCAATCTTAATCTTTGCTCGCTGCAGTATGTTCCGTATCTACAGGTCAAATCAAATACGGTTTGCTCTGTTAGGAGCAGAGGTGAGGATAAAATGAGTAAGATACAGAAGCATTCTTAGTCCATTTACTGAAATCATGTGCAATAGTATGCGTCTCTTATCACGCTATAAGAGATATCGTTTCACTAGGTCCACCGTTGAAAATAGTAAAAAAGAATACAAATGGTTTCGGTAATACAGAAACTATTAATACAAAAAGTATTAATATGTATATACAAGCTCGTATAATTCACACTTACCATAATTAGGTATGCATTCGTCTGCAGACGAGCGAACAATCTTGCTACATGCGTACAACGGGCATTCTCTTCTTCGGTGCGTACAGAATCTTACAAGTATAATCAACCGTGACATAATTTTACGATTTTCAAGTGAAATTTTGTTTACTAGATTTTGTGAAAACAAAACACTAAATTTTACATAATTTGTTTTGTTTTTTAAATTTACTATTATAAGTTATTGTGAGTAGAGAGTTTTTCCAGACCAAAATACGAGAAACGAATGGTAATACATATTTAGGCATGAAAAATATATACTAAAATGAACCACTGACCTATTACAATTATTATCAAAACTGTACAAATTTCACACATCAGTCTTATTTTACAAGAGGGTTGCGCAGATATGTTTTACAACAATGGTGTTCTCTTTTATCCATAAAGTTTAAAACACTGTATGACAGATGAGAAATTCTTGCCGAGATTTTTAGATATCTTTGCAATTAAATATATTGTAAATTATTTGTTCCTTTTTTCTCTTCATCATCTTATCAGACGGCTAAGGAAATTTGATGATTTCACGAATATTATTCCATCACTGCGGCTGTGTACTTTTCAACCTATCGTTCTGTGGTGAAGGTACTTAAAACAAAAATTATATTTCTAATAAAGCCAGTAGAAACAAACACGGAGCAAATTGACTACTGTACTGCATATATCAGCGCTGGATCGGAACTGCAAATTTGCGGTTTACCACCAGAAAGAAACTACAAGTACCCGGTAACTAGCATCGAACGTTTATTACGACGATCCTGGAACAAGAGATGGCAACCAAAAATCAAAATATCATATGCCAATATAGGTCATTTATTTATTTTAAAAAAACACCGAGTCTAAATAAGTGAAGAATCTGAAAACAAACTAAAACATGTACAAAATAATTATTACTCTCGAAAGAGAAATGTGAATGTGGTTGTAATGTTTCATAAAGATTGCATATACATTTCTCTAGTGCAATTTGTACTGCTCTCAAAATGTTCATGTGCATGTTTACTACCCTCGTTGTCGAGGACTCATCTACGTATGAACAGTCCGCTTCAGAGGACTAATTTACAAGAATACTTATGTGAAGAGTTATTGCAGGAAATTGACGAGAGAAAGTAACGATAAAATTTCATCTCAAAGGTTGTGGAAGCTGTTGTGGAGGTAGTTGTCAATCTCTTGAAACAACCATGTTTCTGAAGGCGAAATATATTCTTCTCTGTATTCTTTTGTTTTGTTAATGTTCAAAACAAAAATTTACTCTAATTACAATCTAACTACAGTGATGACAGTGACAGTAAACAATTTTATTAAATAGTTGCATAGTTAACGCCTCTGCCTAATATAATGGAAATATAAAATATTTGAGCGCCTTCCAAAGTTAATGCTAATCATGGTGATTATGACAAATTTTTAGGGTGGTTCAATATTTATGATCATTGGCGTCCGAATCAAATTATTGTAAGAACGTAATTATATGCATTCAATATAATTGAATGTATGAAAACACATCTTGATATTGTGCCCCATCTGATGTCCTGGACGTTGGACGTTGACAAGAGAACATAGTACTAGAAACATTTCGCAAAATAGTAAAGTCCAAATATCTTTGGATGATTCTTCCTATAAAAATAAACAATGAAACTAAAATGTTTAACAAGGCAGTTGACAAGTTTTACTAAATTAGAGATATTGTATGTAATGTATTGAGATGGAAAACAAAAAATGACATTAAGGAACATCCCATCGCAACAGCAACTAGGACAATCGAAAAACTAGGCAAGGAATTTCTAAAGAACAATAAAGAGTTAAGATTCTTTTCGCAAGATCGGAAATGCCATTACAATGGCACTGAATCTAGCTAGCTCTGTACAATATGTAAAAAGGGAAAGGAAGAAAATACGATAGCGTCTGGAATGCAGATTAGAAGTTCCCAATGGGTGTTTTAAAATGATATTCAGCATTATGAAATTAGTCTGCGTAAAATCCAGAGATTTAATCTAAAGTTACTAGTCAACATGTTGGTTCTTCAATTTTTTCAAACGGTTTATTAAAAGATTTTTATGAAATGAAGTTCAGTATTTAATGAATAATTTACCTAGTGCCTCAAGCTTTTTCATTAATTTGGAATATATAAAACCTGTGGGAGAAATCAGTTAAATCATTGAAATGATTTCCTTTAGATATAAACTTGATCACCGGAATAAGAGGTGAATATCATTAAATAATGAACCAAAAAAATGGACTGATTTTCGCAAGAACAATGTAATATCCTTCAATGAATTCAAAATATGATTTTTCTTTATCATATGGATAAAAAATTATTTTCAATGAACCAAAAAGCCTAAACTAGGAAACCCATATCCCAATTTGGACTAAATATAAAATTCCGTTTTCACAGTGTTCTTTGCCTGAAAAAGTATAATTAAAATATATTTGAATGAAATGACTTATATTTTTGATTGTTTTGGTAAATATTTTAACGCTTAGTTACTCGCGCTGGAGTACTTTGTACACCACTGGAACTGTTATCGTCGTAGGTGTCAGATAACATCAGCGCGCATTCTGACACAACCTCCCTGAAGGCATTCATCTGCATCCTCCTGGATACTCCGTTGCTTAAGATTTACTGCAGTAGCTAGACGATTGCATTTCGTTGGAAAGTGTTCGTGGCGTACTTTCTACCGCGCGTACCAATGTGAAATTTCATTTTCTTTTAATTGTCACAGAATTTTTTTTATTTATTAGCAGATTACAAAGTGGAATAAAACACCGCTTGTCAAAAAATTTACAAACACTGGAAGTCGAGATGATCAAGAATAACAAAGAACAAAATTTAAAAATAATTGTCATATTTGTGGAAGAGCAAAAACCGCAATACTATAATTATTACTACACTTACTACTAACTGGAGCAACCATTATTTATGTAACGAACATATTCTTAATGTCATCAAATGCAAAAATTGTTCTGAAGACTAATATGCTAATTTTATTTTGTTAGTTATTTAAAATTGTAATAAGTATACATTTTAAATAAAACTAAATAAATTATATCCAAATATAATTCAGGCCTTATAGAGTTATTTTTCTAACAAAATGGACTTGGCCGCGCAGGTACTTGTGTGACAAAACATAGCGCGAGTAGCTAAGGGTTAATTGGATATTTATTGAGAGCCTGAATATGAATAATCAAAAATTGTCCCAAACTCAGCAAATTTCGCGTAGAGGTAAAGGTGGTAATATGAGCTATGTATATAGTATGAGCCCCTTTAACATCTGTTCACAAATATCAACAAATATACCAGGAACGACTTTAACTACAAGTTCAGTTACTCGTTTTGCCATTATAGCTCTGTGGTTCTGTTGTGAATGAAAGCTGATGTGTAACAGAGGTGTTCGTGTTTTGTCACTTCTAAAAACTTTGGAAGGTAAGTATTTGGCTCTTAATTACAGTTTGTGTTCGTTTAGATTGATTTTAAATTCTAATGATTGAAATAACATGTGTTTTAAACATTGTTTTATGCCCACAATCTGTAATTTCGAACGTAACAAAGACCGGTTTCATGAAGAATTTAAATATGGCGATGGTTGTGAAATGAGCCCCGAACTATGGTGGATATATGAGCCCTAAACGTTAAGAGGATCGTATTACATACTACAGTGTTTGTACTATTTTTGTTTTAGATGCCACAAAAGGTTCTAGGCCCAAAACAAAAAGTAAACACTGGGATACTGAAGACATGGTTAAGGCAATGCGAGTTAAGAGTAACTTACTGAAGAGTTAAGAAAATTCTTCGTTTTATATGTTCACACAAATGTTGACTAAGTTATCATATTTGTTTAAAAAAAGGCATTTAATTTTTTTAATGTCGAAATAAAAGGAGGGGCTCGTATTACTACCTTCTCCTCTACAAATGTTTGCAAGTAAACGTTTTGATACATTAGAATCGTAGAACACTCGACATCAATTAAGAATTCCGGAATTAAAAACTATATTGTCAAATTAGTTGTTTGCGACTAGTAACTTTGGTTCATTTCTTTAACTAACAATTAAATTAGAAATAAATAAAATAGGAGATAATTTCGTCCTGGTGATTAATTTGACGCAATACCCCTCAATACATATGACACCAACTGTGTATGTGTCTTGTCCGCGTACTTCTAATACTGTTATTCAAAATCTAGAAACACCGCTCCTAATAAACACGCTAGTTGGTGGTATGCCCGTGATAACACCCTTATATTCGTAGGTAGACGATGAAATACGCACAAAAATGATTATTCACAGTGCCATTCTTGTAACACCATGATTTTACCAAGCAAAGTCCTTGCGCAACGAAGATTGAAGGTTTCCAGTATTCAGATGGAAATTTTAATAAGAAAATAAGTAAATTATTTAAGCAAGCAAAGCCATTATTTGTAATAATATTGAAAGGTCAAATCATTTCTGCTCATCCCACATGGATAAACAGCTTGATTTCTGACCAGCAAAGAGAAGATCAAGTTTCTGTATCCAGGTACATTTCTTATAAAAGGTTTTTAAATGAAAAATATTGTATATATATATATATATATATATATATATATATATATATATATATATATATATATATATATATATATAATCCTCTATCACACTGTCATGAAGGTATAGATCTTTCCTCCAGGCTCTTTTAGAAAGTCAGTTATTTTTAAAATAATTAAAAACACACATTAAACAGAAAAAAATCAATTTTCACATAATTTAGTTTAAACCATATTTATTAAAATACTATATTTATTTCAAATATTTTCAATTTTCTATGTTTCGAGAATTTCCTCTCATCTTCTTCAAGAATAATAGCACCTCACATATGTTTCTTTAATTTTTTGAAATACATTTCTTATACTATTGTCGAATAAGTCAAAAGTTCCTAACATCTTTCATGGAAAGTTTTGCCTCAGAGATCGTCGAAGAGCGTCACAGACCACATTCTCCCATGTAACAACATTGAACCTCACTTCTGAAGTTCGATATCGTAAATAAGAATCAGAACAGTCCTTACCTCATATACCTCTAACTAGTCTCTCATTCCCTTCAAGGACGAGTTTGGCACAAAATGTTTTTTCAATCGTTTAAATTTGTTGGCCATCATAAGCAATTTGAATAACACCAATCTGGTATAATTTGTGACGCAAAATATCTAAACTATGAATCACAAAAGAGACATTTATAGAATTCGATGAAAAGAATATGTATTAGCGAATATCCAACGAGACATTTACATAAAAACTATAGAATTTTGAATAATACAGCATACTGAAGTTAAGGTTGGCTTCGACAAATCCCAAAAATGATATTGTTGTTTGCTGTAATTAGATGATTCACGTCGGGAATATTCACCAACAATACTGTCTGACAAGACATAATTCAAAATAAACCGACCCTGATCTAACAGAATTGAAGTGACACGGAGGCACTGATTTGAATTGTATTTCGGTTAGTACAGGCAAAGGACACATATACTGGAATTACGAAGATTCTTTAAATGTCATGTGACATGTGTGGTAGAGTCTTGCACGAAAATATGTTTTTGTACAGAGGACAGAGGGGCGAGAGAGGGGCGAGAGAGTGGCGAGAGGGGCGAGAGAGAGGAGACAGAGGGGGAGAAAGAGGTGAGAGGGAGTAAATGAAAAAGAATGGATAAGACTGAGTAAGAAAGGTCGCGGCGTTTCTTAAGGTACTACTCCGGCATTCGCCTGGTACTGATGGGAGAAGCCACGGAGAAATACCGATCCTAGCAGTCGGCAGCTAGAATTTTGTAGACAATGATGTAATTCGCCATGGCTAGACTCAAAAACACCGTCCAACTCGAAACCTAGAAACTCCCAGTTAGCGACGCTGCAGAGGCTACAACATTGCTGCCACTGGGACTACGCAGGCGGTCTCGCGAACGATCTTGCAAGGCTTTCTCGAAGGCCCATCTAGTGGGTGGCTGTCTGCGCGGTCGCAGGCTGGGGGGAGGGGGCAGGAGGGGCAAAGGCGGTGGTGGGGGCGCCACCGACATCGTCGGCAGAGGCGTAGGAGGTGGGAGGCCCTCGAGGAGCGGGGGCCGGTGGAGAGGCGGGGAGCGTCATAGGAGGAGGGGTGTCCGATGCGCAGAAACTTTCTTCGGACGTCTTGCGTCGCCCTTCCTGTGCAAGAAAATGACGTAGAACGACGTCTTAGAGAAAAAGAGAGGGGGGAAAGAGAGCTATTTGTCGAGATGCGGGGGCGCCGTCGGCAGTGAGTTCGCCGTTGGTCTCCGCGAGTGGTCATTCCGTCGCACTCGCGTCGTGTGCTGTCGCAGTCGTGTTCTCGGTAGTGCTGGATTTTCTGGTAGAACATATTAGTAACGCAGGCGAGTGAAGTGTCCAAGTGATTCTTAAAATACTTAACTCGTATTGTGTTCATCTTGTAGTGATACTGACAAATTCTTGCAAAAACCATATTAGATGTTTTGTGCGTTTTGTTTCTTAAGTTTTCAAAAATCTTTTCAAATGGAGTTATGTAAATCCTTGGTTTGTCTTAAAGTAGAAAATCGACGTTGATCACCATTATTGTTCAAAAAAGATTTCACCAGCAGGGTTTTTGCAAGCCGTGCAATTTTTTAGTGTCATCGAATAAGTGAATGCAGCAAGGCATCAGTGGTGCCAAAATAGTGTGGTAGTGTTCATGAAACCAGTCAATAAGTTGTTTACAAGTGTTATTGCATAGTGTGAAATCGAATATTTTGAACGTTTTTGGAGTGAATAGGTTATTTGTCTAAAACTCTAAGGTTGGCATATACGTTTCTTGTTGTTAATAGAACGGTGTTTTTTAACTATTCAAACAGCTCATAAACGATTCAAGCAATCTTAATATATGGCTTGAGACAGTGCTTGCACGTGCTTTTAAAGAAAGTGTTTTAACGCTGTACACTGCGAGAGAAAATTTAACGCAATGGGGGATCATCAATTTCCACAGAACGGTACCGAAATGAATGGGCATACTGGTCCCAAAGAAGTCATACGCACATTTCAACTCCAGTATTCAGATAGACCAGGCACTTCTAGATGTATCACCAGGACAATTCGTAGTGTCACGCAAGAGAGACACAGCACTACTACAACAAGCAACTTTCTTGGAAGTAATGCCCCGGGAACCTCTTCAAACAGAATGATGAGCATAATTGAAGACACAATTGTGCGTAGTGAATCATATGGTGTGGAGAACCAAGCAACGGGTGAAGTATTGACGGGGGGACGCTTACCGATGAATTACCAAACAAGTCAGCTAGTACCATTGGCAAATTCCATTAATATTAGTGGTGACCAGCAGTCCCACCAGCCACACAGCCAACAACTGGATCCTCAGATAAATCAAGCACAAGATTATTTTACAACAACATCAGAAGATACTCCACTGAACACCTCTCAATCTTCCTTAGAAGAGCAAATAATTGTCACACAAACTCAGCAGGTGGATCCACTTCCATCATTAGAAAGTTTTAGGCTGGATTCATCAAATGTATCTCAGACATACCAGCCACAACAGCAACTGAACAATTCAAGAAATTCATGGAATATGACTGAAGCTCAATCGCCATCAGTTGCTTCAAATGTAGGTTATTTGGGCCCATCTACATCTTCCAGACAAAATCAATTTCAGCCACAAGGATTGCAACAGTCGCCACACGCATATTTTAGTGATAACCTCCCAAGTTTCACGAGCACTTCACAGGCGTTCTTACAATCACAAATTCCGTCTGTACGATCTTCTGAGTATAGCCTTGATCATTCAGCAGCAGTTTCTACAGCAAATTCTTCATTACATTCTTCACAGATAGTTCCAGCGCAGCATTCACAGAACACATCAATGAAACAAATGTATGAAACATCAAGCAATCAGAGCGCTGACATACAGTTGGGTACGCAGTTGAACGGTCTACATATTTCTGAATTGAGCAGTTTGCAAATAACGCAGCCTTACCCGTCTCAGCAACGCATATCACTCAACTATGCACCGCAAAACTTGCATTTTCAACAAGCAAGTGGATCCATGATGTCCAACTGGCAACAATACCAAGCTCAACAATCGCATATTAATCCAAGATTCTCGCATCATTATTCTTTTCCACAGTTTCAGCGGACACCAGGACAAATTACGAATACTGTACAATTACAGTTGGAACCGGCAGGAATTCTTCGTCACACATCTCTTCCTGCAATTCAAACAGCAGTTTCTCAAACTCAACCAGCACTTCCTCAAATTCAACCAGCACTTCCTCAAATTCAACCAGCACTTCCTCAAATTCAACCAACACTTCCTCAAATCCAACCAGCACTTCCTCATATTCAACCAGCACTTCCTCATATTCAACCAGCACTTCCTCATATTCAACCAGCACTTCCTCATATTCAACCAGCACTTCCTCATATTCAACCAGCACTTCCTCATATTCAATCAGCAGTTCCTTCAATTCAACCAACAGTTCCTTCTATTCTACAAGCAGTTCCTCCGATTCAACCAGGAGTTCCTCCAGCATCATCAATCAACGCTCTTCTGCAACCTCAGCAACAGACTCCTCCACCACAACGAGAGTCAAGCTACTACTATTTTTACCGTGAAACAGTAGTGAATCGACCCATCCCAGGCACATCCCAGACACCACAGGAACAGCCGACAGACTATTCGCGTAAGTATCAAGTTCTACTTATCTAGCTATACTAAGAGATATGGTCAGAGACTCGTTTACGTTGGAAGATGTCGTTGTGTAAATTGCACGTACGTGACTACGTGTGTAATTACAGTGGACAAAACATCGGTAGTGATATATATTGTTTTGGACTTCAAAAGATACATAACAATCATGGAATATACGGATACGCTTTCCAAACCCATTTTCGTTTCAGTTTGTGAGAAAATTGAAAAAAGTCTTTAAGAGATGGAAATTTGACCTAATCTACGTACCAGCAGTTCTCTTGAGAATGAAATCGAATGTAAAACTTTGTCAGATATTGTAAACCAAAATTATCATTAAGATCAAGTTTCAGGATTCTATTTTTGAAAAGTACCAATGTCATTTTTTTTCCATTCTCAGAATTTTCACATAGAACGCCAGAATGTGCAACGCACGCAGGTCCCCTCAAGGTCGTTTCCGCCACTGGTCTTACAAAAGCGCATTATTGAGCGCCTACTTTCTAATGCATTTTGAATTGTATTAGATAAGTTTGTGATAGATTGTCATAAAGAAATTTAAAAAAATATTTGTTTCACCAGTGGCAGTTACAATTTTTACAACTTGATTTTGATGTTTTGTACTAACGTAGTAAATGTTCTTGCAATTCAGAGAGTTTGACTCCGCCAATTCCCTCGTTAGATAAAAACTGAAATCTAAAAACCGACATCAATGTTTTCTGTCACGACTATTAAACTGAAGCGTTCACCAAACACCGTCAAAGAAAGCAACTCTCTGATGTCCTCCGTAGACAAAATAGGATACATCTATCAATTTATGAATTTATATATATATGATTCAATTTTAGTTCATTCTTTATTTTCATCCCTGCACAATGTTTGTGGATTACTGAATATCAAAATACATTTATTTGTATAAACGTGTCACCATTGTCGATTAGCCAAAGCACGGGGGAATATACTGACCACACATTCCAATTTTTTCGAAATGTTTTGAAGGTTTGATGCAACAATAAAATGGCAAGTGAAAAACGTTTGTTAGCAGCCGTATATATTCACTGCCAACTTTTAAAAGAAGATTTTTACTAGTTGAGTATTTTTATACGTTTGTGAGATAAAATGGTTTGAATGAATTGGCTTTCGTAAAGTTTTAATTCCATGATAAGAAAATATTTCTTCCAGGTAGCAATTTCTTTCGTGTTCGATGTATATGAATACACATCTAGATGCTCTACTCAAATATCTTTTGAATCCTTAATTATCAGATACAGTGTGCACGAAAGCGAATGATTCAAAGAGATCATACAAAAGTGTACTCTTCAGCGCCACACTACGTTTCATGCTGAGTTATTGGCATCTTTTGTAATTGAAATGGATCTACGGAATTATCTGTTCATGGCAATGTGAATCAAGAAAAAACAATTCAATGATGAAAGATACATCAATATTACGCGAAAACGTCTATCGGAAACGTCTTTCAAAACATATCTACGCTCGAGTCGGTTTTGGGAGGTGGTCTCATGTAGCACATGTGTTCGATGCCTGGTAGGATAAGAATCACGTGCAAATGCATGTGATAAATATCTCTTGATTTAAAAGACGTTTCCTAAGATATTTTTTGTATGGTTTTGATATTACTAATATAATTAAAATAATTCGTTTTTATTGTGGGCGGAAAATGGATGAAATCTATCTAATTCATGATTATTTTATTAGAATTGACAAAACATAACGCTGAACAGTACATCATTAGTACGAGTCTCTAACACCATTAGATGAAAAGTCACTTCTTGATATCCTAAACGGTGTTGCTCACTTCTTGTTGCGGCGTCTTAAATGTTTTTTCTGAGTGCACATATCGTTTGCCGGAAACTGCCTCTCGTATCTCGAAATGAAGATGTTTGGTGTCAATTTCCAGGTAGAGATGCAGCAAAATATCGATGACAAATTTAAACGATCGGTGTTAAGAACATATTGCCCCCAAACAATCGATGACATTAATGTTTTGAAAAATGGTTCAATAACCTCCAACATTATTGCTAGTGTGTCAGTAAGTAAATTTAATCTTGGATTGGTCGGACTTATTAATTTATAGTTAAGATTTAACAAAGCAAACTGAAAAGTAATATTATTTTACATAATAATAATTACCAGATTGAATAATAGAACAATACAAGAAAGCCTGCCTAGCAGAAAAATTGACTATGAAAGTGTTCACAATAAGTCACTTTCGCAAAACGAATGTATAACCTAATGATCGGTGAAAATTAGTTTTCTTATTATGACAATTTTTCATTCAAAAATAATTATTCAACAAGGTAAAATATCGAGAACGAAACTTAGATATATCGATAATTTCAAACTTCTATCATCAGTTTCAAATAAATCCCTATTAGAAAACATCAGTGTTGAATCTCAAATTCCAAAGGAGCTTGGCGGTCGTAGGAAAAGGTGCGTCTCAGACAACAAACATTTCGACCTGCTGCGGTCTTCATCAGAGAGTAGTTAAACATCGAGTATGTGATTCCTGTCGCAGGTGTAAGTTTCGTCGCATTATTGCACTATTGAATGGGTCAGGGTGGGCCTGCTAGCAACTATCTGCCTACCCGCAGCTGTTTATATTTTCACCTGTCAATGCAGCTGTGAGAACGAAACACTCTTGAACAACGCTACTTTGTACCTTCTCGAAAAGAGGAGACCTGTGAGAAATCACTCTTTCGAGCATTTATCCCTCTGTAGAATTTTGTAGTATTCTTGGTACATAGCTAAATATGTTAATAATGCAGGCAGGATTCTAAATCAATTTGCTTTTCCTTGTTTTCATTTTATTGTGAGCGCGAAAGTGTCTATCGACTCTACTACATACATTAACATATTTGCTTCATCATTATTTTATCACTAATCAATATGTTCATGAACATGTAATGTACCATTGGAATCGAAAATTATTAATACACACTAGAATGTAGATTTGAAGTCAGTGATTTATTTTTTATAATGTAACATACTCAGAGATGACTCTGCAGCTAAGTGAGTGTTTACTATGACTCATGTTTGCCACACTATGAGTAAAATAGCAAATTTTCTTCCGACATTTTGTACTGAGATTTTTCATAATTATAAACGTATTAAATGTACAGAGTAATATAAAAAATTAGATGAATAATAGATAGATAGGACAATAAATTAGATAGATAATATAAGAGATTACACCCCTGTGCTTACAAATTGCAAATCTGCCAACCAATAAAACACATTAGAAGATAACCTAATTTATATTTCCCTCCTAGTGAGAAAGAAATCCCAATGTCAATGATAGCCGTTTAAAAAATTCCTTCCTGCTATTGGTTGCATTCAGTAAAAGAAACAAGAAAATTCAACCTGCACTGAACTAGAAATTCATTTACTGAACTGAGATCGAAGAATAAAATAACGTAACAGACTAAAATACACAAATTGTTAGCTGGAAATTCTCAAAAATATTAAGAGCCAATATACTAATTCATATTCATTGAGAAAATTTGCTTTGAATATACTCGTACTTTGTCAGAGATACAGCAGATACAGTACAACTACTAATGTCAATATTACATTATTGAAGGGATTCTCATTATATGTACTGTATGACGGCATTGTTTACTTGTACAAGAATGAAAAATATTTTATTCAAACAATATCGCAAAAAAAAGTAGATTTTCCACACAACAATTTAAGACTTCGACATGAAATATACCAGAACGTTTCTCGTAAGTAATTTATCATCTTATCAATCCCAACAAGGCGCCAATTGGAAGCAGACTAATAAAGACAATAGCAGAATAAAAAATTGTATTTTTTAAAAAGTCGCATTTAAGGCTAAGAAAGTTTTGAATGAGAAACGATTAGTAGAATTTCATTGCCAATGGTTTCCGTGCACGTCAGTTATGCGAAATAATCTTGCATATATGAACATATAATTTTAGTTGTTTTTATACAACAATATTTTTTAATCGAAACAACGTACAATTTTTTTCTAAAAGTTTCCCATTTTACTTCAAAGACACTTTCGCATAGGAGCAATTCTTAATGCAATGCATAATCCAGCAGACCAAGTTGTTCAGTAAATGTTTCACAGAGAATGATGCATAACAGAATTATAACAGCGAGACTATTTTACCAACGGGTCCCATTCCATTTGTGAGTTTAGCATGCCGAGTATGAAATCAAGCAAGATTGTCTCATTTGAGTTCATGCTTCTAGAAATAATCGGAAATGTTTAAAATAGCCTTCCCTTTTGTAATAGTTCCCAGTTCATGTGTCTGAAGAAATTCTTAAATCGTGTTGTCTTAATGTAAAAACCGAAGAAATACTAGTAATTGAGAACTAGTATTTGAAGCCTATATATTCATTCATCACACTGGAGAGCAAAATAGAGAGACTTTACTTTGTGCACTGTCAAGCTACGCATTGAATTTGAAAACTTCTCGCGTATATGGTATTGTTTAATAATGAAATACCTGGCATTTTTTCTCGCTGCTTCCTTCCGAAAGTACATGACAAAATTAACGTTCCCACTTGAGTGAAAGATTTGTAGACACTGCAATCACTTGTGAGATCAAAAGATATAGAAGCCGCCTTGACGAATATCAATTTATCATTGTAAAACAGTCGCGATTAAGTAATACTACTGTATGTGTCGAAATAATATTCTTTGTAAAGTAATGAGCAACCCCGCGGATCACTTGCAAGCCTTTGGCGGACTGAGAAAGGTTTGCGATCCACCCGTGGGGAACTGATTATTTCGTGTTTCCGGACGGGGCAACTGCTATGGTCATTAGTCACGTAAAGGTAGTGCATGCTTTTATCACGGGAGGTGGCGGTGTTTTCCTCATAGATATCCGGCGCCGAACAACACGTAGGTTTGCGTGTTTTCCCCATCCAGATATCTCTCTCCAGCAAGGCACTGTCTTCAGAAAGGCACTGCTCCATCCAGGACCAACTTTAAGCTCCCGATTCGTATTCCGACACGTGTGGTAGTGTAGTGCTTATAAACGTGTGTGTAAGGGGTGAAGATAGGCAAGAACAAGGAAGGAAAGAACGCGTGTGGCCCGTGACCTGTTTGATAGGGTACAGCTCAGGCATTCGCCTGATGTTGATGGGAGAAACCACGGGAAAATATCGATTAGAGAAGCCGCCGCTACAATCCTTCAATATATATATATATATATATATATATATATATATATATATATATATATATATATATATATATATATATTGAATAGTGTTGGAGATAAACTACATCCTTGTTTAAGTCCCTTTTTATTAATATTTCTTCAGTCTTCTTTATGCCGGTATTTATTATAATTTTTGTCTCGTTATACATATTTTTGATGGTTTTTATGAGGTGTTCAGGATAGCCACTTTCGTTCATTATTTTCCGTAGCTTGTGTCTGTCCACGCTATCAAAAGCTTTCTCGAAGTCAATAAAGGCTATATGGGTTTCCTTATTTACTTCTCGTCGTTTTTATAATATTCTTTTAAGACTAAAAATGTTGTTGTTACAAGAGCGTCCTTTCCGAAATCCCGATTGTTCTTCTTGTAATTTAGCCTCTGCTATAATTTTCAATCGAGCGTTGATAATTTTTGCAAATACTTTATAAGCGGCATTCATGAGGCTGATACCCCTGTAGTTTTCACATTCATTTCTTTTACCTTTTTTAAATATAGATATGACCTCTGTTATTTTCCAGCTATTGGGTGTCTTATTAGATTTCCAGCATTCGGTGAACAGATGAAGCAGTCTAAATTCGCTTAGGGGGCCTGCATATTTTATGAGTTCCATGTTAACTCCATCAGGACCACATGCCTTCCTGTTTTTTATACTGTTCAAGGCTTGCTTTAATTCATCCAAGGAGATGGGATCCACAGTATTGTTGTAGCGAAGCTCTTCCTCGTTAGGTTCAACAGTTCCAGTACACCAAAGGTTTATATAGTGTTATGCGTATATCTGCAACATCTTTTTCCGTCTGATTTAAATGTCTTAACGCTTTGTACGCGAGCATTTGTCTTCCATGTATATCATGTTCGATGGTACTTATAAATCTATCCCATGAGTCATTATGTGCAGATCTTATTATTTGTTTAGCATTATTCCTTTTTTGTTTATATTCTTCTTTAGCTTCTTGGGTTTTGTTTTGAAGGAATTTTTTTATATGATATATCTTTATCTTTTATGGCTTTCGCTATACAATCGTTCCATACTCTCAGTCCCTTTCTTTTCTTATGCTTTTTTTTCTTTCCTAAAGTTTCATATGCTGCCCTCTCTATGCATTCCTTTATATTCTGCCATTCCTTATCCACATCATCAATAGTTGGAACACTTGACAGAAATTGTTGTAATCGAATTTGATATAGTATTTTTGTGCTTTCTTGTTCAAGTAAGTACACTTTGAAAATTTCCTGACTTGTCTCTTTCCTTGGTCTAATTTTCTTCCATTTTGCTACCATTGCTATTGTTGCAATCACTAGGTAGTGGTCTGAATGTATATCACATCCTCGGTGTACTTTTACATTCTCTATTTGGTTACTAATTTTATCATTTGCGATTACATAATCTATCAGTGATCTGAGGCCTGTGGCACTCCAGGTGGACTTGTGTATTTTTTTTCCTGAAAAAGGTATTAGCAATTTTCAACATATTGAAGGCTGCAAACTGTCTAAGTTCTTCTCCGTTTTTATTTAAGTGCTGTTCTCCAAATACCCCGACAACTCCCGGAATCGGTATCTTACCAACCCTGGCGTTTAGGTCGCCACAGACGAGGACATGATTATTTTTGTTTATTTTGCTTATTTGTTTTTGAAGATCGTCATAAAACGTCCGTGTGTCCTCTTTCCTTCCTTCTTCTGGGGCATACACGCCTATAAGTATTAAGTGGCCCCTCTCTATTTTGAATTTGCACGTCGCAATTCCCTCATTTACAAAGGAATACTCCACTATCCTATTTTTTCACCTCTTGTTAACCATAATTGCTACCTCACTACTTGCCCGTCTATTTTGAGTTACTTCACAGTAGATCATCGTATAATGTTTCACATCTTTTGTACCTTTCAGCTTTTTTTGGGTTTCCGTTATGACAGCTATATCTATTCCTTTTTCGTTTAGTTTGTTATCTAGTTCTTCTTCTTTATTACCTAGCTCTCTGACATTCCAGGTAGCTAGTTTTAGTCGTCCCGTAATACCGAATCGTTTATCCTTGGCATGCTTAAGTCGTTTCCATGATCCATCCAGTTGTGCATTGTGAAGAGAGCCAGTAGTTATTGAATCCCCTGGCCGCGTTACGAGCGCTGCGCAGGTTAAGTTTGGTAATGGGGCTGCCACCTCACAGCTTCCAAACAAGCTGGGTGGTATTTTGGGGCGGTTTGTCTAAGTGGAATAAGTATCCGTTTACAGAATATGTTTCTGGGGACGAGTCGAAATCGTACCCACAGAACGGTATTTAGAGCTGATAAAACAAAGAATAGTTGAAGAGAAATGATATTTACAGAAATAAAATACACAATGATTCACATGTGTGGAAGGTAATAGAATTTCGCAAGAAATAATATTCTGGAAGATATAAGCAGTAATCATGTAGTTTACATTCGTGGAACTAAATCAACATCCGGAGCATTTCTAGCTTAAATACTTTTTAATTATATTCTTGGACATGCCAATAAATGAAACATCCACTAATATTTGAGTCCGCTGCACACACATTGATGTAATTTGAATGCTTTGTCTGTAGTTGAAGTCAGTAGTTGAAGAATATGAATTGTTCTTAAAATTCAAATATTTAATGAAAAAATATAAAGCAAATAACGTCGAAGTGGCTGCAGAAAGTTATATAGTTTCGTCAATACTAAATCCGTTGCTTAGACTTACATTTCCTGTAAAAACAATAAGTGGGAACATTATGTCACTGAAACGGTCCCCGAAAGCAATAATTATTCAACATTCAACAGTCATTATTTATTCGTATTAGTGGGAATAACTTTTCAAATTATCATAATACTATAAGAGTTAGGTAGCATAATACTATAAGCGAGTAGAGTTTTTAAACTATGTTTATTTGTTACAAGAAGAAAGATACTTCAAATTTTGGAGAACATTTCTTGAAAATCTTCAATATTTGAATTTTGAAAGAGTTGCTTGTAATTTGACGCTAAGCCGATATCGTAAGCCATGTGTTACTAAAAAAAGAGTAACCCAGCAACCAACAAATAGTTAGGTTTCCTCGTGTTGATGTGTTCTCGCTAGTACCAGAAATATTCAATTATAATTTTATTTTACTATAAATCAGGGGATCTATTTTTATTACATTAGTTACTGAAACTTACCATTTTATTCCCCAATACCGCTCTAATTAACATTGGCGGGTGTCTGTAGTCCTCTGAAGTCCTCGGTTCCTGTAGTCTTCCGCATGTGCCATCAAATTTTGCTGAAATACAAGTACAGCAATCATTTTACTTTAAAATTTGAACAAGTAATCCTAGCGAAAACAGCGTAGCAAATTTTGAAATTTTCCCGTGTGTTTACGTGGTAGGCTTATCGGTTTTGCAACCTCATGCAAATTCTATTCCCTAAGGGAAAGCCGCCGCTTGGGAGAATACTGAAATTAGCAATGCTGTTTTTGCGATGATTATTTTTCCAATTCAACAAAAGTTAGATCATTGTTCTGGTCCTTCAATGAAGTTACACGATTTCATTTAAAATTTTTGAAAGCATGTAAATGTAAATATTTTTAACAATTGTTTCGATACGAGCACAGATTTTTTTTGAGATGGTTACTTCGTATATATTAATTATATCAATATATATGAAAACGTAAAAATAACCATTTCAACTGTCTTTCACTTAAATTGAAAACTTTTGGTATAAATCCTATAATTAAATAAAGATTTTTAATATTTCATGTTTTTACTTGAGGAGCTGTTCGATTAAAAGAATAGATTAAAATTTGTATTATCATAGTTATTCAATCTACGACTATTTGAAAATTTTCATGAACTTAAGACATATTAGTTACCTCAATGTAAATAATATTTCCAAAAAAGTAATGAATACATACAGCAATCAGGCTATCAAATGCAAGATATGCAAGATTAGCAAATACAAAATAATACAAATTGACATTAAGATAACGCATCATATATAGTACTCAAAATCTAAACAAAATGAAGAGCAGAATTGATCAAAGTTATTTTTCTAATGCTTTTAACCTTGTATTTCACATACTTTTTGTCTTCTTTTGAAGGACGAACTGATCTCTAACCTAATTCTTGCATCTATTCCCGATAGGCACAAACACGATGTATGTTTCCAATAAACATCGCTTTCATTTATAATGACAGAATTCGAAACATTTATTTTCATATATTCCCTGGGACATATTAATGCTACAATAAACATTAAGAATACTCAGATATTTTTATTGCTTGAAGTCTTTCTACGATGAGAATAATGAGTTTATTGAAACTGATTTCTTAGATGTGACATTTATATAACAGAAGAATAATGTGACTTTTTTATGAGAACTGAGATTACCAGATGTAAAGAACTGAACTTCGAGTTTGCATATGATAGTCCCGAATGATTCATTCGAGTGTAGAAATATTGCATAAAATAAAATTTACGATCGTCTGTAAAAGACTTTTTTTTTTATTTTCCACCCAGTTATGCAATACCACAGAGGGCAGTTTGGCAATATTAGAAGACACCTAAAGATAAGCAAAAATTGTATTTCTGAAATGAATTTCTTTGCTGAACATGTTATTAGTTGTTTTTTCTACAACTAAAATTGTTTTCTCATTGAAAATTCTCGGGAAAAAATACGGAAAAATACGAAATATTTCTTAGCTTGGAACTATTCATACATTGTAGCTCTATGAACACCAGTTATTTCTGCGCAAAGGTCTCTTAATATTATTACAAATATAATTATAATTCTTTGAAAGTCAGATACATTTTTAACTATTTCAGATATAACATGTAAAATAAGGTAGCTAAAACACCATTTCCTTTTTTGTAATTTTTGTAAAAGTTACGTACTACTAGTTCAGCCAAAAATAGTGTGTCCAAACCCGCAAAATATTTGCAAAGGCTAGAACTCAAACTCAGACACACAGATTCTGCAAGAGGAGAACTTACCCAATTAACCAACACACTAGGTGACTGTTTTCAAGCAACATTTCTAACCCATCCGAAAGCATGTTACATTTTTAATAATATTGAAATTACTGATTTTTTAATGTAAAGTATAAAAAATTATAGATGTATTCAAGTATATTTTGTTTTCATATTTTTTCAATTGTTACTATTTTATTCAAAATACGTGAAAACTACTCATATTTCACAAAAATGTATATTACAGTATTTAAAGACCTACTATTGTACACTTTGGTGAGGAAAATCCCTACTTTCAATAGTGTAGTTGTAGAGGGATGTCGAAAATTTTGTGATCTTTTAAAAATCAGAGATTTCCCTCACAATTTATCCTGTGATTTTTATTAGCGTTCTTTGGAATATTTGAGTCCGAAATTTAATCAAATTGAAGCCAGTTTTAAGAAAGTTTTGAAAATGTCGCAAGGGCATTATGTAAAATGCTCTCCAATACTGAAAGATTCATTTCATAATTCTAGAACGGGAAACATCAGTCAGATTTATTAAGGAATATCAGTTTTGAAGAAAAACATATTGAATGTTTAGATGATAGTATTCTTGCCTAACAAACGGACGTACAGATGCACAGACAAATGGACAGACGGATGGACGGAGAGACTGACGGGCGAACAGAGTGACGGAGACATGACAGACAAATGGACGGACGAACAGACGGTTGAACAGGTGGATGGGTGGACGGGCAGAAGACACTTATAGGAAAAACAGTTTTTCCTTAACAATGATTCACAAAATGTGGTCTGTCTGCACTACATACGCGACAAAGGAAATTGGAGTAAAAAAATGCCCCCTTTCCGGATCAGTTCCATAAGACATATTTGTTTACCAAAATAGAGTCATTTCAATATTATATAACATTCTCTATCAAAAAGTAGATTCTAAAAAGTAAAAGTAGTGGTGAAACATGGTATAAAATTAAAAAAATAACAACAATAATACTAGCAACAATAGAAACCGCGACTCAAGAACAATTTGTAAAAATCAAAAAAATCTTGGAATAGTCAAAGGTCCTCTTGTCCTCAAATTGAAACTAATATTCCTTTAGAATCACTAAATCATAGTTTCATAAATAATGTTCCTTCATTTGACAGTAACTTGAAAAGGCAATCTCTTACGTTTCTCCGAAACTCAGCAATAAAATCCAACGACGCATTTTGTTTTTCATCCGTTGAACATCAGAATATAATCAAAATCATTCCAAGTCTCAAATTAAATGCTTGAGGTTCTGATGGTATAAATGCCAAACTGCTAAAAAAGAGTCTAGATGTGATCTACCCAATCATCATCTAAATAATAAATTTCTCACTAATGAGCGGACAATATCCCATATCCTGGAAGACAACGCTCGTGCATCCTACTCCCTATCCCATCCCAAGCCCATCCTATCCCAAGACAACATCAACCAAAAACCCTATTGAATACCACCCAATTAGCATCCTTCCGACTTTCTCTAAAGTATTCGAAAAAGTCGTCCGGAAGCAGACTGAACAGGTTACCGTTCCCGCAGGAATATAGGAACTACTAAACGTTATTGAAGACACGAGAACAGCAATAGATTACAATAACATAACTATCTTGATTCTTCTGAATTTCAACAAAGCGTTATATTCAGTAGATAATGACATCTAACTAACAAAACTAAATTAACACCGCCCATGGGTACATGGTTTTTTTAATTTCTTAACTTTCAGAACCCAAAGAGTGGTGTCCGGCCCGCAGCTGAAGTGTTAGGGCCACTGGCCTTCTTAATCTATGTAAATTACGTAGGAAATGCACTTAAATATTGGAGTCACGAAATGTATGCGAATGATCTCCAGATATACCTAAGTGGTCACCCGTCTCACCTCTTCACACTCGTACACAAATTTAACGAAGATTTCATAACAGTAAACAACTGGGCAGCGTCTTGGGGCTTACAATTAAAGCCAAATAAATCACAGTGCATAATTATCAGTTTGAAAACCACTGTGAACAAAATCTCATCATCAGCTCGGCCTAATATTTGAATAATGACACCGTTCTACCTGGTGTTCCGAAGTCAAGAACCTAGGTGTATTTATCGACAACACTCTCAGCTGCAACTCGCAAGTAGATTCAATCTGCCGTAATGTTTTTGCCAATGCATTCACTGAAACGCCAGCGAACACTTCTACCGAGTTTCTTCTGACCAACATAATATTCATATTATAACGTAAACTTTAAGTAGTCGTTTTAAACTTTAAGTAACGTAACACATGCATACGTTTTATTTTTTATCTAAGAAAATGCGACCACGAATCAAATTTTTTTACAGAATTCGTATGCTTACTCTAGACAAAAGACGGTAACTCCAATCTCTACTTCTCCTTTATAAAATGTTAAATGGCTCCCATGAAACACGCCAGGTAAGTAACTTCAATCCTCTGAAACTAAATCGAGCTCATGATTCAGATCTGCTTTGTGTACTATGTCAAAACACGACTTCGTTCAGTAGATCATTCACTATTACAGCTATCCGAGCCTGTAATAAATTACCAGCGAGTCTAAAACATTGAAATGCTTTCCGTAAATTCAAAAATGAATTAACTATGGGTAAGAAATAACTACATATAGAATGGCGTTAACGTCTCGTAACGTTAGAATGATGTTAACTCCAAGCTATTCCCATTTTCTAGCGCCCGGTTCTATTTTCAAAATTTTATCCCATACCTCATTACTCTATTCTCATTTTCCATTCTCTCTCACACCATTTAAATTATTAATATATTTAATTTTCGGTGTATCCTAATGAAATTGTTTAATAAAATAAACAAAAAATATTAGCGACGTTCCAGAGAAAACATACTTCTAGATATCTTCACATTGGCATCATAATGTATATTACAATATAGTGTCTTAAACAAAAGTGATCTTAAGATCTCAGCACGCTTTATATTGTTCCTTAATACTTTCAGTATTGTATTTTAAATTACTGTTGTTATTAGCTTATAGTGTATTGTGTTTCTATGGTTTTAAAACTAGTTTATATTTATCTAAAGAGCTCGGTTCACTCTAGGACATTTAAATAAGTTTTTTGTGACCCGAAGAGATAAAAGTTATGTGAGGACATTTGAGTTCAGTGGCAAAACGAGTTTTGGGGGCAAAGTTGGGAAATGATGAGTAACAGGTGGAAAATATGTGGGGAAATGAAGGGTGAAGGTGGGTCCCGAATTAAAGTTTCTCAAGAAATAGTCTACAAAATGATATTTCATTGAAGCAATTTTCTCTTTAAAAACAATTATTTACGAAGTGTAAAGATTTTGGAAAAGTCCACCTAGTTTTTCTTGATTTACACTATATTATACACATATACATTATTCATTTTTTGAGTTGAGGTATTGATAATTGTCTTGAAAATTGTAGTATCCTATACGTCCATGAGAAAGCTCTGTATCAGAATAAAACTGTTTTTCTTAAATTCATGCCACTGAGAAATTTCTGTCTTCACCGTCTTCAGATAAGAGTTTCGTGTTTCCTTCAAAGATATTTCGTTGAAGCACGACTGATAAGTAGAAAGATGAAATTAATTATTTCGTACTCCTTTTACTTTATCGACATTACTTCGTAAGCAGGGAATGTATTGTAATTAAACGCCATAAAACGACGAATTTTCAACAGAAAAACTTTTATTGCCGGTCCTTGGTAACGAATTAGCTGATAAATCATGTCATATACAGTAAATTACATCTCTAACACATTATGTGATCAGAATCCCTGTTTTGTGGGCTCTTCATACAGCAAAAATTATTAGCGGCAAATAGTCCGTCTGTCTGTCCGTCTCTCCGTCCGTCCATCCCATCGTCCATCCGACCGTCAGTCCGATCTCCATCCGACCGTCCGTTCGACCGACCGACCGTCCGTCCGACCGTCCGTTCGACATTCAGTTCGACTATCCGGCCGACCGGCCGGCCGACCGGCCGGCCGACCGACCGTCCAACCGTCCAACCGTCCAATCGTCCAACCGTCCAACCGTCCAACCGTCCGGCCGACCGCCGTCTGCCGGAGGTCAACGAAAGCCTAAACCGTGCAGCCAAAATCTATTTAAAAATTAGATCTTAAGAAATATATGTATAACTAAAAAAAAAACACGTAACTTTCGCACAATTTCCTCTATATAAAATGCATGTTATAAAAACATATTCTCAAACACCTCTTCATTTTTTATTTCTTTCTACAGATAGGACAATACAAACAGAACTTAAATGAATGACACGCGTCTTATTTCTGTTGAACTCTATGAATTTTCGAAAACGACAAAAGTTATAACTAGTACGAAAAAGTGAGTGCTTTTGTTGCACTACTAGAGTGATTCTAATGGAATTGCCACATGATACAGATACATTAATCATAACAGTTAAAACTGCTTTTCGGGAAGATTAGCACTACCACTGTTGTGGCTCATTTAAGGTCATATTTGAGAAATTCACTGCGAGTAACAGGTACTTTCAGATTTATGTAACCAAAGAGTGAAGATAAAAAGTACTATGTCTTTGTGACTCATCAAAATTAAATACGCTTATAAATATGTTCACTCGTTTCAGAATACAATCAGGATATCTCATTTTGTGTTTAGACATCTGTTAAAGTGGCGAGTTCTTTTGACACCTTTCAAGAGAAGTGTAAAGAAACCATAATGAGTACGCCTATTAGCCGGTAATTTCTTGCATATTAATGAGTCGTTCATTATTCATTATTCTCGCCCTAAGCTTGATATGCGACTTTTGCTTGTCATATGAACTTCAAAACAATTCAACAAGCCGGCACCGCTACCTGAATTCCATAAGTAAGCTCCGTGAAGAGGCTTCCTGGATGGTTCACCGTCTAGGATCCCGGGGGACCTAACGGCGCCGAGCCCCAGGTCAAAGATATAAAAGGCGATGGCTGACCGCAACTGACGATGACTGACTGCATCAAAAAAGGCTTCCAGGAAGAATTACTCCAAGCGGTTAATGCCCCAGAAGGGTTTAGAATCACGATGCCATGCGCAAAAATGTTTTAAAAAAGTTGCATAGAGAATGTTTACTTTCAGAATTTTTTCAAATTTCCATCATGATTTTTCAGGGATTGATGATTTTATACGCATGCCCAGAGTTTTCATAGGATACGAATAGCACATTGAAGTCGGTGATCAAAATTAGGAATAGGAAGAATTCAGCAGTGTGAAACAGAAAAGAGGTGGAATTTAATACTTTTGTTTAAAAGTTTTTTCACATCTGCTTCATTGCACATATGCAGAATAGCCTCCTCTATTTTGTAGCTAATTATTAAAAAGTTTTAACAAGAAAATCCAACTTAACGTCATTTCAAATATCCAAAATAGATCGGATGACCGCTTCCTTTCTCAAACTCTCCATTAAATACAAACCAGTACTACCGGCCATTTTTCTTCGGAATGCAGAGACCGCTTAAGGCAGGTTCCACTGTAAATAACTACACAATAAAAAACAAATGAAGTAAAAGTAAAAGAAGTCACAAAACCTTTATGCAATAGTGTGAATGGCCAGATGACATGGCGTTTGGTAATTACCACTATGTTACCAATTTAACAATATTGAAATTAAGAAACGCCACACACTGAACAGTAATTACTTTGATATACCTAATTTACAGTTTTCCCTGATTATTGGTTTAAAAAGAGATTAGTATCACAGCAAAAAATAACCAAAAAATACCCATGAACACAAATAACTTAACGCTTTTAGTTATAACTGGTAAGTTAATGTCACCCCTACAAAGATGTTTAGGACGAGGAAATGAAGTTGTAAGGATCAGCTGTTTATTATGTATCAGACCAGGCTAGAAACGCAATATGAAATGCAAATGATGATACTAACCCTTATTTTATGCAACGTAGAACCGATATAACACTGCTGGACACTTTTTGAGATCTACTAAATAAGCAACGGGACTAGAAGGCGTTGCATTGTTATGTGGGTTGCTGATGAGATCTTCCATCGTCATATTAGACGTTTCGTATTTATCTGATGATACAACGAAAGACCGAGCAAAGAGGTCGGCCTCTAGAATTCTTAGGAAAGTGTTGGGTTTCTTTCGACTGAGCATGTAATTCCATATTTTGAAATGCATTCTTTGAAGAATAAAATTAGACATAACTATATAAATGATAATAGATAAAGCACAATGTTCTCAAAATGTGCCGCAAATCCATTTATCGCATGCGGATTCGATTTAAGGTAGAATCAGCTGTGGTAACGAGAGGTAGCGGGAGGCATCCGTTACTGACACACGCCAGCGTCTTTGAAACCATACCACCAAACCGGCCGGCAAATACTGGCGATAAACTTCCTAACCATTAAGTGTGAAAACGTTATGAATACTTATCTAAAAATTGCTAGTCAAACTTAATTTCCGTCAAATTTATTTAGATCTTTGCATCAAGTACATTGTTATGCACCTTTCACGATGGCAACTATTTTGGCGTTAAAAATTATATGGTAATTATTGCTGAGGTCTTTATTAATACTACTACTACTACTACTACTACTACTACTACTACTACTACTACTACTACTACTACTACTACTACTACTAATAATAATAATAATAATAATAATCAATAATAATAAATATCTTGGCAACTCTAACCTTGTTAACTCGAGGTTTGCTATGTCTGTAATTATTACCGAGATAAGCCGAATATCATATAAAAACCTCGATAAATTGAAATTCTGTTTATTCAAACTTTCTGATGTGTTTTTTTTGTTTCTGCTGATGACTAATGGCGTTGTTTACTTGAGATGCGGCTGCCTTGTCAGCGTGATGGTTGACTAAATTGCAAGATAGTTTCGAATTACTTCATTTCCTGCTGTCAATCGACACTAGAAAGCCGGACTCAGTTTCATATTTCCAAGGTTTCATCATATCATGTTGCCGTTCACAAACACGCGATGGAAAAGTCATCTCGAAGAATTCAAGAAATATGAGATTCGTGCAGAGTTCCTTATTAAATATTTCTCAGTATTTATAAAAATCGGTTACTTAAAAGATAATGGGCACATTAAAGTTTCTAACAAGAAGCGAACAGCAGAATACCTTGTGTTAATCAATTTTACTTTGATAAACACCTAACGTCTCTCTGATATATATTTCTCATTCAAACCTTAATGTGTAGTAATATTTATTAAGTGAATTGTCTTTACTTTCACCTATCTTCCTATGTTTCATTAGATCAAAATGAATAATTCAATAACAATTAATTACACAGATTATAACGAAAGAAGAACAACTGTTCAAAGCAGCTCCACAAATCGCACGGAGTTGGCTCAGGGCATCAATCGTCACTGCGATGCCTCTAACAGGTCCTAGCGTTCGAGTCCCGAAGGTGTCAGGATTAGAAAGCCTAGCATGATTGCGCGATGCCATTTACTCCAGCAACTTTTTTTTCCCTTTATATTGTTACTTTTTACTATTAAAATTACACAATCTTTCTTCACTTAACTCCATAACGAGAATTTCTGAGCGGCGTCACATTGTGTACCGACAATATTAGGCGCATCTCGTCGGGCGCCGGAAAGCGCGGTGGCCTGCGCGGTGGCCTGCGCGCCAGCCTGTGCGCCAGCCTGTGCGCCTGGCCGCCCGGCGCACACTCGGGGCGGCGCGCGGCGGCCCGGCCGAGCCGGGGCCGGCGGGCTCCGGGCCGGGCGCTTCGAGCCCAGGACACGGGGTCGGCGGCACGCGGCGCTGGCGGCCTGGCTGCAGGGGCCGGAAAGGGAGGAGGGAGCGAAGGGCGTGCCGAGGCCAGCGAAGGCGGGCGGCCGCTTAGGTGAGAAGGGCAGCGCCTTGGTCCCGGAGCCGGTTCGCCGGGCGGGCAGTGGGCGGCGGTGGGTCGCGGTGGGCGGTGGTTCGCGGTCGGCGGCAGGCGGCGGGGCCCTTCCTTCTCTCCCAGGCGCCCTTGCCCCCCCCCCCCCCCCGTTCGCCCCACCCCACGCGCGGCACCCAGCGACCGCCACCTTCACGAACTCAGCGCTCGCGCCGCCCCGCCGACCCCTTCTCCGGTGACGGCCTCCCCTTGGGCCAAGGGAGAATCTTGCCCGGGATGGCAAGTGCAGGCTTCCACTGGTACAGCGGCATTTTGTTAATTTTGCAGCACCTGCTACCGCAGTTTATCTACAGACATGCGAGTATTAAATGCATTGAAATTATTAAAAAAATACAGAACAATACTAAATAAAATCAATATAAACGCCATAGCCTCCGAAACATAAATTAACTCTTTGACATTTTCGACAATGATCCGTTATATGGTCTAACGTAATAAACGGGTTATAAATTCCTTGACTTCGTAATAAAAGTACTTCACGTTTCAATCAGATAAGTGTGTTAATCTTGACGTCAAAATTCAGTAGGTTTTCAATCTCTCGAGAGGTCCTAAAATATAAATTGTTGAATTTTTGCATTTCAACTGATCCTTTTGTTAAATAACAAAGCAATTCAGCAATAACGACTTGTGCTAGTGGCCTTTTAAATGAGACCTGTCAGACCCGGCCTTAACATAAGACGTTATATACTACGTAGCATTAAACCACATAAATCATAAGGTCATTATCTCCGGTTTTGGAGAACTCAACTGCAATGACAAAATTTTAGAAGACTGAAATTTTCAGTTGGTATAAGTGCATATTATTGTATACTTATTGTTAGCATGTACTAGTACTATAAGTATTATGAAACATAAATGGATATTGTCTGTATTTTTTATGAAATATCAATGATTAAAGCCAATAAGGAAGGCAAAATATTAGACAGTTTTTATAACATTGACTTAAATGTATAAAAATTATATTCACCACGTTATAAAATTTTAAACTAATATTACAAAAGAAAGGAACGGTTCTTACCACACAGACATAATTCTAGTTTAACACTCGTATTCTTGATGATTCTTTTTTTATTTGGATTACTTGGATAATCTGATTTCTTGGAAGGAACCTCATTAACAAATATGTAAATAACGTAATACGAATATAAAATATAATGTGCTAGCTCTTTGGTGGGCTAAAATAATCTCTTTGAAACAGTCAATTGAAGTTTGTTTTTCTGAACGTGTTTTCTTCAAGAGCAATTACAAGACAATTCAATGTATTACAAGGATGGTGATGTAACAATGAATCGTAATGAAAACTGGATCACTAGAAAATAATTGGCTTCTTATTACTGTGAATACAATTAAGTATCTTCATCTGCAGTGCAGATTTATGATCCGTGTCATAAACGTGATTCAGCAAAAGGGAATTTCGGGCAACAATAATACCAACTTTCTGAGGGAATGTGCTACAGCAGGTATGGCAAGGTCGCGGGCAAGATAAGAAGCTTTCTAGAGTTCGTGAGCACTGCGTTCAGACCAATTGGCGCGTAGTTGAACAGTAAGAGTTGTACAAAATGCTGTCGGGAACCTGGGTGTTCATGGATACCCGGCCCATCACAGGCTTTTTTCGAGAATCCTATAGAGTAGTCAGTTGACGGCTTCTGCCCGAAAAGTGATATTAATTGCCACTTCCTTTTTCAAGCAAAAAAATGATCCATTGAAGATAAATTCATCAGACATTTAAAATTGAAAGTAAAATTAAACATTTCGTATCTAAAAGATCTTGGTTTCGTACTCGCGTTTACATAAGAGTGCAATAACTGCATTAACTTGCTACGTTCAGGTTAAGAGATTTAACATACGAAGATTTTTGTCTCTTAGAAGAGCTGTCAAATAACAAAATTGATTTTGTTAAATATAACACAAAATGAAAACAAGCAAAGATTTGGCCATTCAAATATATTCCTACACCTTGACAAAAATGTTTACAAAAGGTAGGATTTAAAAATATAATCATAAAAAACTGTAATAAGAAACGAAATTCAAATTTCAGTTGTTTGATAGAAAACATCAGCAATATCGTATAAAGCAACCATTCTTCGTTATACTTTGAGTACTCTCTGCGCTTACGTTCTCTGTTCCAGCACGTACCCCTTTTTCTTTTCTTCTTCTTTCATAGATTATTTCCATTGGCTCACTATATTTGAGATATTTGATTCACACGTGTGAAAGAACACTTTATTACTTATTTACGTTTATAGGGATAATTTATGTTATGAAGAAAGAAACGTAAATTTTATTTGAATTGTACTTTTTGCATTTGAACTGCACTGTTTGAAAGTTCTTATTTTGATATTTCCGTTCCATAATTTTCTTATTAATTCGCCTATTTATTCGACTTGCATAACATTACTTTTATTTAACTACAATGTCATCTTCCCATTTACAATTATTTACAACGTCAGAGAAACATTGATTTGTGGTACATGACTTTCGCAAGAAGAGGAAAAATGACGTTCGTGAGTATTTTTGTAGAACCTAACATTACTTTGATATTTTTGACCCATTAACTTCAGAAGTACTCAGCAACTGTTTAATTATTTCATGTGGTGTCAAGACTACGACATTTTCAAACGCAGGGAACTACACGACATGAAGTACTACGTTCACGTTTAGTTTTGCCAAACATGTGACCACAAGTTTTATGTTAAAATTTCATTCAAACTGTAAGGACGTCCACACCAAATTTATTGTTGGAATTAATTTTATTATGTCTGAAAACCAAAGCCAATTCCCTCATCTATCACTTTCCAATCTCGCAAAACTCAAGATTGTATTACTAACATTCGTTGGATAATGGAAAAGCCATTATTCAACGAAAGTTTTTCAAGGTCATCTATTTTTATTTCATTGATTACGCCAATTTTTTTGATTGTATGAGCCATAAAAATCTCTCGTAAACGCCAGAAGAGATAAATATATCGAACCTTTTAGCTGCTTTCTGAAAACATTGCATGGAAAGAATTCATTATAATAACTGATTCAGAAAAGCAGGCAAGCAGGAAATTTGTAATAGGTCCGGCAAGGCAAATTATCAGCAGCGTAATATTTCATTTATCCCGATTTCATCTTACTATGCTAATTAATTTGTCAGAAAAATTGTAATTTCAATTGTTTTGGCCAACTTTGATGGCGGAAATTGAAAAACAATTAAAATCGCTTGGTATGAAAGGCAACGAAGAGAGAAGTAGCTCAGAAGCTTAATACCAAGTTAATAAAAACCATGACGATAGGACTCCTTATCTCTTGACAAGAACACCTTGATGAACTAGACGCAATATAGGTATCCACTTCCTTTGATTACTGCTTACGGTGACAGCTATAAAATAAAGAGTAAGGCTTTCATGAAAGCCAATGATATCATCTTACTAACAACAATTTGTGTTGTGATGACATTTGTTACTTCCTGAACTACGTACGGCAGGTAAAAGTTGAAGTGTGAAAAGAACTGTAATCAATAAAAGGCTATCCAAGCTCGTAGTTTGACAGACAAATGTTTCAAACAAAACAAAAAAAATGGGCAGTATATGAAGAACACATGTCTTCGATAAACTTTGTTGTGAAAAATGGAATGTAAAGAAGAAAGGACATTAGAGGAAAAGATGCTACGATGGTATCAAATTACACAGATCTACAAAATGAAACTCGTAATCACCCATAATATAAGCATATTTTTCTAAACCAGTTTTTAACACAGATTACGGTTTTGCTTTCGGATTTGCATCATCACTCACCATTTTTTTACAACAGCGAAATCATTTTTACACTAAAAATCGGCTATATTCTTTTTCCTTACCGGGAGAGATGGTTCAGGGCATCAACTGATGTCACTGCAGTCCCTCTGGCCGGGAGGTCTTAGGTTCGAATCCCGATGGTGGCAGGATTTTCGACACTATCTTGTCAGCTAGTTCGAATTCCGTCGCTGTCTGAAGGATAATTCTAGCGGCCGGCAACTCTGATCGGTAGTTTTCCGTGGTTTCTCCGATCAACACCACCACCAGCGAATGCCGGAGCAGTACCCTAACACGCGGGCCACGAACTGCTAGCGATCTTCCCTACCTCTTCCTTGACCTATCCTCACCCTCTACACACACGTACACTAACATGCATTACACTACCATACATGCCGGGAGACCAGTCGGGAGCTTAGAGTTTTTCCCGGATGGGGAGGTGTCCAGCGGGTGGAAGATACCTGGTTGGGGAAAACCCCGCGATCCGACGGTAGATCGGCGCCAGATGTTGCCATACAGCGGGGAAAACCGCCGTAACCTCCCGAGCAAAAACATGCTCTGCACTTACGGGACTAATGACCCTAGTAGTTGATGCGTCCAGAAACACTAATAAAAATCAATCCATTTACTTATAAACGGTATTAGTACAGCTTACTCAGAAATGGGATGAACTCCCACGTTTCTTGTGAACTGCTTGTAGGTCTTCCTGCTGGATGTTATATCCAGCACGAATGTGCCATCATGGTCATTCCAGAGCCCTTGGTTCGTTTGTTCTATTGTCTTGGTGGAAACATTCATCTTGTTCATCACTCACGTCGCCAAGGTTGTAAGGGAAGAAATCTACGTGGGAGTGTAAAAAGTGTAACTTGTGTCATTCTACAACCCAGGTTTTAAAATGTACACAAAAGTATGTTGATTCCATAAACAAAATTTGAAGATTCTTTTCACTAGAAAATGTTCACGCACCCACTGAAACTAGTTCAAGAATCTCGTTCTTCAGGAGTGATTGTGTGTATGAACGCATCATCTTTTAAAATAGGCACGTCAAACCGCGCCCGCACGAGCTACTTGAGGTGCTCCAACAGACACGGGCATTCCCCCTGAGTCCGCACTCATTTCCCCTTAAAAACCAGAAAGAGTTGTACATGCGCAAGCTGAAGCAGCGCGAGGCGGTGAATAGTGGCTTCATACGACAATATGTTTGCCAGATTTTCTTTCAAATAACCGAGAATTCTATTATGCTTCTATTCTTCACTACATATTACTATTTTATATTTATTTTCTTACTAAATTATTCCTTATATAAATATCTTTCTAAGTGACAGAAATATGTTTGAATGAAAAATTCTTTCCTTGCTGTGTTGCTGAGTTGTTATTAAATCATTCATTTATTTATTGCATTTAGCAATAATGTGAAATAAATTAACCAGCTTCTTATGATTTAAGTTAACAATTCTCGCTTACGGAAGGATAGCGCTTTTAACAGACAAGAATATTTGTTCTTGTTGAAACTTGCTGTGATATAAAAGCATGAAAGAAAGTACATTTATTTATATCTCTCTTAAGTAAACAGGATTACCAAATTAAATTATTTTGATTCAATTTTTTAAAATTTTACTCGCAATTGAGAATTTGAAATCGGACTGATGTATTATTTCATTTTAATGAATCATTTCTTTGCCTTACAGAGAAAAATGGGAATTAATGTAGCTAAATTTGTGACAATAACTGTCAAGTAACTTCTCCCAAACACTACTGTGGGCCAGGTATCCAGTTACGTACTGGCACTCCGGAGAAATTTGTGCAACCTTTACTTTTAAATCTCGCGCCGATCTCTCTGAATGCAGTGCCCGTGAGCTCTAGTAAGATCGTTACCTTGCTCGCGACCTTGACATGCCTGGTTTAAAATATCTTACATTTCGAAAGATTCCTTCTTTCATTTTTACCGCACGGATTTTTGGAAAATGTTCGTAGAAACTGGAATGCTTCTCAGTTTGCTTCACTGATCGTCCTCACCAAACAATTTAACCAAGGTATATATGAAGTAGAGGGAGAAACATCATGTTGGGATCAAAGAGAGGAAGGTTGAGAACACTGTACTTTCTAGGCTCATGAGAAAAACTTGTGTTTCTGACTCTTCGTTATGTTTCGAAATATGCTACTCAAAACAAGAGCTCATTTCATCTTCAGCGACACAAGTACCTGGAGGAATGGCATTGCCGTTGGGGATTCGCCAAGTTACTATATGAAAACCGTCCTATCTTAGAAACATTTCATCTGAGATGTAAACATACAACTTCTGATGTAAATCGGACATGTAAATCTATACCTGTTAGATCACACCATTAATCATATGTAGTCGACCCACTCTTCAGGCACTCATACACTCCCAGATTAGCATGGAGCAGCTACCATGCTTCACTGTACACACGTTTTCGAGGTCTCCATTTAGGTTGCTCCATACCATGCGTCTTCCGCCACAGCCAAAAAAGTTAGTTTTTTTGTCTGAAAATATGACTGAATTCTAAAAGTCCAATCCTCGATTTTGGTACTCCTTTGCCAAATTTAATAGCTTTATGCGATTTTCTTTATTTATCAAGAACGTTCTTTGAGCATGATACCATTTTCTAAAAAAAATCAAACTGTACTAGCTGATATTTTAACCCCCTTTTTACTTAGTTCCTCTCCCAATTTTACAGCACTAACTTTTGAATATTTCTTATACTCTACAATATCAAATATATTCTTCCTGCTGCAATTTACATCTCAGCCTCCTCGGAGACGATTTCTCACGGTTTTATGAGCAAAAAAATTACTGCACTATAGAACGAGCTTTTATTTACAAGATGAGATATCTCATGTAACATTTTCACTTATTGTGCATTCTTGTAATTACTTTTTGTAGCTTTACTATTTTCTGGACATTTTCGCCTCCCAAGTTACGCTGGCAATTTTTTTAGTGAGGATTGATCATGCACCTCCTTATCAGTGCTACATCGATTTACGTGAGTTACAGATCGGCAAATCCGTTATCACCTACTTCATTTCGCTTCATTGCTCTGACTGCTAGATCACGTCCTGCGCCTAGTCTACACATATATGTGAAATTTTGTTTCAAACATCATTGTTGTCGGCCTGTTGATCGAGAGGTATGATTCTCGCTTCGGGTGTGAGAGGTCACGTGTTTAAATCCTGGACAGGCCCGTCTGCGTTTTAGTTTCAAGTAAGCGATTGAGTGGACTTCCGGTGAATTTAGGAAATGTACTTCAACATTCTGTAATACTTCTCTATG
The DNA here is from genome assembly GCA_038098605.1 of Gryllus longicercus. Classification (NCBI taxonomy): domain Eukaryota; kingdom Metazoa; phylum Arthropoda; class Insecta; order Orthoptera; family Gryllidae; genus Gryllus; species Gryllus longicercus. The sequence continues at coordinate 2,689,199 of JAZDUA010000001.1, forward strand.
CGCCCGAGAGAGGAAAACGCTGTAAATAATTCGAGCTATTGCGTCTGTATTTTGGGCTTTTCTTCGATATACTACACATGATATTTAATATTCACTTGTATTATGAGCTGCGCCCATTTATTGCATTCCTTGAAACGTTGTAAGTATAAAACCACCACTGAACATATTGTATTTGGTTGGAAGTGATGTTTTTTCTCTATTTTCCACCTCATTAATACCAAAATTCAAATTTCTTACGAGTTACAGAATACCTAATATTTTTATAGGCCAACAACTATCACAGTAAAGTTTGTTTGTCATCAAAGATACTGTTTTCTGAATCCAAGCGTTACACGTATTTACCTACGTGTGAAGGTGAGAAAATGTGGGCAATGTATCAGATAATAAAAAATATAATTGGTTTAAATATTCTCCGAGGAAGGAAGTTAATGATTTATAGAAAAGAAAGAACAAAACAAAGATAAAATAATAGAGATTGTAGAGAGGTTGGAAAGGGCAGTAACAAATAATTCGGCAATACTCAAGAACATGAAAATTCAGTTAAAATCTATCCTCAGTTTTGATGAAAGGTTTACTTGTACAATACAAATGATACTCTTTCTTCATTCCATCTAAAAGTCTCCTGAAAAGATCTATGACAATTGAAACTATTGGTGTTACATCAGCATATCCTTTTACATATTGCGAAATATTATACCTAATATACGCCTAGGCTCCATGATTGGTTGTCTTATCCGTGAAACTACAAGTGGTGGTTACATAGATGAAAAAGTATCAATATTTTACAGCGCGTGAAAGAAGTTGAACATCCGCGTTTTACGAAATTTCGGAAATTTTGAAGAAAATCGGTCTAATGCCATATTATTAAGCAAAATCTTATCTATATAAAAAAATGTTAAACAAAAAATATGAAGCCGTGTTACAAAATTTTGTTGACGTTTCTTCTACATACAAAATAGGTATATTGAAAAAACTCTACATTTACATTTGGGGAACGTATTTGATTAAGAAAAATCTTTATCTTCAATAATGTGGTTGCGAGAGGGATCAAACATGTTTTTGAATTTCTGCAATTTTGTATAGTTTAGTGATATTATTAAATATCAGACAGCTTCATATTATTAAGCAACTTTTGTTTTATTCCAAAATTATACTAAAAAAGCTGCCATTTTTTGAGAAAATGGTGTTGATGTATTTTCTTAAAAGTTTGACGTTAAAATTGCGCGAAAGTTATCGATATTTTTAAAACATTGGACACTTTATTTATAAATCTAATTTTGAAGAACATATTTAATTTTTTTTATTAATAAAATTACAGGAGGGCGTAAAAAATGTTTAATTTGTAATTTTAATAAAATCATGGGTTTTAGCTAAAAATTTGATCTGGTCCATATTTATAAGCTACTTTGCTCTATCCGAGAAATTAAAAGAACAAATTTGCATTATTTCAAAGAAAATTTCGAAAATGCGGTAGGAGCTTTATATAATGAACCCCCAAAACTAAAAGGCCCCTTTGAAATTCGAAGGGCCACAAAATCACTATACGTTTCAAGCACTAGTATTATTTGCAGACATTTTTCAGGTATCAAAGAATCCTCAATCAGAGATTGTCTCTTCACTACGTATAAGAAAAATAATCTGAGGTTAGAAGTAAAATAATAATAATTTAATATTATTGTATTATTATTATTATTATTATTATTATTATTATTATTATTATTATTATTATTTGCAGATTAGTGGTGTGGTGAAACTGAGGGAAACTAGTGTGTAAGAAAGACATTGCACACTCAGTGATCCGCAGAGCGGAGAAGTGAAGTGAGGTGAGGTGGAGTGCTCTGAAAGATTGCACGGTGAAATGTTTACGTTAATTGTAAAGTTTGTAAATTTTGTAAAGTTGTTAAGTTCTGTAATGTTAAGTATATTCTGCCATCAAATTCTCAAACTTAATTGCAGAGTTCGTAATAAATCTAAAAATGTAATCTAAAATATTATTTTTTTAGGTGTCAGAGACACACATAATTTTTTTTGTTCTCTTATAATCAATAGAACTATTTCTTGCACCTTTACAATAATTTGTCTAGACGCAGTATTCAAGAAAGTAAAACTCATTTAACATGGAGCACTGACTGGACTTTCCAGAAGCAATATTATAACAGACAAATTGGTTCGGTGGGAAACATGTAAAATTATGAAAACTTATAAAAATATTACCCGTGAAGCTCAGAGATATTTAACACTGAAATGATGGGATTTCGAAGCTACCAATGCTTATTCTAGTGTAGGTACGATTATTTCACAAAACTAAAAGATAGCCTTGTATAAAACAAATCAGGGATTGCCTTTGTGATATTAACACGGTACAAGAGGTATTCTGAGGATACTTAGAGAAAAACAATTCACCTTTTCATTACAACGGAAAACTTCATTCCGCGTTTAACTGGTCTAAAAGCCAAAATATACCGTTAGTCGCGTGATCAGGTAGTCTGAAATTATATACGCAGACATAACAAATAAATTTATTATTTTTTAAATTAAAATAAAAATGCATACAAAAGTAAGATTTAAGAATTTGGAATTAAAATGATATCTGAGTAAGTATACTCTTCCACTCAAGGGTAATTTTCTTATCTAAAATGTTGAATACGAAACATCAAAAACGAAGATAAGATACAATAAAATGCATCGGTATACGTACATAAGTGCGAAGCTGAATTCTTACTTTACATGCCAAGGCATGTGAAGTAGTCAATCACTCTGACGTAATTAGTCAAATGAAAGCCAGTCACGAAACAGGGGAAGGAGGAAAAAGAACAAAGAAGGGGTGAGACCAACAAATGCGTGGAAAAACAAACCAAGGGGTGAGACCAACAAATGCGTGGAAAATTTCAGGCTATAAATGATGCGTCTATTTGGATAGCGAAATGTATTAGAGCTGTGATGCAATTTTCTGTTGTAAAGAAAGTACTAATTGATTGATTTATAATATCCAAACGGTACCTCTTTCCCACCAAGTGATATCATTTCAATAAATATTTTAGCGCATTATTTCAAGCTGAACGACAACAACTTTCTCACCCACAACATCAACTTCTTGTTGAGCAAGTGCTCACTGAAGACAAAGCCTTAGCGTAGAACGGGACATGAAACTTCGGAGCCCCTCGGAACACAAGCACGAGAGGCGCTCGTACGATGGCCTGAAGTTGGTGCCGGCATTGTCATTTATTTTGACGAGGTATCCGCCGCCCCATCTGCCGGTCGGGTTATCGGGTTCGATGGCGCGTTAAGCAAGGGCAGGTGGCGTGATCCGCGCGCCCGGGGCGAGACGCGCCCCGGCCGCGTGTAGGCGGGTCGAGTTGGGTCGGGTCGAGTCGAGTCGGGCGAAGCGGGGCGGGGCGAGGTCGGCCACGCCAGGCCACCTGCAGGAAGCGGAGCGACGGGGCGCGCTGCGGGGAGCGGCGGGGACAAACGAAGCGTGCCGAGCTGCCGTGCCACCGGCTCCGACATCCCCGCAGCAACTCGACCCGCGTCCCGGCGCGCTACCGTCCCTTTCGCCGTAGCCGCCGCCGCCGCTTGCAAATTCGAGATATTGCCCTGGGCGCCGCCGCGTCGTCGCCGGGCAGCTCCGGGTTCGGCGCCCCCTGCGCCCGCCCGGCACCAGCCCCGGCCACGGCCCCCGGCCCCGCGCTCGGCACAGTGCTCTCCCCCGGCGACGTAATCGTCGGTATTACAATGCGCGCCGGCCGTCGCCGGGAAGTGCCCGGGGACCGCGGCCACAGCCCGCCGGATGCCGTAGCGCCCACGTCCACGCCGACTCGTCCTAGCCGAAAAGAAGTAGACGACACGGAAACTGGGCTTCAGTGATGCCTTCTTTTGATGCCTTCGGATTTCGTACTTCTAAAATATCCTTATTTCTGTTCTAAAGCTTTCAGAGTTTAATATTTTTGTTACTTTTCAGACTTTAGTGTAACATAATATCTGAATTATTATTTCCATTTCATAACAAGTATTTTATTTTGCCTGATATGACAGAAATGACATCTACTATCCCGGTTCGACGATTTTCACTTAGCAAGTTCCATTCTTCTTTATTATTTTTAATCATACTTATACTATTTTAGTGTTATAACATAAGGCAAATTCTGTAGTTCTAGATTCCAGGGATTACTCAAATTTGAGAGAAATATTAAGCTGGAAGCCATAATAGCTACCACAGGAAGTGCTCTGAGAAACCCTTGAGTTTCTAGATGTAAAAACTCCTCCGTTTGGTGAATTTCCACAGTTTATTTGAAAAAAATTGAAACGTTTTATTGTTTATTTATTTTTACCTGTAATAGTTTCAATGTCTTCCGAAATTCAGTTTTCCTTACACTTCTACACGTAAACATCATGAGGTGCATTGTTTTCATCCACACCAACTTTATGCGCGAATCTTGTCTTCTAGGCTTCTTTTTATAACATTATTACTTTAACTATATATATATATATATATATATATATATATATATATATATATATATATATATATATATATCACCTTTACTTTCACGTATCATATCAACATACAATAAAGAAAGTTATGTAATGCTGTAATAATCAAACTGGAGTTTTTTGCGGAAAAATACCTTTTGCCGGCACCTGATACCAAAAGTATTTTTGTTTTTTCGAAACGTCTGTCCGTCGGTTCGCTCGTCTGTGAACAAAATTATCACCTAAAACGTGTACAAGATTTTCAGGAAACTAGATAATCTCCAGTCGATTTTAGTTATGTCGCAATCCATGGAATTTCAAATGGATCTTTTAATTATTGGAGGTAATTTATATTATGCTAGTACGGAATTTTCAAAATTGACTCACATAAGGCTAACTTTTTTTTTAGAACTTCTGCTCCAAAAGACTGAAGAACTCTTAAAATGGTTTATGTTCCATTTTCATTAACATCTTCAACATTTAGAACCTTAAAAAGTTAGACTTTGTCCGTTCTCTCCTACAACTAAATTCTTTCTTAATCAAATCTGTGATTCAATTTAAATTTTGAAACATCGTCATGTAATTTTTTTTTAAAATATTACTATTTTTGTGTCTTTATGAGTAAAATAGTGATAATTAAAAGAAATACTATATAAAGAAGCCGTTCTCTAAAACGACTCAATTTTTCTTTTAAAAATTTATTCAAAAAGAGCAAATTATAATTGACAATATGTCATGGATCCGATTGCCATTATATTCTTTAGAATTTGGAAAACTGCCAAAGTTTATTTTTTTCAATTTCTTACACCGTCACTGTCGACGCTCAACAATTTCTTAATGTTACCTTTTTTTGATTTGGAATCATTAAATTATTTCACGTTCAGTAATTTTACGTTTTTGATATTTTTTGAGAGTTTTTCAGAGGTGTCAAAAGCAACAAAACTTTGAAAATGCATAATCATGTGGCTCTTAGAGCCACATGATTATGATATTAGTTAGCTATTTGCTTCTGTGCTGGTAGGAAAAATTAATGGTCTCGCATTCGAATCTTGCCCCACGCGAAATAGGTTTTCAATTTCTTGAAGATTATTTTACGCGTATAGCAGAATACATGGAATTAAAATGAGAAAGTAATTTTTGTTAAGTTCTGAAATTTCAAAAACCTAAGTGACACATTTTTGGAGTCTCTCAAGCAACATTTCATTAAGAGTTCTTCGATATAAGAGTGAAGTGTACTAGTACAGAAGTTGCAATATTAAAATTTGTTACAATTAATAAGAGAAAAACACGCAAACATTGTAGCACCACTAGCTTTACTTTGATTGTTGCTTCTTCTTTTCTCAAACTTACTTCAGAGGACTCGCAGCTGGTTGCTACAACCCCAATCTCCGACCCTCGACCAATGGATGCTATATCATACGAAGATGGGGTGTCAGCTGATTGCTCAGACTTGATGATTGGAATGTGGACCGGATAGCGAAGAAAGAATGGCGCGCGGACTGTGGTCCGTTGTTCACGGCAATGATCACGACATCCCCCAAAATCTGTCAGAGGAAACCACGGATGAGAACCATATTCTAAAATTCACATTCTTGCAGCATTCAATTGCGCTCCACCAAACAGATGTAAATTCCGCACGTTCCAAGGACTGGAACTTAACTCCGGTCTGGTCTGCGCAGCTTCAGATTCGGACTTCACTAGTCGCTATCGCAGCCGCTTAGATTAGGTGATTGTAAAAAACCATTTGAATTGTCACAGTCTTTAGTTACACTGTTTAACAATACTCGTAGGTGAGTGGGATTTAACTGTTTCTATCTCGGAGAATTCGTGTTATTGACAAGGCTAAATATAATTTCAGTTGTGTTTGTGGTGCAGGAAGCGTCTTTTTTTTGGCTAACTTCTCAGTTTGTTAGGAGAATGCATTAGCAGATGTAGATTGAGATCTTCGTTTCTTGCGTACTAAAACGGATTAACATAACTCGTAAAACTTTTGTTTTGGAAAATTTATGTATATTTCCTTGTGCAACCATCTGAGTTACAGGCCCTAGTGGTTTTACAGCTTATTTGCGCTTTAGTAACTTGCTGTTAATATCAAATTTACAGTCACATTCTTATAACCAGTACAGTTTCCGATATTTCATATTTAATATTTCTGTTTTCTTCATACAATTAGAAGTCGCGGTATTTGACTTCCTCCTCTGGAGGAATTATTCCTTAATTAATGTGAATATTTGTTGTATCCACTTTTGTTTGTAAATATTACGTGGGTTGTCTAAAATGTTATTTTTTTATCCAAGCTGCTGGCATATCTAAAACACCTTCTAATCTTAGGGTAGTTTCTTCAGCTGTGTTCCATGTGTACGTGTTGTGGTGAGTTATCGTTGGCATTTCTAATGTCGTAGTTGTTTTCGTGGCTTCCATACAGCAGAAAACTGATGATGATGGCTAAGCAATCGAAAGCTGCTTTTTTAATAAATAATGTTGTTGGCAATGACGACGCATATAATTATTTCATGTGTTCCATGTGGCTAGATTTGCTATCTCTACTGTGCAAATTGATAGTTGTTTATTCATCTTAAGGCTCATCTCCTGAACATAATAGACTTCCTTTTAACTCAACAGATATTCTTAAATACAAAATATTATTTACCATTTATTACGCTGAAGTTCCTCTTTTTTGTATAAATGAAATAATTGGAAACATTGGTTTGGAACATCTTTTGGGTTAAATTATTACTTCATTATCTAGCAAATGCTTGGGATGGATTCAAAAATATACTTGAGCACACTTCATTTCATCTTACACTTTTTTCGATGTCAGTAATTCCTTGAATACGAACAATTATTGAGTGTTTGTTCATAAATTCTAATTGCTGACTTGGCTAGCTTCTCTCAATTGTCCTTTTACTTTTAATTACTTGTTTGCCTTCTCTCAATTCTCCCTTTACTTTTAATTGTAAACGTGGCAGTAAGATATTAAGTATTCATTTTTCAAAGGACCTTTTGATATTACATGTAGAAATGAGGGAGTGCGAAATGAATACTATTTCACTTTATCTAAGTGTAGTATAAAGAAAGTATTGCAATGCTACCAAAAAATGATTTGGACATTTTAACACAAATTTTGGGAGTCACTGATACCACAAGAGCGTTTTTTGAGGTCCGTCCATCTATGAACCCCTTCAGAGCATCAATAGTGCACAGGATTTTCTTCTAAAAAGGTATTGCTTTACCGTTTTCATTGCCTCCAGGTCCGGCGAAAATATAACACATCTATTAATTTTGGGGTCATGTTTTACATTAAGCCAATAAGCAATTTTTAAATTAATTCTTAAACATAGCTGCAAATTGTTAAGCCAATAAGCAATTTTTAAATTAATTCTTAAACATGGCTGCAAATTGTTAAGCCAATAAGAAATTTTTAAATTAATTCTTAAACATGGCTGCAAATTGTTAAGCCAATAAGCAATTTTTAAATTAATTCTTAAACATGGCTGCAAATTGTTCTCTTTTTTGGTCAAATACACAATGGGCTCTTAAGACATGTTTTGGTCAGAAATACGCTTGGGTTTATTGAATCGTCTTCGTTAAAAAAACAATACAAAACTCCGCTTCTACAACTGTATTATTGAAAGTAGAGAGTTTTACTTTCTATTCATACTACGTTATCGCTTTGAAGTGAATATGTAATGCTGCGGCGAAAAGTGGCAATTTTTCATAAAAAGAAACTCGTATTGAAGGATCCTTACATAAAAAAATATAAATATTGTTCTTATATGAAGTTATTTACCTTCTCTATCACGTTCTGCATTCACAATTCATGTTTTGCAGGACTTTGCTGCAAAACGGCTGTCCCACCGTGTGTATACATCTCTCCGTGATCTTATCCGTGAGCTTATCACAGAAAAGATCGCATGGATCGCAAAATATCGCATGAAAAACTAATCACATTATACGCATCACTTACTAAATTACGAAATATCACAGGCATGAAAGATGCTTCGAGTGCAATCCTACAGAAATTCAACTTCTACAAATTTCAAATGCGAGATATTTGTTATAAGAATGTAAAATTTCATATACATTCTCAGTCAAAAAATGGAAATCTTTCAATTTTTTTAATAAAATAAAAATATTCAACTTGTGCGGCACACCGCTGCGTGACCATCGCGATGTAAACAACGTCTTTGAGAGTGTCACGATTGCGTGTGGTACTAGCACTAGTACAACTACGAGTACGATAACTGTGTTCAATGTATTATTTTTCGATCCTCAGTGTACAACCTACATTACAGGAATGTTGCAGTGCAGCTGGCAGTCTCTTGTAAACAAAGGAAACGAAACTAAAGAAATACCCGACATCCAACCTGCTACAGAATTGAACAAGACATGCCTGTGCAACCATAACTGATATCTTCTCTACGAAAGATAGTTAAACATAGTTATTGAATGTCAAAAGGATCTAACCATAAAAAACTGCTACTATAATAATCCATAAAATTGCTACAATAGTAAATCTCAACGATATTAGGTTTATATCACGTATATCCAACATGAAAATTTACGTTTTCCTCTAAAGTAAATTTTATCACTGAAAGTCACAGTGTCATAAATATCAATATCATTGAGTTTGAAATAAGGTCACTTATCATTACATATGTACGGCTAATTATATCTATCATGTTTGAAAAGAAATCTGCAAAAGAAACATTCGTACTATTCTAAAACTCTTTTATTAAAGGTGGAATCTCAGAACTAGATTTCTCTGAAATAATGAACTCTATACTAATAAACTAGGAGACCCATATGTGGCCCAATAAACTCTCTGAACCGTTGTATTTAATTATGATAGGATAAACATTTTCTATTTCTCAGCAGATAACATATCCTGTTTCATTTGTAAACAAACAGGCCGCATTGTAACCAATGTTCCTCCAAACGTTTAAACAATGAGAGGAAAGAAACTTCCGAAGAAGTTTAGTGCCATAACGCTGGGCTTATGGTAACTACTCGGGAAGTTCCCAAAACTGCACGTTAGCTTAAAAATGGTAAAGATATTTAACCAATTGATGAAAACTTTTTTACTCATTCAAAAGAGGACACTTCCGTTGATGCATCATTATAAGTAGATTCTGAAAAATAGTAAGTCTACAACCGAAGGGAATGCTTGTACTAGACCAGTAAGGAAAAAAAAAGAAACTAGAAAAGTGTAATTATAATATCTCCCTCTGAATTACGAATAACTTTTTTTTAAATTCCTTTTGGATTAACACTTCAAGTATGTTTGTAAAAGGCTCCACTAAAGACTTTCAATTCATTATTCAAATATTTACTGATACTTACCCCTATCATCAATTAAGAAGGGGGTCATAGGACGTGTAAATAAACTGAAGACAAAAAAAGCAAACGGCTGCCTAAAGTCTCTGAATTAGACACCTCGAATAAAATTAATGAAAATCTTACAATGAAATATGAATGTTATTTGCTACGCTCCAAAAGCTTCAACTACTTTGGAACAATCACAAACCTGAGACTGAAACAAGACAATATGTGTAAAGGAGGCCACTTTTAAATCAGAAAAGCAAAGAAGGATGCAATGGTTTAAACGTCTGTACAAAAGTCGTGTTTCTTCTAACATTGCCAGTGGTGGTAGACTTTTGTAGCAAATCATTTACCCTGTAAAAATGATCATATAATCTGATATAGAAATGATTGCTATTGAGGTTCAGGCACCAATATCATTATGGGTCTGCAATATTTACTTACCTCTAAACTATTCCTTTGAAACACACGGTATCAAATATAAAATTAATATATTAATGTTTTATCATACTTGGTTATGTAACAGCCATAGCACCATACGTGAATCCAAAAGCAGATTCAAGAGGCCTTTGTATTAAACTGTAATGGAAGAAACAGATTTGTTTCTTCTAATTAGTGAGACATCCACACATTTTAATCTGAGCAATTGAAATACAAGTGAAATTGTGAATTCACTATTTAAATTTTTCAATGGTTTTACAACTCTTCAATGTAACTAGTTTCCTTATGATAGTGATCATTTCCCTAACTTCATAAATATTAACAACTCCTTCAGTACCTACCACCAACTATAAGCATGTCAAGACGGAACTACATCGTGGCTAATTCTGTTATCTGTTTAATAAAGTCATCAGTAAGTGCTCATTAATTACCAATATCTTTTATGAAACAGAAGATATTGACATATCAGTGAAACTTTCAATAAGATCATTACTAACGCTGATAATAAATCAATTAAAACAATCAAACCGTCAAATAAATCTAAAGCAGACTCCTGGTGAAATGATGAATGCAAAATTCCACAAAAAATGTAAACAAGCCTTCAACCAGTACAAAACGCATAATACTGAAGAAAATAAAATGCACGGCAAAAAGATGCGAGCTACTTAAAACGAGTAATTAAAAAAAACAAAGGAGATTCACGTCCAAACATTGTTTTTAGTCTATAGAAAATATGAAAGTCAAAAGAGCAACTATAAACGCGATTCAAGGAAAGAAGGAAAGTAATGAAATTCTTTTTACCAGCAAAAAACAATAAAATTATTAGTGACTCTAAAGACCAGTAAAATTCCCCTACTTGTAACCTTGTCATGAATTTCAGCTCACAAAAATATGCTTATTTCCATCAGTAAAATGATCAAATGGACTTTGTAGCGTATGTTAAAAATAACAGCATAAAAATCAACGATATTATTATAATGAAAATTCAGATCAACTATTAACAATTTCAGAAATTCATCACCTGGACTTGACAACATTCAATATATTCTTTCAGAACTTTTGGTACCTTGAATGAAAAATAACTTTATGAAATATACCTTATACGGGATAAATATGTATTTACTAAAATACCAAAATCTTGCTATTGTTATTCCAATACTGAAATCGAATCAATCCAACAAAAATGGGAAATTGCAGACAAAACTCAGTAACATATTGTGTGCAAAATTAAGTGTGTTGGAAATGTCTCTCCACACAATCAGGGCCTTCTATTAAAAATTGCATTTATGTTGGTAGCAACCAGATCACTGGCAAACATGTTTAGGAGACAACACTTTCAGCATCTCTTATGATTTCGGTGAGTACTCAATTTACGTTTTCTTTTGTTGTACTCAAGTTGCACCAACATAATTTCTGTCGCAAGCATTCTCAACTGCAACTGTTTTGTAATTTATTACAGTGTAAAGATGTAATCACTAATGACGAGAGCTCTCAATGCAACAGAAAATTAACAAAAAAGACCCACAATGAATAGTCTAAAGTATAATATATTTTTGACAAAAAGTAGATGTTTTCAACTCGGGCCACCTTAAATTATTAACTTTCTTTTCAACATGTGGTTAAGACCTCGTTTTCAAGATCATTGAATCATAAATATTAATCCGATTTACGTATTTTTATACAAGAGAACTTTCACGAAAACTAAGCAAAAAAATTATTTTATTATTTAAAAAAATATATATTTGATTATTCCCAACTTGTGGACAGGCTATAGCTTATAACCTACATTCATTTTCATATTTGTATTTAGGCAAACAAATTCGATTTATTTTGACAATTCAAATATGATGTATACTGGTGTTATAGCAATATTATTACATCTTATTGTCTCTTAATTTTTAGTGGGGAATAATTATAATAATGGTTTCGCTTACAAGAACAGGGGATGTAAAAATTCCTGTGAATTTCTCAGAACTATTATAAAATACTTTTTTGCGTTATTTTTGTTAAGAAAACATAAATACTTTACATTTTAAGCTACTTCTTCTGCGTCGCGTCTTTGACAATATCAGGAGTGAGTCGTCTAAAATACTATTTTAGACCGGAAGCGTGCAATACAAGAGAGGACTCGCTAGCAGATACTGCTTTACCTAGTGACCTGAAGCAACAAAAAATCTGGTCTACATTCCGCACAAAATAATATTAAAAAAGTAGCACGGACACTGCTCAAGAACAACAAATAAAATACTCTCGTATAACACTGCAATAAATTAAATATATTAATAGAATCAGTCTTCACGAATATTGCAGTAACTACATTAAGTATAAATGGTTTTTCTTCCTAGAATATCAAAAAGTTGCTGTTCCATAATGTATCATATGAATAGGAAATGAACTGCACACGGTCTCTTCGTTGGAGCCTTGCTTTCGAATGAGGAGAGCTATGTCGTCAGCAGTGATGCGCTGAGTATGAGAATTGAGTCAATGCGGGCAGTATACGATTAAGAATAACAATCTAACATGCCCCATTTTTTAGTCAAAATAGTACCCAATTCATTGTTTTTGGATTTTCTCCTGTTTCCGAGTATTTAGCAAAACCACAGGCACATCTCGAATGTCCGGGTGCGTTTTCTTCTAATTTCAACTCGCGTTTGTAATATAGGTTCAATATTAACTAGAGAAAAATGTACTTTACTACAACGAATAGTGCTTGTCAAAGATAAGCATTACAAGAACTGCAAATTTAATTAACTCTCGTCGAAATGATACGAACAGTAAGACACGACACATCAACAGTAATCGAAGTATATCAGAAGATGGATATTAGTTTCATTCATAGCTGGCCGAATCAACAAAATAATGACTGTGTATATGCTGATTTGATTATAAAATACACTATACAGACAACATTCTTCCCAATTGCTACGTTCGTATTCCACCGAAGTGAGTAACAGAAATTTTCTATGTATTATTTAGATCAGGCCGACCGGTCGACAAACTGCACATTTACAGTAACGTTAGCAGATCTAGGCTTTTTTCGCTGCGGACGAAAATCCAATAACTCGCATGATTACTCCAGACATATCTCAACAACATTAATATGTGGCTGAATTGTTGACGCATAAAAGTTGACAAAATCAAATTCAGCTCAGGTGGCATTCACCATCGACAAAAATGCATGTTCTCTCGAACAAAGTAATTCTTCTAGAAATAATTTAGAAGAAATAATAGAAGTTATTAAAAATTTACTTGGTCGACAGGTTAACTTGGAAAACATTATTACAAAATGGGAAGGACTGGGTAAAAAAATTAATATGTACTACTGGTTAACTGACAAAACGTCTGGCATAATAATTAAGCTTACTGGCATAATAATTAAACCCTTTAGGGTTTATTTGGGGAATAGGGAATATTTAGGCGGCTCAGTATGCGGCTCAAACTATGGGACTTTACAAAGATGTCAAGCTAAACTTCTGAGATCAGCAACGATTCCATCGTGGCACGTTAGAAATATTCTCCGTCTACATTTGAGAATATTAACAGCTGCAGAAATGAGAAGCCTAACACATGAGAAAATACCAGAAAATTATCCGATTCATCGAGCAATAACTATTTAAACAGCCTCGATTCAGAGAAACAAAATACAATTAAGCTATTAGATTTGTAGTTGATTTTACTCACTTTTGAAGAATCATTGGATGAATCCTTCACACGTGTTGGTACGCATCATTTAGGGTTTGTCTAATTTATGTACACGAACAAATTCCAAATAAAGAAAAAAATATTATAAATTAAGGGAAAAGGAAGAACTGAAATCTGTTTTGAGACAAAAACTACTATGGAAAATCTTCGATCAGTGCTCTACTAGATCCGTAAGATAAAATTATATTACATTTAAGATTTTGATAGGAGTACGAGCTGTTTGAAAGTGCAATGTTTTAAGAAAAAATAACATTTCTAATACTAGCGACATTCAAAGGATACTGGAAGAAAAACTACATAGGGAAAAGAAGGATATACTATTTCCTTCAAGAAAATTCATGAATATTAAAGATCTAAATATGACACAAAAATATTACCACATTTTAAATATTAGAGCTTAATTAGTAATTTTTAAATAAAATAAACCTCTGAATATGCGATAAATATATTATATTCTGAAATGAATCTATGAGTAGTAAGATATAACGGTTAAATTTTCTTTTTTAATTTTTTAAAAATTCTTATCAATTTACAATGATATTGTAAGGGTGCTCGGCAAACCAAACTAGAGAATCTCTCCAGAATGGCCAGCATCAAGAGTGTGATGACGTCCAAGTAATGAGAAAAAGATTTCTAGTGTAGTCAATTCAAGAGACCTTACTGAGATGATAACTTTTATTTTGTATATTTATATTTATGTCTGTGAAATATGACTTTTGAACAATGAGTAGATGTCCCGAAATATATATATATATATATATATATATATATATATATATATATATATATATATAACTTCAATTCTGATATAGTTATATTTTACGAACATTTTTATAGACTTGGAAAAATTTGCATGGCAACGAGGCAATCATTTATAACGAAAAACAATCGAATCCTTATAGTAAATGCATGACTGCTTATAACAAGATGGTCTTCATTATTCTTTAAAAAATATTACTTTTAAAATTTGTTACTTTATGCAAGAAGTTAGCTTCTCTAGAACTGATTGGCGTTTAACAGCGAATAAACACATTCTTCAAAATTTGTCCATGTTATTCCAAAGGAAAAATAAGGTTTTCAAGTGCAAAGATCAATATGGGCTGAAGATTGAAGACTAATAATGTTGAAAAGTTTGAAACTCGAAATACAGGAGTAGAACAGCAATAACATCAGCGATGAAAATGTAATGAAAAAGTCAAAAGAATTACTTAATTACAAACATTCTTGACGAAGAAAAGAATGTGTACTATAACCGTTTTAACTTATCACAGTATACGGAAACTAATATCCGGCTTGGAAAAGAAAAGCAGTGAAAATTCCCAAAACTGGAAATCCTCATTACTTGGATGAGGATAAAAGCCACCAAATAAAATCCTTACCCAAATACAAGAAAATGATGATGGAGATCGTGATAAAATCAGCAATATGATATCTGTATGGAATATTAAATGTTGCAATGTTTGAATAAATTAAATCGGTTGTGAAAAACATGTTTAATCGTGTATTATATCTCTACAAAATGAGTAATGTGGGCAAGGAAGAAGATATTTATCACAAAACAATAATCAAAATAAGAACACATTATTTTAAAATAATTTAATTCAATGAGGAGATACTCGTAGTAGTAATTGGCACGTACCCCGTACACAGGAAATATATAAGATTATTTCCTATTATTTGAACTGGTTTTCAAAATTATCTTCATTAACAATTTTTTCACGTACAGAACGTTAGGCAAATTTTCTCTTGTACACATGTGTGAAGAAGTCATACAATGGTGATACAAACATCTAGTCTCTTACAAACTTAAAAAGTGGTGCTGCAACAGCACATACTTTATCCAATTTGTAACAGATACGAAATATTATAATACTGCAATTGCTATCCATATTAAAATATATGAGCTATCACTTTAAATTTTATTACCGATCTAAACGCATCAAGTGAGAAAACCCATTTTTCAGCTAATACAAACAAAAATTCGAAATTCCAAACCTGCGTTCCATATAACGAGATACATTATCGCACAACAATGAAAAGTGTTTCTTTGAATTTCAGCCTCCTGTATTATGGCGTTGCCATTGGTGTATTGCAACCTTATATTTCATGAAAGACTGACATCAACAAAAGAAATACCGGACATTTTAAATTGAAAGTAGGAATATTAGTCAATTACTCATATTTACAAAGCATGTATATGACTTTATATAAAGATCTATTTTTGAAGAACACATTTCATTCTGTAAAAAATCTCTATCAATATTATTTCAGTTTGATGTTCAATTTTTGCAAATTTAAAAATACATATATTTAACCGAAAATGGGTTTTGTGCCAATTTTGTAAGCAAAATTTGCTCTATTCTACAAAAAAAATTATAGAAAACTTTTGATGCCGTTTCAAGCAAAAATTAGGGAAAAGGCGGATTCTTTTAAAATGGTACATGATCTTATTTAAAGATCTAATAGTTCAGAATATACTTCATTCAAGGAAAAAATCTCTATCTTCGATATTGTGGATTCGTAATATTCCCTTTTTGATATTTTCAAAGAAACGGTGTTTACTGAAAATAGGATCTAAATCATTTTTATAACCATACTTCGATCTAAGTAAAAAAAGTTATTTTCCAGCAAATAATATGTTTTTTAAATACTTTTTTATTCTATCTCTTCCCATTGCCTATTCCTAGCAAAATTGGGCGAAAACTACTCGTATTTTCTAATAATTTTACCTGCTCTTATTTTATAATCTGCCTTCAAAAAATATGTTTCATTAAAAAAATTATTTTTAATATTGTAGTTGAATGATGACGGTACAAGAATTTTGAACTTAAGCAAATTTCGACAATAATTCAGATGTTTAATTAAACAAACCATTAGCGCCATTTTATTTAGCGTTGTTTGCTGTATTCGAGTTTGGAAGTTCGAAGGGGAATATCAATTTTAGAGAAAATCCTATGAATGATTGAGATGGTAACATTGACTACAGACGGACGGGCAGACAGACGTTTTTCCGTCCACATAATCTGAAAATAAATGAAAACATAATCTGAAAACTAAATTACTGAATATAAGCTCACAATTGATCCACTTCTTTTTGGAACCAGAGCCTCATAATACGAGCTATCATCTAGAAAAATCGCCCTAGCTGCAGCATTGCAATACATTATCAATACTACGTAAGATGTATGCGAGAAAGTTGGTAGTGGTTCTCTAATATTACATTCTCTTAGTGTTACGGAAGTATACTTAAGATATCGAAAATTCTGTAAATATAATACAAAACTGATGGATGACTGAACGACACGCCCCCAATACTGTTCTAGGAAAAATTAAAAATAGAAAAGGAATTCAAAATAATTCAATGATTTGAAATAATTGAAATGCTTCTTGCGGAATAATAATTTCACACCTGTGACATGAAAATCAGTGTATTATTTCTTAAATCCTAGTGCTATGAAAAGGCAATGTATGCCGCAGAACTCCTTAGAACACAATGTTATAATTTCTCAACAATTTTATAATAATTACTTCGAAAGTTTGGTTTTGAGTGCAGCAAACATTTTATTGAACATCAGACAAACACAACAATTGCTTTGAATACAAAATAGACGTAAAGAAAAAATATAATTTACAAACATTGAACCTTCAGAAAGGCGCAAGGGTAATTGTGTGAATTTTAAGAAAAATTCTTAGCAGAGGTATACAAATGAATAGTTCAACATGTCTAGAATTCACAATAGATGAAGACTGCCACCGGATGATGGAAAGATATATTTTAGTGATTGATAAAAATACATAAATTGTTAGAACAGGAAAACAATATTCTTCAGATACAAAGACTCATTTGGAAGTATCAACATCAAAGAATGCGAAGACAATGCAAACAAAAAAAACAAGGATGTCCACTGATCCCGTGTTTCTTCATTGTGCTATTTAAAAAAAACAAAAAAAAATTATTTAGAAATAAAATCCGTAGGAATCAAGTTCAAAGAAAATCGTTTATTGCGCTAGGTTCCATAACAAAACATACTTAGGAGAATGTCCCAAAAATACAAGTAAACGCTTCAGGATTGAGACAGCTCACTACAAAATTTTAATTTTTGAAATTAATTCAATGAAAACGAAAGCTTCTTGTAAGTAACATAGATAATCGCTAAAACATCAAGTTTCAAAATCACCAAAATGGTATTGAAAAGATTGAAAGAGTTGTTTTTACTCTATTTGAGCGATAAAATCGATTATTGAAATTTTTAAAAGGCCTAAAACCAATAAATTAATGATATTAGTTCGTTATTTATTTCTTGCGTAATTGAGAAAGACATGTTGATGTATCAATTACTAGTGTCTCAGAAAGAAAATGATTAAAAGAGTAATGTTGGCAATGCGGCTGTGTGATGAGTATATTTAAGTAAAACATTCTTGCAAAGGATTGTATAATTTAGTTAACCTATTGAATAACATTAAACATATTTATCGCAAATGTCATAACAAAAGTGACAAAGGAAGGAGATTAATATATTATTAATATATCAAAGTAATGTTATACCTATTTTGTTTTCAAAGATAGTAATATTATCAAAGCGTCTTGTGTACATAAAAATAAATAATAGAAAAAATAAAAGAAATCAAAAACAATATTTCGTTAGAGGACTTGGGGGAAGCTTAAAAATGATATGGAACAAGAAAATGAGAAAAACAATAGTTTGAAAAAATTATAAGCAAAGAAGCCTCACGCACTTACAATCTGTAAAAGAAAATTCTAATTCTTTTACCACCTCCTAAAGCACATCTCTTTTCAATAATATTATCATAGGGAATTTAGGGAAAATTTAAGGAAAACTCTAAGTGAAAAGAAAACAAGGACATCTTGAAAAAATCTTTAAAAAAACAGACCAGAATATGGGGTTTCTAAAATTTAAAAAACTGGCTACCGTAAATGAATTGTGACTCAATTGTCTATAATTGGATTTAAATCAAACTCTTCTTTCTCACAGCAATAATGTGTGGATGCGAGGAAATAATTTATGCAAGAGAGTGAAATTCTAAAAATGGTGTCTAGGTGTCACTGTTTTTATTGCTTAACATATTGTCAATAGCATAACGATCATCGTCGGAGCCAATCTGAAAATGTATTCAAGAAATCATAAGAAATTGAAAGGCAGAATTTTTTCTCTGCCGAGACCCTGCACGTTATGTTCGGTGCAGTGTGTTTATGCTTCTGGCCTAATGCTTTACACTATATTCTGTAATTTATTTGTTCATATTGCCAAATTATAGTTGTAATTTTTATATCATCGCGATCAAAATCATCTTAGGTAATAAAATAGTGATGGCTAGAAATTTTCCCTGATATTCTTTTACAAGGTATCACTGTTAGCAAACATTTTATTTATAAAATTAAAAGAGGGTGTAACAAAATGTTTAAAAATAAACAGCAAACAACAGTAAGTCGTATATATTAAACTTTATAATTTAGAGAGTTGCCATACTCTACAGCGGCGCAACGTTTCCGACAACGTCTCCGACTATAATATCAATGAATGAACTTTCCTATATTTTTGAAATGCTTCTTGTCATATCTTCAGATTCTTCGTGACACATACATCATTGATGTACATTATTATAATTCTATAAAAACATATGAGTATTTTTCTATAACATTTCTATAACGAATTTACTAGTTACATTAGAAACTTATTATCTAACTCATTTGACAAGTTTCAATGACCAAAGGTATTCTACTTTTAATTGAACATTAGTGAACATTTATATGAAATATTGCATGACATTGTAACGTTTCGCATAATTGTTCAACAAAGAAAAAAGAGCTAGAAAGAAACAAATATACTAGCCGTTTCAAGACATTTTTTTAATTTTGAAAATAAGAGCAGGGGTGAAGCCGCAGCTTTCCTTTGCTTGGAGTGCGGGTTTGCGGGGCAAGACGTAAAACAGACCGCGGGCCGCGGGGCAGGAACATATCGCAGGGAAGTGCAGTCGTCGCCCGCCCGCGCCTAGCCGACGCCCGTGCCGCGCGGGGCCGTCTCCGCCGTGCGGGCAGCGCCCGCCTCGCTCCCCGTGCCGGCCGTAGCGGTGCGGCGGCGAAAGCGGCGGGCCGCGGCGAAAGTGGCGGCGGCAGCGGCGGCGGCGGCAACGCACGCCAAGTCAGGGTGCTGCTGGCCGGAGCCGCGGACTCCGCGCCGCCTCTCGCGGCCGTTAGCCCGCGAAGGGCGCGAGCGCGGGTTTTGCAAACCGGTTCCTCTGCGACAACGATTCCCCGCGCCCTATGTTCGCATATGCGGGGCTGCTCGGAACCAGTTCGCGAAATTTTCTTGCGACCGCTCCCTGGGCGCGAGGGCTGCGGCCCCTACGCTGGAAAAATATTCCGTGCCGGAGGTCCCCTGGCGGGCGGGCGAACGGACGGACGAGCGGGTGGACGGACGGACGGGCGAACAGGCGGGCGGGCAGGCGGGTGGACGGGCGAGCAGACGGCGGGCGGACGGCGGGCAGTGGGCGGCGAAAGCTCACATCAGCGCGCGCCGCCGCTGTAGGCCTAAATTGCCAGGCACCCCCGCGAGCGTAGCTGAAATATATGGTAGAGTGGGCTAAAATTCTTATGGAACGCGGAGCAAATTCGATGGTTTCGTCCAGCATGGCAATTCTTTATTGAGGGTATTATGCATGAGGGGGTGGGCGGGGAGGGGGACGCCGGCGGCAGCGTGAGTGCGGGGAAGCGACGACGGAGGCGGAACCCCGCCCTGCGGACTTGAGCCGCCGCCGCCGCCGCCGCCACCGCCACCAGCGCCGCCGCCACCGCCGCTGCCTCCTCCTCCTCCTCTTCCTCCTCCACCGCCTCCGCCTCCGCCCCTCCCCCGCTCCCGCCGCCTTGCCCCCTCCCCAGCAGCGCAGTGCTGGCGCGCTTTTTTCCCTCCCCTTTTTTTGCAGAGGGGTACGCGATTTTTTTCACCTCCAAACCGAACAGCCTTACCTGAGAGACTTGCGCATTCAAGGGCCGTCCTTCCGCGCCGGCAGCCGCGCTGCCCGCCGGCCGGCCGGCCCGCCCGCCGCCCGTCGGCCCTGCCCGCGCGGCGTCGCGTCGCGGCGCGGCGGGCGCGGCCATCATGGAACGGCGCTCCACGCGCGCCGCACACAGACGCACGGCCGCACTCGCGAAAAAAAGTCTCTCGCGTCGCGCAAAAAGAGTGAGAGAGGGCGCCACAGCCAACAGAGAGCGCGAGAGCGCCCGCGAATAAAAAAACACACACGCACGCACTCTGTAATCATTCACTGTCCTTCGGGCTTTTACAAACTCATCCATACGTCCGAGCGGCGCGCTAAGATGAAGGGCCAATATCCCGACGCAGCCGCCGCCGCCGCCTCTGCCCGTCCACCCGCCCGTTCGTCCGTCGCCCCGGACCGGGTCCGAGGGTGCGGGCGACGGCACCCACGGCCCCAAAGGACCCAAAGGCCGCGAAGGCCCCGTGGGTGCGCGGCGTCGCGCGGGATCTGGTGGCGCGGGCGCTGGCGAACGCGGCGCGCCAGGACGGGCGGGCGTCGCGGCGCGTGGCTCGGGCGTCGCGGCGCCCGGACGCGCGTTAGTACTCGCGCGGCTAGTCCACGCGCCTAGTGCTGCTGACATATCGGCCAAGTTAGCGGTGTTACTGTGTGCTCTTGACGCTAGTGCCCCTCCCGGGCTGCGGTGTGCCGGCCTGGCCTATCGCGGCCTTGCTATTCCAGCACCAAACACAACACACTGCCAAACATCACATGCACAGTATACAACCCGATAGGCTACCTGTTGTTAATATCATGTTGCTATGTATCGCATGGGTTAATTCACACGCTCAGATCAATGTCAATTGGACGTTAATATACAGGGATGCTAGCGGGCGCGCGCGCCTGTGTGCGGCGCCGCGTCTGTGTGTAGGGGTCTGCGCTTGTGTGCGCGTTGCAGCGGCCGCGTCGCGCCGCGCGCTGCCGCCCGCTTCCCCATGTGTGTGTGAGTATGTGTGTATGCGTGTGGGTGCGCGGCGTGGCGGCGGTCGAAGGCGAGGGGGAGGGGCGGGCGGGGCGGGGCGCGCCGAGGCTCGAGCGAGGGGCGGGGCGCGGCGCCCACAAATGTGGTTAAAACGTTAACCACAAAAATACAAAATCAAAACTTGTGGAATACTTTTATCGTTTCAGTCGAAAAGTGACAAATATAGTTCCGATGCGAATTTTTAACGTAAACAAATGAAAAACATATCAATAATTACAAGTAATCAGACACATGTTGACAAATATATGTCAATATGCTGGGTCTCGGTCAGTGGCCGGGGGCAAGGTCGCGTCTTGGTGCCTCATCAATGGAGAGAGCGCATTCCTTCGGGCGGCCTTTGATCCTCGCAAGTAGCGCTCGGCCCTCGTAATGCCGCAGGTAAATCCAGGGAAACGAAGGAATGACCCCTTCTAGAATGGCTTCTGGGCTATTGTCCTATCGGCACAAAGGCATTTCATATTCCAACGAATGTAGAATATCTATTTCTGAGCGATTATATCTTGAGACGTGTGGCTGGATATGAAGATGGATATGAAGAAATGTTATGGCATCTCTTCGTTCAATTGATTCGTCAGACACAAGTCATAATAATAAATAAAGGGCTTAAAATAGTTTAAATTGACTTTCTTGCATGCATACTGCATTCTAGAAGCTAGATATATAACCTTAAATTCTTCATTCCTTAACTAAAGGTATATACATAAGATATTTTAATCCATGACCACAGATATTTTATTAAGTTCTCCTTTCATTTACGTATTGATATACAAAAGATAGCCTAAAAGTGCTTCATAGTGATAGCATCCTCAAAGGCAAATTTCTTTAACTCTCCGTCATTCTCATGGTAGAGGGGGTCTCCCTCCCTCCCTTTCTCATGCAATGGGACGGGCACACTATCTGGCTTGTCCAGTTTTTTCAACGCGAGACTAGCGCTGAGACGCAAATAAAGTGGTTTCGCACCCTTCACCTCTCTAAAATACCTGCAGCAGCCACATTACCTACTTCATTTTTAATTTACTCTGGCTTTTCTAGCATACTTTATAAACTATTTCAATATTATTATAAAACTGGAAAATACCCTATGACATCTTAAACTATTTTCTTACAGACTTCTTATGCGAGGTATTTTCGCAGAGTGAGGTGTTTTCTACATAGCTAGTTAGCACACTAACAGAACGTATCATTAGTCATTATTAATGATTCGAGACTTTTATTTAACTTGGAAACAAGTTTCTCTCATATAATAATTTCGAATAGAATGGCAATTGTAATGCGCTGGATCAAGGACAAAGTAGTCTAGTGTCGTTTAATCGACTTTCAAACATTACGATCTGAAAACTATAATATATACGTACGTGTTCGATGCTGCGCGTTTCGATAATAGCTCAAGCACAGGTGTATTATTCTAATCGCTAAAGAGTTTAGTATTGTTGCGAGTAACACTGATCCACGCTTTGGTATTATACTCATACTTCGAAGAAGTTTGTCTATTGTTACATCGAACACCAAAATTCACCAGTTAGAATACTGAAGTAAATTCAGAATGTATCATAGAGTGATATCTGATATTAAATTATTTTAGTGGTTGAAATGACAAGGCGACAAGTAACATAGTTTGCAATATTTGCATTTGACAAATAGTTTATATTCTTGGTACTCTGTCCAACGAATTTTTTAAGATATCCCAAGATACGGAATGTTTTCAGCACAATGTCAATAATTCTCCTTTCTCAGGAAATGTAGTTGTCGAAACGTTAATAATAATAATAATAATAATAATAATAATAATAATAATATAAAAAGAAACATTCAAAAAGATAATTTACAACAAGGATATTAACGACACGAAACAACTACGCATATAATTTATCTCAGTTTTCAAACTATTTCTCCTGTGATGCGTGCGCATTAATTATCCGTGCCTTATACCCCGGCATGCAAGGAAATTTATCACTTGTCGCCCTTCACGCAGACGGGTTGTGTTCGAGACACATCACACGCTTTGTGGAATCGCATAGAAAACGCTGTTGCTGTCTTGGCCACGAGATAATTTCCTCCCACATCAGCAGCCGTCGGTGGGGGACCATGATGTGTGACGACGTCCCCGTCAGCCCCCACCAGGCGCGATGCGGACACAGCGCGGGCGCGGGCGCGGGCGCTGGCGGCGGCTTTCGCTGACGTCACGGCGCTGAGACGAAAAAGGATCATTAACCCAAAGGAGACATTTTCGCTCAGGGGGAACACAAAAACGGAAATAAATAATGATGAATTCGGTTCTAAAAGCAAAAACCACATTTTAAAAACGTTTAACCGTTTTACTTTGAATCGATTTGAAGCATTGTTTATAAAAACGGTTTCTGCATTTAATACCGAAATGGAAATGGAAACAAATAAAAATAGAATAACTATTTGCCTATTGTTGTCGTATTCTATGAGAAACCTTCCCCTTCTACGCAGATGCAAAACTCTGAGAAACGAAATTCGCTCGAATCGATAGAACACTGAATGACGAAGCCAAATGAAATCGAAACCCGAATTTGCAAGAGCGGGTGAATCGTATGGAAACCGTATGGGAAGGAATATATTCGGGCGGTGGGGCGGCGCGGCGCGGCGCGGCGTGGCGAGCGCACGGCTCCGGGGCTGTCCTTGCAGCGGGGCCTAGCCAGCACGGCGGCCGCCGCCGCCGCCGCCGCCGCTCTCCCCCATCCACTCCCATTGATTTTTCTAGTCTTCCTGTGTGGAGCGGGTTCGCAGGGAGGAAAGTGCCGCCAGGATTATCCTCGCCGCATCAGCCAGCTCACCGATTACCCACGCGGAAAAGGGCTAAAGGGCTACTTTTTACGTTTTTACATTTGCGCGTCGGCCGCGCCGGCCGAAGCAACTGGGCTGGATTACATTGAACATACGGATTCCGATACGGCGGCGAATACACCAACCAGAAAGACCACCAGGCTGCAGCAGGGAAACCAAATATTTCAGAACGCACCGCGCCGATTGCGTCCTCCTCGGACGGTAATTAGTCCTCCTGGTAACGCATGAATCCAGACCTATGACTAAGCTTCAATCGAGGCAGTTCACCCGCAATTAACGAGGGATGCCTATGAGACAGTGGAGAAGGTCCTTTCCTGTACTCATTTCCGATAATAGCTGCTATCAAGTTTTACTCAACATGATTTCCAATGTTGCTCGATAGAACTGGGCATCTTATTACGAAATACGCGTTGGAACTCTTTCTCGAAGTGGATAGAAGTACAGTAGATTTTATTTACTATGTAGATAAATTAGGATTTATAAATTATTGATATAATAAAAATATGAAGAATACATTAAAGAATCAAGGTTTTCCATTCTTTCCTTCAGAAGAGTAGTATGAAATCGTCATTAGTGATCTCTCTTCTATTGTACGTTGTGTCTAACATTAAATAATACATCCACGAATAAGACCACACACAGTACACCAGTGGTCATAATTAACAATCCCATTACGATTTTTTATCTACACCAAAATCGGAAAAGGTGAACAAATATTTCATATGGCTATTTCTGACAATGTATAAACGTTATATATAACTATATTTAAGTCATTACAATACAATTCATAAGCAAAATATGGACACACCAAAAATTCACTATTGGAGATCTATCCAATTTTTTCTGCTATTCAACCAACATCTATAACTAAAAATGTTACAAAAACCACTAATGTCACGTTCCAATTCGTTTCTGAAAATCTGTCACTCCTATTAAAATCGGATTCGTATAACATCTTCCTCGCAAAAACCAAATATGTCCCGAGATGAATCCAGTTCTTGCCAGAAACAAGAATATAGGCAGTGGTAGAGTTGCCTATTGTTTCCAAAGACAATGGTTGGATCGATGTAGTTTTGGATGTCTATTTTGTTGTAAAATGAATCAATGTAAAAATTAATTCAATGGCGGTGGGAAATTGTCTGATGAATTAGAGAGAAAGGAAAAAGTGCATATAGTGACAGATTACTAACTCTTACTACACAGCTTAGTAAACTTATTGTTAGATGCAAGAATTTATTGGAAAATGTTTTGGAAGTTAATGAACTTCACCATACGAACTCGGGATTCTGGATGCCAAATAAAACAACCTCTTACATTTGTTAGATAAACGTGCAAATCGAGCTTACTCTGAAAGCAATGTTTTCACACCATTAGGGACTCAAAATTACTGTTCAGTGGGAGGGCATAGCAGGAAGAATGTTCACTTAGATAATAATGACAACAGTAATTTGATGAGTGAAAACGTTGTATCATTTACATTTCAAACGGTAAAATGTTCAAATATAATTTTGTATGCGTGGCTTAGTCTGTTGGGCACAAATAAAAAGTATAACTAAATAAATATACATTACTTTTGGTAACGTCTCGAGAAAACTTAATAGTGATTGACGTTCTTCTGTAAAATATGGATATGAATATGAAATTATTATTTTTCTAGATACATTCTGGAAATTATTATTTTTCTCCTATTGGGGAGGGAAAATAATTTTTTTTCAAAATTGGAGGAGAAACTGCCAAGTATAAAAGAAAAGATTGTAACGTAAGATAAACGATAGAGAAAATTTTCTCCATTTTTATGAATTTCTTTGCTATAAGATCTTTATAATTCACATTATGAACCGTCTTGACAATTTCACAGAAAAGAAAATTCCTGTTTGACAATATTCTTCTAATATTAGAATAAAACCTTGAGGACTTTCATATCATGAATCTCATTACTTAATACTGTTCTTCCTTAGTTCCATTGTTTACAACTAGCCACAATACGCAAGTGATTACCTTTCAATAACATAAATAATGATATAAATATAAATAATGTGTTACATTAATCATGTGTTCGTGCCTCTTATATTTTATTTAATTATGCGCAGATTCCATAATTCAACAATGCGATGTCATGTCAAGAAATTTGTTATTCTTTGGAATTACACAGATTGCATATGTATAAATTGTAAAGATAGTATAGTTATTTTAATACATAATCAAATAGTATGTCAAATACAAATGCATTTCATCATTACCTACACATTTTTAACAAGAAAATTTGTAATTTATATTGTAGATTGTAAATATTAATTGGTAACAAATTGCAATTTAATATTGCAATTTGTAATGGTCTAGTCCAACAATGTAATCTGGTCTATACTTTAGAAAAAATAAATAAAAATGCACGACACATTTTCAATATGGTGACTGAAGCCCATTACCTCCTACAGAACAAAGCTGTAAGTAATTTAAAAGTTAGTCAAGTACTTTTGACATTTCGAAATGATTATTGGGCGAGATTGCTTAATATTTTTCTTTTACAAATTTTCTCTTTTCTTTTTCATATTTTTCAGAACAAGCATTCACACAAATTGAATTACTTATATTTCTATTTACAGTGTTTTTTGTTTCGATATTAATTTCTATCTAATAGACTCAGTAGAGGTTGCAAAGTTGGAGAAAATCAATTGTTACTTCCAATTACAGACCATTTTCAATAACTTAAAATCATTTATAATGTTTTCGTTGCAAATAATAGCACAGGGATGTAAATATTTAGTGAAAAACTTGATATATAACCCGAAACAGTTCTAATTATTTTCTTGATTCAAATACACAGGATTGTCATTACGTCACGTCTTGAAAAAAACGATTTATTTTTTAATAACAATATAAAATTGTGAATTATTTGAAAACGGATAAGTGGCAAAACTTCTTAATTAACGTTTAAAGTTTAAAACAAACAATATCTTCTAACTATTTTGTAAAGATGTACGTGTGCTTTTATACGACTCATCAAGATACATACCCTCAATTGCTGCCTGGCATGTATCCAAAAATGAAGAACTTGGCTGCTTTGATTTCTGAAACATATAAAAATAAATATAATGATGCAGCACTTGGCATGTATTCTGAAAATATTATATTTTCAAATCACAATATACACAGAGGCAAAAAATACAGATAAATGAGTGATCAAAGATGACATTAGAAAACGTTCTCAGTAATATGTTATAGAGACAACATTCGCATTGTGTGTAGAAATTCTTACTTCAAAATTGCTATTGTTATTGTGCTAAAAGTAATGTAAAGTAATTTTGTTTAAATTATTAACTAAAA
The DNA here is from genome assembly GCA_038098605.1 of Gryllus longicercus. Classification (NCBI taxonomy): domain Eukaryota; kingdom Metazoa; phylum Arthropoda; class Insecta; order Orthoptera; family Gryllidae; genus Gryllus; species Gryllus longicercus. The sequence continues at coordinate 2,717,304 of JAZDUA010000001.1, forward strand.
TTAAATTAACGTTAATTGTAGATTTGAATCATAAGTCTTCAATAACTATTTAAAAAAAATATTTCATGGCAACTTCATGTGTTCATAGACCTCTGAAACACTATGTTATTTAAGATATATTATCTTATACACTATTTATTAACGTAGTAGCAAATTTCTTACCAGCTATTATTATTTCAATATGTTTTATTTTAGCATGAAGATATTAGGTTTAAAATCGGGAAGTTTTCAAATCTATTGGACTCTTTTTAGGAATATTCCTGATACAAAAAATACTATGTTTACCTCAAACAACAAAAATAAATAAATTTGGAAAATTTAAAAGACGTATACAAATATTTAGCATATGAAACTGTACTCAGAACTAATGAAGAAAATTTTGATTAAACCGAAATTATTTACTTTGTATTTCATGTAACAACACAGCAAAAAGGAAAGTATCTATTGTACCAATAACAAGAAAATATGGTTTGTCGATCTGGTGTACCCGACATTGTATTTTAGTTTCAGTTTATTAAAATATCAATAAAGTAAAACAGGAGCTCACGTAATTATGGGGAAGACAGCCTTAGAATTACAAAATATAAAATAAAAAACAATAAAAATAAAAGAAACGAACAAACAAGGTGGATTGACCAATAAAATGATATATATTTTGAAGGAAAAAATACTTGTAGCAGCAAGATACTTTAAAATTGAAAAGACAGGGAATCATCACTTTTTTTAACTTTCTTTCAGTGACGATGCTTGCGTCATACTCACTCATGTAAGTCACGTCTTGCATCTCATTCTCTGTCTGTCTCTTTCTCTCTCTCTCTCTCATTTTCCTTCTCCCTCTTTTTAATTTTCCCTCTCCCCATTTCTCATTCTCCCTCCGTCTCTTTCTCATTCTCCCTCCGTCTCTTTCTCATTCTCCCTCCGTCTCTTTCTCATTCTCCCTCCGTCTCTTTCTCATTCTCCCTCCGTCTCTTTCTCATTCTCCCTCTCTCTTTCTCATTCTCCCTCTCTCTTTCTCATTCTTCCTCTCGCTTTCTCATTCTCCCTCTCTCTTTCTCATTCTCCCTCTCTCTTTCTCATTCTCTCTCTCTCTCTTTCTCATTCTCCCTCTCGCTTTCTCATTCTCCCTCTCTTTTTCATTCCTGCTCTCTGTTAGAAAAATAATAAATCCCTGTTGTTGTTTTTTCTGAAAACCGTATATTTGATAAATGCCTCCTTTCTCAACTAAGGAAAGAATATGAACTAAATACACAATAGTTTTTAAGCTAAGTTCTAACATTCGTATAAATGAAGATTATTTGGCTTGTGATTTTTATAATTAATTTATAATTATTCATATATTCTTAATTTACAGAAGAATATTAATTCGGTGGAATCAATGACTCTGAAGATTAACGTGTCATTATAACGGGGAAGAAATTACATTTCTGAATTCCACATTACATTTCTGAATTTTTGCGTCCACCAAATATAAAAGTATACATTGGTCTTAAAACTAACGGGTTTTACAATTAACTATAAGAAATTGTCATTTGCTATTCTTAATGATTATGTTGATTTTTTAGAACGAGGATTGGTTTCCAATTGGTTCGTTGTAATAGACATACCAGAGCGCAAGAAACCATGCACGTATTGCACGTCTCCCCATATAATATCTTAAAACATTCACATTTACATGTAGAATATACGTGGCTACATTTCGCGCCCAGTTGCGGCCACATCAACAAACAGAAACTAGAAAAACATAAAATTACAAGTTATAGAAAATATTTTTAAAATGATCATTTAAAACAATTCTGACAAGATATCCCCCCTCACCTGTGTTCCGTGGTATACATTCAACCTTAACCAATTGTTATAACAATGTCCTCTGTTTCAGCGCATTTGACCCAAGTATAAAATAGATGAGCTGGACCATGAACTTATCATAACATTCGAGGATTATCAAAGAAAACTACTAAATTCTGTAATTAAGTAGTGTCTCAAATAAAATATAATCCTACAAATTAAACTTTTAGGTATATTTATCTGTATTTTTGGTTTAGACATTATTCTTATAACTGATGTAAATGTTATGTAATACCTTTCCATCTAATCGCTGATAACCGCAGATGTCGATGTGACTTAAAATAATTTGAAAATTCCTATTTTCACAATCACTAACTGTTTAAATTTTGCGATTCTTATTGGAAAGTAAGTCTTTTTCAGAAATTCACGTATAATGAAACCACCAAAATTTTAGGAAATTAATTTGTTATTTTCTCGGTGAATATTGTGTAGCGACATCAATTTATAATTATGTTAAACAGTTTGAATCCTCTGAATATGAAAATAGTTGCAAGTAATTTAAAAAGGGTTCTCTAATTATATGGAGAAATTTGTTTTTAACATATCGTCAGCAACTTATTACGAAGCACCTAAGGAATCGAGGGGAAGTGTTTTTTTAATCCAAATGTTAAAGCATAAATTGAGGAAGCGTCTTGAAAAAAAATTTTTCTTGGTTTGTGCTGATCGAAATATGAGTTATGAGCTATTCTAATATTGTCTTAATGAAAATATTAAAAAAAACCATCGATGATGATTCTTTGAAGCAAATAAAAACCCTTTTTGGTTTAAATTCTGAATTGTTCTTATTATTGCTGCTGTTCTTGTTATTATTGTTGAATGTTGTAATGGTAGTGGTACTTTTGGTGCATTGCAGTAGTTTTGGTGGTAGTGATAGTGGTGGTGATACTAGTGGTAGTGATGGTGGCGGTGGTGATGGTGGTGGTGGTGGTGGTGGTGGTGGTGACGTGGCTATGTCGATTATGATTTTTTTACCGTCTCTAAACTGTACAGTGAAAGTAAAACATAAGGCGTCAGAATAGTAATCAAACGCTAAAAAAGAACCTAACATTAAAGAAAACTAAATTCTACTTATAATTTGAAGAATTGGTGAAAGTAGTAAATTTTTGTCATTGCTGTGAAAAAAATTCCAAAAATATGTAAATCGTAACAAAAAAGATGCTAAACCTGTCAGACGAGGAATAGAAAGTCAGCAAGATTCGTAGTGGAATTCCGAGAAAGAACCGGAATTAAAAGAGCCGAGAATCTGTTCCTTGTCGGAGATCACAGGGCAGAGTTGCCCAAAGTGATTGCCAACGTTAGTCGCATAACAAGAACGAAAGAAAGAAAAAGAAGAAGAAACAGAAGAAGAAAGTGAAAAAGGAAGAATTCAAGAGAAAAAGTAAAAGCAAAAACATACAAATGCAAAAAAAAAGAATTGAGGAAAAGTAGGAGAATAAAGCAGAAGTAAAAACCGGAAAAAATAAAGAGAAGAGGAAAAAGAACCAAAGGAAGGCGCATGAGAAAGAGAAGAAGAAGATGAAGAAGAAGAAGAAAACCCGCCCTCTCGGATCGAAATCGCAGCAGCAGGACGTCCTTTTACCTATCCGCACGAGCAGCATCGGCCGGGCGACTGCGTCGACGGCTGCTGGCGGCGTCGGCGGTCGTGGCGCGTCGCCCGGGCTGGTCGGCGCCGTTGGCGTGCAGTGGAGAGCAGCGCGGCGAGGCACGGCGCTGCCTGCCCTTTCGCGGCCCCGCGCGGTGCACCGGCGCCGTTTCGGGGAGCGCCCGAAGTCCTCTGACCGGCCAAACCTGCCCTTCCTTCGCGGATTTTTTCCCTACCCGCGCCCGCGCCCGCGCCCGCGCCCGCACCCTACTTTCGCAGAGCAGGTTTTTTATTATTCTTCTTCTTTTTTTGCGCTGCCACCTCTTGCCCGTCACCGCGAAGACGTCTTCGTTCTCAAAAGAAGAGCGTTACCCCGACGACGGCGACGGTCACCAAGCAGCGAAGGGTGGCCAAGCGGACCGGAATTTTGCTGATTATTCGCGAGTGCTGGGCCGAGCTGGTTGCCCCGTCTTGCCGTCCCCCTCGAACCTCGGTGTGCCATTCAAAGTGCAGCCGGGAGCTGGCTGCCCGTCGCTCGGTGTTCGCAATACCGTCCGCTTAACCGCCCTGCTAGTGGCGTGTTTGAAATTTAAAATCATTGTCCTGAACAGTGCACTGTATTAATCGTAAGAGAAGCTTATATACTGGTACAGACATGTGAGAAAAAACAATAGAATTTGACCATCCTCACGAGTAAATGTTCGCTGTTGAAAACAGAAATAGAATGTTTTCTGATTTGCGGAAAAGACAAGATATTTTGTAATGTCAAAATATACATTTTCAGCTATTTATTGAGTAAATATGTAATATTTTATTTATATTTCACTTTATATTTATTCCATCTTCTGATTTACAATTTAAAAATAATATTATGCAGCCTGTCAAATTTATTTTTCTTGGAAAATAAAATTTTGTGCAATTCAATCGCATTAATTAATGACCTCATATCGGTTTTTAGTATATTGACATTTTTATTGGAATCATTTCTGCATGTGTTCTTACAACGTAATGTGATTTTGAAAATTGTTCTCTTCTATTATCGATACTTACAGTCGATCACTGAAGTTCATTTAAGAGAAAACCAAAATTCCTTAGGTGAGTTTTTCCAACAATAAACATACCCTGTTCTCTTTCTAACAGTCAGGAGGTTACATTTTTTAGTGGTGTAAATTGTAAAAATATATCTCAGTTCTAATGTGTATCTCATAAAAATCCTACCCGATAAAGATGTAACTTTATTACTTAGGCATGTTTATAATTAATATTTTAACTATTTGTGCGAATAATTGATTCTGTATTATTTAATATCGTCTAGTCCATACGATCAAAATAAACTTTATATTCTAACTTAGAAAAGAAAATTCTGGTTTGTGTTTAAAGGTTGTTTGCACTTTTTGGTTGTTTTTTGGTTGATGTTGTTTGCACTTTTAAAATAATTGTAAACTCAACAAATAATGTAGGAATAAATATATAAAAACGTCATTCATATTTATAAGATGCAACCGATTGGGATTGACACAATAAAATATAAGTTTTTCAAACGATTTCTCAAATAAAGATTTTGTTTTGAGTTTGCCAACAATTTATTTTTAATTAAATGTCCTTCATAACAATGTGACTGTGAATAAAGAGACAAGCAAAGTTGCAGGCAAATAATAGCTAATGATTGCTTCGGGTACCCATGACCTTTCACTTAATAGAGACCATGTAAATAATGGCCATCAGGTCTCTAAAGTAAAGAAAAATTAAGACTACCTACAATATTGTTGCACTCGTTTTATTGATCAGTTATCAATTTTAGAATGTTTAAGATTCAAATATTTTTATGAGTCTATGTGTAAAAATTGCATGAATCTCAACTGCTGTGTAATTTTTTTTAGTACCGTCATCACGGGCTACTTGGACCCTTAATGTGGGATCAAGGATCCCACAATTTTCTTTTTTAATACGTTAATCGTTTTATTTCCATATCTAAAACTTCAACGTTTATTTTCTCTTGCTTTTTTAGTAATCTGTCCGTATCCAAATACAAAAAAAAAAAAAAAAAAAACTAGCCTGAAGTCGGAAATATGTGGATTTTAAGAACCTCCAGGTTGAGGAATATTGTCAGCAATCCAGTCGGGAATAATGTAACAAAGTCAAGCAGAAGCTTCCTTTAAAATAAGAACATCGACTACAAGGCGGGAACTGAAGAACAAATACATTCAGAATCCGGGCCATCTAAAAGTATTTACCGAAGATGAAGATTTAGACTTTGCAAATCTCCTTGACAAAATTCGCAATGTCAGATTTCCTGTTTATGAAGTCGATTTAAGATTTATTTTGAAGTGGGTACAATATGCGTGCGCACAACTGTCACTATTTCAAATACAAACTCTCAAGGCGGGATTGGGTGAAGTTATTTTTAATTAGGAGATCACAATAAGCGACAAAACATTGGATAATAAAAATTATCTTTTAGCTATTGAAGTTATCTTCATGTTTGTAGCATATTTACATTTATATTTATATCAGAAAATCTAGTAACTAACATAGACCCAGTGAAAATCTCAATGATTTTATATAAGGAAACTTCAAGTAGCCCAGACACCTGTGTAACTTAAACCCAATTTTCAAAACATTTCTGTCCACTTTGTGTTAAATGTATCTTATCAAACAATTCTCGAGCATTTTACATTAGGTCGTTAGTTTGACAGAAAAAAAACTATAAAAGAATTTTTTTTAAGTTTTCGGGGATTGGTAAAGAAAAACTACGGTGGAATTGAAAAATTAGGTCCAAGGATCCCGTGTTTACGGTACCTATAGCATATCCTGTACTATGTCTTCACTAATAATCTCACAACATTTCAGCAATTCCTGTGGCATGCCTTAGAAGTATCTGTTTTCGGAAAGAATTTATTTTATTTAGCTGTATATAACAGGATATTCCAAAGAAGCCTTATTTTCAAATAATGTAAATATTAAAATATTTTTATGCAACTGCATCAATTTTGTAAAACATTTTTAAAATTCCTAATAACACACTCAAAGCTTTATAATGTTATTCTAAATCCCTAGATATTTTCTAATTTACAAAAATTCAGTCACGATGAGTAATATAATTACAGATTTTCGAATATTACTCTAAGAAATTACGGTATCGAAATTTTATTTTATTACGTTATTTCTTATCTTGGACAATCAGCGTGTTGAAAACGGATTTCATTGAAAAATGAAACCTTCTTGGTTCCAGGTAAACGAAGATGGGAGGAAGAGAAATCTGCCCTTCGGGACAAGAGACGTCATCACCCCTACAAGTCGACTGTGACTGGTGCGTGGTCAATTTTAACATCTTATTTGTCTCAATAAAAAGGAAATATCAATTTTCCTATACATTATTCCGAGGACTTATCAATATAAAAAATTAAGTGCGTTAGCATTACATAAATATTTTGGATTATCATCACCTGTTTTAGAGATTTCTAATTTGAATTATTTTAAATTTTGAAAATTAGAGTAATTTGGCAAGAATCTCTTGGTTTATTAGTACAGTTTTGATGAAATACAAAATATTTTAACACTATTACTTCAACAATCGCTATGGTTTTAAATTTAGTCAAGCGGTCGCGCCAAATATTCGTTACCGAAGACTAAAAATATAAAAATAACGTATGAGTCTCGTATTTTCTTTTTATTATGAAAATTGAACTATGAGGCGCTTCATTTTGAACTACACTAGAAACACACTACGATCTACTATATGAAGCGCTATTTTATTCATTTTATTTTTCAAAGTTCTGTTACAATTCGTAGCAACGTTCTGTTTCATACATCTACCTACTGGCGTGGATTGTTTGAGGAGTAATACTTCTTTTAATTTTTTTTATCATTCATCGTCAATCATAGTCAGTCACTTCCTTTTATCTCTTTCGGTAGGGACGCAGTGCCGTAAGATCCCTGGGTTCCTAGGCGGTCATCCAACCAGGAATCCGCGATGATTATTTGCTTTACCATTGTGACCTATGGATAGTAGTTAAGGAATTGGGGCAGACACCAAAGCTCTACGCAAGAACTTCATATCTAAAATATGAAGCGCTTTTGGTTTTTGTATAGAAAGTGTTGTATCGAAGTTTTAAAATATAAAAAAATAATGATTGTAAAGTATGATGGAAGTAAGAAAAAGTTCAGTCACTTGCTATATATTTACATAAATGCTATATATTAACTATTATCCAATTTCATATGAAATCCTGACCAGCCTGTGAAAATAATTTTCTATATTACGATATCTCTTTAATCCATCCACAATCAGAACACATCAACAAATATTATAAAATTGCAAGATATTGTATTTAATATCAATTATTTCATTTTAAGAATTCGCCTTTTATCATATATCGTACCTTACGTGGAGAAATCCACTGTACCATATGAAAATTAGCTTACTCACGCATGCTCACTTTGGTGACGAGATTCCGGCCTTCAAGATTAGTATAAGACAACCTTTAGTCTGAGCACCGCATTTATGTTGCACAACTCAATGCATAGAAAAATACTTCGTTCTCCGATCTCGTGTTCCTCTGATTTGGTTCGCCGATCTCGTGATATAAACAATAGGGATTCGTTCGAGGGATACATCAATTACGCTATATGATTATTTCTATTCTTCCACCTCTACATATATTTAGTGTCTCGCGCAACTTAATACTCGTAGTTGGGCGATGCTTCTCGGAATTTTCGGCGCTTGTCGGAGATTCTCTTGTGCCAGTGGGGAATGGAACATACGAGGATGGATAATACGCCCATCGCTCAACTCTAAGGATGAAAAAGAGAGCGTCGTGGGGAAGGATGAAACGCCCGGTCTTCGGATTGTCAGGGAGGGTACAACTCTAGCATGCAACTGGAATTGAGCGGAGAAAACCACATAATTTACCGATAAGAACAGTTGGGGTGACAGCCGCATACCAAGTCTCAATTTTTTGTCAAAAATCCTACCACAAATATTACTCGAATCTAGGATCGATCAAAAAACTTCAGTTCCGAACTCGCAATCACACACCTTGTGGCAGCGCGTTAATTTCAAAATAAAAGTTACATGAACTATTACTTTGAAGTAAAAAAATAAAACTCTAAAACTTACACTCAATAGGGTTAATATTCTTTCCTGTGTTTAATCATTTAGCATTTCCAACAAACTCTCTGTCATTTAGGAATTGACAATGTAGGTGTATACTCGTGTGTTATATACAGTGTTTATGATAAAAAAATATGCAGTTTATAAAATATGCAATAATCAACGATGATAACCTTTAAATATGATGAGACCAAGAGACATTGGAGTCACGTAGGTTAGTTTATGACAGAATTATAGTGAGAACTTTCTAAATGATTTCGTTGTCTTTCACAAAATATATTGAAAATTTTTGTTGAATTACATTTTGTCTAATGTAAAATGGGAATGCGGGACTGAACGGGCTCACGCGAAGTGTGAGATTTTTTCGTACGATTTATTTGACGCGTTTGAGGACAGCTTTAAGGAATCTTACACAACAGAAAGGCAAGATTGTATAAACTTTCAAAGAAAAGTTAATTCTGCAATTTGGGAGTTGTGATTGTGATGTAAAATGTCACTATTCGAAATAAATGAAGATGCATTAAGTCTTCGGAGGATTTTAATTTGGAGAGTTAGCATTGTATTAATGTCGCTGGGTGCAGGGTTTCTCCATGCTGGACATGTTTTGTAGAGGAATCATTCCACGTCAAATCGAACACTCACAAAACATCATTATTTTTTAGCGACTTGAAGTTTTTAATGAAGTCTAAGGTTGAAAATAAGTGATACGTATTTTTTTCTAATTCCACCCGTTTAAGAAATATTACCAATATTTTTTTCTAAAGAATCATGAGCGCGCTAATGATTACAATTTTCTTGCGCAAATACAGTTTCCTTCAGAAAGATAAAATTACACTTAAATTTAACTTAAAAAAGTGTACTTTCATGAAATGTAAATATTTTTGTACACATACTATTTAAATATTTACAATATATTTTAATTTTTAAAATGCAAATATTTACATTAGGTCAACATTTAAATTAATTATAAACACTGCTTGTGTATTTCTACACTAATGTTGTATAGATCTGCCAAATTTCAAAATGAGACACACATAAGTAACGTTTTAAAAAACAGCTTGATCAGTGGAGCACGTAGACAGCCCGCTGCATTCCGGACTCGCTGCTCGAACTACGGGTCGGCAAAGACACGGCGCATCGTGACGTCCAAACATATAGCAACCCGGAGACTTATGTCAAATTATGAATCGCAGAAACACATATACGGTATATATACTGATATCTCAAAATGGAAGTCTTCTGACGAAATGCGACTATTAAGTTTATTTATAAACACTGGTAGGGTCTGTCTGAAATTGAGTAGCCTTCTTTCTCGGATACACGGAGTCAGTTGTGTAAACAGAGGGATCCGCGAAACATATGAGTTTTTCTGTAACGTTAGTGATCACGGGTAGTCTTACAATAATATCAATACTACTGTTACTTAAATATTCTTAATATGAAAATCAATTACTGCAGAAGAAGTTCACGTTTAGTTTATTACAACCAGCATTCTTGAGAAGTTAAAAATTCACTGTTTGCTGTTTGCTTCACAAGTTTGCTGTCGAAAAATGTATATCTATTGAAAAACATGGTTCCCAAAATTTCTTCTCATGACGAGTCAAGTGAAGATTTTTCAAGAAAGTGAGAATCGACTATTCATGTTAATGCCGCCAATACTCGTATGTTGGGAAGTGACAATGATGAATAAACGTGCTTCGCTGGTCCTGATCACCCTAACGTATCACCTGATGCAAGTAATAAGCAAAATGACAGAGTAAGTAAGTTAGTCTTCTATGTCTTCTGCTGGCTTCACCCATTGTTTGTCGTCTTCTGCTCCATTTATGAGACAAAAATAAAATTTGATGCTGATGTTTTCATTGTTCAGTGTGATTTTTTTAGAAAATTATTCTTTCGTAATTGAAGATGTAATTCAGAGATCACTGTGAATTAATTCCATACCTACGCTGCATTTTTGTGTGCTCTACTTTGGTGAAAGCAAAGAGTTTAAAAATAAAAATAAAATCTGGATGTCTGAACTCATAATATTTAAGTAAGATTATGACAGCGTTAACAGACATATTTTTCGAATGGGGTGAGAGCCTAGTATTACAAAACAATCCGAGTTTATGGTTCCACAAAGATGTCTTCAATGAGAGTGCTGGCGGGCATTTCTTCGCTCGTTTCTTCGTCTTGTGGAAAGGGGCCTTGCAACATAGTGAGGTGGGAAGGGACAGCTGTAATATTGTTAATAAAAGCTAGCCTTCAATCCTTACAGGAACCAATGAATTTACCCCAGAAATTATTTAAGCGGGCTGATGATAATATGAAGAACATAACCTTTATATTTTTAGCAAAGCCGAATAATACTTAGAAAGAAGACTATTGCAAAAATGATATAATAAAAGAGTAGAAGGCACAAGAATATACATAGTTTCATTTCTTTGTGAAAAGATCAATTAACGGTATTCTTTGTAAAGAGAAGTAAAAGAAATGGATTCGCACGTGCTAAAGAGGTGACACTCTGACAGACCCTGCAGCAAAACAGATAGAAGACATTTCTATTGTATTATTTAATTTCTCAGAAACACCTAGGGGTACCACTTCGTAACTTACCAGACTTAAGTAGAACATTTTACAGATTACTGTAGTATTTTCTTTGTCGACTATGGTAACTGTCCAGTTTTGGGAAGAATTAATTTAAAAGTAAAATAGTCAACAAAGATTTTTTTAAAAAAAGAATTCAATACATACATCAAATGAAAGATCATATTTTTTCTTTAATGTAGAAAAATATTAAATTTTTAAATTAAAAAATTTTAAAAATTTGGCATACTAAGTTCAAAAATTCCCTAAATTTGTGTGATTTGACAAGGAATCACTATAGAGGTTTTGTAGGGGAGACATTCTTTATCGTGAAGTACGATTTTCCGAAAAAACCCTTCGATTGTGTTGGCAGTGCATTGTGTGCTATATTTGGAAGTAAAAATCAGAGAGATGATTTTCATGAGCTTAAAAGTTAGATTTTTTATAAGGAGTTTAATAAACTCATTTAAGAGATTTTACGATTTTAATTTATTGTTAAATTAACGCTTAAATTAATGTAATTACTCAGGGCTTCATCTGTTGCTTTTTCCTCACATCTGATATAAAAACAAGAAAAATTATTAATTTTGAAAACTAAGATTATTTTTATAGATACACAGTCAAAAATGCACAAAATATTCAAAATTAATTTACCAATAATCCATTAACTATTTCAATTTTTTGGGTACTTGAAGGTAATCGAAATTGTCTCCTTTTCCACCGACACAGATATTTCCCTTCAAACAAAGTCATATCATGACTACTTTTCAATAAATGTTGATTTTCAAAATTAAAAATGTTGCATTATTTACGTTAATGAAGCAAATATTTTTAGAATTAAATTTCGTTTATAATATACATGTTTTTATATAGTTTCGCCCTATGACTATTGTAACTTCACTCCCTCCGCCCAAGAGATCATATTGTCTCGCCAAACACGATTGGAATTATATTATTATTATTATTATTATTATTATTATTATTATTATTATTATTAATAATAATAATAATAATAATAATAATAATAATAATAATAATAATAATAATAATATTAACTGCTAGATTATCGGATCATCCTATGAAGGCAAATGCCTTCTCCATGGTTTCGAAATGCTAATTGTGAGAACGTGGGATATTGCCTTCGAGTACATGGAAAGTTGTGGAGCAATCCGAAATAGAACATTGAATAGTTTGCCTTTAATTGTAATGGCTAACAAAAAGTACAGGAACAGGTATTCGGTTAGTTTTCATACATTTCAACTCACACGGTCATTTTTCTGAAAACGGAAAATCACTTTAATATGCCTATTGTTACAGTGTTTAAAAGGTTTTTAGAAATTATCTTGAATTTGGAAGTGAAAATAGGCGGGTCTCTTACTAAGAATAAATAGAGACAAATTCTTACAATATGGAACTACTGAATAGGTGAAAGAAAAACTGAAAGCGAGAGAAAAGGAGTTCAGACAAATTGGATGACATTTGACACTAGCAACTAATGCTTCAAATCAAGGAAATCGTTAAAATATTTGCATTACGGTAAAGCAAATTGTTTCCTTGCTGGTAGTAAAAAGAAGCAAAATGTGAAACGAGAAATTCTGTGCTTTCAGGGAACTTACGGCTAGTTTAGATCAGTGAAAAGTGTCAACAAAAGTCCAATAGCTTGCAGTGACTTAACAGGGCAATTATAAGAGTGGCGTGAAGAGGTGTTGAAAAACAGTGTGCAATCTGCGAAAAAGGGTAAAAACTCAGTTATCTACGACAAAACTTTGTTAAATGAGCAAATGATAAACATAAATTATTCAAGGATGGGAACAAGTTAATAAACGAGAACTTCTAAGATAAATGAATTGTATGAGAATAGATTGTGTAATATGTAAAAAGAAAAAAATTTAATTGTCTAGGCGAAATATTTGGGCGCATTTCAAGAACGGCTGATCACAAACGAGTTGAAATATCCTTCATTTCTGCAAATGTTGCTCTGAATTTTTCTTCTTTAACGTATTCTTCTGCGTTACCTTAATGTTCGAAATATTTATAAACTCTCATAATCCACGGTGCTTGTTTTTTCTCTTCTCCTCGAATGTGTGGAATCTGTTTCTATTGTTGATGACTATTCTTTTTCAAGTGCCTGTCTCCTAGCCATAATTGAAGATATTTTCTTTCTTTTTCACATACTTCATGATTGGAACTCGAATGGAACTTTGTATCATCTGCTACTGCTCGTTCGAGTCCCATAATTTTCCGAAGAAACTTCGTTTCCTTCTTCTTCTTTTCTATAGGAATGGACATAAACATCCCTACCATGTTCAGACAGACTGGTTTTCATTTTGTACTTTATTACTTGACTTTTTTATTTATATGATAACAGTATCGTTGAACGTTTGTTTGTAATAGTAAAAAGTAAATAAAATAAATGGATCAGTAATAATTTGTACAAAATAATAATTATGAATGTTGTATTTATTATAATAATTAAAAAAAATTACAAAATTTAAAAAATGCTATAAATATTAATGTAGTATGTACGGCCCCGAAATATTTTGCAATCCGACTCACAGGAAATTTTAAATATTGATGCATCAAAACTTAGAATAGTTCAACATGGTACTTTAATCTGTAAGTTCTATCAAAATTATTCTTACAAATGTTTCCTTTTTTACAAAACGGGTCGGAGAGAGCCGAGGCGGATGCGGATGGTGAGCGCAGGCAGGGCGGCTGCGGATGGCGGGAGCAGGCAAGGACAGAGCTTGGCGGGAATGGCGGGCGGGCGAGTCGGAGAGAGGCGGAACGGAGAGGAGCAGGGCGAGGAGAGTCAAGAATTATAATAAAGGTTGGTGGCAATGGAGTATTAAAATAAAATTATTTGCATTTTACACTATAGATGAAGCTCCTTCGTATTCCTATGATAATAAATACCCTGGTAACTCTGGGCTACTTCACATAGTTTTAATTTTTTTTGAATAGCCATTCTTTTATACTAAAAGTATTTTGTGAAAAAAACTGGAAAATTAATGTACGAGTAGAGCCAAACGTAATCTTTTTGTGCAATATTTTTTTCGGTATGTTTCACACGACTGGATGTAGTATGTTATTATTTGCAACTTTTCTGACGTATTCCTTGGTCCACTTCCTTCAGATGTTCTTTTATGATCAGAAGAGGGCACTGAGTTAACCATTCAAGTAGATCCACCTTCTCTTTATATTTTCTTAATGTTATTGGAGCGGTGCTTTCTCCACTTTCAGGGAAATACCCACTTTCTTCAGACATTCTTTCTCCTCTGTTGTTGACTTTCTTTTTCGATGTATTACGGTTCACGAAATAGTTCATTCTGTCATCATTCACGATATTTTTCCCTACTCACTTCCTTGAAAAAACAGCCTCATATCATGATACTGATAAGGTCATATTTTACAGTTGTTATTTGGTACCATTTGCTGCGTCTCATTTGTGAGCCGTCGACTATAGTACGAGTCCAACAGAAGAAAAAATCAATATGGTTAATGCAAATAGCCTTCAATATTCCACATTATTCCAAGTGGTTTACGTCTTACCAAACAAACAAAATCTTAATTTTCTCTTTACTTAGTGAATTTTGAGTTGTTTTTGGATTAGTGAAGTCTTCAGCTGCGAATCCAGCTCTTACGGCAGAAAGAAATTTTAAGATCACAATTTGCTTCGAAATCATCCCTTGTGACTTGAGACTTTAGTGAATTCCCTATGATTGCCTACAAATTAATCCATTTTGTTTTGAATTGCTCATTTGAGGGCGACTAATGGATCACAATCACATTTCTATTAAAATCAGTACCAAACAAGCTGAGGGCATATGCCGAGTTCTTAGGCAAACCAAGAAAGTGCTTTGCCGTTATTAAACGTAGCCTATGTAGCACAGCTTACTTAGAACCAAGAGAATAAACTGTTTCGGTATTCTTAAAATAAATATCTTGCTCAATAAAATTGTAATATATCTCCAGTATTTCCCAGCCAACGGATTCACCATGGGCCTACCACCGAAAAAAAACTATAATACAAAATATCCAATGATTTATAAAAATTAACTCCGGAATATAAAAATGTACTTACAATTAATAAATAATTCCGAACATTCATTTAGTATTGCGATTCAACAATGATATTACATGGTAATTGTTTTATAAAGCTTTTTATTTTATTTCGGTTTAAGACATTTTTAGATCGAGTTTTTGATTTTATGATTTTAGTGATTTCGTAGAAACAATGCACTGACCCCTCCGCGTAACATTTCTCTTCACCTCCCCAGAAAAATTGGCATGAACAGTTTTGAGTAATTTTTATAATTCAGACATTTTAATGAATGTAACACTTCGGTAATACGATTCAGTGCATTTTTGTTAATCGTAAAAAATGTTAAAGGATAAAGATGGAACCGATCTGAAGAAAAAGTGCTAAAGTAGTTTTTGAAAATTGACACGATTTGACACGATTTATCTTCTATCTTTTCGATGCTCAATGAAATTTCTTTGCATATGTTCAGATCTATACTATTAATTTCGTATACGATCATAAGCTGGCGGAAAACTATTCCGTCTAATGCTATGTGAGAAATGCCAATGGTTTTGATTACAGCCAGAAACTCGGGAAAAATAAAAATATTGTTTGTTACTTATTTCGCATATATTCATAAGCTTCGTCTGGTCAAGTAAGAAGATGCAGCATCTTGTCATAGATTCGTAAGATATCCTGAAGACACAAAATGAAACTATAGATGAAACTATAGATTTTGATGAAGAATGTCAATATTTATGTTAATCTGCGAAATTTCATACTCGATTTTACGAATAAATGATCATATCTAGTGTGTGTCTGCATACAACACAGCTGATGTCATGCCATGAGGAATAAAGAAGCTTCAGTTTTCACATGTGCCTTTTCACAACAGCCAAATTTTGCTGCTTCTGAACCCCATTTTCCATAAACGCCACAGCAGCATTTTTGCTGCTGCAGGCGACAATGTTTACATGTTTCTCCGTGCCCCTCGAATTACCTCCTTCGACATTCGAGTGGTTAGTGCCCTTTTACTTGTGTCTCCCCGTTGTTGATTTCGAAAGATACTGATACAAGAATTGTAATCGGGTTTTACTATGTTGTCTCTGTCAAAAATTAGTTTTATTTATAGTGTTGTTTATCATTTATTTAGAATTCCTGAATATTTATCAGAATACCTTTGTCAAAGAATCACATACTTCTTTGTAGCCGAAGAACGTAGGAACACGTCCAATTTTTTGTTTTGTATTTCATCAGTCTTGATAGTGAAAATCAGTCTCGGTCGTTATGAAACTGTTAAGTGATTTTCATATTACGTAGTACGTAACTAGTAGAAGTGAAATACTCTGCTGTAGGTGTTCAGATTGTCTCGTATTGTGTAATGAATGAATGAATGGATCCCTCCATTGGTGTGTAATGGTCCGTGAAATATATTCTAAATCGTTTCACAAAATGTTCAACTATCCGGTCCGCAGAACCAAAGTAGGCACGTAGTTGTTTCTTAACAAAATTCAGAACTAAACTGCAACAACTTTCGATGGACTTCGATAACACTATCTTATTTTAACAACTGGCGCCCAGACACAATAAGAAGAAAATGTGTTATTCCTAATGTACTGTCATAAATATTATAACGAAAAATGATTTCTGTAAAAATAAGTAGTAGGCACTTCACCGTAGCGCCTTTCTGGTTCCCGATGGAAACACCTGTTTGCGGGAATAAACTGAAATGTAAGCATCAAATCGGCGTAGTCACAGCAAATCAGTAATTCTTACAAGAGGGCGGTTGGGGACAGAATTAAAAGCAGGAATGTTTTATGGACACTTTACCCTTATTTGATGTCTTCCTAAAAAACGTTATGGGAATGGGATTTTTATGACTGTTGTTAAATAATGATCTGAATCGAAATGACTTCTCATTAGACTCCAATGTCAATAACCTTTCTCCCCACTCGAATGGCAGAGACCATCTCGTTGCGAGATGTTCTAAAAATATCTTACCAAGTTTTGCTTGAAATATAACTATCTGGGATCCCTGCAGATAAGAATCACTGAGCTCAGTATCTTAATATCACGTTGGGCCACGATCAACAATAATCTGATCTTTCCCTGTATTCTGATTTGTTATCAATAATCCTCTTCCTCTGAAATGTGTCTGGACTGCATATTTATATATTTTGATAAAAACCTTTTGTAATTAATAATCTATTACTTTCGAGAAATATCACTTTTGAGCATGATAAATTCGTCTAATCAACAGGAATATATGAATAGAGGGTATTTTTTGGGGGAGGGCTAATTTTTTTGCGTACATGAAATGGAATTTTGGTAGTGTGAAAGACACGGGCATACACGCATCTCCTCCAACGTTTTTAGCTGAAGAGCAGGTCTGCGTATTCACCGCTCCCCACGGGCAGCACCAAACTGCACTCTGACGGCCATGCGAGATAGTGAGCGAGAATAGAACTCTGCATCTTTCTACCGCACTTTTAAGACAGAATATTTTCAGAGCACTCATGTTTTGCATTCCTCTCATAGAAGTATGAAAAATGCATGATGGAATGTTTTGTTATACCAACGCAAAGAGAATGAGTTTGAAAACAAAGGGTTGAAAATTTAAGAAATGTGATTACTAAAATTATAAAATTTTAAAATATATTTGTATTTAGATTCCCACAACGCATACAGTCTGAACAATCCCCGTACCATCTATATATCTCGTCGCTTCGGTGTTTTCCATTTACATGCAAAACCTATAATATTTATTATAATTATGACATCTAGACAGCCAGGATGGTCAGGCGGCTAGAGCGCATACGGACTCCGCGCCTCAGCGCCGAAGTTCGTTTCCGGATTCCTGGTGCATCCCTGAGGAATTCTTGTTTAAGAATGCACTTAAACGTTCCCTCACTTGGACTATATGTACAAAGGTGTAAGTGTTCAGTGATTAGTTTTGTCACGTATCATTTGAGTGTAGACAATAACTGACTTCGGGTAGAAACAGCTTTAATGAGAAGAAAGTATTTAAAGATCTGAAATTTATTAGCATATTGAATGGTTTTACATCAGTTTTATGTCCTTTTTACAAGCCTACAACAAAAATATTACAATCATTGGTGTATATTTTACATTCTATTTTGACGCTATAGCAAATAAATAAAAAGTTCGGCACGTGGAATTCTTCTTCTTCTTGTTCTTCTTCTCCTCCTTCTTCTGTGTACGTCTCTGTGTACGTGTCTCTTACCGCTCAATTGGTTGATATAGTTATTCCATTCTTTTTCCTTATGTTTACAAATTTGGTAATATAAGTTTTTTATAGTTTTCTTACATTCCGGTGTCTTACCCTGTCACTCTTGGTTTTTCCTATTGATCGCAGTGTGTTCATTTCTACTGATCGGAATAGTTAGTTTTTTTTCGAATCAGCTCCACATGTCAAAATGGGCCTTGCCATTGTTTTCAAGATTTCATCTTTACCTTTACCTGTCAATTAGTTAAGCCATTATCAAGTTGAAGAATGCTGAAATAAGGACTCGTCCTGGCGTAAACCACCAGCACACTATTTCATCTGTAGTAAGGTCTCCTACTTTTACTTTAGTTTTGAAATCTGTATATATAGCTTCAATGTTTTTTGTTAATTTTGTTGACAATAGTTCGGTACCCAAAACTGTGATCACCTCGATCAAATGCCCTCTGGAGGTCTAAAAAACATTCGATGGCAGGCTTTCAATATTCGATCGCTTTCTCGACTATTTGGCGGACTCTAAATACAGCGTCTGTTGTTGATCTGTTTGTGGGAAATCCTTGTTGTTCCTCATTTATTTTGAAATAAGGTTGCAATTTTTCCAGTATTATTTTGATCAGTAATTGTAACTCAGTAGGGTTATATCTCTGTAGTTGTTGGGGTCATTTCTCTTTTCTTTTTCGAAGATCGGTATGGTAATACTGACTTTCCGATCTCGTAGTACATCTCCGATTTCTAATATTTTAATAAATAATACTTTCAGCTAATCTTTTAATCTCTCGCCTTCATTCTTGGTGTTATGTATTTCATTTTAACTTTCTTATTTTTTAAGGTTTTCATTGTCGTGAATATATATGATCCTCTGTAATTCCAACTACGTCATCCCTGTTGTCATTCATATTTAGATTTTCTTGGATGTATTCCTTAGTCTCTTGATATAACTGTTTTAATATTTAATAGTTGATATAATAGTTTTGCCACGAGGAAAATAGTTTTCCACATTAATCAGTATTTTTTACTACTTCATTTATTTCAGCTTTTCTAGAATACTTGTGAATATAATATCCACACATATAAAAGTAGCCAATCATCTCTTTCCAAGTTCTGGAGAAAAAAAATAGAGTCGGAGCATATAGAGTAGTCCATATATTTCATATATTTTGTTTGAGTCTTATGTCAAGCAACAATGAACCTGAAGAAAAGGCCTATGTCAGTACGGAAGCAGATAGGCATTATTTGTAGAATGCAACTGGCAATGTTGGGTAAATTTCAAATAACTTTATCGCCATCACTAAATGAAATATTATGTAAATTGAATTTTTTCGAACAGCTAAATGTAGCAATCAATTCACAAGTATCAATGAAAATTTAAAATAATTGTTGTTAATATTTTACTTGTTAATTAAATGTTTACTTATAAATCATTATGAACCGTGCTATTGTCAAAAATATTTGACATTCAATTTGGACAATTGGACAATTTTTATTTGTATTTGAAACTAAGAATAAATCCGACATATTAACAAAATTTTAAATAAATCAAAGAAAATATAAAATACACGTAATGTTTTTCTTTGTTACTTAATGAACTAATTTGAGAGAAACAACATATTAATTTTGAAAGAGAAAAGTCGAAACAATTGTTCAAGTCGGCCGGCTTCATGGAGCAGGAGCTTGGATAAGGTGCGCACAATATGTCAGGTGTACTAAAACTATGATTTCGAATCCGGCGTAAGACATAGGTGTTGTAAGATGTGAATGTGACATAAGGCACATTCACAGTCTCTCATGTACACCTGTTTACTCTAATGCTTCCATAAAACCTTGATCTCACCGGTATCTGTGCGTGATTCAACGATCGCTCCTTACAACCTTATAATGGTTGTAGCACCGACAACAGCTCACAAGTGTCTTCAGCATATCAGGGTCGATATGAACGTATACGAGATATTCGGGCAGGTAGCACGAGGAGACTCTTCACTTGGAAGCCACGCAAGGAAACCTAGTTACAGTGAAATGCCTTAGTAAATATCTCAGGCATTGATGGCAACCGGAAAGGCGATAGAGCAAACTGAAAGGCGGCAACGACTGGAAAGAATAAGACACTAATTACCGAAGTTAATTTTCAGATTGTTACTAGCTTCCTTTTTTAATACGTTTATGCTGATTCCAGAAAAATTCTATGATTGCAGCGATTGAAAATTGGTAAAAACACTGTACTGTATTGAACCAATAAATAAATATAAGTTAATTATCAGGCGCAAAGGTTTAAAGAATCAATACAATCTTTTCTCGAAATACATATTTGTTAAACGACGAAATTCGTGAAAACATTTTAAACCAAAAATGCGTTGAAATTCCTTATCACAGTCGAGAAAACATAAAATGCTTTATTAATTCTATCGGCCGAGCCATTTCAGATAATTCTCTTAAAATATGTAACAATTAACAAACGGAAGTTCAAAATGTACCCCTTTAGTTTTTCATCTTATTCTGATGTACCATCAGTTCACCAGAATCGGATAGCCAGAACATTTAACAAAATGCACTAAATATTAAAACAACATACAATGTTTTAGTAATCTATTACCTGATAAGAGCATTTCTTTAAAATACAGATTGTCTAAGAGTAATGTTCCTTGTAGGACATGCAAATGATCCCTACACAATGATTCTTGTAAATGAGCCACAGAACGTGTAGTGAAAAATTTCGTATAACCGTGACGGGCCATAACACTGTACCATTTCCCCCAGATTTTCGGGCAACTGCTTACGCACAGGCGTGCGGCAAGTCGCGTTCTGAGGAAGAGCAGGGGATATGATTTACCTGCCGAACATCCATGCAACGGGGTTGCCTACCAATTAGGGGAAATCTGGCATGCCTACAAGCATAAAACTCCATTATGTAATTTCCCACAAGATGTTCGTTGGCCAGAAATGATTATTTTCTCAACATATCCTCATTCTTATGCCCTCATTCTTATGTCCCAGTATATTTCTTCAGTGCCCCTAGACACCTAAGAGTCTCATGAAGAATATTGTGATTATAATATGTATAATTGAATTAAAATAATCTTACATCTCAAGCAACTTCACCGTAACCTGCATAACTGTTTTAACCATAAAGAAAAAGTTTTATTATCACAAATTTCTTTTCGAATGTGTGAGTAGTAATATTTAATTAACAGCTAAAGAGGTCTAAAGAACTGATTTATATGAAATTCTTGAAAAATTTATTAAAATGAAATGGACCTAAACTGAGATTGTTCTGAACATTGTACAGAATTTTCCTGAAGGGCTACAACTTTAATCTGTTTATCAAAGACAATCAGTTGCTTAGGGAGGTAATTAATTTTGGCCAGATTCCAAACTGCATTTCGGAAATGATTATCTGCAATCTAAAAACTGGTTGTCAGAAAATTTTGGGGACGAATTAGGTAACAAAATTATTTCACGTTAAGGCATGTCAGGGAGTGTTCATGAAATAGAAAACAAATTTAATGAAAGTAGGGACAACCACAAGAACATATCTCATTTACGAGTAACATAATTATGTAACTAATTTACGAGACAACACTGATATACATGGAATACTATATTATTATAATATTTATTATTTCATTATTAGATTATTAGATACTAATTATTAGATTTATTATTAATTATGCAATTAGATGTATGAACTTGGTGTCAGAATATCTTAACTTTACATGCATAAAGCTTACATTGTCTAACGATAACTTAAAAGAGAGTAGGTAATTAAAGAATATTAATTAATAATAAATAGTACATACTTCGACAGCACAAGAATTACTCCAGTTAACTGCACATCATAAATACTAAAAAACTAAAATAATAATAATAATAATAATAATAATAATAATAATAATAATAATACAACTGCTTCCAAAAATAATTGTACAACTTACTTAACAGGAAATTCTACTAATTTAACAGTAGAAACCTATCAGTAATATATTTCTAATAATGTAAGCACCTATCATGAGAACGCAAAAGAATTATTGTAACATTTCAAACCTTGTACATTGTGCAGAGCAAAAGTCATTGATAAAAATATTACAGAACGTTGGTGTTATTACTATGAATTCAGGTATAATGAGGAAAATTAAACACACTACAAATGTAATGATATCTATGAAATAGTCAAATCCCTTTCTTCACGATGTGTTCCGGCGGCCGAAGTGAAAAAAAAATTAATAACTGCGAGGTTGATAAAATATTCCTTGAGATATCTGGATCGTACATGGTAAAAAGAATTTAACACAGTGGGTGTAAATAAAATCAAAAACGTTCATGGATTTAAGAATTTGATAAGAATGAAGTAATGGAACGTAGAAATGAAATGAATTTGAAATTAGTTAACAAAACCACGAGTCCATTTGGTATGAAAGAGTGATTTAAACTCGGTAGAATGCTTGTAAAAATGTTCTAAGAGACTTTGAAAAAAATATTACAGAATGTATAACCGTATTTTTGAAAAAAAGATTAAGAGGAATAAGCGAATCGACCATGAACGAAATGTGTTGAATGAAGTTGAATGGTCAAGGCAAATTCAAACCTGAATTTAGTGCAAAGGAACGCATAAGGAGAGAGGAAGGATAGAACACGGATGGAAGTCGACAAGAACAACTTAGGTTAGGTTTTCACATTGCATCATCACACAAGGAAATTCCTGAGTGATAATACTCTTACTTACTTTCCTATACTATAATAATACAGAATAATCAAGTATAATTCAATTTAATATTCCAAAATATTTTAATATTTTTATAGCAGACATCAAAATAAACAAGTACGGAAGAAGGCGTGTAAAATGTGAATTACTCACAAACATTTCATTCTCTTCCTTCATCTTCATTAAAACCTAAAACATTCAATAAAACTCAGATGATATAACTGTGTTTGCGATAAGACCCAACGTTCACCTTTATCATTATTTTGAAACTTGTAAACAAGTAATAATGCTATCTCAATTCCAAGCTAAATAGTTTTATCTTCAAGAAGTGTTGAACTTCTCTTTGTCAGGGTATATTATGTATAAGAAATTGCCACTAGTAATTTTTGTATTAATATTTTTTGTGTACCGTTTTGCTATTCACGTTGTTCCTATGTATAAGTTATAACCGCCACTACTTTGATATATTCGTAAGTAATGCATGATAAGAAGTAAATTATTGTCAGGAAAACAATAAATCAGACATGAATGGGCACATTAACTTACAAGTAAATGATACAGACTTAGAGGTTTTGGGATCACAAAAAATGGAACAAGCTCCAATTTTGTTCAGTCTTTCGCAATGTACAAAATTCAAAGAAAAATAATTAGAGAATTTTTTCAGAAAATAATTGTTTAAAAATTGCCTATACTTTACGCCCAATTAGTCTGAAAGTTTTAGGCACATGCGTTGACTAGAGACGGAAGGACGGGGCGGGCAGACGGCCGGACACATTTTGCCATCAAAGAGTTTTTCGTTATCAAAGACACTCAAAATGTTAAATCTGGCTACATGTGTTAGAAAAAGTAATTTACTTCATATAGAAGTAAGACTTATCCTCTTTATCGATACCAGTGCCCCGAAATACGAGTTTTTCGGTAAAAATCGCCGATTTTTGTTTCAGAATTACAATACTTTGTCTTTAGTATGTATTATATAGTGGGGCGAGATAGTAAAAATAACAAAAAGTACAGTAGTTGACGATACAATTTGGTAACGTTTACATCAGTGACGTGTGCTGTCACTTTAAAAAGAAAAGTACCTAACAAAAGCCAGATATTAGTAAAAAATGTAGTATTTTTATTGATTACACATTTCGTATGGATCAAATATAACTTACAGATATTACTCTCAGTACGCTGCTCCGAAATGTTAGTGGAATATTGATGTATAATTATTAAAATATAGATTTTATAAATGAAACAGGTAATGTGTAAATATTAATATATTCGTGATCTATATTTTCTGAAAATGCATATAAAAAATATTATCTAGAAAATTAAATACTAACTTAATTTAGACCTACAAGGAGGGCTCATATATATATATATATATATATATATATATATATATATATATATATATATATATCTAATATAAGCTTTGTCTGGACTTTGTTTACAGAACCTGAGAAAGCCTTTACGAGACCTGGAACTTCTACGGGCATCTTCAGTCAACAAGCTGATACACAACGTGACGTGAATTCCGGAATAGTACCTAAGATTCCAGGGTACCAGACAAAATTACCTACCACCGAGAACTTGTTCATTCAGAAATCGCTCCCTGTAGGAAATCAGCTTACAATAAACGTAAGAGAAAATGAAAGTGTTGCAAGGTCTGCAAGGTTAGATACAGGTCAATTGCAAAACATGTTTGGAAAACATATTTCTGTGTCAGCTAATGAGGAAATGGAATTATCAACCAAAGGAAACACAAACACGTATGATGGTAATAACAAAATTGGAAACTCTTTTCTTTCGACTAATAATGGCGCCAATGGGGGCGGTTCGTCGTCTATGACTGAGCTTTCAATGATCTCTGAAGAAACTGTAGGGGCATCCACAAGTCATCTTCAAGGAATGTCGGTGGATAACTTAATTCAATTGGAGACAAACGAATGTCATGTTGATACCAAGGTACCAATGTTAAATAATGAAAATGCAAATTTGTTAATTTCAGAAAATAATGATGATCATGAAGAAAACCTTCAAGTCATCTGGGATAACACGTGGGAAGATAAGTTGGAAGAATGTTGGGAAGAGAATTGGAAAGGAAGGAAGCAAGAAAACAAGGAAACAGACAATAAAGTAAGCTGGGAAGGAAATGGGATTACATACTGGCTTGATAATAGAGAGGAAAACGACGATGACGACACAGCTGAAAGTAAGAAAACATTTTCAGAAAAAAATGAGGAAAATAATAAATTTGACATAAATGGGCACATTAACTTAGAGGGAAATGATACAGACTTAGAGGAAGGAAATGTGTACGATTTGATGCAAGAAAATTTGCAAGACAACTTAAGAGAAAATACAATCGAAAAAGAAGCAGTTTTCCGCAACATTGTGAGTGAAATTAATAGCTTTGATACTACTGATATCACTCAAAAAGTTGGAGTTTCACGAGCATTTGAACTACAAATTGAAAAGTTGTCTGCAGTTCGGAAACCAACGGGACATTTCACGCCGATGTCATCAATGCCATCTACTTCCGGCCAGGCACAAGCTTCACACATGCAAACCGATTCTCATAATACTAAACTCGTGAGACGAAATCACATTAAGGAGCCTAACACATCAAAAATACAAATTTTCTCGCAACCGAGTGAACTGCTGATTATACCAAGAAACATAAAGGTAAAAGAAAACAGACATTTTAAAGAGTCAGAAACAGAAGTCTCGGAGAAAAGAGAAAAAAGAGAAAACACTGAAGTAGATATACAACAACCCAGACATTCCAGATTTCCTCTCAATCTTTCTCTCAAAGCACAACCACATACCAGCGAATTATATTACAATAACATATTGCAAGAAGACAACAATAGTAATAATAATGAGAAAAACAAAGAAACGTATGATGATGAAAAAGTTGAAACAAATAAAGAAGGAAAGAGTGTCAGAAACGGAGAAATATATTATGATGAAAATCGTATTGAAAATATCAAAGGAAACTGGGAAGAAGGCAGCATCGGAAAAGGCGACGGTGATTTGCAAAAAACTCAGGAGAAGAATTGGGGGAAAAGCTATAAAGGGAAATGGGAAGAAAACAGAAAGGAGTGTAAAGAAACGGAAAATTGGGAAGAAAATAAATATTATGAAGAGAAAATGGAAGAAAAATTAACAAAAGGAGGCGCGGTTTGGAACCAAACAGACAACGCGCTTCAAATTGTCTACAACAACAATCCTTCTTTCCAGGAAGTTGCAAAATGTGATTTCAGTAGCTCCAGTAGTTCCCAAGTCGCCCAGGGTCGTTCCGAAGACACCCAAGATGAAGGTATTTCACAAGATAATCACCTCGAAGTACACAAATATTATGCACCTCAAATACCGGACAGCGACTTAACGTCAGAAACGTTGCTCCCATCCACTTCTGTCTCTGAATCGGCTGCTAATATCCAAAGAGATTCTCAGACGTTTGACACAGTATTTCCGGAACAATCTTACTTTGACGTTTCACGAAATTCCTTAATGCCAATGTCTTTACTAGTAAGTGGAATGCCAGGATTAATGAATTTTGACAATGCATTTTCGTCAATAACTCCCACACATGTACCCCACTTAGTCCAACAAAGCTTAACCCAGCAAGGGACGTACAATAATTTGCATTTGGAAAGACAACAACTATAGAAGTTTGATAATGTGTTTTTCGCGTTTGGTTATATACACTGAAATAAGGGAAAAAACACATAATTTAAGATTTTGTGGGGGAACTCTCAATTAAATCGTATACATGTATAAAACATAGAAAGAAAATTAGTAAATTGTATATAAACTAATATACAACGTGAAAGTACACTGAAGCTCAATATGATTGCAATATCTTGACAGTTTGAGCCTGAAATCTTTCATATCCCATCGCAAAACACTTCCTTGAAAGAAAATATCGATGGCTCATTTCCTCCAACATATCATTGCGGAAACTATAAAGATTTTTAAACCCGCTGTATGTTTTCTAAACACATCTTGATCTAAAGGCATGATAATATTCACATTCATAATGGTGAGAGAGGCAAAATATTCAAGATGGAAGGGCCGTTTTCCATAACACTTGTGATTTATCGTACTTTGTGTGATATTGTAGTAGTTGTCTTATCTCACAGAAAGTATCTGTAATAATCGATGGGTAAGTTTGAAACAACTTTCGTGAATTTTTTAACACAATGTGTCGTTGAAGAATGATATTTTTGCAGAGAAATTAACTAATTCATCGATCACCTTTGAAATATAATAGATTCTACGTGTATAACTTGTGCTTGGATTGTTGGTATCAATTGAACTTGTTGAAATTAAAAAAAATGTTTATGTTAAGAACTGTTATAATATCAACACTTTAAGACTGTTGAATTTTTAAGAAACTGTTACAGTGTCTTAAAATTACTTTACCCTTATAGTTATACAAGAAATAAATAAGTGAAAACTTGTTTGCAAAAGACTAAACAAATTAGAATCTATATAGTTAATTCTCAGGTGTTATATTATAGTTATTTGTAGACAAATTTAGATCATACCTGTACAAATATTACATGCCAAAAATATCTCTACGTTCTCTACGTAATTTCTTTTCGAAAGTCATTCTTTGTGTTTTCTTACATGTAATGTAGTGTTCAATAAATGTGAAGAAAATATCCTTAATATCATGTTGTGAAATTTATATTTTTCACTTCTTTACTTGGGGTGCAGAAATTCTTAACACCAACAATAGACTAATTTACCTATTTCTCTCAACATTTAAAGTCTTGTATATATATCTTGTATATCAGTACATAACGTATGTATTACAAAACATTTTCAATATGCGTGTATTACATACTTAGGAAAAAATCTACATAAAAACTCAATTTCATTACATTTACTCTAAATTCTTAACTGCAGCATTTTTTTTGGTAAATTAAGGACGTTTAACAATTATTTAGAATTTTTAAAGATATTTACACATTCACGTGTAATTATGCCTCTACGAAACAGTATCTCAGTAATTTTCAGCATCTCTCCATAAATGTCTCCTACAAGTTATACATATAATTAGGCGTTCTTCATTTTTGCCAACGCATTTTGCCTTTGCTATGCAATTCTCAAGAATGCCCTTGAATTAGTGAGAATTTTTAAATAAATATACAATACACAGATTTTTTTAAACAGCACATTTTATTCTAAAAATTTGCAACAACGTGTCTGTGAATACATTAGAAATTGAAATAGGCTGCGGTGTAGAAAACTTATCTTTTATAATACCTAGCTGCTATCTATCAATCTACATCTATAACTCAGTATTTATTGCATTCATAAACTTTAGTATTGTATTACAATATAGGTGAGACAACTCAGAATAATAATAATAATGTAATAAATCAGATAAGCATAGATTGACGTCAAGTAATGAAAGATAATATACGTAGCTCACGTATCACCAAATATCTATAAACATTCTCATACTTTGTAATCAAATATTTCAATTCCTCAAAATATATGCGGTCAAATGTATACACGAAAAGAAAAGGTCATTGTGACATATGCAAATGCATTCGTATTATTTCGCAGAAGTAATTCTTCTCGAAATACTCACCCTCAGATACTCTGAAACGTGTTCTTCAATATAATTTTTTATTTGGTTTTGTCAAAAAAGTATATTTGTTGCATTAGGAATTATTTTGAATTAAAGTTAAAATCAATGGCAATTATATGATTACTGTTATTAAGATATAATATATTTATATATTCGTTTTTAATGTTTTAAATTGTTAAGTATATTATTTTTCTATTATTTTTATTATTTTTCATCGCTCCTGTCTGAATATTTGACAAATTTGCTGCCGTTGGTTTTTAAAGGAACAATATTGAATATCCAATTGAAATTGAACTTTAAAAACAATACCATGTTTACGCAATTCTATGTGAACGTTGATTCAAATGTTGCTTCTTTAGCTCTAATTTGAGTTAATGTATATGTTCCTATTAGCAATAGATTTAGAAATATACAATCCTAGTGGCTTGCAGTAAAAATGTCTCTGAACTAAAATACACCAAATGATTTTCCAAAAAGTAAGACACACTGCTTAAGAACAGCAAGAAACATTCTCGCATATAACCCTGCAATTAAATAAATATTTTAACAAAAAGTCCTTACAAATACTGTAATACCGTAGTATAGTGTACACTCAGTATGACACACATAATTGCATTTCAAAAGTAACAAAAAGTTGCTGTTCCATAACGCTACTTACGAGAATTCCGTCCGGATATGGATCGGGATCTGCAAAAGACGATATCCAGAACGTTACGTGCAAGTAAGTATTTGAGTCAAATATCGGGTGCCGCCTTTCCTGGTTTGGATTTCATATTATTACGATAATTACGTTCAAATTACACTATAATAACTAGTGGCTTGCATGATAAAAAATACTATTTACCAAACCACACAAAATGGTTTCCCAAAACTCAGACTATGCTCAAGACATCAATTAAAATACTACAAGTTATTTAATATTCTTCAGCAAATATTCAAAAACAGACTTCAGAAATTGCGCAAGTGAAATATAGTTCATATTAAATGCAGCACTTCTTTAGATATCACTAAAATGTATTTCATAACCCAATAAGTGAATATACAATTTTTAACGGAGGGCGGCTTTTCCTTGGAAATTGCGGTCGCGTAATGTCACCGGTGTCCTAGTCGGGACGCACTGAGTTTGAAAATTCAGCGAGTACGCATAGTATGAGAATCGACGAAATAACACAATCAAATATTAGCATTTTTCAGCCAAAATCGAACGGCTTATAGGTTTTAGATTTTCCCCCGAATACTTAGTTATTTAGCAAAA
The DNA here is from genome assembly GCA_038098605.1 of Gryllus longicercus. NCBI lineage: Eukaryota > Metazoa > Arthropoda > Insecta > Orthoptera > Gryllidae > Gryllus > Gryllus longicercus. The sequence continues at coordinate 2,747,227 of JAZDUA010000001.1, forward strand.
CCAAGAACATGCCACGAACAATACACTGACAGAGAAACGAACCAGGATATTTTTTACACTGTCCTTTCTATCACAGTTTTATCAATTTTGCTTGACATTGTTTAGCGTCTCTCTTCTGTTGCCTGTTACTGGTAAGAACCTGCTGATATCGAGTAAACACATCGCAGCGAGGAAATTGCGGAAGACGTGTGAAACTAATGACTTCGTACGGCGTAAACCATCGAAATAACAGGTACGAGGTATACTAATACATCACTTGTAAAAAAATGCAGTTTGAAAACTTGTATAGTATATAAAATTGAATATCTGACAATTTGTTGTTTGTTTAACCAAACATTTGTGGGTACTAAATTGAAGACTAATTTTAAGAAAAATGACCTTCTTAAAAACCAAAAGATAATAATTATGCAATTTTGTGAAAATATTCCTTGAAAGTCTTGTTCTTTCAGTAAAGGTTTCTCCGATTAATAGAGGTGGAAATAATTGTAGAAATAGGTTTCTCTCACACGATTGAAAATAATTTAATTTAAAAATAATTGTAATTTTGAAACAAAAAATATATTATTGTTTTTTCTATTAACTTGTTTATTAATTATAACATTGTTTTAAAATTCACAAATTTTCTCATACTTACGGTATTGCGTCTGTCCGGTTTCGCCAGGTTTGAAGAAAAAATTAGAAGCTGTTTTTCAGAAAATGGCCTTTTTACGTTTATATGGCATTATTTAAAGATCATGCACTTATAGATATTGTAATGTGAACAAACTGGCGCTAACGTAAATATTAACGACGTGAGAGAAGTCAAAAATATCACATTTTTGTAGTTTTCGAAAAAGAAAAAATAGAACAACATGGCGTTTATATCATCTTATGGAGTGCAATTAGCACAATCCCTACCAAAATTAAAAAGAAAAAATTTAGTCTCGTTTTTGAGAAAATCTTCCTTTTGTAATGTTTGAAAATTGCACATACTGCAAGAAATATTGCGCGAAAACTATTAAACTTTTAAACAAAATGTACATGGCATTATTGAAAGAACAAATTATGGACAACAAATTTCATTCCAAGGAAAAATCTCTATGTCTAGTTTTGCAATTGTAGGAAAACACATAAAAAATTCAAACTTTTAAAACGTTTGAAAATCTAGAAGTTAACCGTGAAAATGACCGGATATATGTCACCTTTATAAGTGAATTTTAATATTCTTGGAAGAAATTTTAAACAAATTAGGAGCCATTTTTGAGAAAATTTTGAAAATGACCCAGGGGCTTCATGAAAAGTATACCCAAAAACTAATGAATGATTATCAAAATCGCAGAGCTTTGACACAGGGCAAATGTACAGGAGTTTCTTCAATTTGAAAAAATCGTACGAATGGTTTAGGTGCTAGTGGACGGACAGGCAGACAGACAAGCAGACGGCCGGACGGAAGTTTTGAAAAAAACAACAACACTTTTTGGATGTCAGGGGACCCAAACACGTGTATTTCTGTTGAAATCTCTAAATTGATTTTCCGCAGCATTACATAACTTTCCCTATACTACGTATAATTACTTCTTATATACGTATGTATACGGGATAGTAAAAATCGAAACGATATTTGTGTTTTATTATTAATATGATAGTGGCAATCACAATCTTACCAAATTATATCTGTTTAAAAAATACCAAATTTATGTCAAAACAATAAAAACTTGAAAGTAAATTTAAACCCATTAGTGTAACGTCTAAACTCACATTTTCTTTACTATTAACCATACTTTAGTAGCTCAAGATACAGTTCTATTGATAGTCAAGAATACATATTTTGAGTTCCCTGTAATTGAACTTACTTTTACATGGATGTTTCAAAAATATCCTATTAATATATTACATACCTACATTATTTTGCATGATGAAAGGAACTAATTGAAAAAAGGAGAAAAAATCTATGTATTTCCATCCATAAAATTACATAAATTCTCTTTAGAATTGACACTCCCAATTTTTTGAAGTAACTGGCAAGTGTTCAGTTGGTGGTCAGTATTATCAGAAAATTAAAATTAATATGCTACGAGATATGAAAGAAGTCCTTATATGTCAAAAGTTATGTTTTCCATGGCGTCTGCATACTTCATTACTACACTTGTATCATCTGTATAAAAGACACATGCATTCAAATTAAATTTAAATTAAATGAATGCCAGAATAACTAAAATAACCACTACTAAGACCTAAGCCTCTTGTACATTAGCAAAAAACAAAAATAACAGGTTATTTTGGTAAGAAAATTAACACTTATTTTTTGCTTATAACCAATCTTTTAATTTCGGAAATAGTAACATGATATGATTGTCAGTGGCAACTGATTAATTTGGTCCTATGGAACTGACAATTTGAGTTCTATGTGATTCATTGATTTCCTGAATGATACTTTTATTCATTTTTGAAGTTTGGAAAATTCTGTTTTGGAATTTGACTCCTAACCAAAACTACTAAATTGACTTTTTCTGTTCTAGACGCAAGAAGACTGAAATGTACCACTGGGATACTTTCACCCACAAATTGTCATTATTAACTGTCAATGTTAACATATTTACTAATTATTTTAATGTAAAATAGATTGTAAATTCTCTTTGTACAGAAGTTTAAACACTCAAGTTCTTTGTGGCTTTGTTTCTACTTCTTTATAGAATATTCTCAATAATTATTATACAAATAGATGTTTATATACAAATAGATTGCGTAAAGTAAAATTAACATATAATAAATCAAAGTTAACATATTTTGTTTTCATTATATTTATTTAAATTATATGTTCATTATATCTTATTTTTAAAGTGCATTAATTTATATATTCCCACAAAGTAACAATCTACAATACTTCTACAACCTTCATGCGAATAAAAAATATTAATATTATCTTCAATGGGAATGAACTGTCTCCATTATTTCTTCTCTAATAAAACCATCACAAAAATTTAAAACAGAACCGCTAAGAAAAATATCGCGAAAGGAGATCTGCCTCACGAATCTTAAGGTTACTTAAAAACTTTTCCGACACTTCAAAGCTAATCCCCCTGCAATTTCTAGTTGTTTTTTTAATAAATGTAACAATGTACTAAATCAGAAGCTTTTTGAAGTCATTAAATAGACCAGTCATTTGGTTATTGGCATTTAGACGACAATGTATGACATGGGTAACGCATGCATTAGGTTCTTCAGTCTGTTTACTTTTCAAAAAACCTTGTGGTTTCCGGTCAAAAGTTTATTATATTAATATATCCAATCAAGCAATTATTCATCAATTGTTTGATAAACATGAGAAAGCGGTTAATAAACCAATCCGTCGCAAATAATCTAACTTCATTGGGCATTGGTATTTTTAAAATAGAACTACAATATTCAATTTTCATATTTTTTAAGTAACTATGGACACATTTTTGGGGTCAAATCAGCAGAGGGAGGATATCTAAGATAATGTATAGTGTTGTTCTGCGCCTTCAGACAGAAGTAACACGAAAAAAGAAAAAAATATATCGTAGGTCTATTTGGCTGTGTGGCTCTCACAGCTACCGTTGGTTGCGTGCGCACTTGTTTCAACTGCTCGCTGCCACCTATCGAGAGAGAGTCGAAGTATTCATTCGTTTATTTTTTCTTATCTTTTATGTCTTGATACCCTCAACATTGCTAGGCATGTACAGATAACTTAATATTGCCTTCATAATAGAAGGGATGATCATGAGGAGAGAATGATGAAAAGATATGAATAATATAAACGGGAAGATGGTTCACATTGTAGTATGAAATTCCAGTCACGCCATATACATTACACACACAGAAAACATTCATTTATTTAGGCAGGGCTCCAAGACGCAGATTTACATTAGAGTTCCAGTACTAGGGCGCGATTCCGAGACCTACGTCTGGGAGGACAATATAGACGAAGAATAGTTTTCCAGCCAGCGTGACCATAAATATTTTTCAACGTTTCCCCAAAATTGAATTACCATGATTTTTTATGATCATCACTTTATAGTCTGATTTATACATGCACAAATTATTTTCTGTTCCGCTGAAGATACTACATTCATTTTTAAGACCCCCCTCCACCAATCCATTCGACACTTTTATATTTTAATTTTTAATTTATATAATGTCCTTTGTAAGTGAATGACAGGTTGCTTCAGCAGTTTGAAAAAAAAGTGGTGTAGTAGGCAAGGACATAAGGGCAATTTTATATTTCTGGACGCTCACTACCGTTTCTCGCTTTAGCAAACGACATGAGGGCACTCTCCGGCAAGCAGAAGAGCGCAGGGTTGCGAGAGGACGTGGGTGGCGTCGCGGCAGTATCGGCGGGTGCAGCGGCGCTTGCGAGGGCCTCGGCGCGGCGGACAGCAGCCGGGCCGCAAGTGGCAGGCAGCAAAGCCCGCCCTCTGCCCCCGCCCCCGCTGCCATCACGGCAGCCCGCCCGCGCGCGCACGCCGGCGCCTGTAGCCCTCCCCCGTTCGTCTGCCTACTGCGACCTGCTTACGCCCTCCCTGCTCCCACCCGTCACGTACAAGTGGGAATTAATTTTTTTCCCTGGCAGCACGCGAATCCGCGTTCAAACTGCGCGGCTCGCATTACGAAGCCGGCGACGCGCGACGTGCCGCGGCGGCAACGGCGACGGGGAGTATCGGGCAGAGGGAAGGGGGGGAGGGGAGAGTTGGGAGCGGAGGGGCGCCATGTCGCTTCCAGCTCCCATCGCGCTCTCTCCGCCACGCCCCCGCCGCGTCTGTCGCCGACGCCCGACCTCCAGCGCAGCGCATGCAAGCTGGCATCTCGGGCGGGCGGCGGGCGCGACGCGCTGGCAGTGGCCGCGCTCGCAAGCGCTGCGAACCAGCGGCCGTCGCGACCAGCGGCCTCGCGAGAAGCCGGTTGCTCGCAGGGGTAATCAGCGCGGTGGGGAACGGTGGAAGCGCTGGTCGCGGCGCGGCTTCGCCTAATGCGGCGACTGGCCAAGAGGCCGCGCCACCTGGCTGCCAGACGCCTCGGCGGCCTCCGCATCTCGGCGCCTGCAGTGGCGACGTCGCAGTTGGCGCGGACAACTCTGCCCATCGGTCTCCTGCCCCCGGCCCCGCTCCCGCTCCGTTGTCTAGCTGGCGCTCCTCGCCCCGCCGTTCCCGCCTCTCCCAGAAAGCCTCGTCCGGGCTCCGCGTCCACGCCGCGGCTGGCTGCTCAAAAAAATGCATGACAAGTTGTGATAGACATCTATATACTTTCACATCAAAATAGACATCCGAGTTTGAATTTTATGACGTGCGTTCCTTGCACCACGCCGCGTGGCCGCGCTTGGAGCGGCGCGCAGAGGGCGGGGCTGGGGTTCGGGCGGGGGTGGCTGATGCGGAGAGAGGAGCGAGCGAGAGCGCACGTCGCAAAGGCCGGGGGAGGGGCGGGAGGGGAACACACGGGGCGCCAGCGTGGGATAAAATTTGCGCGGGCGGCGGCGGCTGCTCCGCCCACTGCGCCCGCGCCGCCGCCGCCGCCGCCGCCCGGCCTTGCCATCCCGCCCCACCCCGCCGCGCTCGTCGCCCTCCCCGCTGCCTCCAGCCGCGCTGCGCAGCTTCGAACCTGCGACCGCGGCGAGAATTACGGTGCCAAGCGAAAGAGCGCGAAGCAGGCCGGAGGAGGACGAGGCGAGGAGAGCCGTGGAAGCGTGGCGGGGGAGGGGGGGAGGGCCACGGGCAGAGGGCCACCACGAGGCGGCGCGGCTCTAGCATCGGCGCTACTAGCTCTCTTCGCCCTCGCAGCCTCTTCGCTCATTCGCTTCGCCCGCTCCGCCGGCCGGCGGCGGCGGCGCACGCGACGGCGGCGGCGCAGGCGACCACCGCCACCGCCGCCACCGCCGCCGCCTCCGGCCTCCCCAGCGTTGCACACGCGCGCGCACGTGAATTTGTGACCGTAGAAAATGGTGGAGGAGCTGTTTGCGCGCAATATGACGTGGAAAAACAACATCCATCTCAGCTCGTTAACAATAACAGCGGAGCCCGCGCGCAGCACTGAGCCCCTGATTGTGAGCGAGTCAACAAAAACGCCAAGTCTCCCGGGAGGCTGGGGCGGCGGAGGCGATAGAAGTGGAGGCGGCGACGGCGGTGGAGGCGGAGGGCGGCGGCGGAGGCGGCAGTGGAGTCGCGGGGGGCGGCGGGGGGCGGCGGCGACCGGGCGGGCGGGTGAGCGGGCGGCGGTCAGGAGGCCGGAGCGGAGCGAGGCTCAGCGACGGAGCGGGAGCGCAGGCCGGGCCATGGGAGAGCGCAGAGAAAGAGCGCTGGATGCAGCGCCTCCGCTCCGCTCCTCACCGCCGCCAATGCCGCCGCCGCTGGGCCGCCATCCCCTCCAATACTTTATCGGCGAGCAGACTCCGCCCTCGATAGGCGGGAATTCATAAATGCAATGTTTATCAACTGCCATGTTATCGAATTCTTAGTGAAATAGAATATCCCTTGCATAAGCTTATATAAAAATACCTCCGGAAATGTATTGAAAGTATGAGCTAGGCGAAACGCTCCGCTGCATTAACGATGACGAAAGCAAAATACAATTACGCGAGTAAATAAAAGCTAGCAAGGAGACCGGCGGGGCGGCCGCTCGGTCCTGGCCCTGCGTCGCTGTGCTCGCGCGTGCGGGGCGGGGCGGGGCGGGGCGGGGCGGGGATGGGATGGGATGGGATGGTACGGGAACCGCGGACGGGGCAGGTGGGGGGAGGGAGGGGAGGGGCAGGGCCGGGAGCTCGGGGGTCGGCGCGCCGCCTCGCGCCTCGGACGCCGTCCGCCCTCGCTCTGTGCCTCTTCCCGGAATTTTCCGATATTTTGAAATAAAGCTTCCGTCGAGATGCCGAGGTGAGATCGTCCGAAAGCTGCAGCAGAGCAGTTAATCTCCGGCAACGAAACGGAATGAGCTAAAACGAAGATCCTTTTCCGAGTCCATTGTTCATCTCTACTTTATTTTATGTTTCTCATGTATAATATACGAAGTCAGAGTGGCTGCTTATGCATACACTATTGCTGGTTTTTGAGATCTGCATTATGAGCGGAACAATAAACTGGCTCTGCTCGGAGAGTAAATGGGCTTTCTTAACGTATTATTTTTCAACACAGTGAATAGGATCTATTACCAGCTTTTTCTGGAGTTTCCTAAAGATATTACTACAATTTAAAACAAAATATTTCAATTCACAAAATAATACAATGACGGATTACTTATTTATTGGCGAAGTTTTAAACACTGAATTATGATTTCCTTTCAACTCAGATGAATGTTTTTAATTGAAATATATTGTTTGATCCGTAAAAAATGTAGTGTACATCCAAGCACCTTTATACTTTAAATGCAGTATTTGGATATGGTTGCCGAACAGGATTAGTGAGATCAGATTAACTATAACACCTTGGTCTGGGCCAATCTTGCTGGCAAAATGTTAGAAATATTGCAATACACCAATACATTTCAATGAATTATCTTCTTCGAAGGTGGCTTAAGAGAAGCTTCACAACTTTGTGAAAAACCAGTGGAGGAAATGACTCTGAGAAAAACAAGTAAAATGCGAGTATTGCGTCTAACGATTCTGTACAAAGAAATTTTTTTTCAACTCAAATACTATATTGAATCACAAAATATTTTTTTTAATATGGGACCACATGTAACGTAATATATCATAAGCCTTTAATTCATTAATCATCTTACATAATAAACTGGTTTTGTGTAGATTTGCATTGGTTATTTCTCATGCCGCAGTTCGACAATTCCTCACTAGGTGTCTCTACTGGTGGTGATTGTGCAGTAACTGCCGTAGCCGAAGTGAGAACAAGCCCGAAACGCAGTCCAACCAGACGTGCATCTGTGCCAAATAATATATGTTTGAATAGTATAAATCACAATTTATAACATTAAATTATTAAACTATAAAATTAAAAATACAACGAAGTGTTCTTATACCCGATGCATGTTACCCGTTTGAATTGTTCTTTACATTAGAAACCCACCATTGAAATTATATTGAATTGAGTATTACCTACATTTATGCTCTTAATCTTAAACGAGATGGTAAGTTAATATGAGTAACTTTGAAGTTTACATAAGGAAATCAAGAAATAAATAGATTAGTGAAGAATAAGTTAATCACAAATGTAGAATAGTCTGGAAATTAGATGCACACATTTTTTTAAAATTTTTCAGTCGAACCTAGTCAACAATGGCAAAATAAGGGAGCACATTTTCAAATATAAACATTAGAGGAAGTAAAACTGACTATACTTTTGATATTCCATTGCCGCATTTATTTCTAGTAAATGAAAATAATTATTTTAGAACCATTATAATTAATAATAATCTCTGAGAATTGTTAGGAGTTTTTTTTCAAATGAGTTTGTCAAGGGAAGTTTTAGAAAATATTGGCAATCAATAAAAGAAGAACAAAACAAATTAAAAATGGTCTCAAAGATCCCAAATAACGGTAGTTTATTAGTCAATTATATTTGTGAATAAACCCAAACTTTAATTTAACTATACTTCTTCGAATTTCAAGTAGTTCCACACGTGAAATTCAAATTCTAATTATCATACGCCTAATCCCTTAAATCCACAGCACTTTCCATTACTCAATTGTAAAAAACAATTACTTACTGTGTTACAAAGTGCAGAATTAGAATACCATGTCTAATAGTCATTACGCATAAAAATTATTAAGATAAAAAAATACATCAAAACTTTTGAGCAATACACGCAGAAAGAAAAAAAACAAACATTAATTCGAACGAACATCATAAGTAATTATTAGACAATGTAAAAGCCAATAAGGATAAGCCACTGTATTTGTATTAATAGAATATGATGCTTTTGATGTCAAATCTCTACGAGATGCACTGTATTATTTCGATACAATGCTTTATAAGCAGTTCTTATATCTGTTACGCCAATAAAAGTAAGAAAAAATGAGTGAGGTACTCTGGACAATGAAAAGTTATTATCGCTCTCAGAAACAAACAAGGGCCCATCTCCACAGCGATTCAAGCGAAGTCAAGAAAGTATCTGAAATGGATAAACCGGCTCAAAACATTCATTGCCGCAATTTCTGCAGCAAATTTAACCGGATTCAAGGTTCGAGTCCCGTCGATGGCTGAAGTTTCGACTCTAGCTAGGTCAATTTCAGCCGCACTGATTGGTAGTTTTTCGTGGTTTCTCTGATCAATACGAAGCAAATGCCCGAGCAGTCCCTACAAACTGGCTACGGATCACGCGCGAACTTCTCCTCATTTTTGTCCCCTCCTCTTCCCTCACACTTACATGCACCACACTACCACACATGTCGGGTCTTAAGAATCTTTAAGCATGTACCGTCTGGAGTGCCCCTCCCCGGGAGGTACCTGGAGGACATAGCACTGAACGTGCCCGTAAACATCAATCAGTATTAGAAGTCGATAAGATATGGCGATGGATACTGAAATAAAGTTTGATAAAATATCAATCTCGGATAAGATTTATTTTTGAGTACTTTACTCCTTTACTTTCGAATACTAATCTCCAGTAGTTCTTAATAATACATTACAAAAAGAATAGAAGTATGAAGGGAAAAGTACGTGAACTCCATATCACAGATATTTCAATAGCTCCAAATTGTTATTTCAATTTAATATAGGTATAAATGCAAGTAGCGTGACAAGTGCAAAGTGAAAAAAAGAATGTTTAAGTGCAATGTGTATCTGGATGAGGAAGAAAATCAGAAGCGAACCGTGGCCCTCTTGATGGTTTCACAGCATTCACCTAGCATTGAACGGAGAAATTATAGGAAACTTCATAACATAGCAGTTCGTCGCTAGAACTGTCCAACAAACAGTGGCTGAATTCGTCCAATCTATGAAGCTATTATCGAAACCACCATCATCTGAATTCGAACTCTTGGGCATTTTCATTAAGGATGCACCAGACGCAACGAATTTAACGCTGAGTTATCGTAGCTGGTCCTAAAATTTGAGAGGAATAAGAATTTTCAATTTCTAAGACTGTAATGTATAAATTATGTATTATAATATATGTTCCGGAACGTACAAAACTATCAGTACTATCTCTAGAGTCAGACTAAGTCATTTGTATTCTAGTATCTAAAGTGTGAACGATTATTTCATAAAATACAGAAATGTAATGTAAAAACGATGCATTCAAATGCCTTCTATCTGGTCAAATATCCTTATTAGAGAACACATTTAATTTTACCCGGTAAACGGAAATTCAAAACTATTTGACCCATTACTCACGTGGGAATGAAGATTTAGATCTCTAAAACGCAGAGCAAGTTTGTTTGACAGCTCCAAACTCACAATCGGTACCTATTTGCATTTTCATTTGGATCTGTCGATTTGAAATACATAGCAAATAGTGTCATGGTCACTGCAGTACCAGAATGCTTCTTAACGCTTAAAAATCGTCCGTTCTTTTAACAATAAAAAATATAGCATGCAATCTATCTTTGCAGCATTTCCTTTTTTTGTATTAAAAATGTGTTGTTTCCCAGAATAATAGGTGTCATATTTGGTTTTTCAAGAATTTACTATTTATTTAAACGTTCTGTAAAACACTAAATTTTTCAACAAACTAAGTATATGGATAATTAGTACTTGAAAGAAATGTAAGATTTACGTATCAAGATTATCTACAAGTTATTCTTCTAGCGAACTAGCATTTACGTATATATTTAGGCACATTGAGTTATATTATTTTGTGCATTTTCATATTCCTATTTCCGTCCTTTGCCTTTTTTGCGGTGTATAAGACCCCTAGCTCTGTTTTTACTCCAGGTGCAACCAAATGCTGGGCCTCTGTACAGCCACATTTTAATGGTTTTTAAATATAAGTATTTCAGAGTATATTTTTATGAATGAGAGATTTGTTCTTTTATAATACTACAAATGTTCTTTTACAATACTGTGTAGACAATGTTCTCAAATGAAATTTTAAGAGCTAATTATCAGTACGAATTTGAATATTATCCCATAAACAAATACAAGTTTTTAAAATTCATTTATCATAGACACAAACTACCAAATAAGTTGGCACTGCCTAAAAAGCAATTTAACTAACTCAAGAATATTTGCAAAAGGCGGTCCAGCAGAAAAGTAATTGAAGCAAATATTGGAATTTTATGAAACATACTACGTCATGAATATGAATAAGCGTTCAACTGAAAAGAATCAAGGTTTCCACTGGAAACTATCAGATGGATGCACAAAACATGAAAAGGTTAATTTATTATAACATGTCATATTGTTTTTCTTTTACTTTTTGCACTTTTCTTGTTTTAGTTTTATTGTTGTGTCCACAATGTATTCAAGATGAGTTTTTTTACTTTTTTGTTGTTTTATATTTATTTGTTACACCCACACAGACATTTTATTAAAAACTACGTTCATCTAAATAATTTGGAGAGATCATTTGAATCATATTCAGACCATTCAAAACTATGTTCTGAAGAGGATTACAAATCAGCGAATAGAACCTTCAGTAAACAAGTAAACATAAGGTGATTTTTGTCTTTCGTTGTTTACATCTAGTCTGCAATTTTTTTGTCATAGAATAAATTACGTTATTTGTTGAACAGAATATTTACTATGTTCATTAGATGATGATCCACACAAGACTCCAGCTTGGACTGATAAAAACATCATGATAGTTTTATTATTGATACTAATTACCGTTTAGTTCATACAATAATTTATCAAATTCGTTAAAAGTGCAAGATACGTTCTGTGAATATTAAAGACACAGGCCGCCATAAATTAATTAGAGATGTATCAATTGCATCCGGCAAACTTCATCAGTTGGGTAACTCTCGTTAACACGTCATCGCAATCCGAAGCATCATTCTAAATGTGCGCGGTACTGAGAGAAGGGACATCTTAACGCAGTGCGTATGGACGTAAACCAGAAACATACAATCCGTAACATTAGGGAATACACTCGCCGATTCGCCTAAACGGTTCGCTAGAATGGAATGAATGCAACAGACAACCCGTTGCCCTCCGCAACAGCGGCGATTCAACGGCTACAACCGGTTTGCAGAGTGATCGCATGCGCCATCGACATTCCATTTCGCGGAGAATGCGATGACTTCCCAAACAACCGGCGCTAGGAATCAAAGGAAATCCGTTTGCATGCAAGCTACGCTGTCATACAAATGAAAAACGTACTTAATTAGTATCAATATTCTGAAGCATATTAATGCAAAAGGGATTAAGTGAATTGAAGAATTTACTCAGAGAAACATGCCACTTCTCCAGGAGACGAAATCACAGATCATTCAATGTACCACGATTCTACGCATAAACACACCAACACTGTGTTTTTCACGGTCAATGTTTCATAGAGAGTTCGTAATTAGATTTGGTTTTGTTACTTATAAAGGAATTTATTTCTTCTGCAATCAATCCTTTGACAATCAGTAGAATTTTTCTTTATTACTGACACAAAAATCCTTTAAATTTATTGCATTTGGCATTAACAAATACAAAACATTACAAGGTGTAACACTTTAAATTAATTTTTTTACTCGTTCTAATTTATTATACTATAAAACTTAAGTTCTCTCGAGAGAGTTCACAGTTCGATTATTTTATAATCAATGCAGCAATATATAAATCGGGGGAAAAATGTCTAGTTTTTTGAATGTTGCTAATCTCGCGCTTTTATAAATTTTATTTTTATTTATTAATTTTCAACTTTTACTCATCCTTCAACTATTTGCAGTTAAAATGACAGGAAGGGATTTTGGAATTCAAGAAAACGTGCGCAGATATCTTCTCCCCCATACGTCACAAACAGTTTTTACTGTTTTTTGGCTAAACAAGTAAATAAGAAATCATGTTTTGAAAATATTTTTAATATTTTTCCTTTTTAAAAAAATTCCTTCATTTTGCACAATTTAAGAGCATTTACAATATATATTTTCACATAATGGCAGACAATATAAATATGTTGAAGAATTGTAAAAGGAGAGAAAAGTTTACATTTTATGAAAACACGCCAAGTGAATAAAAAGTGTTTCTTTGTTTTCCTCTTGTAGGCTACCTGAGAATCTTTGATGCATCCCCAAATGCAGTAGACATGCATTCGATCAGTACAATGTCGTCTGGTCTCTTTTAAAACCGGTCACGTTGAGCATTGAATCTTGTTCCTCTGAGAATGCAGCCGTGGGCAGTTTGAAAACATTCAGACGCGAGTGAAGAACAAGAGTGACATTCTGCAGCCCATTGCATTATAGTTATTTGTCAGATACTGCACTACATATAATGTACGTTATAGTTAACTAGAATTAATTCCGCATATCATGGAATATCTTCGAAGCTTTATTTTCTATGTAGGATAAAGTTTTCTCATGACTTTGTAATCGAACAGTTACTGAACACCAAAAAAATTTCATATGTGATTCTGTGGTCTTCAAGTTTAGATGTCTGCAGATATCCTAAAGCGCCTGGATATATAGTTCATTAACAAAAAAATGCTTTTAGAATAAAAAAATTCTTCTCAGACAATATTTCTGGATGGCGAAGGAGTACATTTCATAATTACTACAAACAGAGAATCGATTTAACGAAGGAAGGACGATCTATGATGTAATCCATTGCATCTTGGCTTCAATCCAATTTACTCAATAGAAGAATGTACTTTATTAAGCTGATTAAACATTGGTTTTCTTTACATTGTGATACAAACATCTTGTCATAGTCTACACCTTAGAGTTGATGAGTTATATTACGTCTTACGATCTGATCTTTGTGCTCAGAGCCAATCACATTAAGAGCTGAAACTTATTTGACTACATGAAATCGTACGCTTCACGTGAAAGTTGGGTTACCCGGATACCCGAGAGCTTTCTTATTTGACTATATGTTGCTTCAAAATACATACACTCAGCCACAAAGAGTCTATATAACAAATACACGCATTAATTATCAGAAGACAAAGCATTCTGTGGCTAAGTGAGAGGTGCCAATAGTTTTCTTAGATACCCAGAAACTTAGGGGGAAAATCCAAAAACCATGTTTCGATTTTGACTGAAAAATTTGCAAATATTCTATTGTGATATTCCGTTTACTCTCACTCTGAATACACCGACTGAATGTTCGTACTCAGTGCGTAACTACCTACGACACCGCCGACGTCATGTGACGAGGTTGAAAGATGTTTCAGTATTCACGTGTGCCGTTTCAGAACAGCCAATATTTGCTGCTCCAGGACGCTATTTTCAACACACACCACAGCAGATTTTTTTACTGCAGATGTCTAGTAATAGTTAACTTCAAAACATACTAACACATATTCTATCACACAATCCTGTCGTAATCATAGTGTCATTGTCAGCATTATTTTCATACGTTACTATCTTTAAATTTAATTTGTTTTAAACTTCTTTTAGACATTCCCCTGTAATCACATCAATTACTCTCTATTTATTTAAACAGTTTTTATCTTATAAAATTATTTATAACCCTTTCTTAACAGCAATGAAATACATCTAATAATTTAGTTTTGACACACACACACATGTATATATATATATATATATATATATATATATATATATATATATATATATATATATACATGTCCAAATTGGTATCAGAAAAGAAAACAGAATTAAAGTCAAATGCCTCGCTTTTGCAGACGACATCGCGATTATCGTAGACAACAGAACCGAAGCGATTCATGCAGTGGAAAAATTACATGCAATAGCACAAAAAACTGGGCTACAGATTTCCTACGAAAAGTCTCATTATATGGAAAGACGACCAGAAAATAAATCCCCTTTAATTACAAAACACGGCAAAATCACGCAAGTCTGCTATTTTAAATACCTCGGTGAATCCATACAGACTTCTGGACTTCACAGAATTGCAAATGAACAGATAATCTTAAAGCTGCAGAAGGCCTACAAGTTAACATGGTGTCACTACAATAAGAAGTGCATTTCCATAGACGCCAAACTAAGACACTACAAAACAGTGATTCTCCCGGAAGCAACATATGCAGCTGAAAAAATGGTAATCGACGTGCATTCTAAAATTAGGAAAATAGAAAAACAGGAACGAAAAATTCTCATAAAAATTTATGGGCCAATCAACAAAAACGGGATTTGGATGAAAAGACCTCAGAATGAACTTTATCAGAAGACCAACACAATAACGGAAGAAATCAGAAAACGCCGAGCAAAATTTTACACCCACATTTATAGGATGGAAAGCTCCAGATTGCCAAAGAAGCTGCTGAATATCATTACAACAAGTAAATGCGGTACAGAATGGTTGAAGGAGGTTCAGAGGGACCTTCAACAGATCAATATTAAAAATTTTGAAGATCGGAACGAGTGCAGGAAAAAGATCAGCAACGCGAAGTTTGAAGAAAGGACATCGCGGCAACCAGGAAAGAAGTGGACTGACGAACGGAGAAAAGAGCATTCTGAGAAAATGAAGAGATTTTGGGAAGGAAAGAGGAAAACCATTCTAAAATGACACATGTGTTCAGCTCAATCGCTCTCCCAAAGGGGAATAATCGCAATAATATATATATATATATATATATATATATATATATATATATATATATATATATATATATGTTTTTATACATTACGTGTTAAAATACTTTTTACAGTAAAAATATTATTTCTAATATTTTGCAAATAATCTAGAAAGTATTATTATATTATCTACCACATTCTTTCTTATATCGAGAACAAATCTTGATTTTGTGTGTCCATCTTGTTTTTGATTTATTTAATGTTAAAAATGGTATCAACTGTACATAACATTTGGGAGGGAGAAAATTGGAAGGATTTTACTAAATAGAATTCTTCTAATATTGTTCTATCCGCACTCTAATACTAAAGAATATTAATTATGCAATTTAAGTTTTGAAGTCTCTAACTCATCAGCCATAATATTTTAGATGCTCTGGTCACTCTTGCATAGGGGAGTGAATCATTCACAAACTCATTCCAACTACTTTTAAACTCTCTACCTCGGTATTTTTCATTGGGCAGACAACGCATCAGACAGTCAACGCATGATTTGTGATACAAAACAAACGTGTCAAGAAATTTTCCATCATCTTATTCGTCGCAATATTAAACCTAAGATGCACTGCAAAATGATGACCACAAACGTTTCCAATTTATGATTCTGCCTTTTTGTGTCCTTTAAAATTCTTCCTATGATAATTATACACAAAAAACATATAGCAAAAAATACAGCAACAAGGGGTGTTTCTCTGAGAAAAATATTATACGTATAATATAAGGCAGGATGAAGCGTCTCATACACAGTAAAAAATGATTTTATGTGTTGTTTTCTTTATTATATTTCGTGTCTTCTCACTACTAAGATACCTTGTTGATCATTACAATCACCTGACGTCCGAAGACGAACTTGTTGATATGACAAATTTGAGATTCGTAATGTTTCTACTGAATATTCTGTTAAAAGTGAGAAGTATCTTCGTTGCGATGGCAAAGATGTAGAATTTTTTAAACACTAGTATTGTTTGCTCACTATCTGTATATTTATTTTAAACACTTTCTAGATTAATAGCAAAAATTATCAACACATACCAATGTGAAATTAGGAAGTATGCCTTAGGAAATTAGGAAACATCCCTTCAAATCTCCATTTTATAATACGTAAGTAATAAAAAATCCATTTCGCTATCAGTGATAATCTACTGAGAAAAATAGTCGCACTATAAACTAGCATGATAAATAAATTCTTCCACCAATGTTGAAGGTCTGCATGGCGTGCCAACTTACAATATGTAAGTTTCGGCTCCGAGGTTCCCTACTGCGGTGCTAGGAATATCTTACGTTTTAAGGGATAACATTTTATTTTTATATAACTTCAGAAACAATTTTTGGAAATCTGTTTAGTTTTCGCATAATTTTTAGTAAAAAAACGACATTTTAAAACGTAACCAGAATTCCGCAAAATCGGTTCAAATTTTTCCTTAATGTTTGTGCTTAAATACAGCAAACATTGTTTAAGAATATGCCATGCGTCCAATATTCATTGCAACATTTGAAATTTTGAAAATTACAAAAATCTATTTGTATTCAAATTTTCCTTACGTCCTGGATACTGAGAGATTTTTTTAATGCACTTTATTACTTAATATTAAATCTACACATCTCTTTATATGCATTTTCAAAATGCTAGTAGTTTTTGAGTAATTGTGAAATACGTCGCGACAATTTTGCATCTTCATTCTAAGATTCGCCGCAATACTTAGACTTTATTTTAGTGCCACGATCACGAATGTCTCGCATGGTACGGGCATAAGATTCCTGCCTAGTAAACCTAAGCGTGGATAATAATGAACACATTCTATCACTATTTTGCCTTATATCACTTTCTGCGTATAGTGATTTTTTCTCAAAAAGTCAATTAGTAAAATTTTGCATCGTTATATAAACGAAAAATATTTGAACAAGTGAACAATTTGGACAATAATATTGGCAAACAATACAACTTTATTAATAAGACTAACCACTAATTTTTTTCTGTCGAATTCATCTCTTCAAACTAGAATACTTCAAAATACAAGAATTTCCGTCTTTCCGTAATGAGATATCATTGGCCTGTTTCTAATGCCCTGACAAGGCCCCAGTAACGCATATTTTCTAGTACTTACAAAAAAATATTGCATGGCCTGAAGAGTGCATGATGTACGGTACAAAACAATTGAAAAACATTGGTACAACCCCTCTCTCGTTCTAACACTCACGGCAAGTTTTGGTGTGTGGTTTCTTGTTCTTGAAAGGAAAACCCTTTTTAGGTTTACGCAACGTAGGCCTCAATATAAAATGCGTAAATCATACTGATTTATATGCATAACAAAATCATGTTTATTTGTAAAAAACAATGCGAAAATTTTAATTAAAATGATCTAACATTTAATAGTTATGTTTTTAATCTAGAAATGATAAGCAACATAGCAATGGAAAATACGTGGAAATTAAAATATTGAAGTATATTTGAATAGATTTTCTAATTAAGTTCTTTATAAACCGTGGAACCGTCTTTAATTCTTTAAGAACATTTTGCTATAAAATCACAACTATGGCTAAATTGGTTATTAATACAATGTATCACAGGCCAGTAAATGGCAATGACTAAGAGCTACTGATGAGATCAAACACCAACAAACACCAAACCACAAAAGATACTTGTCGCAAGTCACAAGTGCATTTCCCATAATAGCTGGGGAGCAGATAAACATACAAAGCAATTGTAGGATCCAAGATTGACTATGGATCCATATTATATGATTCAGCTAGTAAAAAATATCTTAGAAAACTTGATGTTATACACAATAAAGCTCTGCGAATAAGTACCGGCTGCTTTAATACCAGCCCAATTGGCAGCATCTTAATAGAAGCTAAGGAACCAACTCTAGCTCATTGTAGACAAATGCTAACCCTAAATATGCTATCAAAAGAGAAGAATCAAATAATCCTATAATCTTCCATGATATATACCCAAAACTTCACTATTATTACAAAGTACAGAAATGCTTTTCTCCAGTCTATACCAAAGTTAAAAATCTACTGAGACAGCTAAACCTTCAGGAACATATATCAATAGAAAAAAGAAATAGTAGGATAGCAACATGGACAATCCCTAACAGTGTATCAGATATCTCTCCTGAAACCCCCCAAATAAACAAGATGGCTAAAAAGATAGGAAAATAAGATTTAATGAAATAGAAAGTAAGTACAAAGATTCCTACAAAATCTAGACTAAAGTTATCAATAATAGAGCTGGAAAATATGCAACTTCAATTACCAAAGATGTTAAAATTAGAAACAGACTGCATCCCTACTCCAGTACTACTACAGCTGAAATATGTTCTATAATGATAGCCTTCAAAATGTCATAAAAATCAAAAATAACAATTTTGTCGTAGTCTCTACTTCTCTTGAAGGAATAAACAATATTCGCAATAATTACCCACGTCTACCAATGATAAATAGTATTCATAAAATATATTTTGACATTATACATTCTAAAAGGATTCTCATAATTGCCTGGATAACAGATTATAAAACATTTCCTGAACACAATGATCCTTGAAAAGGAAAATGTAAGCCCTGAAACACAAAGTATTTTAACAACATCACACACCTGCAAGAATTTCTCGACACACATCAAAAAATAATGGATGAAAAGTGAAGCAACCTCTGGAAAACTATGAAATCTAGCCCTCTACATAAAACAAGTTAATCATTTTTACTCTCTGAAAACTAACACAAATTCTGAAGAAAAGTTCAGATAACAATAACAAGAATAAGAAGTAGTCATTGCAAGTTCAGTCATCAACTGGAAATCCTCCACCCACATGCCAGCACTGTGATACCCTTCGTAACTTTCAACATAGTTTAACTCAATGTCCTATGTTTCAGTACAGCCGACACACATACCTATAGGCAGAGCAAGACCCTGACTTGATGCTATCATCCAACGAATACTAAAACGAATATTAAAATTCTGTAAAGACTGCAATATTCTCAAAGAAATCTAATTGTAAAAGGTATACTATTATGAGTACTGGAAACTAAAATTGTAAAAAAAATTACAAATGATGTCTGTCTCCACATATTTATATATACTGTACTATATTGTAAAGTCATCATATTAATATTGTTAAGTTGTACTTAAAGTAGTCGCTAATGACCACAGTTTTTGATGTGACTATATTAAACTAAAAAAAGGATAACAAGGCTCACAATGACATGCGTGTGTCCAATATGACGTAACATAGCACCGACCAACCTATCCGTTTTACAGACCAATCAAAACCAATATCTAAGGGAAACATTGAGAGCCCACTGGTTTATTCCCCATTCACAAATCCACCTAGAACTTCAGTTACCACTCCTATCTGAAGTCATCTGACCATAATGTTCAGATCATAAGGTTCTCAAAAATTTTATTATCTCCTTTCATAATGTCCAAACACTCCCATATTCAATTTCAGTCAAAATGCACTGTACCCTTCGCGCATTAGATCCTGATTTCCAAATATCACTTTCACCCACTCTAATTACAAAATCACTTGCCCCCTATTCTCATAATCACCCTCCCTTCGTTTCAAAACAATAAATTCAAAAACACAACGTAGTCAAGTTATAAAATTTTAAAAATAGAGAAAGTTATACCGAGACCCGCATTTGCCAGAGGATGGCCACATAAATGGTGCATAACATTCCCGTTCCTGAAAGACAAAAGTCGAACGGGAAGGCAATATTTAAAAAATTAATCTCCTGTACATTCGAGAGAAAGTAGAAACCACTTCGTTCTCCCAACACGAAACGTTCTGCTAATTGCTGTTTGGCGCCATTTTGGTTCTGAAGAAATGAGAGGAAAGACGATTTGACAACATGACTCCATATTACGCCAGTTGAGTTAGAGATGGGCATAACCTGTTCTTAATACTTCTTACAATGTGGAATTACTAGATTCAAATGCAAGGATGTAAAATTAAAGTAAGCTCCATATTCTCTGTTTGCAGATTGCAATGAATACGTAGGTATGTTTATTGAGTAAGATATGAAGATCGATTTCTATATTCCAAAACGTCAAACTTAATCACGTTTTAATAGATTTATTCAATCAGGTGTTTAATGGATTTGGCTATCTATGAGCCCTAAAGATACAACAAACTGAAAAATTGTGTAATCAGACAATCATTACGTTGTGTTTTCTCCACAATATAATTTTATTTTAATACTTGAAGATATTGAGTATTCCTCGCATTTTCATACTCCATACTACGATATAGTTTTTAGTTCCCTGACATGAGTTTTAGTGCACTGATAGACACGAAGTCACCATTTCAGGATATGTGAAAGTTATTTTTAGAAAACGAGAACACTGCACGTATTATGGGTTTTGATTTCGATAGCACAGGCTTTCGCAGAACATCTTTCTGCTTTATTGGGGCAAACGCGGCGATAAATATACTACAAAAGATTTAAAAATATTTCTGGAAGAGAAAATGAAAATGTTATAATGTTGAAAGTCGTAGATGTGGCAAACGATGAACAAAAACACGCCCTATACATTTTTCAAACTGATTTCTGGATATCCAGGTCCACTTAATGGGCGTCATGTATCGTTTTCTGAAAAGTAACAACTAAAAGAGGATCATCAAAGATGTAACCTCTTTTTTAACAAATAGTTAATTGAAATATTAACATTTACACTATATGATTATGTTACATATAAAGAGATTTTTAGAAACAATACATTTAAAAATATGAAATTTTCTGTAGGAACTCTTAAGTCTTCTGGAGCGAATCAAAGAACATAAAATGTTCTATACATGTCACGAATAATGGCGACAAAGAAAATGAATTTGGCATGGTTCAAAGAGCACACACGTTGGTGAAAAAACGGTGTTCAATTTCTCATGAGTATGATTCATTCATTTTAACATGTATAATATTAATTTAGAATTGGTTTGATTGAAAAGTAATGAAATCGAATGAAATTATTGAAATGTAGAGAAAGTCAATATTAATGATAAGATTTGTTCAGCAGATCTGTTTTGAACAGGCATTATTACCATAATAATTCCTGCAATAGTAGGCAGTGTATATCACTAATTACTGCTTTAAATTCTTAAAACTACCAATGACATACAAGAAACAGTAATAACTCTCTTAGGAAGGGGGAAGGGTACCCTGCAAATGTTTTTGAACGTGTACCTCTGGTGGCTATTAAACATTCACGTAACTTCTAGTAATTATTCTCTGCGTTGTCTTTAGAACCATTTGAAAGATTGATGATATCACAAATTGTCTCGCTGATATTCGATAAGTTTTTAGTTTTTTACCAACACATCTACAACAAAACTACTGGGTCACACATTTACGATTCATTAGACAAAATGCGATAATTTACTTCAAAAACTTGTGTTTTGAAAAATCGTTGATTCCTTTTTTTATGTAATCTTCACTAGAATTAAGCATCTATATACATTTCATTATTTTTTGGTATTACATATATCAATTTCGCGTAGAAAACTGCTTATCTAAAATTGATGTGTTGGCGAAAATGATATCTGAAGATTACTTGTGCAGTAAAACAAAAACTCCAAAACACTCATGATATACTATGAATAGAATGGTATATGCTGGAAGACCTATTGAAGCAATTCCCATTTCAGTTAAACCGAGTTTCATATTTTTAATGACTTTATATTTTATTACTACTACGTTTCTTAAATTTGAGCGTCTTAACTCTACAACTTATATCAATGATCAAAAGAATTTTCTTAAAAAATATCAATAAAAAGCTACAAATGCAAGGGTATTTTTATATTAGTCTCCAAACAAACTATAATGTAATATGAATACAAATTAACATAAAAAAGCATACCACAGAAATATTCAAAATTTATGAAAAAAATGAAAATTCAATTTTAAAGTTACAGTTTACTGTCTATACAAAGCACACCCATCTCAAGAATCGAACCACTAAAGACTGTGTCCATAAAGTTTGTTCTTAGCTTCATTTCGAGGAACGTGCATTCCCAAACTATACCCACAGATGAATAGAAATAAGTAAATATTAATATGAACAGTAAACTTGATTCAGTTTTACAGAGATAACAATAAGAAAACAACAAATGTTTTCCAAATTGCTTAAAAACCATTTTATACATGCTTACATCCGATCAGTACAAACAATGTTGTAGGTAGGTAACTTATTAATAGACATGGAATTATTTTCATACAGTTATAATTATTATTGGGAATTATGAAAGTTTCTAAGAAACTGAAAAGAAATATTATGTTTCATTAGGATGTTTATGTTAAAATTTTTTAACCGACACCACTACAAGAGAAGCGGCGGAGGAACATCTCCGAATACTTGATAAAATATCAGCTGATTTTTATTATGTATATTTCAATTTTACCTAACAACTATTAAATTTTCATTTTATTATTGAATCTTATAAAAAATACCAATTGATAAATCACACTTAACGAAGACATTCCATAAATTTTCTAATTATCACATACTTATTCCCATCAATAATTACAGACTCAGAATAAAAACGTCAATGGTCTGGTACAACGCATCAAGGAAAATTACTGCAATTACTCTCTACATGTAAACAACTGTAACTGCTTCTGTTATCTTATCGCCAATTCATTGACGTAAAGACACGCAGTGAATGACTTCCGACAATTAGGAACAAGATTTATTGCTTATTATTGACGTTGATCTCAACACTAAGCATCAAAAACGGGCAGAATATTAAGTGCACCGAGAGGCATAGAACTAAAATCAATACAAGAAACACATTGATATGAGACTTACGCGGAAGGAAACATTATGTGTAAACAAATAGAACTCTTGGTTACAATATCTTTTTAAATATTGTTTGATAAGGAGAAAAAAGTGTTCACTTTTGACAATAAATTACATAATTATAAATAATTATTTAATTTTATTTGGATCTACTGCATACCACCGTGGGGTAGCAACAGAAAATCCAATATCCAAACCGTTTAACGATTTCGGACTGTTCACTTATACAATTTACTCTTCGACATTTTTTTATAAAAAAATTGACAAGACAATGCTCAAACATGTCAATCTTCACAACGTTTTGACTACGATCTCATCACTGGCCAGATTTACAGTCTTACAGGAACTACCAAAGAATGACAATATGAGAGGGTTCTTTAACATTTAAAATATCCACAAGCAGTTCTCTATTGAATAAAGCAAAAATGTGGAACCAGTAACCATATATTGTTTAAGATTTTGAGATGCAAACTGTAGGTAACGAAATGATCTATAGAGGAATCATACATGTTATTTTGGAATATTCCAATCGCATGTTACAGTGTGGTGTGTTGTTCAGAACCTGGGTGGGTTTGTATGTATATATTCTTAGTAGCTATTTAGACATTTCCTAGGGTAGCACATAGACAGCTTGCTTGCAATCCATTGTACGATCCTGGGTAAGATTCCCGGACAAGAATAGAAATATACCCTCCCAATAGTCTAAGTTTCAGTAGCTGTGAGAAGCATAAAAACTTAGGCAGGTGTTTGCTACATTCGGTAAAGGCACTACGTTATGCTCGCCACATATCTTTCTTTCCCTCACTCTTGGAAATTAAACCGGGGCCGGAGAACGTCGATAGCAAAGTAGAACAAAAATGACCCAAATGCCAAATACATAAATATAATGCATTAAGAATAGGTGACGAGTTTCGGCAATTTATAAGAACTCATCACCTCCAAAACCTGTGTCCTCTTTCTGGATAGGGAATCATACTTCAGTACTGTATTCAACAGAATTAAGATGAAAAATTAGAAATTTGCAGATTATAACATACGAAACAGATTATTGCAACAGACTTTAAAATCGCGCATAGCTCTTAAATGATGCGCCCAAAACTAGTTAAACCGGTTTAATGTTGCTTTGGGAGACACGTCGATCCCAAATTATGTTTCTTAAACAGTTTTTATTTTACAAAATGAGGCTTTTGGATCTTTCTATTAGAATGTTGGATGTGCCGTTCTTTTGGGCGCTTCCAGTTCACAGCATTGCTGGTTGAAAAATGTAGAAACTCCAAATATATTTAAAATTAAATTCCAGGGAAAATAAATAATTTTTCGAGATAAAATTAAAGGGCCAATTTAGTTTTGGGGAATAATTAAACTCAACGTTTAGCAATACTAGAATGGTTACTTTCGCCCACTGCCGAGCGTACTGTAACTGCAATGTTGTAACGCACAGTTCAGGGGTTGGTCGTTCGAAGCTGGATTCTCTATGAGGTAATATTTACTTTTAAAGCAATTATTTACAATGAACTGAGTTTGTCATGAGTCTGGTTTGTTCTTATATTCGTATATTTACTTTAGTTAATTTTTTAAATTATGCTTTGGCTATTTGCATTGAATGAAATTCATTTTCCCCTCCATTCTTAACGTATTTATGAACTTGACATCTTTGATCGACTGTCCGAACTTCCCGGCTAGATAACGGTATCCCCCATATAAGGGCCTAGTTTAATTCACACGCTTCGGAGTTAGGTAGACATGTAGCGAAATTGAGGTTTTCCCAACACCGTCTCTAGCAGATTCCACCTGCCTGAGCTTTTCTTCGTCACACAGCTACAGAAACTGAGACGATTTTAAAGGCAAGCTACAACTCTGTTTTTGCTACGACCGGTAATCGAACCCTGGATATCACTATGGGAAGCTGCTACGTTGCCCTTAGTGCTCCAATCTTAATTTAAATATTTGTTTTTTAGTTTACTTCATTTCACCCAATTGTTTTTTTCTTATTAATTTATTAGTAATATATTAAAAAATAATATTTTTAAATAGTAAGAGTGTTAATGCCTTTTCTTAATACAATGTTTATTTCAGTTTTCAATATTAATTTTGTAGAGAAACAGCATCTTTAATTTATGCAATAATTTCTGCTAAATTATATGTTTACTAGTATTTTTTGTTTACTATAGCACTAGGGACGTGAAGAGAGAAAAATATCGCTGAATGAAAGACAAAAGAAATCTTACCACCCACTTATGAAAACCTAAAAATCTCTCCAAGAGACCTCAACTCACGAATGCGTCAAACCATGAAGACACAGCATCACAAATAGCCAATTGCAATAGTGCTCATAGCAGCCATGTTGTATATTTGTAGAATTAATAAGTATTTGTAGATCCGTTTTAGCACCCGTAATATCTAGAAAATTTAAGAGGTTCCATATACCTTTTGGTAGTT
Source organism: Gryllus longicercus (assembly GCA_038098605.1). Lineage (NCBI taxonomy): Eukaryota > Metazoa > Arthropoda > Insecta > Orthoptera > Gryllidae > Gryllus > Gryllus longicercus. The sequence goes on from JAZDUA010000001.1 coordinate 2,773,041, forward strand.
CCAGATACATTTTTTGGTGCTATACAGTATTTTATAAAATCAACAAGCATATGCATATCATATAAAACGATCTTCTGTCGACGTGAATGGCAACTTTCCTATTCAATGGAAAGTTGCCATTAACGTCGACGGAAGAAAAGCTCAATACTGAAAAATCAAGGAAAAAACTATCTCATTCTAATAGTTATTTGATGATTGTTCTTGCGACTTTCATGCCAAAACCATGTATTACTGTAATTGGGCTTGTATGCCTTACTGCCAACCGTCTCATAGTATCCTTTCCCCGGCAGCCTCAAAGACCACCTCCTGTGGAGACAGTTGCAAGGTGCCATTGCAAAATATACCGGTGTAATTTAAAATAACATGTCAGAGAGTATAATGTTACACGCACAATGCTATGAAATATTAACAAATGACACAACAATGTATTCTTCTTTTTATAATATATTCATTGTTATTGAAACTAATTGAATGTTACATTTAAGTATCAACAATGATTAAAATTGTCCGAAAATAAAAATATTACAAATAACATCTCTTCAGTTCTACTCGTACTTGCCCCGTTATTCCGCATGGTTAAGCGCAAACTGTATATCGATATCGTGAACTGTTTAGAAGTTATGAGGGTGGTTCTTAGTTGGCGAGACATCCAGTAAAGGGTACCCCCGGGTAAGATGGTAAAAAGGTCCCCCTAAACCCAGTGATCTATGAGTAGTTACACTATAATTCTAACATATAATTAAATATACTTTGCAACAATTTTGTGCATTTGTTTTAGATTTTTTTATACATTTGTATACATTGATGCAGCATCCAGTTTGACTTTGGAATGTAATTACAAATTATAATGTTTTTAAAGCTCTCTAAACCTTTGTATAAGTGTAACATACACTAAGGAAGGACGATAGTTTTGGGGGGTTTATAAGAAAACAATTAGATAGATTTATTAAAGTTCGCTTTGAGCTAATGCTCGGTGGCAAACATGTTGCTCGGTGGCAAACATGTTCGTGAAGGTGAAGGATAAGGGAGGGACATGTGAGGAAATGAAGGGGAACAGGTTGGACCCATACAATGACTGTTTTATTGTGTCTTAGAACAGCGGACTATGCACGAAAAAAATTTTGAATCATCCTCTCACAACACTTGTGAGTATTTCAGATTTTTTCAATTACTGGGTGATATTTGTAAAAACTAAGGCATTTGTAGTCCGGTACTTGACTGTCCGCTAGAAGCCGCGTCCTAGGCACCTGCTAAACGTCCTCCAGGAGCAAGGTCACAGAATGACGGCTGAAACCTTGGCACCTGCATCTAGGACGCCGCCAAGTTGTTACTGATTCCGGCAGCAGAAACCAATGCTCTGACATGCAATTGTTTCAGACTAGAGAAAAAAGTTGTGCTTTCCCTTAATTTAGAATTGATTCTTGTGCACGTATAAATATGTATATCTGGACACGTGCGAAAACTCTGCACATCGTAAATAATAATTATATGGAAACTGAAACTAGATTTAAAGTCACACCAAACTGCAAACGCCCATCTCCCTAAAAATGATTTTCTGAATTATATGCCCGGTACTGTGCGAGACACCTTTCCAATATTGCTGAGAGTTGAGATTAAAATGCACCGAAAATAAAAAAATCCCTTTATCGTGATAGATACTTTTGGTATTTTCCTTCAAATTGGTCTGAAGGGCCTACGACGCTTTGCTTCCGAGTTATTCGCGATCATAAAATGTTGCAATAATATTCTGTTTTGTATGCCATAATCTGAAAACATTTTTTTCTGAAATCTGTTTAATGTAGGACTGGGGTGTAATTCTCTATTCACCAGTATCACACACAAGATGTGCCGATCGTTTCTTGTAAACTGAAAAAATATCGTCTTTCCTTACCGTATGAAATATTTATACAAAGTTTTGGAAACCTTTAAAAGCATTATAATTTGTAACTACTTTGCAAAGTTAAAATATTACTGACTGCGAAGTCAATGTATTAAATGAATAATAAACTATCAAATAAATGTACATAACTGTTACAGTCAATTTCAGCGCACAGTATTTAAAGCCACGGTGATTTCAAGGTTAGCAAATGATAAAAATGTTTTTTAACTGCAGCCCAACAGCCTAAAACATCTGAAGAAATTTTACAATAATTTGTGGTTTAAAAGAAACATTTACGATTTTTTTCGAGCCTATTCCATGTTTCTAAGTCAAAGTAAAAATATTTTTTATTTTTTCAAAATATCGTTTCGTTTGAATTTGGCATTGAAAAATTATTAAAAATGTTTTTCTGATTGTAAGAATTATTTTATTTTTTTTATATTTTTTCAATCAGATTAAATAGTGTTCACGTGACAAAAACATTAATATAAAAAAACGTTTTTGGCTGTAGAATGGTGTAGTTGGTGGGACGGTGGTTTAGGGGAACTTTGAACCATCTTATTCGGGGGTGTCCACTGAAAGAGTCACCAGCAAAAGGAGCTAACTACCCTGATTTAGTGCACCACGTAGCATTTTTGCACATAACATAGTGTCATTATGCTTTATTGTTATCCAATACACAGAGATCAATGCTTTAAATGAAAATAAATCGTGTAAATATAATGTAAGCTATTTCAATGTAACTTTACAACAACGAATAATCTTGCAAACCATATTTGCATGGACATAAAACAGCTAAATGTAGGCAGTAATTTGTAGAATAAAAACGTTTGTCATTTAAATTCTTGATGCAAATATGGTATTATGTTTATGAGATCTTTCTTTTCATGCTGTAATAGGAAAAATTTCTTACCAAAGCAAAGGAAAATTGTTTCAGTTATATTATACAAACTCTTCAAATGATTTGGTATCTTGTGGATGTTATACATTTTCATCCAGTATCAACAAGTAACATACAGTTGTTTCGTGACATATACTGTACAACATATACTACATTGATTTGTTTCCGGGCACGTCAACTGCTATGGTCATAAGCCTCATACGTGTTTTGCATATTTTCTTCAGGCGCGGATCCACGGGGAGGGAAATGAGGGAAATTTCCCCTTCCAAAATGTTTCAGTAATTATTTCTTTGTAACTGGTCACGAAACGTTCAAACAATATTTTAGTATAAACTTTAAAACGAATAAAATTGTACCGCATCATGAGCGAGTTAGCCTGCGTCATTCTACATAATCTGTAATACGACACATTCGACCAAAACATTTTCAATATATAAATTTACCCTTCTAAACTTCGTCTCTGGATTCGCCCCTCATTTCATAGAAGGTGGTGTTCCTCCTGTACTGGAACAGGAGACGCGGCGCTGACCCACTTGTAGTTGGGGTGTGATTCCTGGAGGACGAAACCCCGCAAGACGAGAAATTTTAAGCTCCTGACTAGTCTCACGACGTGTACGATTGTGTACTGCATGTAAATGTGTGTTGATGTGTGTGCCGGCAGGGAGAGGAGGGGACAAGACTGAGGAAGAAAAGATTGCGTGTAGTCTGATGCCCGTTTGTTAAGATACTGTACCAGTATTTGCCTGGTGGTGATCGGAGAAACAACGGAAAACTAACGATTAGAGCAGCCCGCTACAGACTGGTCGAATTCCATTCAGCTAATCGTCTAGTGAGGAATCAGTCGGAATTCGAACGAAAGGACATACTGGTTAAATACTCTGCAATGACAAGATTTGTTGCTCAGCGCTGCCTCGGCTGGCCAGGATCACATGACACATGAACGGAAGATAGAACGTTATACATCTTACTGTTTTTAAAAGTATTTTTAGTTTAAAAGGCGCTACCCTGGTCATTCCAACAATCTTTTCCGGCATCTTCTAGGCAGTACCTTGTTTTCACGCTCTACCAATAACATAGGCCAACAAAAAAGGTATCAAAAAACTTTTAAAACCTTGATAACTCACTTTTATAGTTTTTGTGGGTGCAAATCAGCATCTGAACTCTGTTCGTTTCCATTAGCCACGGTTGAGTTTCAATTTGATCTAGTAATATACAGGAAAATATGCTACTTGTGCAATAAAAATAAAAAGTAAATGACTTTTAAAATACCACCAGAACTTTATTTAAACATAGAAAATGGCTTTGAATTCTTAACATATTACATTCTGCAAAGGCATTACGTTTTCATTGACGTATATATTGTCTATTTTCTTTAAAGATCCTGATAAAGCTTTTTTTCTATGCCTTTTTTTGCTCTCGGTGAAATGACAAACAGTAATCTCCCATCATGTTCATGTTCCAGAATCCTTGATAACCTAAAATTTTCCATCACTTTTAGATTTTGATGAAAATCCACGTTATTCTTCACCTACATCCCCTAAATTGTCAGGGAAAGATTTGTACAGGTCTTTTTAAAAGTGAACCTTGGAAGCTCATTAAACATCCCAATTTTTTGACCACATCTAGCACATTGGCTAGATAATCTGAGTCTTTTTGTTGCCTAGGAACGTATTTTTAACATGTTTAACTGTTTTAACCTTATGTGGGGCCCACGATTTCACCTGAATCCCAAGTTTAATTCCGAAATATAAAAAACATTTCTAACAAAGTCTGTAATGTTCCGTCGGTGGTTTTATTCACAAATTCGCCACAAAAACTGAAATGATTATTCTTTCACCCACAACTAGCCATGACTGAACGGTAACTGCTAAACTACTATCTTTTATTTGGTAGCAGCAATACAAATAAATGCGCCTCGAATAAAACAAACCTGGTTCTGCTTGTCAAATTCAACGCTGTGAATCCGCCACGCCTATCGATGCGAGGTAGTGAAAGGACCACAATATCGAAATATTTTATCTAAGCGTATACTACCTCTCTGTCGTCCTAATACTTTCTCATTCTATCCACTTCCTGCATCGCATACGTTTCTAGAGACTCAGAGCTGCATTAGCCTAGTTATATAGAGAAAATGTTAAAATGTGAACAAGTGGTGACTAATACGGCAATTTAATGCTATTTGTGGAATCAGTACATTTAACAATAAAAGAATTGGGTTATTAAATACAATTTGAAAACAGACTTAGAACTATAAGAATTAGTTTAATAAGTACGAAACGTTTTTTGATCTTCGTTTTTGATGGAAATCTACTGTGTGGTCCCTTCATTTAGGTGTTTTACAATACTCGTTGCAGTTGACGCGCGCCCATACGCCGCCATTTCTCATTGTAGATAGCTCCTTCCGCAACCAACGCCACCTTACAAACATCGCAAATCATCACTGAATTACACGTTTTGCTCACCAAAACGCGACAGTAACAATTGTTCATCACCAACGATGTTTTTACACGGAACTGTAACTCTCAGCAGACTTTAGCACCTTTTTGTATTGAAAACTTCGTTTCTCAATTCCTTCAGCAACATGTAATAAAATCCAACTCTTTACTGTAAGATCCGATATTTTCCTAGAGATGCATTCTGACACGTAATTTCTAATTACTGTACTATTAAATTTACTATTACACAGTAGCCGGTGCAAGCAATATTTCCTTTTAGCAGCCCTTCCCCCAGAGCCTTCCAGGCAGGTGGCCTTCATGGCGGCGAGCCCTTTAGAGCGCCTGAGAGGGAAGATATGGGGGGAAGGAGGCGTTGGAATCTCAACAGTTAATCTACTTCCTACGTGGTACATTAATGCATGAATTCTATAAAACGTTAAACAAAATTCAAAATACTCTCAAAAGAACGTAACTTGATATGAATGTAAAATTACAAAAATTCGACTGCAACACACATCTGCACTGACTAGACTGCTAAGACCATCGAACTGATTGCAATATTTCGCGCTTTATAGCATCTGTCACATGTATTCTGTAGTAGAAGGCACTATACACAACTCTTCTTTTTACATCCCCCCAAAGAAAAATATCTTAAAAACAGATATATGAAGTATGTGCTAGGCAATTTAATGCACCACTCTTCCATATCGATCATTCTGGATATTATTTGAACTGAATACGCCTTGACAACGTGGCAAAGTGTACACAGCGACTGAATGGCTGAAAAAACATTTTCTGTTTGATTTTTGTTACATTAATATACCAAGAATAAAGTAAATTAAGAGTTAAGAATAATAGGAAATTGCTTCCAGATTATGTTATAATGATTGATCTCGAAGTTTAATTAAGAAACTAATTAACAATTTCTTCTCAACACTTGTACTTGCAGGGTTTTAATACGTAGCTTTGCGTTCGTAGCTAATACAAATCGAGCTATATTCTTGTTAAGTTTGAAAATCATCTGTATTATTTTCTGTCTATAATTAATACGCTGGAATTTAAAAATATCTTTAATTTTTCTCTTTATTATTATTGTTGTTTATTTTTACGCCCTGTTTATTGATTACTGTACTTACGTCTCCCTTTCTCGTTACTTTTTTCTCGCACTTAAGATCTGGGTACTACCTGGCTACCTGCCTACAAAGCTACTTCTGCAATTTCTACTCACATTCATATACAATACATGCATATTATTTTTAAACATATTGCCAGATGACTTTAAACAATTCAAATCGATACTAATTTATGTGCCAGGTTAATTCTTTTCTGATGCATAACTGTTTATAGAAATTTGGAGGGTATTCTGTGCACCTACGGCAAATAATATTGACTTCAACAAAGATATTAATGTAATAGTTACAATTTAGACCGTATCATTTTAAAAGGCTAAATGTCGAAGTAGATGGCATAGTCTATACCGTGTATCGACTCATCGCCAATGTCGAAAGGGTCACAGGTTCGAGTGCCGCCGTGGGCATAGTGCTTTGTCCCTTGGCTTTCACGTATGTGTGTGGTTGCGGAAGGCCTTGTAAGTCTGCTGACCACAAATCGAGGAGACTGCGTGTGTGCCAATATTGCCCCCATGAGGGACATAGTGGGTATCCGGCGCGCATAGTCGAAATCGGCACCCTCTGATGCTGGAAAAAGCTTCCGGAAGAAAAAAATAAAATATCGAATATGCTGATAACTCGCATTTTACCTAAGCTTCTGCGTCAATGACCTCCACGATAAGGTTTTTCGTTCAGCTTCCTTGATCTTTCGAACAAATGCTGAGATTGTTCCTTATTTGCCTGTGAACGTACCAAATGTAGCTTCAGTGTAACTGGAATGTAGTTATTGAAGTAATTGTTATTCGTTCTCTCTGCAATACGTCGATTCCTTCCCAAGGGGCAAGTCTCTGTCTGATTTGCCTTTACAAATTGTTTTTATTACATGGGAGCCAATCTTTTTTATTAACATTCTTTCCAAAAACACTCCTTGCTACTTGTGTTCATAATTCCACTTAACATCGCTGATCCAATGGAACGATAACGCAACAGTTTTGCGAAAGGAGGAAAATATTTCACAACTACTGCAGAAACATAATACATTTGCCATAATATCGACTGAATGTTTTATTCTGGCACGCGTGGGGGATCTTACGCCGTTCTTGAAATGTTGCGTGATTATAACGTTATTTGAGAATAACAATACATAAGTTTATTGTGTGATGTTACAACAAGCAACTGCCGGTTTGGTAGCATATTGTAGTGTCTTCTATGGTATTGAAACGTGAAACGAAGAGCAGTCAATTTGCAGCAGAATAACGCTGAGAGGAGCGGAATAGCGATGCATTGAGCTATACATATGTATTTGTATGTAACTTAGAGAAGAGATCCCAGAGCTCAAGAAGACGTACACAGGTTACACATATTCCTAAGGCTGTTAAAAGGAAATTGTCCTTGCCAACTACAAAGTGTAACTGCAAATCACGTATCAAAAGTATATTTTTACTCAAAGTTATCTTCTAATCATTAACTAATAAGATATTATTGTATTCCCATTTGTCTGTAGTTGTTGGGTCATCTGATTTATTATTGAATCATTGTAATAACATATCTTTACTTCATACAGAATGACGATTTTTACATTGTCATTTCTCTTGCCTCATACGATACATTGCTCGGGGACTGCATTAGTAGCACAACTCAAAAAATACTAATTTTGAGTTAATCCACTCTCCAGAACGGCAGATTGGTGTACATTCCAGCAGCGTATCACCCGTCACATTATTCTACTAACAAATGGCATAAGTGTGAATGCAAGAATGATGCATTTCAATACAAGGCGAAACTACAAACTAATTTATCTACCACTAGATTTTTGAGTTGTGCCACTATTGCAGTTCACGAACGATATGCAAGTTAAAGATTAGCATTCATATTATTAACGTATACAGATAACGTACAAGAAATAACCGGTAGATACTTATTAAGATGGCAGCCTCCCCCTTTATTTTTCACTTCATTCGTATTTTTAAGTGAAATTACACTTCTTTAGTTTCTTGAGTATTGTACAGTCAATCAAAAATGGAATAAAAGAGTTTCCGGAAACTAGTTCTGAGACTAAACGTTTTAATAAATATAAATTTTATTTTATTTTGAGGTTAGAATATTTATGATGTTCCTAATTATATATAAGTAATAAAATGATTATCAAATATATTTTTTTCATCGTTTTACGCCATCAGAAAGACACCACACTAATAGAACGTAATAAGGACTGAAGAGTTCAGTATGTGTCTCATTTCACATCAAGAAACCATTTCGTTACATTTTCACAAGCTAATAGATATAAGTCTTTTAAACATTCCTTACACACTTACTTTTAAACATTCTTGCTCTTTACACTGGAGTAGGTTAGTTCTCTTCCCCGTCATCTACTTTCCATAGACATTTTTCCATACGATATCTTGAAAAAAATTACACGCATATATAATTTTAGAATTTATAATAAAGTCTTCTTTTCCAGAAGCGGAATATTCAAGTTGAAGAGACGGACGTCTTGATAGCTTTCAGCGCAACAGTTTCTAACAGACAACTGAACGGTGAATAGTTCGCTCTGAAATCAAGAGGTGTTGAAGATTAGTTAAAGGATCCGACGGCAGGAGTGCTACTGCTACGAGCTGACCTTGACGCTGTGAGTAGAGGGTTGTGGGGAAAGCAGAAAGGCGAACTATAGAATTCGAAAAGAAGTGGTCGCTGACTGCGTAAGCTACTGAATCTCTATACTGACACTAGTTGTATCTTATAAACAGGGATTTTATCTTATAAACAGGGATTTCCTGAAAGGAATTTTGAGAACGAAAATTTTTTATTCAAAATATGTTGGTCGAATGCGTCATATCACGGATTATGTGGAATCACGCAAGCTAAACTCAGCTAATTTAGCCATTCAATTTTATTCGTTTTAATGTTTGTACGAGAAAATTTTTCCTGGAAAGTTTTGTGACAAGTTAAAATTAATAGTTACTAAAACGTGTTGAGAGGGAAAATTTCCCTCATTACCCTCCCGTTGATCCATGCCTGTCATAAAGTAGTATAATTCGTTGCCTTACAGGTAGATGAGTGGGTCATCTTGTGAGACGTCCCATTAACATAAATTTGCCTCATTATTTTATTAGATAATCTTCCAAATTGTTTTTGTAATTACCAGGATCAAAAATCAATTATTAAACGTTAATCCTTCGTCTAAATAACAGCGCTTCAATAGTGCATATTGCCGCGTATTGTTGGTAACGGTTACTTAATATTTTTCCAATTTTAACCCACAAACTCTTTAGCCATCACTTGAAAAAGTCTGAACAAAATGGAGCGCAAAAGTTATAAAGATATGTTTATTTTTCGAAACTTTAAAAGGATGAATAAAAATAGCATTCTGTCATTGAATTAAGTTCAATGTTCTCTATTCTTACAAAATGGCTAAAGAGATAAAAAAAATACTCAGGCTGAGCTCTAACTCAGGCGCTGCGGATGAGCGTTGTATGCGGTAACTACTGCTCATCTAGATATTTGTGAACTGTATTTTTTACTACACTATAACATTCGCAATAATCCCTTCCATATTTGTAAATATGTTAATATTTGTAAAAAGTAATGTTAATTTATCGATTTATTTTACCAACAATAATGTTATCAAAATAGATTTTATTGTACTGCGCTGCGTTTTTTGTCATGCATTATTTCTTTTCAGTCACTTCAATTTGTATATTTATTTGAATAATCTGTTTATGAAGTTAGACTAGACTCTCGATCTCGAAACGTCTGCATATGGTAAAGAAGTAAATGGTTTTCATACTCCAATTATTAGATTGATTGTCTCAAATCGAGTGGGATTTTGACTTACGAAAGTTAAGATACGCTATGGAATACAGACGTGTATGTATAAATATATAGTGTAGTATAGTAGTAGTGTAGTCTAGTATAGTATAGCCATCTAAAGCAACTATATTTTAATTTTTTAATGTGATTGTGGTACCTTTGCTAATATATTGATCAGAAACTTGTCCAATTAGAAAGAATGATCAGAGCGTAATTAGAGTTCTTAAATGATGTTTCGGCAATATATAAGGGATTACAGCAGAGCAAACCAAATTTTAATAATGTGACACCAGATTATTTATTTTTTTATACAATAAACAAATATTAAAAAATACACAATGATGGCTCCAACACGTGGAAAGAAGGAACTAGAATATAATTGTTCAATATATTCTACAGTATCAACATAATGGGGAAGAAACAGTGGCGCTTAATTTTGAAATGAAGTTGTAAACATTCGTCATATAATGTCAGATAAATATTCAATTAGATCATATAAGTAGGTATTATGTTGTACTATAACGTAGTAACAAATGTAAGTAATTCTTTGATCTAGTGTAGTATGGAAGGTAGGAAACCTATTCTTCATAGAGCATGCGAGTATTTTAATCATACCAGAATGATATGACACAATTTGATGATTCAATGAGTTTCCAACCCTGCTAAATAAAACCAAAAAATGAGTCAAAATTCGTAACATCCTGCATCCCGGGGATAGAATCATAAAGTTCGAGAAACTCGAGGAAAACAGAAACATGTTGTGATTTATACATTATTAATTACAGTTTAAAGATATGGTGGCAAAAGAGCTTTCGGATACAATTCCATAAGGAATGGAAAATGAAAACCTATAAAATGGAGCGCTATTTTAAAGACATCTAGTGATACAATGAGGTAGTATTCGTGGCGCGTAATTCGGTTTCAAAGTGTCCGTGTGGGAGTTTAGAAAGTCATGGTAATTAAATTTTCATAATACAGACACACCTGGTAGGATTTCTACTCGATCTCAAGTACTCATTTGGAAATCAAACTACAGAATATATACCTTAATGCTATTATGTTTTTCTATTCCCATATCCTTCTGCATGAGTCAAAAAATAACTTCCAAAAACCCATCTACGTGTTTTACTTTCGCAAATTGGAAAATAATACACGGAAATATCCATATGGTTTCGAGTTTCAAGTATGTAGAGAAAAATGTTGAGAGTTGAAAACATCAGAAATGGCCTTCTTAAGGTATGTAAAAAGATATTCAACTCTCGACAGAAGACAGGCGCGAACAATAAGCAGACTTCTCTTTATAATCAATATCTTTTAATTAATGCGATATAAGATATAAGAGAAAAATGGAAGAAACATATCGAAAAAATGACAAAAGATAAATTGTTAAACCAGCATTATGTTACAATCGAGGAAGCAAGAGCGATCCTGGGATACACAGATGATGAGTGGAGAGGCTGGAACAGGTACAAGCAGAATTTCTGAAGGCAAATAGAGGAAGAAAAGGTAATAATTAATTGTTTCATCAACTGGAAATACCTGTCTTACAGAAACGGAGAGTTTCCAAAAAAATTATTCCGTGATAGGATATGTGAGGAAACGTAGGAAGGAACAATAGGAAGTGAGAGGGATTGAGATTGTCGGGCACTTGACGACAGCTGGCGGCTTTGACGTTGGCGATGAAAAGCCGAGTGGCCTTCACTCCCCTCCATGTTGGCCCCTCGCCACCCTGCTTCCCCCTCCCCTTGCCACTGGGGGCACTCTTTACCCTCATAGGTTTGTTTCCAAAAGGAACTGAGAGCATTGGTATTCCGATATGAATAAACAGGTTACTTCCTGAGATGCTTCAATATGACTAGTAATACTAGGGTTGGATGCCTCCCGGCAGGTCATCCCGGGAGCAGATTTAATTTCACTTTTAACAGGTCGTTTATTTGCTATTTCGTAAAAACCTATAATTATTACGCATAAACTGTATTCTGTTAAAAAGGATGTTTCCTTGTTATTATTACTACTGCAGTTTGTGTAAAAATTAATCGTGCATTTTACAACGCTACATGTCTATTTGTGCGAAACAGAAACAAACAAAAATAGATTAAACAGAAATATGAAAAAACTCTTTCTTTCCTAAACAAGGAATAGTATATAGAACTGCAAAATTTTTCGGTGAGTACTGAAATTACATTTTTTTATATTTGAAATTATAGACATTGGAAAAAATCCGTGGGACTTTTAATATTGAGTTAAGACTAGTTGATTGTGATCTAAGAAATGTGTCACATTCTTTCCCTTATCTCCACACTTTATTATCGTGTTCTTGGAAATCTTGTATTTTCCTTCAGAAGTAATTCGAAAATCATTCGAGAACTGTAGAATATGTCTTACAATGATGATTATCCTATTCTACTCTTTTTCTATTTACTTGATTAATTAACGATTTTCGCCTGGTATTTCCACTATGATATTTAATTCTTCACACAACGTTTAAGTTGATATTAAGATGATGTTAAATTTTAAATCATTTTGTAGTCGAAAATTATTTTTGCAGCACTATTATGGAATTGATAATTTTCTGGTGTTATTTCTAATATAATGTTTTAATTAGAGGAAATTCCACCCACCTCCAAATTCTTCACCAATTTTATCTCTCCATACTTACCAATAATTACTTGAATGGTGGATCATCATCTTCCTACCATTTTATATATTTAAGATATACTCAGACACAAATTATGAACCCGAATGATATTCCATCTCTCTTCATATGCGGTTTCTTCATTTTTACGGCTCATTTTGACTAATTTACAAATATCACAGGTTCTAAAGGAGTGAATAAAGGATACAATACTACTCTGATATTAACAAGATTCTTAGATTATTATCACATATTTTAGAAAAACCATTTATACGTATAAAGATAAACATTACAAGAAAAACTGAGCAACGTATGTTTCATACGCACTACCTCAAGTTCCCTTCGCTAACCTGCCTCTTTCAGACAGTTGTCTTCAGAAAAATATTATGAAGGAGAATGTGGTCTGTTCTGCAGAACAAATATAGAAAAAACAGTTTGTCCAATACAGAAGATCTTAAGCCTGCTCTTGTACGAAGTTTGAATTTGGTCTTGCGATTGGTGAAATCCATACTATAAAATGTGGAATAATCATATCAATAATCATATCAAAGAGAAACCATACACGTTCTTAAATGACGTAATATTTTTTTTTAAACTGAGAGTATGATGACTTTTTGTGAGTCCAAAAAACTCTCCTTTCTTTGTAAATCTCACGAGATATACAACATCTAGAGTTTTTCTAATAGGGGGAATACAAAATAGGTTTTGTTATAATTATGTTATCTGTATACTTCTCTAAAACCCAATTCTTATTTTATATATATATATATATATATATATATATATATATATATATATATATATATATATATATATATTTGTCATTGTTTCGTAAGTGCATGACCACAGTATTCATTAACTGCAGATGCACTCTCCCTAGGTCGCGGAAAACTGAGAAGAAATATGCATATAAATATAGGTAAGCAGTTTAAATTACTTGCTTAAGATTATGATTTTTATTGCCGCTTGAAAGAATAAATGGTTAGCACTATCCTTAGAAAGAATTACTGTAAAGATAGGGTAACGGAAATCATATTGGATGGAAAACACTTCATGTTAGTGAATTACGTACAAAAAGATAATAGAGTAAATACATTCGTTTTCCGAAGTTAATATCGGATACATGCACACGTTCCAACGTGTCTGCAAACTTGGCGTATTAATATGAAATCATATCAGAATTCGTAAGCTTCATTAAATGCGCTTTTCATCTACCAGGTTACAACCCGTAACCGAGAAGGCACTGAATGTATTGGCAAAATAACGGAATTTTTGATGTGATATGAAGGTAGGTAGGAAACAGTTGAGTCAATATTTTGTTCTGGACTGAGACAAACACAATTTAAAGTTTGAAACTTGATAGCATCACTTTTGTTGGTTTTTAATACTTCTATTCTTAATGAAGATTCAAAGCCTAAAACGTATTTACGAAATATTTATGACCTTATTCTATATTTCTGAACCTATATTTATGTTTCATGCTAAAACTTCCTGCTTTAGTTTTGTTGTTTCTTAATATAATAATTTGGCACATGACAGAACATATTGTTGACAAAAATATAATATTAACATGTTGCTTTATACAGAACGTACTGTCTCGTCTCTTTTCTCTCGTTTACGTAATATTTTAGTTATCTAAAGATGGGATATCTAAATATTCCAAATGTATCGAAGTATGGGGTATACAAATTGCGTAAGAAAAAATGTTTCTATTATTTCCGTAGGTAATGGAGTAATAATGTATTAATAATTTATCAATATAAATAATTCATCTGTTGTAGCCGTTTACGAGCATGACCTGCTATTACTACTAAAACGTAAAAAAAGCGCCACCTTGAGATAATAGGGTGGGAGTCGTCTTTATTCTACTTTTTGCCAGAGGGCCAAAAAAGTCACCTTTTCTCAGCGTACTTTTGTTACCAAAGAAATTGTCAAAAATTGAAGTTAATACATGCTATAATGTTTTTAAGATTAATAATGTGGAGATTCCAACATTACTTTTTGCCGACGAACAGCTTATCATAGGAAAATCTGAATATAAAATTCAAATAGCAGACCACAAGTTAAGACAGGTTGTTAATGAGTATGGTATGAAAATCTCACCACGTAAAACAAAAGTGATGGCATTTAAAGGACTTGAACCTTTAAGAGCAAAGATAGTTATATATGACCAAATAATTTAACAAGTTCATGAATTTAAATATCTTGGATATCATTTTAATTATATAAAATCAAGGGATATGGAAATAAAGCTGAACAACTTCACGTATTTCTGGAACGTTACAGCGAACTCTACAGCATAATGCGCAAAAACAAACTCTTCTCAGATTTTTAAAATTATTGCTTTGCCATTACTACTTTATGGAAGTGAGAGCTGGACATTAACATCAGATCAGCTGCGCCGAATTGAATCTGCAGAAATGAGATTTCTTCGTTTTGTGGCAGGATATTCACTATTAGGCCACAAAAAAAGTGTAGATATCAGAGAAGAACTAAATATTGAGCCTGTTATAGATACCATAAAGAAATATCGAGAAAACTGAAAAGGTCATGTCCTGAGAAAGGTCATGTCCTGAAAACATAGAATAAGTAAAATTATTCATCAATATGTACCTAAAGGAAAAGAAGTATAGGACGTCCCTTGAAGAGACGGCATGAACAATTTTGAGACGGAACAGACCAAGAGGTCTAATCCTTGCTGTCGATGACATGCTGTTAATTTTGTTATTTTGACTTTTGTAGATAATTTCCATAAAGCGTATGTGTGTCGAGATATAAACGAAAACCCGAAAAATGTGCGAAATTTTTAGTTTCTTTTTGTGATGTTGACAATTCCGGAGATGACAAACCTCATTTTCGAATTTAGCACCCCAAAAACATACAGAACCGGTGAGAAAAACTTCTGGAATATTTTTCTTCAATGGGGTCTCTTTAGGCACGAAGTGACTGGACAAATACCCATGTAAACTGGCTTGGAAATTCAAAGAGATCGTATTGCAATTGTTGACATTGGTCTAAAGTCCTGATGATGTCCGCCAATAATTCTTCAGAAATAAGTTTTGAATATGCAATATTACATGAAACAACTAGTACAGATGAACGAAGATCAAGTTATTTTGATTGATCGCTTTTCTAAGAGGCATTACTATGTATAAGTTGTAACCAAAATAATGAAAATATTCCAGTGTGACACATTTTTATTAACTTTTATTACAATCAATATGCTTTGTTTATATCTGCATTACTTATCTATATCCTTGAAGTCTTTTCAAATTTCCATTCTTACATTCGATAATCCTACATTTTTTGTCACGCTCCACAATGCCGACAATGCCGACGCGCATGGGAATTGTAATTTTAAACTCTTAAAGTTTACGGATTTCATTTGAAGTGATTGGAGGAACAGGAATATCTTATAATCTTGTTCCCTTGTCAATTCACAAAAACGTACATCTCTTCAGCTCCTCCGTCACAAAAAATATTGAAGTGGAATATAAGGCGGTCACTTTATTTGCCACTTTCTTTCAAATTGAATGATTGTACACATAAAAAAATGGACTGGCATATTGCAGGACCATGAGATATAAAATCAGTCTCTTGAAACTGACTCGTCGATTTTTTCTGAGTTATAATTCTTCAAAAGATGTGGATGTTAATTGTGAATTTAATTATAACAACTCGATTTGAAAAATCGTTGACTTAACTATTTCATGCTTACTTCTTACCTTATTCTTCATTCCTTCAACTTCATACCTTACTTCTCAGAAATACCAAACTTCCAAAAACGTTCCTCAGTAGGAGGCTTTATCAGAATTGTCCATAACGTGTTAATTGCAGATTACCTACAGACCAGTGTAATTAATGTAAACCTACCATTTTCCCCCAATATTAATAAAAATGATTCCCCACTCATTAAGTCATACAATCTTTTTTCTTACTTATTTTATTTTCCAACGAGATTTTCTCACGTGGCTAAGAAAATAGAAAAGAGCAAAAATGAAAAGAAGAGAGAAAGGAATTGGGCAGTACCTTGACTGGCTGATTAGAATAGATTGAGGAAGGAAATAGAAATGTGGAGAACCTAGTGTTAGTATGGAGTAGCATTTGCATTGAGATTGTTCATTGAAATCTATTAAATCCGTATTTTTGAATAGTTTGAAAATTCTTGCTTTACTACCTTCTCACTTTTCTATTTCCTCCCTCAACTTTCCGTATTCAGTCACAACGCTGCCTAGTACTATAAAAGATGACGCGAGAATTGGGTTACACGTATTTATGAGCTGGGTTAATGTTTAATCTATGATACTCGAGTCTGTCCAATTTCTATAGATTTCACATGATTCAAATTTTGTATTTCATCTACTATTTGTATTATTTTGCTTCATTTCATTGTTAATTAAATTTAATTCCATAATTTTCAACCCTGTAGTGCCACTAAAGATGGAATTAGATTCCCGAAATACGTGTCTGGTTAATATTATTAATAATACAAGGTCTGTCCCAAAAGTAAGTTGAATAAGTCCAAGAAAAAATATTTATTGCAGATAAATATACAAGTAACTAAAATTCTTCAAAGTAGCTTCCTTCCGCGTCGGAACACCTGCGCCAGCATTTTTCCCAGTCGCTGAACGCACCCTGGAAGGCGTCGACGGAGACCTCCTTCAAGGACCTCGTCGTTGCTTCTTTGACAGCTTCCAAAGTCCCAAAATGGTGGCCCTTGAGTTCCTTCTTGATCCTCGGGAACAAAAAGAAGTCCAGTGGTGCCAAGTCGGAGCTGTACGGCGGCTGGGGCAATGTTGCCACACCGCGTTTCGCTAAGTGCTCTCTAATAGTGAAGGAGGTGTGCGACGGCGCGTTGTCATGGTGAAGACGCCAAGTGCTGGCGATCACCTTCCTGACGCGTTTCACTCTGCTTTGGAGCCTTTTCAGGACTTTTATGGATATAACACTCATCTGCCAGCATTCTAACACTCAGGCGTCGATTAGAGTTCAGCATGTCCCTCACTTTCTTCACATTTTGATCGGAATGTGACGGTGACGGGCGTCCAGAGCGGTCTTCATCCTCGGCGTCCTCTCTGCCCTCTCGAAACATCTTGTGCCAGCGGTAAACCATATTGTTGGACATGGTGCTATCGCCATAAACTTCCCTTAGCATGGCAACGGTCTCAGCGCCCGTTTCCTTGAGCGCAACACACATTTTTATTGCGTAACGCTGGTTCTTGAAACGTGGCATCTTAAAATTCCGACGCGTCACTAACACAAGGGTTCAAACTAGCAGCGATGCGCACTGTGGAAGAGCGTGCAGACAACTGATGTGTTTGTCCTTGGCTTCCCTAAACCCCACACAACTATTCACGTCACTTAGCGCGCCTTGCTAGTGGCTTGCTTCGGCGGTGCAAGATCATTCAACTTACTTTTGGGACAGACCTTGTAATGTCTGGTTGTTAGTATTAATATTATATATATATATATATATATATATATATATATATATATTCTTTTAAACTTTGTAGTTGATATTTCTTAAATCCTAAACCATTTTACATTCTTTTTAAATCTAATAATCGTCGTAGGATTCTGAAAGATAGGTACTACAGAAAGATATTTGAATCTCAGATCGTTTTATTTAAAAATGAAAATTTCCCTACACCAGTTCGGTAATTGGTTCTCTGTTTTATAATTGTCATAATTTGCCTACGTATGCCATCTTTTTCAATCGGCTTCGAGTTTTATCCTGTGTTTGCGTTTCCCCAAACAAACTCTGACCAGTAACTCAGTGTTTTCGGCCTTGGTCTAATGTTTACCATCCGTGTGTAGAATTGATGTCCAAATATTTAATATTTTGCCTACGACGAACTTTGTCATTATTTCTGAACGTGACCAATACTTTCGATTATCGGACTGTTATGGGGGTACCAATAACTCGCGGCGCACTTAGTCCTTAGCATGAAATTGCCTAACTAATGGCCTGCAAGCAAATCCTTGAGCCTTCCATTGCCTCGTCTTAAATGTTTCATTAGAAGCTGATTTCTAAGTTACTTTACTAATCATAATGATCTCTAGGTTCAAACAATTAATCTGATGGCTGTATCACCGTATTTAAATCGCATGTCAATGCCATTCCGGCACCCTGAGGACAGCAATAAGGTGGGGTTGGGAAATCAAGGGTGGACTTCAAAATAGGTTAGAAATAGAAAATGTTATACAAGTAATAACAAACGCCGTATGTATTTAGAAATATATTACAATAATTTTCTGCAAGTTTTTGTTTACTTACTTAAATGTATTCTTGGATAAGGCAAGAGGAAATATATTTTAAACATTTTCTGTTCTTGCTGTCGTTCCTGCAGTTCCTGCTGTAGAGACGCAGATGACCAATTTTTGAACTATGTATTTCCATGTTTATTATGTAACTAAAAGTGCACAACTAATCTCTACATTTACTAATATAAGAGTGCACCGTGTTTATGGACAGGTCTAGCGGTAAAAGGACGTCGGAGATTTCGCGAAGCGAATACGCTAGGCGGTTTCTTAACTAAGAGGCGAAAAAAACATAGCTGGGGACCCATATTCGACCCCGCCCTCCTATAGTTATGCGACTCATATGAGAAAACGATTGCATTTTGAATTCGTAGGCTTCCGAGGCGGATACACGGCTGTTGCGAATGAGCCGCGTTTCAGTCACTCGAGGTGACGTTTCGGCCATCGTGTTGTGGCCTTCGTCAGAGCTATACTGCTGGATGGTTGGTTGAGTCAGTTTCGACTTGAACGAAATAGATTTGCTTACAGCATAATTAATTTTCGTAATATTTTCTTGAGCTCATTTTAACAGTGAATCCATATCATACAGAATCTGCTTATTTTCCTACCTTACTATATTTCTGAAGAGAAAATAATCATATGCAGAGTTCCAGCGATATCATATTTACTGCAACGCTGTTGGGGAAGGCTATGAACATCAACGGGCCTACTACACTGTCCTGCACCATACCTGATGTTATCCTTGTGACACCTGAATAAGTTTTTCACCCCCCCTGACATACTGTGCATGGCCTTTTAGAAATTAATGGAACTAATTAATTATTGGTTTATCTATTACCCGATAACGGCACATTTTTGTTCGAATATCATAAAAAGGTTTTTTGAAGACTGCAACAATGTTCTGTATTCTCCCATTCTTATCAGCTGAATCCGAAATGTCTTTTCTTTTTTAGTCAATAAATGGGTCTCACAAGAGTACCTCGTTCACTAAGAGTGTCACTGTTGTTGATGCGACTTAAAATAAACGAAAAAAAAGAATGCCCTTTCTGAAAACCCTGATGTGTATCACATACCCAGCACGTTCTGTATCATTCCTGAATAATGGAACGCACCCAACTGCTATGCATACTACGAATGTTAAAGTCGACTGAACAATAATTTACCACTTGGAATTTATCTTTCCATTTCTAGACTGGTACTATAACCACTTCTTTTCATTTCCACATCGTACAAAATCCTTTCAATATTGATGGACATATGAAATATACCTGTACTAAGTCATGATTTAATCCTCTAATTTTATTATTTCCCAAATTTAGTTTTAAATAAATTAAAATGTGTAATATCTAGACGTCTAGATTTAGAATTGATTAGATATTGAACGGAGTTCTGTATTTTCTGGAACAAACTGGGAGTGAACGAAAGGGGGTTCGGCATTGATTTCTTCAAACATATGTATACGTAAGCTTTTTTGTTTCTTTTTTTCTTCAAACATACCCATTACCGGTTTGAAAAGGCTTGCAAGGCAGATTATTCCAATTTTTATCATCTCTAAATACTTCCCCTTCCTACATCCGGAATTACATTAATATTTTTGTTACGTAACAATTTAAACATATGGCCAGAATTTGCTTCAAATCATCTTTTCTAATTCTGCTTAGGAGCTTAATTAAAATAAACGTCGGATAGATTAGTATGTACTCGGATTCTGACGGCAGGTTTTCCCCCTTCAGGTTTTTTTCCTGAGACGTACCTTATGGTCTCTTTTCCGCGGCTTTGATGCGATGGAGAGACCATTTGGGGTGAATACCAGAATTCGAAAGATTAGAACGCGAAAGGATGTAAGTATTGTAATGGCTTAAAGGCCTTCGGCCTAGCCACATAGGATCAAGTAAGCTAATTTGTTTGTAATTATTACCTATTAAATAAAATAAATAATTTCTCCTGGAACAATTTATATATTTAATATTATAATAAAATGTAATAAAATATTTAACACAACATATAAAATTATATTAAATAATATATAGTTATTTTAAAGTACTTACGTCAGCGTTTACCGCGACAAATTAGGTGCTCATAATCCGTAACACAATGTCTATAATTGATAGTGACTTCGGGCGCGTCAACTTCTAGGGTTATTTATCACATAAGTGTGGTGTATGTTTTTGCTCGGGAAGGAGTATGGTCTGCCCTGCTGCATAACGAGATCCGTCGCCGACCTACCGTCTGTTTTCCCCAAACAGGTATCACCCACCAGCGGGACACCGTTGTCGGGTGCTCTATGCTCCCGACCGGTCTCTCGGCATGTGTGGTAGTGTAGTGCGTATTAGTTTAAGTGTGTGTAAAGGATGAGGTTAGGACAAGGAAGAGGTAGGAAAGAGCGCGCGCGGTCCGTGACCCATTTTTTACGGTACTGCTCCGGCATTCGCCTAATGTTAATCGGAAAAATCACGGAAAACTACAGATCAGAAGAGCCAGCATCAAGAATTCTTTCCCAGACAGTGACTGAACTCGACCTAGCTGACAACCTAGAGTCGGAAATCCTGCCACCGACGGGACTCGAACCTTGGACCTCCCGGTCAGAGGGACTGCACTGTCATCACTTGATGCCCTGATCCATCTCTCCGGGTCACAACGTATACGTAGTTCATCACTCAGAACCCCCTAAGAACATTTATAATCACAAAAATCATCAGTAGAAACCAGTGGAAAATTAGACATTACATTGACCACATCAATACGTTTGGAGAACTGTGTCTGTCTATTCAATTGTATAGGTCTCTATAAAGAAATTCACGTAGTCTATGCATATTTTGTGGCAATGTTTTAGAAAACATATTTGATAAATACAATTTGTGGAATACAAACATGTTGATCTTTGGGTAGCAATAATGTTAAGACGAATATTAGATAATGGTTCAAGTATTTTAGATGAATTATCGCAAAATTGATTACACCATTAAAAATGGAATAGAAGATAATTGACCTCAACATTGTGATAAAGAAATTCGTGAGTTGCTTTTTTCATTAAATCGAATGGAAGTTTGGCAGGTGTTTGGTGATTATCACTAGCGACAAAACTCAACGGTCAGTAACAAATAAGATATTACAGTACCTTAAACTTCTCGAAAGACACAGTGTCATAATTAAAAAAACACGATTTTACAGTAAATTATTCCAATACATTAGGATATTGCGGCAATATTATTGAACCAAAGACCTACATTTACAAACATTTTATAATCACAATATTGAATACTAATAGTGATTTTTTCTTTGGATAAGAATAAAAGTATTGTGTATATAGGAATAATTTTTTTCTCACAAAATAGAATCACCTTAGGTGACAGGTGTATGGAGCAGGCTGTGGCTATTTTACAATTTTGTTAGCAACACTAAAATCTGTATTTCATTTACATTCCAAATACGATTTCTATACTTCGAGAGCGAAAATGTCTTGTTTTCAAATATTGTTAAACTATCTTTGTTGGTACTTATATTAATAATTCAAATTTTTATGTTTAAAAGGTGGGGAAAGATTCTGGTAACCAACAAAACGTGTCGAGATTGTATCTTTCCAATATACGTCCCCTTTACAGTTTTTACAGCTATTGCACAAAATAAATCAAATCAAATATAGCAATTTAAAAATATTTTCTCAGAAGGACTCCAAATGTTTTTCTTTTTTTCTCACGTAGAGTAAAGAAGGCGTATGAAATGTGCAGTTCCCATTTTCCACGAAATGTGTTTTTCAAAATTTTAAATGCAAAAAATTAACATCGAAAAATGACAATATTGATATTAAAGATATTTTTCACAGTAAATTCTGTTCTAGTAATGAAATCTTTAAGTAAGGTCATATACAATATTTTTCAAAATACGAGTGGCATTGGCGTAATTTTTACTTCAAGTTAAAGCAATATTTTTCTCAAAAAATGTTCCTATTTTTTTCTTTAACTTTTTCCCGAGTAGAGAAAAGGACGCTGAAAAAATGTTGCGGTACCATTTTTGATGAACTTTGAAAATTGCAGAAGTTACAAATAATGCGAGAGAAATTGTGCTCCTCTAGTTATACGAAGGTTGCCTTTTATGTTTCAGTATTTGGCAACCCTGGTGTCGCAATCTGGCAACTGACAGCTCTATCGTGAAGTTGGATGTTTTGAGGTTATACGTACTCAGAACGTTTCGACATACGAGCGTTATTTGTGTTGTTTGCAGTAACTTAAAAGATTCATCTTGGCCTAAAAATGGAATTAAATCGTGAACATTTTCGTGCGATTATTTTTACAACTTTCGACGTGGATTAACTCAGCAACAGTGCATGGATGAACTTAATTCAATTTTTGGCGATGAAGCTCCGTCAAGGACCAGTGTTTATCGATGGTATGGTGAATTCAATCGTGGTCGTAGTTCACTCCAAGACGAATTTCGTGAAGGTCGTCCAAAATCAGTTGTTGTTCCGAAAACCATTGATGCTGTGCGTGAACTGATATTGCAACATCGTCATGTGACCTATCGTGAGATTGAGACAACCTTAGGCATTAATGGGACCCGCATACATTCAATATTGCATGAACATTTGACGGTCAAAAAAATTTGTTCGCGTTGGATCCCACACAATTTGTCAGTCGCTCAAAAAAAAAGGCTCGTGTCGATTGGTCGAAAGAAATGCTCAAAAAATACGATCGCGGTGCTTCGAAACACGTCTATGACATCGTGACAGGTGGAATCGTGGATTTACGCGTATGAGCCCGGAAGTAAACAGCAGTCGACTGTATGGGTGTTTCAAGATGAGCAAAATCCAACAAAAGTTGTTCGCGCACGAAGCACTTTCAAAAAGATGGTCGCCTGTTTTTTTCGGAAAACTGGACATGTCGCAACCGTTCCTCTAGAACAACGCAGAACAGTCAATTCTGAGTGGTACGCAACGATTTGTTTACCAGCTGTCTTCCAAGAAATCAGGAAAACTAACAACCGAAGACGGATAACTTTTCACCACGACAATGCGAGCTCTCACACATCGGCTCAAACAACTGCATTTTTGAACACCCAAAATATCGACTTCATGAGTCATCCGCCGTATATTCCTGGCTTGGCACCAAATGACTTCTTCTTATTCCCGTACCTAAAAAACAAACTGAGAGGTCAACGTTTTTCGAGACCTAAAGAAGCGGTTGTTACGTTCGGAATGCATGTTTTGGAGATACCTCAATCAGTGTGGCAAAAGTGCTTTGACAATTGGTTCAAACGCATGCAAAAGTGTATAGATCTTCATAAGGAATATTTTGAAAAACAATAAAGTGATTTTCGATGGTTAATATTTGTTTTTGTTCTCTAATTCTGAAATATAAAAGGCAACCCTCGTATGTAGTAGTTATGTTGAAGTTCCTTGAGTTATAATCTTCAGTAGATAAATTATTTCGTGTGTCCGTGCCCGCAAACGGCTTTGGTCATTAGTCCCGTAGAGTAGTGCATATTTTATCACACGATATGACAGAGTTCTTTCTCAGCTGGATGGCGAGATCCGGCGGCGACCTACAAATCAGCTTGAAAGGTTTTCCCCGACCAGATATCTCCCACCAGCTAGGCTCCATCCCAGAGGGTTCAAGCTCTAAGCTTCTCGTTGGTCTTCCGACGTGTGTGTTCGTGAAGTAGCATTTTTTATCAAAATGTATAAAAAACTAGCTCTCACTTAGACAAATTAGTGTAACCTCCTCTCAGAGACAACTACTCGAATATGCAAAGAAATGTATATAATTATAAGAAAATATATTGAAAATAGGTCATTAGATTATTAATTGATAGTAATTGTTGCAAAAGTAGAGCAAAGGTTTCTTGAATAGTTCACATTCCTTGATGAGCTCTCATTACAATTAGCGATACTGGTTCGCACATTAGGAGCATGTTTCTGTTTTCTTCAAGAAATCAATAAGAGCACCAAAATCAATAACAGTTTAGAATTAATTAATAATAACTGTTGTACAATTACAGCAATTGGAAAGATTAATTAAAACCATCGTCGAAGTAGCTACTACGACGACCATGATTCGGTTGGAGTTAGAGATATGTGTTCATACGATAGAAATATTTGATTTCGTTATTTAAAGCCAAAAGCAAGAAATCAAAAGTCAGTTTAGAGTAGTTTATTTGCGTATTTACTGATAGTAACTGTAACACAACCACATCAGATTTTTTGAATAGTTTAGCTTCCATTTTCGTTTGAATTTGACTTCTCTTTTCGAACCTTACGAAAATACTTTTCTATTTCTTCAAGCATGCTGTTGGAGCATAAAGTGTAATGTTCCTCTCCTGTCCTTCGGCTCGACAGACGTGGCCGACCAGCGTTGGCCTAGCCTCTTGGCCATGAGATAAGGGGTTCGTGTGGTTAGCACGAAGTCATCTCTCCATCGTATATACGGGTCTTCATAACCTTAGAGTGGGCTTTCTCATCGTCACTCAGCAATAGAAACTGAGACATTTGTAGGGAACGCGCACAGTTATAATTTTGCCACGGCCGGGAATCAAACCCGGTGTTGAGCCATGCAAAGCGAGAACGCTAATCAACAAGCCACCGAGGACTTAAGAAATAATGTGGGTATGTATGCACTTGGCGCGACAGCCCATGAACGAGCTCAGGCCTACCGGCGACGTCCCTGCCTCGTGGCCATGAGTTCAGGGGGTACGTGTGGTTAGCACGTAGTCATCCCCACGCCGTATTCCGGTCTTCTCAAATTGAGAAGTGAATTTGCTCATCGTTACACAGCAACATATACCGGCACATTGCACGGAAAACGCACACTATAGTCTTGGCTCGACCGGGAATCGAACCCGGGACCGCGTAGTGGAAAGCGAGCACGCTGACTAAGAGGTAGCCACGAGCCTAAAACGTAAAGTTAAGGTAGTTAATTAGTAATTCTTAAAAAAAAAGAGTTTGAAATTTATTGGATAGTTCATTTTTATAACAATTTTTCCATTGAATTTAGTATGTTCCAACGCTGGGATAATTTTAAATTTTAACAGGTACGCTCTAAAAGCACAAAAATATATGCTATTCATTGAAGTATTAATTGTTATTAATTGTTTATTACGTAGATTGATGTTTTTTGGTTAGTTTGTCTTTTATTACGAGCTTTCATTTCAAGTCTGTCAGACGCTTTAGAAGTTTTTTTCCATATTTTGTACAAAATTCGTAAAATTTCGAAAACTAGTATTTACGTAATTCATTAGAGAATTAATTGCTAGTAATTTTTGCAGAAGTAGATTGAAGTTTGTTAGATAGATTAGTTTCCTCGGTGGGTTTTCCATTGATTTATGTATGTGCGTTCCGACTCGGTTAAAACTTATTTTTTTTTTTACATGCACACTGTAAAAGAAAAAAAATAGTGTTATTGCACTTCTTTCGAGAAAAAATTACAATAAATAATGCACTAGTAGATAAAAGTGTCTAAGACGATTTTGCGTTGGAAATACGAATGTTCGTTCCGATGCAAAGAGATATTGTTTAAAATCTTAGTAGCAAAAAAGTGTTAATGTCATACATTAGAATAATTATTGGCGGATAATTTTTGTACGTGAAAATCGAAGTTCTTGAGATAGTTTGTCTTCTATGTATTCCAAGTGTTTTGGTTATAGCTCACGAAGTATACATTTTGTTTTAAAACTTGATTTGTAACTGTTATTTTCTCACACATTTAATTAATTTATATAAAGTTTCAATCATTATTATAGATAACACACATCCTTTCATTTTCTTTATTATGATTTATATGGGTTTGTAATAAAGAAATGTAAAGGACGTATGTTGTCTATAATAACTATTGAAGCATTTAACAAATTAATTAAAGAGTATAAATTTTGTTGAATAGTTTTCTTAGACCACGATTTCTCCTTTGCATTAGTGAGGTTTGGCAATTACAAGAAGTAGTCGTTTGTTATTTTATTTAACTGCAATTATGATTTGGTATTAAGGAAAATACCTATTGTTCAGATTAGTTTATGTGGATTTACGTACTTGAAAACGTATTGATTTTACTATAATGCGATAATGTTGGATTTTGTGAGAGATAATGCCGGAAATTAAATAGTAACTAGTGGTGCTACAACACCACATACTTTCTGGCATTATTTCATAATTTGCAATTTTTGATAGTTCAGAGAGTTCAACGAAAGTGAGACCCAGGCTATTTTTTAAGTCTTCCCTTCTTTTCTCCTGGAAAAATTTAGAGAAATAAATTGAAGTTTTTGAGGAAAACAGTAAATTATTTTTGAAAAAATGCCTATTATTTGTACCAAATTACACTAATATATTCATATTTTCCAAAAATTGAACATGAACGTATTTAAAGATCCGCCTTTTAGGAACAGATTCAATTAACGAAAAAATCTATCTTCTATATTATACTTGTAGGAAGACGCATAAAACGAATTGCACTTTAGCAATTTTCAAAAATGTGAGATTTCAACCAACCTGAGACCTGCAACATTCTGTTTAGCGTTCTTCACGCTATCAGAAGACAAAGTTCAATAAAAAAATAGTTTAATTTTTGAGAAAATTTTGAAAATGTTTTTGAGACCTAATATACAATAACCTCAAAATCATAATATCCGTTTAAAACTCCCAAAGCCTTAAGTTCATTCAGATAGATGGGATAATATCAATTTTGAAGAAATTCGGCTGAAAGGTTTAGGGGCTAGCGTTGACCACAGACGGACAGACACAAACGTTTTCAACGTCAAACGGTTTCAAACGTCATCAATCGATCTTTGGGTATTAAGGACCTACAAAAATGAATTTTGGCTACATCCCTTGTTAAAAGAATTTTTCTATATTTAGCGGCAGGATGTATCCATTTTTTCGTTACCAGGGCTTGCCAATATGAGTTTTTCTGCCCCAAATTCGCTCTTTTCCGAAGCACGATTACAGAACTTTCTCTTGTTACGTAGTTACTTCATAAAGGCGGGAGAGTAAACAATAATGTTTTTCTTAAGAATAATATAACGTGATGACAGGTGGGTAAGGAGAAAAAATTGGGGTATAGTTTTGCATCCACTGGTGGTGCGCCATCCTGTGACTAGAATAAATGTTTTTTCAACATTCGGTAATATACCAAGATTAAAAGTATAAAACAGACATTGAAAGACTAAATTCCATGTACAAAATGTTATGTAATATAAAAATGGTGTACCGCTATTGCGGTGTTATTTATAATAAATAAATCAGTAACAAGATAAATATAAAATAAAAATTTAATTAGAATTTTAGAACTTTTTTCTTTGGTAGCTTGTCTTAAATTATTCAGAATTTAGTCGTAAGGCAAAAAAGTTTATTCCGGAATAGACAAACATAAAGAAATCTGTTGGCAGCAGAAATTTTAAAATCACCGTAACCAAGTTACAAACTGCATTCAAGTTCTATTTGTGTAGAAATTTTCTCTACTTTCAGATAAGAGAAATAGGATGAAATAATGGTCATGCAATTACTTATTGATTTTAAGTATGGTGAAGAGTAAACCAAAATATGTGCAATCATCAAATAAGGTGAGACATTTTATTCCGATCATTCGAAAAAATAAGATTAGATAAAAAAGAAATCTTATCTCCCATGACAAAAAAATCAATGGCCATTACACAAAGATACGGCAAGTCGCAAGTGTCGAACTCCATGCGCGTTTATCCGAACAAATAATGATTACAGGTGTTTGACGTACACATTCCATGACTACCGTATAAACGAATATGGAACAATGTGACACACTGTGTATTCTAGAACCATTGCATCACGAGATAGCACGTTCCACCTGGTTTATTCTTTCAAGGTTCCTAAATGTCCACAAGGACTATACTGCCACATAGAAGAAACTAATGAACAATATCATTCCACTTACCTCGTTGCACAATAGTAGAAGAATAGAATGAAATTTAGAATATCATGGAAAATAAAAGAAATGGTAAAATACTTTAATAAATATATCAACTACAATAACTGACTTCAGAAAAGATTTTGAATGTTTCATTGCTAATGATCACCATAGTAGAAACCCGTGTTTAATGCTTTAGATGATCACGTGTAACAGTATGTATACTATATTAACATATTGCGCACCAATCAACTATACTGCCTAAGGAAATGTAGTAAATATAACAAATTAGTACAATTAATAGTTTTGTTTATTGTGGCTCAGTATTCACTTATGTTTGAGAAAATACACATACACACCAAGTATGGGAATATTTCTGAGCATTTCGGATTATTTAAAAACAACCCAAATTAATAAGAAACTCCTATTCTTTGTGAATCGAACAATTATTTTAAATTTCAAGTGTTCAATTTAGGCATTTCGGTAAGTGCGTACTTACGTGCGTACTACTTTGAAAATCGTTTCCAAATATGTTGAGAATAATGAAATTTGGAAAAAATAGATCTTTGAGATAACTTACATTACCTATTCCACTGAGAACTGCGAGTTTATTGTTTCCAAAATTACGGATTTGATGTTTTCTTGACATTCAACTATCTAAATTCCAAATAGATAAATATTATTCATAATATTGCTATGTAAAGTAATAGTCAATGATTTAATATAAATTAATCGTTATGTGAACTTTTGAAACATGAAGCACTTGCTAAATCACAACGAAATAATATTGAATGCTTAGTTATGATAATTAACGCAATATTACTAAAAGTGACATGAGAAATTGTGAGAGAAACAAAAAGAAGACGTGAAAAGTATAAATGAAACTAGAAGTATAAACGAAATTAGAAAATAAATTACACTAACGTAATCACACGAATATATTCATCAACTAAGGGCCAATGTGAGAGGAGCCCTGCGAAAATCTAGAAATAAAGGAAAATTTGTCAGCGTGATGCAAAGCACGACGCACTCGTAAATTTGCACGAAGTGTAAACCCCAAAGAGAATTATGTCCCGGGAAACCTTAGAACAGACAGGAGCGATCGAAGAACAAACATCAGAGGTCACGTTTCAAGCGGAGCCATAGAAAAACGGTCACATGCGATTAATGGGACTCGACACACGCCGAATTTCATAGAGTTAGATTCGAGGCGCGCCGATAACATTTGCATTAAAGTTGCAATTACGCAGTCCTCGCCGGCTAATGAATCCGTGATGGGCAAAACGATATGCAACAGTCTTCCCACCACTGCTGGTTCGACGCCCGCCTCCAACGAGGACTGCTGCAGACGATCTGCACATTTCCCTCCGCTGTGGCCGACCTCCTATTTATCCTCGAGGTACTATCTACAGAACTCGGACGCTTTCTTGCTTTGAGCTTTGGTTGTCACTCGGGGTCTATGTCACAAATCGAGTTCACTAACTGTATTTAAGAGAGGTGCATAAGTTTCGCTTGGTCAGTGGTGGAGCAAAATAAAAATCATGAAGGAACACAACCATTAACAAAAATTCAGAAAATGAGTAAAGAAATGAAATAACACAAAACCCTAATCGTAAAATGTAAGTATTAAAAACTTCCATAACCAATACGTCTATAGACACTACGAGTAGTTCACGGTTGTTCAAATGCTGCAGTGGTCCGCAATTGGCTAGAACAGATCACATCCCATCGTCTCCTCTCCCCCTTCAGCGAGTTGGCTCAACAAGTCGTGGGTCAAACCTGAGGCATACAGATAAGGGATAAGGGGGCATATTAATATGTATTCAAGATATCTACATGAAATTGAATGATAGACAAATAAATATTAAATTCTGTAACAAAAAGTTTTTGTGTGATTCAGTTATTTTCAAAAGGAACAAAATGTATTAAGACCTAAACGGAACTGTTTTGGGTTACGTATTTTGTGAATAATATGATTGAAATATTTTAGTTTTATAACTGAATTTAAAATAAGCTTATATCTGAATCCATTTAAAAAAATTATTAACATAATTTCAAAACATACTTTACTAATATTGAGTTTCCGGGTGCGTCATCTACATTGGTTCTTAGTTACGAAAGTATAGTGTATGTTATGTGCCGGAAAGTGGGGGCACTTTCTTCCCAAAATTAAGAAGTTTGTTGGAATATTAATTAATATGATTATGTGTCCTTTTATTTAACGCTAAAAAAGTAAAATCTGCATGTGACGTTTGAAGAAAAAAAAGAGTATTAACCAGAAACTTTTACAAATAATTCCTTTGCGTGAATAAAGCAGTGCTTGGGCGTTTTTCGGCTAGACGGCCATGATGTATACAGAAGTCTGGTTGCAGCAAAAGGTGCTCTCATTAAGCTTCACCAAGGCAATAAATTAAAGCAATGTTAGTTTTTATATGTGTTCTGGCTAAAACAACCTGCTCATTGCCCCTCAATAAAAAGATGAATGAGTTACTATCTTTTATGAATACCTGTATGATTACTTTTTTAAATCATACATGTATTTTATTAAGTTTATGAATTTTATGTAAATTGTATCGACTGCGCCCATGACCTTTACGCCACTTATACCCTCCGTTCCTATAAGTATTAAAAATTGAACAATCTTTGAAGTGAACAAAAATACGGAGCACTTTGAATTAGCGTCTGCTTGGGCGTTTTGGATGCGTTGTGCGTCGAAGCAAAAGTCTGTAGAATGGATTGATCTCGGTTCTAGTTAACTAACAATGCTCTGTCGGGAAACTGACTTCGGCTGACAACTCGAAAGGAATTCTAAACGCTAGCTTACTGAGTTCTTTTCTTCAAGAAAGGGTGATCAGGGCAATTGACGTCGTTTCTTCTGTTTAGTCTAGGTTTGCAGATTACTTTTAGCCAGAAACCGCGAATTATTTTCCTTTCCCGTTGTATCATAATAATAGAACTAAAACTATCTTAATAAGCACATTCTTCCTCGATCAACATTAAGTGGGTACTCATTAAGTCCAAAACTGTGTTTTGGGTTAAATCAAGAAGATACTTCTATAAAATATATTTTCTCTTTTGTCTCTTTCTCTCTCTAAGCATTCTGTAGCCTGTGAAGAATCAAGAGGACTTCATTTAACACAAACGAGGGTAGGTGAATTACGTTATTGTGACGAGAAATAGCAGGATTGTGAGAAACGGGTCAAACTGTTGGTTGAAAGTTCCAAAACCCAGAGAGGGAAGGTTTGTAGGTTCAAGTTCCACGGTGTCAGTCGTAAATTTCATTTACACGTTACCACCAAACATAAGCTCCCTATACCTTATCTGGCGTTTCGGTACGCATTTCTGAGTTGGCAATGATACATCAGACATCGTATATCGAATATCTTAAAATATGAACCGGAAAAATAGGCTCGAACCGTGTTGATGATGGTAACATCTCATATACCACTAACTGACAATGAGAACAATTAATTCTTTACACCTACATAACTTTATCTATTCCTTGTTCATGCTAAAATATTTATTTCATATAAATTTATTGAAATCATTTAAGTATTATTGGCTGAAAATGTACAATGAGTATTTTCTGCTATTAAACCGAGCTAATTTATACCTCAGAGATATTCACGAATTCGAGCTCACTGAATTGCTTCCAAAGTTTACTTCGTAACATTGAAAACATAAAAAAAAAATTGTTTAGACGCGAAATGTTTCACAAGTAGGATGAAACTATATTGGTTTTTGGTTCCTCAGTGACATTTATAAGGTGTAAAAAGGTACTGAGATGTACAATAAAGGAAAGTCACACGATAAGGCGGTTGCATCAGCAAGCGGCGTCACATCTTGAGAGTAATCGGAAGGAAAACGCATTTACGTTCCTATCTGCCAATACTACAGAGACTGATTTGAGTTTAGATAGTTTTTGTACAACGAAAACCTGTAAATGAAAAATATATTTATTCTTGTTTCATAAAAATACTAAACTGTGTGTGACCGTTATCGCGCAACCTATTTTCCCCCTCTTCAATGCCTTCTGCACCGTGTTTCTTATTCCTCTTTCTTTGATCAATATTACATTAATAAAAAGATACTGTAAATTAAAAACTAATAATATCAGTTCACCATCAGAGTTACACGAGTATTTAAAACCAAAAGAAAAGAGATAAACGTATTATGTTCAAGACAAAATATTTTACACTTTGAAGTGATATGTCACAGAATTTAACGTTTTATGGAGTTATAATGTTATTTTTAGTTTGTTGTGTATATTACATATTTTATTCTGCATATATTTTGTGTACGTACAGATGTTTTAGAAATTATTAAACATTTTCTTCAAAAAAAGTTGAAAAGAATGGAGGAGTTAATATTTTATATTTTGCTCGACCTTTGAAATTCTAATTGTAAAGACAACACTGGAAGTATTACATAATAATACGCAAGGAAGGGTGCGATGAAACGCACATTTCAGAAGCCATTTAGTTATATACTGTCGCATCGTATACAGTGAACACAATTTATATATTGCGTTATTTAACTAGACAACATATATAAATGAACTCTTTGTTTTTGGTCCTTGTATCTGTGATGCACCAGCTATGACACTGAAGTAATTATGCATACTAGAATATGAGTTATGCTAAACTCGTGACAAGGAGACATCGACAAGTTACTTGACAGATGAACAAGTGAACATCGAACATACGCGTTTCGTCATGCAACGTTCATCGTTCGACAATCTAGGAATAATCGCTTTGCTTGTGTTTACCTGTAGCTCGTCATTACCCTTCAAACACTACGAACCTGTCAATAATTACGAGAGTTTCCGAATCGCAAGCAATTTCCGCGAGGCCTCCACCCTATGAGGAGTGTGCTCATGTTGAACCACATTGCCAATGTCGCTTGTTGCAAATGAACACAGAGGCGGTACTTAGTCTTCTTAAAATCATAGAACAGTGATTATACTTATTTCTAATGCGCTGATAACATAGTGCTAACGAATATATATGCAAGGTTAATAATGAAATCTGTAGAGTATGTTATGAAAATACCACTGACGTTTCGGTTACATTGTTAATTGAGCTTTTCAATTCATCTCAAATAATTCAAAATCATTAACAGTCGCGTATAATTCCTTACCGATACCCGGAGAACACCTCTGATAGGGGGGGTGTCAACGCCGTCCCCAGAATAAATTGTAAAATAACTGAAGGATAACTTTATATATTTAATAACTAAGGTATATGTCTTTAATAATATGTAACAATCACTTCATGCGAGTTTGTGATTTTTTTCAGTTGTTGAAATATGGCAAAGACATATACATTTTATACATTTTTTGTATTTGTGATCCTTTCCGCTGGGACACAGATGGCATTGAATTTTAAGAACTAGAACAGTATTTACAATGTTCATCCGTTTGTACAACTATTATCTACTTAGACAGTTATTAAAAAGAGATTGCATCATGTTTTTGAGCAGACCTGTTAAGACAACGCCGGAGATTCTACGAAGAAATAATACATGGTGACTGTTTTGATTTTTCAACTATTCCAAATATCCGATAAGCGTTGAAAGTCAAAGCTATCCCTCAGGCGTAGGTGAATACCCCATATCAGTTTGCGGCTGTTAATGAAATTTTAGATTAGCTGACTCCCGAGAGTGAAAAATAGCGGGCTAGAAAATCGCGACAATCTACTAATTTACCAGAGAATAGACACTAACAGTTCACGTATGTAAGGTAATTTATCCCTTAATTTAAAAAACTACTTAATGCAGAGAACACAATAGTTATTACACAAAATTTCTTTGCATTTTGCATCTACTTGTATCGATTTCTTTATTATGGTTACAAATAGGCCTCTTAATCTCGAAAAAATGTCACAGTT
Organism: Gryllus longicercus; assembly: GCA_038098605.1. Taxonomy (NCBI): domain Eukaryota; kingdom Metazoa; phylum Arthropoda; class Insecta; order Orthoptera; family Gryllidae; genus Gryllus; species Gryllus longicercus. Next base: position 2,807,819 of record JAZDUA010000001.1, read on the forward strand.
AAGTATTTACTATAAAGAAGTATTTAAACAATTAAAGACAAATTCAGTGATAAGGAACGCTCGACAAATAACAAGCTTCGACAAATAACAGAATGTAATAAAAATGACATTCATACGAGTAGGTAATTAAATGTCTGAAAAGTAGGAAATCATACAGGAGAGGGCACAGCACATCAATCCACAATTATTGCTCCCACGTTACTACGAAATAGTCACAATAACAGGCACGGACTTCACAAGGGTCTGACATGTGGAAACTTGTTATTAAGTATGTTCGATAAAGCAACTCCAAAGCTATTGACAGGATCGAATTATTGAAATAAAGAATAAGAGACAGAAGAATAAGATACGACGACTTTCATATGAATGCATATGTCATTGACTATGGACACCAAAACAAAACACCAACTAGTAGTGTTACAATAGCACATCGTTTCTCGCATTATTTCTAAATTTTGCAATTCTCAAAATTTCAGAGAGTTCAACGAAAATGAGACTTGGGACATTCTTTTACGAGTCCCTAGTATTATCCGTGGAAAAATATGAAGAAAAAATGAAGGGGTTTTTGAGAAAATTATTTGCATTAATTAGTTAGTTTCGGGAAGAAATTACGCAAAACTGTTGGGATTTCCAAAAATTACACACAACCTTCTTTAAATACCTGATTTTTTATAACAGATTTTGCTTAACACAAAAATCTTCATCTTCATCAGCGTAGTTTTAAAATGTTAACTTGTTGCATATTTTGAAAGTGCAGAGAATTTTCTGGAAAGAGGAAAAGCACCAGTTCTTTTATACATACGAGAAGGAATTATGAAGAGAAAATTTGAAGTTATAAAAGTAAAATTGTTTAAACTTTTTAAAACTTGTCGATATTTCACGCAAAATTACACGGAAATGACTAATATTATCGAACAATTATACATGATCGCATTTTAATATGTCTTTGAAAAACATATTTTATTTTAAAAAATCGTTACCATCACTATTCTAGCTGTAGGAAGACACCGAAAAATATTTGAAATTCTGCAATTTTCAAAAATTAGAGATTTTAACGGAATGAAACCTGTGACATTGTATTAAACGTCCTTTACGCTATCCGAAGACAAAGTTTTATCAAAATATTTGGAGCTTTTTTAGAACATTTTGAAATTTCTTTCTTACTTTATGTAAAGTACCACCAAAAATCAAAATATCCGCTTCGAACTAAAGTGGCTTTAAATTAACATACATCGGTCGATAAAATTCAATTTGGAGAAAATTGTCTGACAGTTTAGGCGCTAGTATTGACCGCTGACGGACAGACAAACATGTTTTTACATTCAATCCATTCTTGGGTATGAAGGATCTAGACAGCATGGATTCTGACTACAAAAGATGTTAGGGTAATTAATTTCCGAAATGTAGTGTCAAGAATATTTTTAATTTTTTCGTTACTAGAGACCGGCAATAAGTTTTTGTATCGAAAATTCGCCATTTTCCTGCGTACGATGTCAATACTTTCTCTTTTTACGAAGTAAAACGAGAATGGAAAAATTGTATGCTGTTTTTATTTGCTCTATATTAAGAAAAATAGTAACACGAACTAGAACGCATCTAAGATGTTCAGGGGAGAAAGTAAAATGTCCGGTAGGGTACAAAATAGATTCATCAAAAACCAGAAAAGATCAAGAATGATCAGTTTAGATTTTAGATTTAGATTTATTTAGTAAAAAACAGTAAAATCTATGTGACGTATGAGGGAGAAGATCATATGTTAATATTTCATCACGTGATTACCTCGGATGTGCTTAGTAAGAATTAACATCTGTGAAATCAACACAAATTGTCATTGTAAGTGCCAAAATTTGCATCGCTGTCTCAAAATCTATGTTTCGATTATTTACCATACAGAAGTTAACGTGGTATGTATAAAGCATTTCAGACTAATTACTGCAATATAAAATATTTTCCTACTGCTACGCAATTCTCAGAACGTTTCAACCAAATGCCTTGCTTGCGGCGAAATAAATACGTTGTGCCCATTCGAAATAATATGTTTGCTTTTTGACACGAAACTAGTGGAATATTGAAGCGTCTGGTGGAATATCAATGTCAAATTGATACGTTTGTTTTATCCTCTTGGAAGAGTTAAATATCAGAAATTGGCATACTATAGGAAGTCATTGAAAACTACATTTGAGAAAAATGCACTACTAAGTGTTTATTTAAATTTAAAATATGAACAAAAATGATATACTAGATATTAAATACAAGGGTTGAGGTGGTAATGATGTAGAAACATTGGAATTTCAAATATTTATTTTAGATATTAGAATTAAATGATATTATAAAAAATGTATAATACATATTATAAAAATATATTTAAAAACAACAAAACAGACATTATTCTAGATAGAACTTACTTGGGATGCCCTTAGGCCACTGATTATAGCTCGCACATTCTAAAGGTTTAAATATGGTTTAGTTATGACAGTTAAGCCGAGCTATGTTCCTTAGGTTTCGCCGGCAATGGAAAAGAAACGAGTACGTGCAAAAAAAAGTGATACTAACATAATTATTATAACATTATTTTGTATTTTAAATTTCCTTTGAAAATTTATATTGTAATTTGTTTTATTGTTTTTCATTTAATGTAATGTAGCATATATTATTCTTTTCAATTCAGATGGAGGCAGCAAAGTGAATGAAAACAGCTTATCTGATAGTTTACTCTACATCTAATGATACATCTCAGACTAAACACTTCTTTTTACCATCGAAATCAATAAAACATGACACATCTTGATCCCCAAACTCTCTAAATATTTGTCGTACTTCTTTCAGACACTGATGACAGGATAATGATTACAGGTTTTTTAGGTACATCACAGACTTTTTTTCTAAATAAAAATGTTATTAGATGTAGAGTAAACAAAGAATTCATTTTAGAGACTTTTACTGATTCAGAATTATTATTATTATTATTATTATTATTATTATTAATACTCAATAAATTGTAACAGTATAATCTGAATGTTAACTTCGACTCTTTTTAAAACTTTTTCCCTTTAACAATTAATTTGACATTTCATCATGATCACATATTACACTTAATATGTCTCATGGCTGTAAAATATCCCACGCTTTTGAGTACTGGTCGCATATTATGAGGTATCATTACAATATAATACGTCTGTATCGGTTCTTCAACGATTACACGAAACATCTTAACGTTTTAAAATATTAGAACCTGGTGTATAATTGTATTCCTGTATCTGGTTGTGGCTACTTGTACTTACACCATAGTGAAAATTGGAATTTGTCTACAGAAAAAAAAGGCTGCCATTTACGTTTTCCTCTCTGAACACTGTGCGAGTTTGGACTGAAGAATCTTAAAAAAGAAGATGATATTAAAAAAACAGAATGTGGAAAGAAAAACATATGCGTAATTCAGGATTCAGAAAAGAACTCAAACAATAAACCCGAAAAGGCTGCAAAGCATTCAAGAGTATGTTATGTCTATTTGAGCCCCAACTTCATTACACAGGGTTATTTTGCTCTGTCATCTAGGAAAGGATATTGCATCTAGGAAGCTCTGAATGGACATTTTTCACGTGCACTTTTCTCTCTCAATGAGATCAGCGAGTTACCCTTTACCGGACATCCCACGAACTAGCCCATCTACTGATATTCCTCGTCACGGAATAATAAGTGACGGGACACGGCTGACAACCGACTGCATACGACCCCGAATGCTACAGCGAAGACAATTCCAAATTCCGGACATTTTAAAGCCCCGGGCAAACTACCGCCCAGCTGCAGAAATCCACGGCTGTCACGTCCACTCGCGATCTCGCAGCGAGCGCAGCCGTGGTGCAGTGCGTGCTGCGCCGAGCGACGGGCGAGAGGATGGAAGCGGAGGCAGGGACGGCTGCGGGAGTGGAGGCAGAGGCGGGGGTGGGAGCGGGGGCGGGGATGGAAACGAAGGTGGAGGCGGAACGGTGGCGGAGGTTGGGGCAAGGGCAGAGGCAGAGGCGTGGGCCTAGGCAGGGATGGAGGCGGGGGTGGAGGCGGAGACGGGGGTGGGAGCGGTGGCGGAAGCGGGAATGGAAGCGAAGGCGCGGCGGGGCGGGAGCGTAGGCTAGGACAGAGGCAGAGGCGTGGGCTGAGGTAGGGACGGAGGCGGGTTATGGGAACGGAGGTGGAAGCGGAAGCGGGAATGGGAACGGAGGCGGAGACGGGGCGGGGACAGAGGCAGAGGTGTGGGCGGAGGCACGGGCGGAGGCACGAACGGAGGCGGGGAGTGGCGGGGCCCGGCGGGGCGGGGCGGCCGGAGCGCAGGTGTCGGGGCGCGAGGGCCGGGTGGAGATGCGGAGGGCACGGGCCCGCGATAACCTCACGGTTATCCCGAAACATCGGAAGCGAGAGCTAGCGCCCCCATCCCCGCGAGGGGCGGCGCGGGGCGGCGCGGGGCGCAGGCGGGCGGCGGCGGGGGCGGCACGGCCGGTGACCCGTGGTCGGGGGCAGCTGCGCCTCGCCGTAACTCGCAAATCAAGCGCGAGACCTCGGATCGGTCCAGCGCCCCGACAGCGCGCTCGCTCTGAAAAGCCTGAAACCTGCAGTTTCTAACGCAGCGGGTTGTTACGCATTGCCCGCTGTTTCACTTGATGGACGAGGGACAATGGTTTTTTCTTGTTCCCGCGCGGGGGAGTGGGAGAGGAGAACAAATGGTCTTGAGCGCACAGGCGGAACTGAAAGGAAATATAGAGAAACCCTTATTTGGATTATCGCAAAATTCATCTTCACTATTAACAAGAACTCACTGCAGCATATAAATAAAATTATTTACTTTTACGTATATACTAATTTCTGCTAAATATGATATGACATGTGACAGTGGAATAAAATATTCTTAAGAGAGAAATTTTTCCTCTCAGTGTCATAAATACATTTTATCACATGCGATAGAAGTAGAAATAATTGTTGTAGGATTTTAATGACATATGTTTAAGAAAACTAGAGAAATGTTGTTCTAATTATTCGTCATTAAGTTATTACAGTCAGTAATTTAGTTTAAGAGTTAAGTTAAGAGAGTTATGTTTAAGAAGTGTTTTAAAAAGAAACTTCATATCTTCCTATGAAACTTTATTTTTGTTTATTTAGAGTGTATGCGCAAAGAATTGATACCATCGGCCGATGTGTTTCTCTATGAAAATGTAAATTTTTTGTAGTTACGTATTTTACAATTTTAAGAACAATTAGAGAAAGAATCAACTATATATGAAGCGACTGTCATGTGTAAATTTATATATTTTGAACAAGAGAAAATATGGACTGTTATTTGCGGTTCCATTTGATTGACGTTTTCCTTCTCCATTCGGCCTTTTTCTCAAGAGACTACGAATAATAATGTTGGGTCTAACACGACGGCTATCTCAGTATATTGTATCTGTGATGGGAAGTATATAGAACATGATGCTTTTGTTTCAGCACTTTCTTTGTAATATCTGCGGTTATGCATCGTTAGCATATTATATATCGCTTGCGTATTACATATTGTTATATTTATAAAAAACAAACCAAAATCAATATTTGTATGTTACGCATTGGTTGTGAACATTATTATATATTGCAGCTATATTATATTTATTAACGAATCTTAACAATATGCACATAAAAATATTTTGCGACGTATCATACCCTACGCTGCACCCCTGAACAGTCTGGACTTTTCCTTGAGCTCTTTAGGGTTCTAGTAGTAAATAATGTCATTTAAATAACCGTTCTCCATTATCGCGGTACGATTCTTTCACGTAGGGTTTGTTGAGGATTATCGCAAATATCATTAGCTTATTTGCCGTTACTAACAGTTATTATAACACGGGCGCGGATATTCCTTATGAAGTCTTACCAAAAATCCTCATTGCTACATGTATTTATAATTCTACTTAATATAGTACACATTGTTAGTATTTCTAGGTAAGGGATTCTAGAACGCAAGAAAACGTGGACACATTCTACGTCACCTGCAGTATTTAATGTTATTTTACTTTAAATACATAATTATCAATATGTAAATAAATAATAAAGAGGTAACATTCTTCCTTCTCCATGCTCCACAGTGTAAAAATGCACTACTTTCTGGAGTAAAAGCAGTGTACACTTTCCAATGAAAGCGCCGCGATAATGTTTGCGGCATTTACAAAAATACATTGCATAAATAACAGTCGTACGAAGTTTCCCTCATTATTATTAACACACCAGATAATAATGAGACAGCAGAAGTGTGTTATGTTTTGCTTACAGTACATTGATTAATTAGTACGTTGTATGAAAAATATTTCAAAATTAAATACTACTTTGAAAACATTTTTTTTCCTCTTATTTAAAAATTTGTGAAGACTACGGAAGATACAGATGTACTGAATTATTTTTTCAATGTCTTCTTTAAATCGACAAACAAATCCGAAACTTCAATACTGGGAGAGAAATAATGCACCACATGATGGAAAAATATTTTACTCAAATTATATTAAAATTTACTAAAACGACGGAATTTTTACGTACTTCTTATCTCCCATTAAACCCAGGTTTACAGTTTTATTCCTTCTGCCACAAAAAAGGCACGGAATTTCTAATAAACTTAGAGACAAATGAAATATAATATAAGATTCGTTTTATGTATTCCGTTTTATGTATTCAGCATTACTGATAGCACTGCTACTTAATTGCAGTGAAGATGTAAATATTAGTTTTAAAAGAACTCGTCCAATTGTCAAGAGAATTGAAGTGGTCACCAACATGCAGGCGGACATGTATTGTTTATTTTTACAAAAATCGCCGTATCGAAATCAGACATTTGAATGTAAATTTTCTTTCGTTTATGTAAAAAAAATTATACGGCATTGGACATTTTTCTCTTGTACTGTTCTTGAGATATGGAAGTAAAGGGAACGAACGTACGATGATAGTTTCCTTATTGCATCAAAAAATAATGTGTAGTAATGATATTCTTGAAAGAATCCAAAAATAAATATATCATGATTTTTTTTACTCGCATATTTGCACTTCATTGGCGATAAAATTTACACAATATTCATGTCTGTTCCAACTCTGATATCTGTATTTTTTCACAGTTTCGTCTTAGCTACGTAGAATACTAGCAAAACACCTGTTGAAATACCTTCTATAGAGTAACTATTTCCTGTAAGGTGACATCCAGGAAACATCCTTTATAATTCCAGAATTCTAAAAATTCTAAAAAATTAAAAACGCTCCGCTCGCGCTCTCCATATTCTAGGCAGCCTTGGTGGGCATCTTGTTCTATGCTCGAACGGGGGGAAGGAGTGCACACGCCTTCCTCCCCTCGCTTAGAGAGAATCTTGCATATTATTGACCGGTTCTAAGTGCAACTTGTCTAGGAATGAAATGCGGTCAAGAGAGTAGACGAACGTCATTCAATAGCGTCTTCAGTTCAGAAGTACACGTATGTGCACCTTCGTTTCGAAATTTATTTTGCGTGACATACTGGAAGTATTGTTTTTATTTATTATAGTCGCATGTACCGAAGATTCTTAGTGACTCTTCAATATTTTACAATTTCAATATTAGCTTAAGATTGGTTAAATATTCTGTATTTTTATATATTAGTATTAAATACACAGTAATATAAGTATTTATATTTCGAAACGTAAACTTGATTTCCTAGCCTCTAAGTTGCTTATTGTACCAGTGTTGCTCGTATATTCAGTAGATAAGAATTGTGCGGGAAACAAGTTAGACGTTTGTAAACAAAAAACCTTATTCTTGGGTCTGAAGGGGATAGGGAGAAATACCAACAATTGGTTCAAAAAATGGAAAAATATGCTTAAGAGTAACAATGAGGATATTTTTACTTTTGCTTATGAAATTCAAAAGAAGATAAAATATTTGCTGGTACAAATGTGGATAAGATTTGGCATAAAATAGGAATTTATTCACGCATATTTGATGAGCTCTCGAACTGCAGTGTACATTATTTGTAACATATTCTTACACAATGTATTCTTACTTAATATATATTGAGATTAACATTAAGCATCAAAGTGTAAAAGTTCAAAATATTATTATGAAAATAATTTTCTTCAAACAATCGTATAAACCCGTTTGCATCAAGGAGAACTTTTAAAAAAATATATATATTTTTCGACTAATTTTAGGTCGCCCTTACGTTTTATGGGAATTCTGTTCCAATGTTTACAATTTTTGGATTGTGAATTCATGGTGCAGGATCTACAAAATTAGAAAATTAACGCTCTATGCCTACGGGAAGAAAATTGCAAATGTGAGGACGTTCACATCTTAAAGGAGGAGAGTAAGATTTTCAAATTAGCTGTAAAAATATTTAGCTCTCTTTAATTATTTTGATAATCCACTTAATAAATTTGATATTCCACTTTTAATTTAGAAATTTCCGGAAGAGTATACAGCTTCTGAAGATGAGATTATATTTCATGAACCTCCAATGCTGTTGAATAGTGTAGATCTTGATTCGCTTTGTGCTTCCTACGATTATGTAATACCAAAAATGGTAGTTCAAGAATTACTTTCGTGAACTTCCACTTTATTACTTTGCTGTTCCTGAGTACATTTGAGAAGACAAATTTTGGGAACTAATAAAACATTCAATATTTGTTCCTTTTCCATCCATTAATAAGAACTGAAACTAGAAGTAAATGACCAATTACTCTTGCATATACTTCAAAAACTTAAATAGGCAAGAGTCTTTGAAACACTGCAAATATTCGAAAGTCCACGATACCAGTACAATTTATTTTGCGTTAGAACACAATAAGAAATCTGATTGAAGAGGTAATAAAGGCTCACATAAATGAGAAATACCAAATATAATAAAAGATAAAGTTAAATATAACACCCACTGTTTTTCTGTTTTTTTATATCTTTGAATATTGTTTGTGATCAATGTTGCAATTTTTATCTGCTTCAAAAGTGTTAAAGAAAACATTCCATAATCCCTGTGTAATTGAAAAGTTCAATTTGGTTTTGCAAACTTCAAAATTAACATACGAGTACAATAATATGCTTTTCAAAAGAAGATAGTCTTTGATTTTTTCATCATTTATAAGCAATGTAGATAACAAATATTGAAGGTTAAATAATCTTATATTAAATACAGTTCAGTCGTGAACTCAAATTCTACTTTCCTATTGAATCATTGAAATTTTGTGATAAACATTTCTAATGGCTCAATTGGTAATTTATACTTTCACTACAATGCACAAAAAATAAAATAATACAAAATAACAATTAAAATATACAAAAGTTAAAAGAATTTTATACGAAAACAATTCTAGTTTTTAATTGACAATTCATTAAGCAATTGTAGTTACTAATGGTTTTTATTACCTTATTATTCGAAACTATACATTTGACGAGGAAAAGTGGGTATGTATCTATGTGAATTATAAAATCAAAGAAAATCGTAAAAGTATTTCATTTATACAATTCTAAGTTGCAATTAATCATTAGGAGTATTGCAGCTTAATATTTTATGAAAGAACATTCGAAATATTCTATTTAAGATATTAAATATAATTACTGATATTTTTATGATAGCAAAAAAATTTAAAACATTTGAAATTTTCTTATGAGACATTATTTCTTACCCTCACTGCTACGTCCAAGATTTTCTTCACATCAAACAGCTTTCTATTTGCAACCAGTGTCAGTTAGGAAATCTTCAAGGCAGATCACTTCTACATTACGCTTCATACTAATTTATATTCGCAAAAGTACTATTTTACATAAAACCAATCAGAATCGAATTAAAACGGAACATCTGCACGCCTCTTTCTCCACGATCTATTTCAATGGGCAACGATTTCTTAACAGAGCGTTCACGAAAGAAGCTACATATTGAATCACCAAAAATTACAAAATATGTAATAAATAAAATTAAGTTTCAAATTGATTCTACTATAATATTTCGTAGAGTAGTGCAAGATTAGTGTACTTAAAGATGAAATATAAATAACATTCTGTGAATGTCTTACAGAGCGTAAGTATCAAGAAAAAATCTTCAAGTAATATGTACATGAAAATGTGAAATTCTGTTAAGTCTGTTTTCTGAAATCCAAAGAGACTTGAACGTGAAATTTCGGGAGCGTAGTGTTCCGCGGCGGGAGTCAGTATTTAATTGGCTAACCGGGTGACGCCGCGTCAATGGCAAAGGTGCCGACGTTTCGGTCGCCATTCTGCGACCTTCCTCAGGGCGTAATGCCATTACACTGAAACTGCATAGAAAAAGTATATGTGACTACCCTATACAATTTATATCACTTATTGCGTAAGAGATACATTATAATTGACTCTCATTCTGTGGTTCACATCGACAAACACACTGAGATATAGATACGCACGTTACGTCGTCCAGAAATAGTTCAATTAGTGAATTTCAAACATTGAAAAACGATGTTTTCCAACGAATAACTTGAATTATATTAGCATGCTCAGGTACTTGGCGCCTATACTACACGACGGTGTGAACGGTCTGGTTACCACTCAAGAAAATATTTTCAATAATTTCTGTCCGTAAACAGACTTTAGATTTCAACAGCAAATACACCACAACTACAGATAAAAAGAAAATATTTCAATACAATTATTCGTCTACATTAGCCGATTGTTCGCCACAGAATTTGACATATGGTTTGCCGTACGCTGAAGAGTGTACAAGTAGCATACTTGAAATTTGTAGTGTGTGTTTGAAAAGAAAGGTTCAGATGCGTCAGTCATATTATTGCCCTCATAATAGACCGAGGAGAAAGGAACGCCAGCAATTAACTATGACAACAAAAATACACTAGACATTTGCTTAGAAGATGGGTATCGTTCTCAAAAATTGTGAAGAGTTCACATTCTTCTGCTACAATTTTAGTCTCCCTTGGAATATATCGGTCGAATACTAACATTGCAATTTGGAGCATTCTGAAACGTTTCCTTATTAATATTGATTTTGAAAATAAACTTTTAAATGATATTTTAATATTGCATTGGAAAAGCAACCGATGGAATTGTATCTAATTCAGCAATATGATACAACAATAGTGAATTTTGCCCGGCGTACTTAACGTTCCAAGCGTCTGCGCAATGTCAGCGCATGCAGTGGTCCGGGAAGAAAGCCGGCTGGCCACCCGGAGCACATGGCCGGGCCGGCGCGCGGCGCGAGGGTCTCGAGCGCGGACTGCGGAGACAGCGGCGGCGAAAGCGGCCGCACCCGCCCCGGCCATGGGGAGAGCGCCCGGCCCCGGCCGCGAACCCCGACCGGTCCGGCCCGCGCGCACACCTGGCCCCGCCCCGCCCTGCTCGGCTCTGCGCTACTCGGCTCGGCCCCGTGGCGCGAACCCGGTCCGGCGGGGTGCGGCTCGCAACCCGCTCTGGGGTGGCTGCGCTGGCTCAAACATGCTCGGCAGATTTTGTAGAGGACGAGTATAATAGAAATAGTAGAAATATATTCGCAACACGTAGAGCGCTCGGAGCTGAACTACAAATAGTTGTCGACAGGTTTTCGTTGCACGGCTGGCAGCGAAAGTATTCAATTCGTACACATTTTAGTGTTTGGGAGTTAAAGAGCTCCAGGAATTTAACTGCGAATTCCCGGAGATTGCCGAAAAGAATTATGAATTCAAGGACAAATTTCAAGTCTTTCTGGAATTAAATAGACAAATTAGTTTAAAACAATCCAAACTCGTATTTTGATTGTTATGCGAACATTCATAGATTGTTTCGCATGGTAGCAGTTTGGTGATTTTTTTTGTCATATCCCCAAAGGAAATTAAAGCATATAAGAATACATTATAAAAACTGCGTTATCGTAAAACGTTTGAAGCAACCAAAAAAGGCTTATAAATGTTCACGAATTCACTCAATAAATCGCATAGGACATAAACAAGTAAAATCTGAAGAACATTTGAATTACACATCCATTCAAGTAGCTTTAGTTAGGTCTAACGGAAATTTAAAATTTCTAAAATTATATGTTTGAGAAGTTTTCAAATTATTTACTATTGCAGTTGTTTTGGTCTTGAATATACCAACATGTTCAGTTTCCAAAGGAAAGGAAACTCTTTATCGTACTCGTAAAATCTCTTTGGCATTTATTAACATTTAACTATATGTTGTGTAATTTTGTCACATTCCCTACTAGTAATTATGAAATGATGATTTGAAAGTTTCGATTTTACATGCGGGGGTTTGCCACCGCCTTCTGCATGGATGACAAACACATTAGGAAAACACGAGCCTTACGCGGGCAACGGCCTCATGTTTACGCGGCATTGTTGGCTCCCCAATCTATGGCTTGGCCGGTGGAAACTTTGGGGCTTGCAATGAACTTTCCACTTGGAAAATTGGAAATGATTAGATACATGTTCGATATTGTAGGTTTTATTACAGAATTATCTGCTACTTTTGTTATGTTTCACAATTTGATCCAGTTTTTTGAAATCATGCAATTGAATTACTTTTCTGATTACGATTATCCGTAAGGCACACGCGAATATACCTCTAACAGATTTGATTTAAATATAGTTTTGAAAGAATCTAAAGAATTCATTGATGTCGGAAATGGTTCGTCGAGTCAGAATATTTTTCCGACAATTTTGCATGTGTCAGTACTTTGAAGGAAAAATTATGAATACATTTTACAAAAGAAGACCTATTAATACCAAGTAATTTGTAAAATATACAACTGATATATTCACGATGCGCTTTTTCTCTCAGAATTACCCTTGTGTGCGAATTTACAGACAATACAACTTATTTATACTATTTAAATTATTTCAATCATTGAAGTTAATATTTTAATCTTTACGTCAAGTACTTGGGCCACTGTTCCTTCAAGCTGTTGGCTCGGCATAGAGCCAATTGTTCAATTAGCATTTTAATTTCTTTGGTTTGTTCTGTTACCGGTAAGAACCGCACCGGTAGATTATCCGGTAAGCTGTTAAATACTTTATAACCAGTAAAGATGTTGGTTACTCTGCCAATTTCTTTTCGTATTTTCGGAAGTTTCAATATTCTGCTTCTAGATTTTTGATTAATCATCAATTCATATTGAGCTTGCAATGTTTTATTGTGAACCGTCAGAGATCTTTACATAAAGGTTCCACGAATTATAAAGATGGTTTCTCCTTGTATAGTTCTTCCAAAGGGTACAATTTTTGTTTCCTGAAGATAATTTTTAAAAATCGTTATCGTGTTTTTAGATTTTTTAATTTTGTGATAAACTTAGACGTTTCCATTGAATTTTCACTTGACCACATTGATGGTTCTTACGAATGAAAATTATTCTTCACTGCTAATGTGGGTATAACCACATAGATAACATTTCTTTGAAAAACTGTATTCGTTCATTTGTGAAATAAACCATGCGTATTTCTTAAAATATATTCATTTTGCATAGTATTGTTCCTATTTGTATAACATATTTCACGTGGGCTTTATAATATTCTCAAAATGTGTTATAAGGTTATATTTAAAGGTTTGATTTATTGGGAAAGATATATCATATATATATATATATATATATATATATATATATATATATATATATAATAGTGATCATAAACATACTACGATGTACTGCTTATAAAACTACTACACATTTTAGCAGAATAGTCAAGATCGTGGAATTGATAGCCCAAAAAGGCGATCAAAAAAGGGATTGCGCCATGGAACCGCAAAGGGAGTGGCCAAGCAGGAGACCTTGAGGCTTCCAGGCGAAGCCCGGGGCCGGCATCGGTCGCCGGCAGCGGCTACCCTCGTGCGGAGCGGGTTTGGCGCAGGGCGCAGGGCACGGGGCGGGGGGCGGGGCCCGCCCCTTGGCGGAGGGTGGCAGCCGGGCGAGCGTCGCGGCGCAGCGCGGCCCACAAAGGCGCGGCCGGGGCGCGAAGGGGAGCCCGAACCCGTCCGCGCCGGGCGGGGCGTCGCGACGGCGCGCCGGCCGAGCCCCGGCGACGCCGCGCCCACGGAGCCCTCCGACGCCCGACGCACGACGCCCGGCGCCGGACGCCCGTCGCCGAACGGCGGACGCTGCGCTACCGGTTTCTAGCGACGCCCTGCACGAGGGAAGCATTCCTGCATTCTTGTCGGTATGTCGGCGATTGTGCGAAACCACAAAGAGGATTAATGCAAACGATGTGCTTTCTCTTGTTGGAATGTTGGGGCGAAATGGCTTGGGGGAAACGACAGGAAATGCTCGTCACTACTTCTCCAGACATTTTCAAAACTCTCTTTCCTTTTATTTTATTTTGTTGTATCACAGTACAAGCCTTACAGTGTACTGTATTCGGATTGCTGGCGTGGGCTGACTCGCCTGGCAATCTTGCAGTTATTGATTCAAATAATTCATAGAATTGAAATGAACGTTGCTCTAAAGGTTTGTGACCGAGTGCACTTTGATCAATATCGCATATTGCTGTATTCTTGGATTTTCATTTCTAAGTATTCTCCCACTTGTAATTTAAATGTTTATCTGCAAAAGTATCATCACATTCTTTTCTTTCTACACTTTCTTACAATATGCAGTTACTTTGAATGGAAATTTTACGGATTATATTCGGGTTTTAGGTCGTAGAATTTATCTAGGAATTTTTTCAAAGTTGAGAACTTATATATCATGGGAAATATTGTTTTCATATGGCGGCGATATATAAACATGCTTTCATATGTATACTTGCACTAAAAATGAAAGAATGAGAAATAGAAACAAATTGACAAAAATCAAATGATGTGTGATAGAAAAATGACCAAATGATAACAATTTATGAATATATGGCCATCGCATTTTAACTAAGATCACATTCCAAAATAAGACCCTTTCGTCGGTCCCTGGAAATTCTACGCTCGTATATACTTGGTACTACAATTAATGTAGAATGAGTAAACCTACGAAAAAAAGACAAAAAAATGTATAGAATACGAACAACATGCCAACGAAATATTTAGATGCTAGTGTTAAGACTACAGAAAACAAAATTTGTATTCTTTTTTATTACAATAGCTCAAAATATTACAAATCCCATGGTAAACAAAAGAAAATACCCAGATCTTGAGCGAACAAAAATTCATCGTACACTTATGTTTAATCAAAATATTGCGTCATTTATTCCCTTGTGAAGTTTCCATTTGTTTTGATTATTGCTTCTTGTCTTCGCGGCCTAAAATTCACCAACCTTGTCGAAGATGCGGGGTAAATTGAACTGCATTTTCTTAGGATAATGTGTTTAGGACCTTGTTTATTAGACACAGCGTATTTTCCAGAAACAGACCATGTATGATATGTTAAATTAAAATCAAGGAATTGAAAAATGAATTAATTTGTTTTTGTGTTATAGAACAGCAAAAGTCAAGTATTGAAAGTTTTGTTTCGGGTAACTGTCATAATGAAACACAAGATTATTTCCATAGCATTAACGGAGAGATTTTAGTTTTAAATGTGACAATACATCTTGTGTTCCATCACACCATCGATTACATGCAGACGTCATAGTCTTGAGGCATTCGTATACTCCCAGACTACAACGGAACCGCTTCAATAATCACTGAGGGAAGAAGAAGTTGACAGTCCAGTTCTGCATTAAGGTTGCCAAATACCATGCGTCTTCCTTTGGATACATTACAGTTAATTTTGCTTTGTCTAAAAAGATGACTAAATTTCAAACGTCCTATTTGTTATTTCTGATATTTTGTAGGATTTAAGCACTTTCTTTACTTAGAACATTATACGGGCATGATATCTGTTTTCGTACAGATATTGCCTACTGTACTAACTGATACTTCAACCTCACGTTCTTTTATTTCCTCTCCAAATTTTAAACACGTATTTAGTTATTCTTAATTTTTCGAATAATGGCTTTTCTTGTAACGTCATTAGTTTTTGTACGGTTATTGCCAATTTTTATCTCTCATGGCTGGATGTGCTGGCAACTTTTCACCGAGAATTAACCAATGCTTCGCTCCTTATCAGTACTACATCGACTTTGTGGACCATAGGATCTTTGTAAATCCACTATTAACTACTTTATTCCACTTCATTACTTTAACTGTACGAGCACTTCGCCTAGTCTGCACTCGTTCTGTCGCATTTTGTTCCATTTTTAGATATTATATTTGTCTTTTCTGTTTTTAATTCATGTACTGAAAATAAAATATAAATACTTGAATTTTACGCTTAACACATCTATGTTACCTTAACACATTCCATGTTTCGTACTAAGATGTTTAGTTTCTAACGTTCTTCGTGTACGCTCACTTTTTGCACTAACTGTGTGTAATTTCTTTTTTATCAAACTAGATCAAACTGACCACAGACAACAATTATGGAAAAGTAATTTTAAAATTATTTTTGATGCAGATTTTTCAAGTTGTTATTTTTGTGCGCCGAGAATCCATAAGTCATTTCTATCAATATACTTACGTTTACTAATTCTTATGAAATTTTAAACAATTAATTAATTATTAAGTGATACCGTAAGAGCTTCCCGTACAATCTCTTCATCTTATATATCTTCTTATATATCGTCTTATATATCTTAAGGATGGCTCTATTTCCCAACTATAGTTTATACAAGTGATTACCCCAATACTGTCATATTCACCTTTGATTCTTGTTTATCTACAGTTTTTTGGGTGACATATTATGATTGCCGTTATTTCATCAGCATTGCTTATTTTCTTGATTACAAAAAGAAAGAACAATTAAAAGCATGTCTCTCATAATACACCTGTTAATGTTGATGTTGACTGAAACGCGGAACTCAATGTTAGATTCTACGTAATGCTAGATATAGTCAACGTAATGTTAGATTCCTGCAAGAAAAAATTATTCTCCTCTCACTATCCCTGTACAATTGGAACAAGAACTCTAGTGTCTTAAATGATCTTGGAAACGTACTGATACATGTGGTCGTTGCAGCGACATACATATATTACGGTTTAAAATTAGATTGATAAATAAAATAATACAGAAATTGATTTACAATTTTGGAATTTTTTACTTTGTCATCATGGATTTAGTCAATTTTATGTATGTTTTATGACTTAATTTTAATTAAAATACTAAGGTATCTTAAACTAATTTATATTAATTTGGGCAAGGTGCCACAGAGCTACACATTATATTAATTCATATTGGTTAATATAATACAGAGCGCATTGTTTTACAATTGTTCTTAGAGATTTGTTCTGTAAAATTTAAATTTAATTTAAATTGCCGCCAGAGACATTTAACGAACTGAGCCTGCATATGTTAGCGAAGTCTTGGTTATTGTTTTGTGTTGTGTTACGGTGTTCTCTAGAGATATTATACTATTTCAATTTATTGATAGTTTCAACTGTAATATTTTTATTTTTACTTGTTGAATTTTCTTTCCTATGTATGTTTCGGAGTTAAGTTTAGAATATATGACAAATTCTCAATATTTTACAGATTTGTTTGGGAGCATATACGGAACACAATTATTGCTGATATTGAGCGGGTAGTAGAGTACCATCTTATGATGGAAACCACCAAGAAAATCTACAATTGTAGAAAATGTATTGCGTCAAATGTCTTTACTACCTAGGGAAATTTGAAATAACACTGAATAATTTTAAAAATAAAAATCCGAAAAAAGTAATTTCATATCATTCTTATTTATTTAACGTACACTGTGGAATAAGAAAATATTTGTAACGTCATAACAAAAGAAAAAGCATAATAATAATTGAATAAATAATTAATTAATTAACATTTTTGCGTATTTGCAAATATAATGTTATAACAAATATTTGAAACAAAAAATATTATTACCAAATGTTTGTTAAAATTTATTAATGAGAGAACTGATTCAATTTATATTGGTTACTTTTACTTTAAAAGAAGAAATTAGCAATATTGATATTTAGATATTAAATTGATTGAATTTATACTTTTTCTTAATTTTAAAAAAATATGATGAAATTATTTTGTAGGTAAAATGTCAGCCATGACATTTGGGCAAAAAATTAATTATATAACAGTTTCAAACAAAATGTACGTCTATTGTCTTTTAGAATTTACAGTGTCTTTACAACTATATATGTTAAACTAGGTTTTCGTAAATTAATTGTGGGCTGCACAAGTAGAAAAATCAGGCGTTGAGATAAATGAGTTTGAAGTTTTGCCGCGTTTTTAAAGCATCATCTTTGCATTCACACTTTCACCAATTGTTGGTGGAATACATACTATAAGATATGCTGCTTTTGTTGCTGGAAGGAAGGCCAATCTGCCATTCTGGAGAGTGCATTAACTCAAAATTCGTATTTTATGAGTTGTGCCACTATTGCATTTCATTGGATTAAAACAAGTTTCTACAAAGACTACAAGTAGCTCTGAATCTGTAATTCACCACCAGTTTGTTTGACAACGCTTATTAGGAATTATAAAATTCAAATTGCCTGAGACACTTAAACCATCTTTTTGGCATATTTTTTTCAATAAGTTATTCTTGTGGATTAAAACTACACCGTTAAAATTACTTTTACATTGGGAATGCACGGTAATAATATAGGGTTATAGGACCAGAAGTAGGCACAGTCTTTATGCCTACCAGCACACCAAATTTACGTCAAGGACAGAAAATGTTACATTACGAGCGACATGTTTCGAGCCGAGGAATTTTGGAATTTCTAATAAATAATGTGAAATTTCCACTCGTGTGTCGTAATAGGTTTTATTTCACACTATGTGGCACATCCTTACTTTTATTTTAATTTCATATTTTAATATTTAACTGTGTACGAGTGCTAATAAAGAATTGCTCACGGCGCTAGAGCCCTCTAGAATCTTGATGTCTGTGAAACAATTGCAGTGCACTGAACATTTTAAAATGGAATTGAAAGATAATATTAGTCTTCGTAAATCTATAATAGATGAATCCAATGAAGCAAATGAAAAATTAATACTTCAGAAATTAGAAGAAAGATATAAAAAAATACGAAACATTTAAATCTTTGAAAACCAAATAATAATAAGATGGTTAATGAGGATGTAATATTGGTTTACTTATCAGACTTTGTTCTCTAACTTTGTGATAATATGGTACTGTTATCTCCTTTTTCATGAATGATTGTAAGTTTCCTTCTCATTATTTTAATCAACAGTATCGTTGGTAATGACCCTGTACTTAAAAAACAAATCCGAATCGTTAGTACAAAATTCGTAAGTAATATCAGATTTCATTACGGTACCCTATACCTTAAAGTACCACTTTGGGGCCTGCTTTGTGGCATGTAGAAAATCGAAATGCGATGTAGTATGAAATAAAGAATTTTTTTCATAGTTGGTTCAAAATGCTTGGGCTAGTGAAATAAATTCGTTTTGTGAAATGCAATTGCTTAATAGCATTCCTCTTTTTTAATTAATTTCTTGGATAAAATTTCCAATTTTTAATTTGTTTAATTTATATTAATTTATTTTGAAACCCCAATTTTGACCCAGTAGGATTCAACAGAAAATGCACAATTTTGGTAGTGGTCAGATACTCAACTCAAAAAATCCATTGGGTAGTCCGACATCTGAACGTGTTTCAGATCTAAAATTTCCAAACGACAGTGATTCATGTTGTATTGCCAATATTAATGAGATATTTCAACATAATCTTTTAATGTGAAATAAGGGTAAATAAATGTAATTCTCCTTATTGACGTTTACACCACTAGAAGGCATAAGGACCACATTTTGCAAGTTAAAAGCAAGTGGAAAGACATCAATTCTAATTTTTCAAATTTTATGCTTGCAGTGGCAACTACTAACGCAGCTAGTCTATTTTTGGAGTACATGAAAAGACACATTTAAAAATCGCCATTATGCTGCAGAGCGGTTTTAGTGTGAGTGAAGCTGTATATTTCGCGACCAAAGACACATTTTCCGTTTGTCTGATGAACAATATTTATAAAATTTTTACAAGTTAACACGGATTATTTTCTCAAAATATTTCCGTCTGCTAAAGAGCTAAGAATATATTCAATCTCTAAAGGAGACTTCTTATACAGAATAGAAACGTTTTCCAGCAAATTTAAATCTAATTTAAGTCAAAGTACCTCCAATATGGGCTATAACGACTATTTTAATCATCTATTCGAATTTTTAAGGTTTCTGAAATAACAGCCGACATAGCTGGCCGAAGTGACTTGAGCGAGCGCCGACTCAGCGCCTCCGTCGGAAGGTTCCCGCCGTGGGCTTGTTTGTCCCTTCTCTTTCATGAATCTGTGTGGTTGTGAAACACCTTGTGAGTCTGCTGACCGCGACAGAGGAGCCCGCAAGTGTGACTAGTGTAAAAGGGCTAATTTGTGTCCCCATGAGGAACATAGTGGGTACATGGCACGGACAGCCGAAATCGGACACCCCTGAAAGCTGGAAAAGCCCCCAGATGAAATAAAATCTGTATAATATTCTGTGCAATAATAAATATAAATTATAATAATACAAATATAAATATAAATTCTGTATAATAATGCCAAGCGTCCAATGTAGGAAATATTCTATCAAGTGTTCTCTGCATTTTCTCTGCACATGTTAATTTACTATTTGCCCAGGCCTCTGAGAATCACTCTTTATTCTGTACCCTTAAATGCAAGTTTTATGGTCATTTTGATTTTCGCATTAAATGACAGTGACAGCGAAAGATTATCTAAGGAGCAAAGAATGAGGCGACATTAACTTGCACTTTCGCTGTAGACCAAAGGACAATGTATTAAGTAGTCCGTGGATACTTTTGCAATACGTAAAATGTTCATTTGATAGACTTATAGTCTTCAAGGTAATCACATTAGTATTCAAAAGTAGAGTCGGTATTAAGCAGGATATCGCCTACGAATCATGAGCCATGAGGAATTATTTGCTTAGATCAAGACTACAACATACATGATCACGGAAGATATAACAAGACAATATTTTTATTTAGTTAATAATACAGTATAAATATTTTCCTCAAGGTATTTAAAACCACTTAACCATCGTTACGTTTGCAACGGAAAGAGATTATCGTCAATTTACAAATTTATTCCATTTAAAAGTAGGTTTACGAGTAGTTTATTGTGAAATTAAGCATAGAAGTGGAACGTTGCGCCACTGCACATAGTTGATCGCTCCAGGCGCCAAGTGCAATGTTAAAAACCTAAATGGACAATGGCGTCCTTGAGGAAACAGGCACCACGCTGGTTGTGTGACACGAATCATGCTCCTTATAGCGCGCATTTGTACTGACGATCCGATGTGGAAAATGTATTTTTTTTTATGAAGGGTGAAGCAAGTCGGATGGTAGTTTTTGTCTGTAATGCATATTTCTACTAAAACTGTTTCATTTTATTTTGTTAAATATCAAATATTAAGATTTCTTCTGCAAAAATATTAAGTTGAATTTTATGATGAATAATCTTACATCATTTTATAATTTTAATCATCTTCGAAAAGATGGCGCGTAAAGAGGAGATTTTACTGCTTTGCGTAGAAAAATTCAGTATCTTCAAGCAGACGTAGATATAAAATGTAACCAAGGTACATTACCTCAAATTGGGGACATTTTTTCATCTAATTTTATAAAAGTAGGTAAACAACTCCATATACAAAATCAAATATAAAAAATTGTGAATAAGGTAACAAATGCAGAGGAAAATGTTAAAAAGATACTATATTTTTCATCAGAAGAAGAGAGAGGCATTTTCGTATTTTAAAAACATTTTTTTCGGGGGCTATATGACTACAGTCATACAGTAATTTACACAACAGAAACATTTTAAGGCAATAACTCGTAATGTGAAATTTGCGTTAAAAATTTACATGAAAATGAGAGAACATTTTCTGGGAAGAATAAGTACTTCTTTATAATAAGGGATTAAACAACCACCATTGTGCCACTTAATTTAGTATATCATACGACGGCCTTCTGCTGTTGGTAATGGCCCGACTCTTTATGCAGAGCATGATTGGTTTTCCCTGCGTTCGTCTTTTTCATATCTTGTACAAAAATCAGTTTCATTAACTAATTTCATAATTATAATTGCGGAAATATTTTAACTAAACGTGTTCTGTAATTGTAGATTATTTTCAGAATTCAATCATCAAAGTAGAGTGATTGGTGGGATTTATAAATTAAGTTATAGATTGAGTATATGGTTAATAAGAACATAATTTATGTGCAATCCAAGCCCAATATGCACCCAATATTAAAACTCCGTATCCAGAAGTGATAGTAAAATATGATTCAACTGAGATAGCGGCTTCTGACGGGTTCCTATTCGAAGATTCCTATTTAGTACTGTGTTTGACTTTGACTTTTCCCAGATTTCAAATATTTAGTACGTATATTTGAGATCTTTACAGGGTGTTAATAATGTGAGATTTCCTCATGATGATTAATAGAGAAAGTCAATAAAAATGAATCTCTAAAAATAATGACGTGACGATTTGGTCAGAATGACAACCAGGGGCCGATTTATATATATATATATATATATATATATATATATATATATATATATATATATATAGGTAAAAAGATACCTTCTCGCAGAATCAAATCTAAATTATAAGGAATTAAAAATAAATAACACGAAAAACTAACTATATATACTTAATTTAAACAAAGAAGTAACTTAAAATAAATTGGCAATGAAATTTTTGCACACTTACACATCGTACCACATCTGCTCAAAACTCTACTTTTCTGAAGGATCATTGTGTTTATATTTTATAACAATTACTGGAAGATTATTCCACGATTTGGTCGTTGCTAGTAGGATTTATTGTAAAACTTGATGTTGCCGAGAGAAGAAAGTAGGTATGCCGGTATTTAGAAGTTTAAAAAACACACATTTCAAATGGGATTCAAACTAACATGATTTGAATATCATTACAAACGAATTCATACAGATATGAAACGTGTATTGACATTATAAATTCAATATCTGATTTTCTTTGAAGTTTCTTAGTATGTGGTAGCAATTTCTGGTATTGTGTTGAAACCTACCACACATATTTTTGAAGGTCATCAGTGGTAGACTTTCTTAAATTGGTTGTCACAAAATCACCATAACCAAGGAGTAGGTGCGAGAGAGTATTAGTATTTCTTTAATTTTGGTCAGAAGATATTTCTAAGCGCGTATTGAATATAAGTATAAGTATTGAGGATAAAAACTTTGCGACAAGTGTCCTGAACATAGAGTTATCAAGCAACTCTGTATTCTTAATGCAGAGAAAATTCATAAACTCTTAAAATACCTACTGGATGTGAGAAACGTTATATGTAGAGGGAATAAGGTGTTTGATTATAATATTTAAGATTTCAACCAATACATTATTCTTTTACCACCGGATAGCAACAAAGAAAAGTTATGATAATTTTATCATTGACCTCGAAGTAAAACGGTGATCCACAGTTTTAGTGCTTATGAATGGAAGAAACTTCTTTCTTATGAAAATACTTTTTTTAAAATTTGCTTTATTATCTCCTTTTAATGTTAAAAAATTACTATAGATTAAATTAATATGATTTGAGAGAGTTGAAAGAATTGTTTCTATTATTAATCAAAAGGGAGGGAGCACTACAGCTGGGAAGACAATTGGGAGTCTTGAGCTACCCCATATGGAGAAAAACATGATTATATGTTCAGTGATTAGAATATTAAGGTAAACAAGAAGTCGAAGAGAAAAAACACCGAAAAAATCGGTAGCTCTGTATCACTGAAATGATAAGCGAATATGATGTGTTTGCCTACAAAGTATGAAAGCCAAGGGTGAAAGAATGCAGTGTAAAATAAAACAATGCAATTGCGCCATCTTCAAAGCATCTCTAATATTCAATAAACCTTTTTTCTTGCGATTTTTTATGAAAATAGTTTTGACCAAACATTAAAGAATAGAGAAATATTTACTTGCCCAATACATACAAACAAATAGACTGAATTACGCCTCTGAGTAAATTGAATATTTCGGTATTTGTTTTTTACGTTTTATTGTTTTAACAAACATCATAACTCAAATTTAATTAAACGAATTTCACTATTTTGTTACTGACTTAAAGACTTAAAATATTGAGATCAGAAACTTGTGTAGAACACACTTTTTGTTGAAATTCTTTTAAGGCTAGAGTTACCATTTCTTTGAAGGTCATTGAAATGAGTATAACGTTGTTGATGGAAACTAATAACCCATGTGTCTTTGCAAAATATCTCTTACGCTTTCTTGGAAACAGAGCGTAGTTGGAGTAATCATCCCTTAAATTTTTGTCATTTTGTCTCGTCTCGTCACAGTCTTCATCATCATCATCATCATCTTCTCCTTCGATAGCGCTACTGCCCAGGTTGGTCTCTGGCCGCAACCAGTGAGTGAGTGAGTGAGTCAGTCAGTCAGTGTCTTTTACCCCAATCAGTTGGTAACCGGGGTTCCCAATTCAAGGTGTCTCGAGTTGCTTAAATTCCGTGACTTCACGGTGTGCAGTTAAGCAATTCAACTAACGACGCCGGCTAAATAATTAATTTCTTGTAACAATTAAGTTCACGATGAGACGCAACAACTTTCTGAAATTTTCTGAACTTTCATCAGTTAATGATACTATAGTGTAAATAACAAAACATTACCCCGTTGTTTTATGAGTATTCTAATAAAAATTAAGTAAAGGTTTTTGGAATTCGTTGCGCTTATTTCACTATGAAGACATTTATTTCATTCACTCTAAATCTGGGAACCCTGATTACTAGACATAGGATGTTTAGAAAAAAGTCTATTTTATTCTAATGAAAAAACTTAAAAGCAATGAAATTATGTATAAGAGTTATGGAAAACTAAACATTGTGACGAATTTTAACTTTGTCTTTTGTGACATATATGGCTTTCTAGACATATATATCTTTTTATGCTTGGTTAGAAACACAAGTTTAGATCATTTTAAATTCTACTAATCACATATATTTTCTACTGGTAACTAATCTCCAGTGTTTGTCTCGACTGACCCTCTCATTTGGTTTTGCCGGTCACTGAATTTTTGGAACCGAAAAATTTGCATTGCAGCTTCAGATTTTTTGTATTTCTTTGCACAAATAAAATAAAATAAAAAACGGTGGTCGCTGGGCATTTGGTTGAGCGATGGACGCTTACGTGAGTGCTGAGCAACGGTTCCCGACGTAATCAAAGCACTCGTGTCTCAGAGGGCAAGGCAATCCCCACTTCCGACATTGATATCTTTCCGTACGAGATGTTCTTCTGGAATGTGCGCAGTGTAAGCCCATCTCTGCCGGGCGTGAGGTGCGTCTTCATTCTGCCCGCAGTTGTCTCACGTGCGCTCAACGCTAAGGACATCATCAGTGCCTGTCAGTGAAGCAACCGGGCTGAATCCTTTTAAGATGCCACTGTCTTTCATTCACTAATGATTCATTAATAGTTTATTCTCTCATGTTGTATTGTTTTTTGGTATCGGCTAATTTAGATGCAAGTGCAGTGAAATACATTCCAGTTTTTTCTCTCCTAATTTATATTTTTAATGCACTTTTCGATGCCAATTTAAAAAAGTGCCTTTTTAGACGGCTAGAACTTAAGTTCATAGTGCTTTAACATCCGTTGTCTTCTGATTGCTAAAGGCGTAGAGGTGCTGGTCGAATTGATAAACAGTATGACTGACTGCGACGTTACGAGTAAAACAGGGAAATAGTTTATGGAGGATTACTTCACTACGCTCAAATCCCAAGAATAGTTATGAGAATAGTTATGTTGTAAAGATACATCTAACTAAATCTACATGTAATTTCAGAATACATGTAAAATATAGACATCATGTGATATAACTGTGGTCTTACAATTTAGAAATATTATATTCATATTTAAATCCAAAATCGTAGTAACGATACGATCGATAGTTTACAATATTCTATAGGCAAATCAATATTATTGAAAAGGGAACGCCACCTTCAATACTATTACTATGTTGTATAGAAAAATATATTTTCTGTCGGATGTTCGTTTGTTAATAATACACGTATAATCCATTTTGAAAATACATAGAGACATCGCCAGAAGTATTTTTAAATAATATTGTCCATCTTAAACGGCAAAATATTAAAAGGATTGGAAATGTTCCCCAAATGTCATAGTAATTGATTCAAATACGTTCTGTACCTAAAATAATGGTGCCATGGCAAAACACACCGTCAGACCCCCCAGAGTCATCACGAAATTCAGGAAGATCTATAATTCATCAATTGACCCGCACTCGCGTTTTGTGGCACT
This sequence comes from Gryllus longicercus, assembly GCA_038098605.1. Taxonomy (NCBI): domain Eukaryota; kingdom Metazoa; phylum Arthropoda; class Insecta; order Orthoptera; family Gryllidae; genus Gryllus; species Gryllus longicercus. The sequence goes on from JAZDUA010000001.1 coordinate 2,834,100, forward strand.
GCAATAAAGGTATGAAAAATATAATAGGCATGAAAATCACCGGTTCCCATTGACGCTGCTAATGCCGTTGTCGAAGCGCCGCACATCCAGGAGTTTCTGCTTCGAGTTCGGTCGGAGTTCAGTGAAGATGACACTATGACGCAAGAATGACTTTGAATATAAGAAAATCGTTCAGGGCTCTGTTTACGACACGATGAAATGTTTCCGTAAAAACATCATCATGATAAAACTGTAAATAAAATCTCAACGAAATATGACTAATAATTTTATTGAAACCAATATTTTAACAATTTGTCAACAGGAATATAATTTTTATCTTATTAATAAAAACTAAATATTTAGTTTTTAAAACATATGATTAAGAAAAATTAAAATATCTTCAACATATTTCAAATAGCATACGTGTACTCAAATTAGAATATTTTGCACATATATTTGTTCATATACAGAGACCCGACCCTTCTTTAAATCTGATCTCTTAGTCGCTTGTTCTCTATAGCAAATTACCAAAGATAAATTGTATTATTTAAATGCCATATTTTTTTAAAAATGCATACAATTGTGAACTAAAAATATTTCTAATTGATGAATAACAACATGCAAACAAATTGATATCTGATAGTTTTTATTTATAAAGAAAGAGTTTTTAAAGACAATTTAAAAAATAAACCCTTTTAATTCATTTTGTAATAAAATTATGTATTTATTTTACTTCGTGTTTTATTGGCCCCAAAGTTTGGTTTATTGGTTTTCTTGTTCTCGCATTTGGTTTGTTGCCGGGTGTAAGGAATATTATTTCATTTCACAAGTACTAATACTATCAGGTTGTGAATAGTTTGCAAGCGTATGGAGAAATCACTCAATTGAAATGCTCAAATTCAGATGAAAAATTTCATTAGAAATATGAATATTTTAAAAAGTCAAATTGAATGATTAAAAATAGAGGTAAAATTGTAAATATCTACTGCTCTTCGTCTCCTTGTGAATAATGTTTTCAGGTAGTTTCTTCTTTTTTAAATGAGTAGATGTATGCCATCCAGTACGGAACATTATAGCCAGTGGTTGTAATAACTAGCTATTTGCCGCACTCTTCATACATTTGTAATTTTCTTACATTTAAATTTTTCTGTTTTTCCTATTTCTATACATTTTATCATACGTTTTCTCTCATTCATCTCTTCCTAAAACGGTATTTCTCACAAATTTTCCATATTTATGTTTCTCAGTTAACTGTTGTATTTGTTGTCTTTACTTTAATCTCGTAGCTAGTGGGATATAATATCTTTCGTCGTTTTACCGCACTCATTCATAATTTTTATTTTCTTTCATTACTAGGACTTCATTTTTCCGAATTTGAGTTTTCCTCGTTGCTATTGGATTTTATTCTCCACACTTTCATAAATTTGGGGTGTTTCTTTACCGTTTGTTTCTCTCATAATTTATTTTTATGGTGTCTTACTTCCATGAAACCATCTCAATATAATATTTTCGAAAACGCAAATTAAATTGTTCAGACGCGGGAATTCGTCTTTGTTTGAGCGTGACGAAGCACACGTGCTGGCTTCTAGAAAGTGAGTGTGATTCCAAACTACGCTTGTGGAGACCGTTGACCTCAGCAACGAGGACCAGTATCATACTATTGAGACTGATGCATTGAGGGAGACCCACATACATGTATGACGTATCTTGTCAAGGGTAATATACCCTTTACTTTTAGTACCATATCCTTTTCATTAATATGTAAGCTTAATAATGAAAACTAGCAAATAAAAGCGCTTGACACACATAATGGTTATCATTTCAAAAGAGATCAGTGATAGGCACATAGATACCCGTCCATATTTTACTGTGGGTGTAGATACCCGGCGTTCTTTTACTATAAAGTTTATATTTCATACAAAGAGGGACAAGATAATTAGTGATAAAAAGTAACCAAAGACAAATAATGCGTCAGTAGATGGTATTTAGATAACTAATTACGTCATCGGCACTCTTATTCCTTTATTGTAACTTCAATTAATTATAATCCAAAAGCAGTACTCACACCTAATTTTAGTGCGTTTTTAATATTCTTCTTTACAATGAGGTTGGCCGACCTCAGCGGCGCGAACTGTTCAATCACGTCTACGCGGATCACTTAGAGCAGTAGGTTGCAGCCTTGTGTTCCGAATAATGTGACACGCATCTATCATTATTATTCACCCATTAAGTTCATCTTTAGCACCCTCCTTGCATAAGAAGAAAAAGAACACATCAGAAACTTCTATCATCTGCCAGAAAAGGGAAGGTCATTAAGGCATAAGGCGGCGGTCACAGTGGAACTGATTTTGGCCGAAATTTTCGTCGGCCTACGTTTGACGACAAAATCAAACAAAAAAGATCTTTCTCCGACAACCTTAACTTTTCGGACGCCGTTGGAAGAGGTCGTTCGCGTTTACTAAGGCCATATGTGTTTACCGTTATTTGTTTGAACGAATCCGGCATATCGAACGAAAACGTCCGTTGCCGGGCGACCGAAATTTCGTCCAAAGTCGGCTCCCTTGTCACCACCACCTAAGTCTCCTTCTTCGTCTACGTGCAAATTCATTCACCCCCCAGAAGTAATAGAATATTTTTTGTTTGACTGTCTTGTGAAGGGCATACATTGTATCTATACTCCCAGACCGACTTTTCGGTGACATGGAAGAGCGCGATTTCATACTACTCCGCGATCTTACTGTTGGTTTCACTTGTCATTGATAGCCCCCTATCAGTCTAATCTGTTTCCAGTTACAATTACAAAAGTCCCCTCAATTTTTTTGCACCTTCCTATTGTATTCATCAATTATTAACAAGCATTCTTAGGACACGCACATCTTTTCAGAAGCGATCCCGAACTATTTATTGGAATGTGCTAAACACAACTAAAACCTTACGTAATATATCATTTTGTGTATCAATCTACGTAAGTGCGGACTAATACGTACCGACATAAATATACAAGAAATGTGGTATAAAAAAGAAATGTGGGAATGAGTTGCTATGATATAGCAACTATGATATACATACTGCAGAGAGCGAGCGAGTTGAAATTAAAGTAACTGGTTACCATTCAAAATGCTTGGTTTACAAACTTTTTTGAAGAAATTATTGAAAATGGACATGTACTTGCGGCAGTAGCATTTTGATACCTAAGTAAAGTATTCGCAGAACTCAAATTCAAAGCAAACGGGATATAATAATTATGTGTTCTAAAATACTCTTTAAAAATTGAAAGAACACATAAACTCTGACCATAAATTTGAAATAAAGGACATCGAAAATTCAAACATTAATTGATCACATTATTTTGTGCCAATCTCCAATGTGTAGTGTATTTCGAGCGAACGGAAAATCGTACCAGGAGATTTTCTAATAAATATTAGAATTCTAAGTGACTCTTTGCAACAAATTATAATGCATATTTCAAACAAACCTGTGCCGAAAAAACTATCTCCAAATACATGCATCTTGTCTCGCAAACCATCCTCTGATTTTCGTTACCGTGGTTTCATAAAACAATAAGACAGTAGAAAATGAAACAGAATACCAAAAACTACGAGATATAAAAACCGCAAAGAACGACATGCTGTTGTCACATTTTTAAACTAATTATGTTTATTAGGGTGACTGAAAACTCTTTAAATTTTTTACAATAGGAATTTACGTTTTATGCGTAAAAAACAAAAAAAAGATGTCTGTTGAATCGCTAATCATACATATTAGACAAGTTTTGTAACAGATTTTACTTTCGTAAGTAACCTCTGTGGCAAAAATCTGCCAGTATGTGTGAAATGCAGGTTTTATCCACATAAGTATTCTTATGCCGTTTCTGCGATTCATTGTTGAAATTCATTACGTGTCTTCTTACAAAATACCGAAGTAGAAAATCATCAAATGCGTCCGTTGTAAAACATAATTTAAAATATCTTGAATGATCAGTGAAAAATAGCAAAATAATTAAAAATTCAAGCATAATCAGCTTTTTTATTGTACTAAAACATAATTAAATGTTCTTAATGTAATCTCTAATATCTTATTTTGCAACCTCTTGCATTAATCGCAAAATGCATTAACGCAAGGCGCAATGAATTTAAAGCCTTGATTGAAATATTACAAACGTCTTGTAAATACATATATTAATTATTCATTGAATATTAATTTGTTTCTCACTTTCATTATATTGTCTCAAGAAATTTAATGCAAACCCTCTCCAGAATATAGGAAATGCATGAGTATAAAACATTAACTTCAAATATTTCAATGTTTCCGGGTGCGCCAACTACTATGGTCATTATTCTCATAACTGTCGTGAATATTTTATCACGGAACGTGGTAGTGTTCATCCCTCGCAGAATGGAGAGATACGGCGCCGACTTTGATTTCACGTCAGCTTTCGGAGTTTTTCTCCATCCAGAAATCACTAGTGAGGCACCATCCCGGCAGGGACAAGTTCTAAGCACCCTACAGGTCCATCGACATGTGTGGTAGTGTAGACCATGTAAGTATACGTGTAAGCTTGTATACGTAAGGATGATACGAGAACAAAGGAAAAGAAGGAAAGCGTGTGGCCCATAGCCCGTTTACTAGGTATCTGCTCCGGCATTCGGGTGGTATTGATCGGAGAAACCATGAAAAACTAGCACTAAGAGCAACCTACCACTAAATTCTCTTGCAGAGCTTGACTGAGTTCGGCTTAGCTATCTAGCTGGTGTTGAAAATTTTGCCACCATGGGGATTCAAATCCTATGATATCTCGGTTAGAGGCAGCAGAACTTCAGTTGATACCTTGATCCACCTAAGGCGATATATCAAATATTAGAAACTATGGTGTGGTATAAGATTAACCTGTAAATGGTATGCTTCATTGTCTTTAATTCTGCTTCCACATTATTTATAAGAACTGATTTCAATAGCATACTTAACTTATGACTTCTAAACTTAAAATATTGACAAATATCTTCTAGTTCATACATTCCTAAGAAACACAAACGTATTAACCTTTTAACAGTTGCAGCTGCAGGAGATATTTGAAATTGCAAATTTCAGTATTTAAAATCACTTAAAAATTCATTACTTTTGAATTATTTTGATTTTCATGCGTGAGAGTAAATGGAATGACTTGCAACAATTTTCTTCCATTCCAGTTTGTATTTTTCAAACAATGTTGTCATATTTTAGCTTAGTTTTAGCTTAGCTTTTCAGCTTGTTACAATTGCATATTAATTTTTTAAAGACACGTTGCATCATTTCTTGTAATGCACACCTGATAAAATGAAAATCGGTCTCCTCGTCGCACCGGCTGGACGGTTGAATGCGCCTTTCATTTTTCTGCAGCAGTCTCCTTATATTGTTACAGACTTTTAAAAAATTCAGATTAATTTAATTCCAAGTATTTCTTTCATCTAAATATGACTTTCGTGGTAAACTAAATTATCTAATTGTTTGCAGACGTATCTGTTTTATCTACAATTCATATACGTGTACTGTTTTATTTTGTGTAAAGTATTCAAACATTTTAAAATGTTGCCATTCTTATTATGTCCTAGGTTCAACTATTTGCGTTCGTTACTCTCGAAAGTTGATAATAATTCTTGTTATAATGACACGTAATATTTCGGAATAATTTTTTCTGTCTATTTTTCTCTTCTTTTCTCCCACAAATGCAGCCATTTTCATTATTGTTTCGGTTGTTTATGAGGATTGATATAAGATTGAATCAACATTTTATGTCCGGGTGAAATAAAGGAAATTGCCTCTTTTGACTCCCAGATTCACAGTGTAGTACGTATTAGCTCGTTTTGTTTTGAGCGAGTGTACATATTATCTTGAGATGCACGGAAATCGCGAATGTAAATGCATAGCAGAACTCACATGCGGTAATCCAATAACTCATCTCTGGAAGGCGATGATGAACTTTGGGCATTGCCAAAATATGGACGTGCAGAGCTTTAGAGGTATTTTGGGAGCTCTGTGTAATTATGTTGAATTTTGCGCAATATTTCCCATTGTGATGCTGCCGTAACAGGAACCGTGCTATTCCAGTGCGTAGACTTGTAGTCAAAATGTGATCGCCCATCCAAAAACTATGAACTAAAACGCGAAAGCACTTAATGAGGCATTCAACGAAGCTGCGGTCAGGAAGAACCGCATTTCTAGTTAGGCGCTATATTAACGTGGTTAAACGATCATACAGCAAATGAGATTCCAGTCTATTGGAAAATCGTCAATTTCTCCTCTGCAAAAAAACACCTCGTATGGACGAGGAAGACGAGTAAAAAAGAAAAAAAGGTGGTAGCAAGCATATGCTGTACCTCGATACGATATAGGTGCACAACATAGACTGAAGGAAGATCCTAGTTGGAGCGTAGGATAGGGGGAGGTGGTGAAACGGAGCTGTGCCTGTCTCCAGATCGGGGTCGCCAGCAGTCTGCACTCACCCAACTAGGAGGGGGACGAAATTGGTGGAATGGGGCGTCGATTCGTCTCGTAGAGCGGCAAATTCACTGCGGCAATTCAACTTTTTTTCGACAAGTAGCAGGTAGCTGATTCGCACCAATATATTTACACGAGATAAACGGAAAAACATAAACAGGTTTTCGAGAAGTTCATGCAACTTACATGAAGACGAAATTATTAATTGGATCGCTGGTGAGGTAGATACCTTTTTATTATGATAAATAAATAAAGATATTGTCTGGTATCAATACTTTTTATTCAGCTTTTTATTCAGCTTAAGATCGTTTCGATCGCGTAGCGATCATCATCAGAGCTTGCAGCTTCTGGGCCGAAAACAAAGTTCTGCCCAGAAGCTGCAAGCTCTGATGATGATCGCTACGCGATCGAAACGATCTTAAGCTGAATAAAAAGCTGAATAAAAAGTATTGATACCAGACAATATCTTTATTTATTTATCATGAAGACGAAATACACGAGGAAAATATAAAATGTACCAAACTTCGACCACTTTAATAATAATAATAATAATAATAATATAATAATATAATAATAATAATAATAATAATAATAATAATAATAATAATAATAATAATAATAATAATAATAATAATTACGACTCTAACTAAATTAATGACTTTGGGTGTGTGAATGGAAACACTACGAGGATTCTGTACTCAAGGTGTGAATTGGCAAGTTGATTTACGGAGGAGGAAAGATGTCTTTGGAATTACACATTTAACACGAGAGAGTGGTTAATACATTGCTGCTTATTTTAAATTTTAGTTCTCATGCGATGATTTAGGTTCATTAAAAAAGCCAGTTGACAATTTGTTTATGGAGACAGAAATAAATGAAATGGTAAGTACTGAGTGAATGTAGTTGTTTGATAAAAACCAAGGAGCTATAATGAAATGACGCGAGAATTATATTGAATACTTAGTGTTCTAACTTAGGGGAGAGGGATGCATCATTGCCGAAAATAGTGATTGAAAATGGCTGCAAAATTATGAGGGAGTGCAATCGCGAGATTGTCCTTTTTGTCTCTGGAATTTTGTCACGTATTTCCACAACTCATTAATAGCTAACGGGTGAAACAGTCCAAAGTGGTATCAAAACTGTTTAAAAAGAGGTATCTACAGTTCTTTCACGTCTACTTTCTTAACGTAATGTGTGATAGGAAATAATCACAACAATCACAGATATAATATTTATTATAACATACTTAAAGTTAACTGTCAGGATACACTTTTCCTATCTTCAGTGGGACTCTAATATGGAGAAGAAAAAATGAGAAATTATCATAAAGTAAGGAAGCAAATTGATATATAACACAATTATGAGATAAAATTGACAAAAGTGAGAAATTAGAAAAGTGTTTACCGAAAGTTAAAATGGGTATGTTATAATAAACATTATACGTGTGATTATAGTGTATGATTATTTCCTATGTCACATGATGGATTACCACAACATACCTGCCACCACCACGGACTTTCTTAAGTTAATAACATAGTTTTCACGACAAATCGATTAAACCTACAATATATGCCTAAATTATTCAGAAAAAATATTATATGGGTAAGAAAATTGAATAATACGACAAATGCGTAACAGCTATATTTTTTGAGGGGATTCAGGAGGTAGGGAAATGTTGAAATATGGAAATGTTCCAAGTCTTAGCAACTGGAAATATTCTAAGAAACTAAACATTGTACATGTTTTTTTTCTGTCCATGCTAATATGAAATGATTTATATTTAGATTTATATAGTGGAAAAAACAGTAAAAACTGTATATGACGTATGGAGGAGAAGATTACTTACGCACGATTTCTTGAGTTTCAGAATCCCTTCCCGTCATTTTAACTATAAATAATTGAAAGATGAGTAAAAGTTTAAAAGAAATAAATAAAGATAAATTTTTAAAAATTGCGAGATTAGTAATGCTTGCAAAAATATACATTTTCGTTTCCAAGTTATAGAAAACTTATTTACATCGGTAAAACCAATTGCAAGTATAATTTTTCTGCATTGCTAACAAATAGTAACTCCCCCTTACATATACTACTACCATTACAAGCAAAAGGAGAGTTCAACAAAACGTGCGCATATATATATATATATATATATATATATATATATATATATATATATATATATATATATAGTTAAAATAAACATTATTTTTCTTTTTGATAATCAGAATGGACAGAACGAGAAAGCATCTGTAATGTTCATGTTTCTTAGCTATGTAAATTAGAAACGACAATGTATGATTTTGTAAATTTTGTTTATAAGATATGTTTCAATAAGGAAAATATATAGAATGTATATTTTGAGTTGTTGCTACTGAATGTGGCTATATAAACAATAGGAGAGATCCCAGTATAGTTCTGCTTGGCGTAAGGAAGCTGACGACCATTTGTGGATATATTGCGACTTTTAATGCGTGAAGATAGTTATGACAATAATGCGTGCAAAAATGTACTACCCCTTCTCTCGATGTCACTAATTTTATTTTTTCTTGACGAAAACATTAAAAAAATACACAATATGTTAATTGAGAAGCTATATGAACAACAAACAAGTAGTTCTAAAGACCGTTTCCTTCCTTAATATATTACTTGTTCTGTGGCAGAATCCGATCCTAAGGCATCAATAAAATTATAATTGTCTTTAGACATGCAGATGATGTTCATCAATTTAACTTTTTAAAAACGGAAGTGGAGTACAAAAACAATCCCACTGAGAAGTGAGAACGACTTAATTCAAATAATAAATTGAAGGATCTGGAAAACGATTTAACAAGAATTGAAATTTAGTAATTAATGATTTCAAATTCTGACATGCAATATCAGATTTTTATTTCCAAGAAGTAGTTAGGAAATTCTACACATACTTTGAACTTTTATCTGTACTGTGAATCTGAAACGAAATAACAATTGTTTTTCAAAACCACACGGAAGGGGTCAGGTATTGAAAGCTATATTGCAAAACCGCACTATGTGAGTTTTCATAAAACACAATTAAGAAAATTGCTAATCTATTTTTCATTCATAACCAAAAATTCTGGGTGAACATATTAGGTACGTTTCCCTTGGGGTAATGCCATATAATTGCATATGAAGTAAAAAATCAATTTGAAAAAATTTGGAATTATAAAAACACTAACAGAAAAAATATAAATCAGACTAAACACATGTTAATTTATGCAAAGAAATGAACATTCAAAATTGAGCGAATCATGATGTAATTTGACAGACTATATTCCAACTTCTGCTTCGCAAAGGGCTGCACGAGTCGAATCATATGCCGCTGATCATTTCTTTTCGTGGAAAATTGTTCGCGGCGCGAGTGCCCTCTTCGGTATTTACTAGGCTGTCCGGGTGACGCCGCGTCCATGGCGAAGGTGCCGACGTTTCGGTCGCCATTCTGCGACCTTCCTCAGGGCGTATTGCCTTGGAGGAACGGCAATACGCCCTGAGGAAGGTTGCAGAATGGCGACCGAAACGTCGGCACCTTCGCCATGGACGCGGCGTCACCCGGATAGCCTAGTAAATACTGACTCCGGCCGCGGAAGCCTACGCTCTCACTTGACCTCTTCGGGCTTGGAAGCGAGCGGATGTGCCGATGGGGCGACAGGGCAGGCGCCGTGCAGTCCCGAGGTAGCAGGGTCGTCACGGCCTCGGCGACACCCATGGGGGTAGGGTCACAGCACGCGCCGCGCTTTCACTGCCACCCGTGACTAGGCGCGTGCTGGCAGCGGCCGAGCGGGACGGCGCGGCGCGGAATAGTGCCCTCTGCCAAAGCGATCTGCTAATCGCACACTGTTGTGGCGGGCATCGATCCCGGACCCGGTGCGTCCGGTTCGAGCCCCGCCGACTGCCAGGGTCACCCTCCCCTATACACGCGCCAGCCGGCCGGCCGGCCGGTCGGGCGAGCGGTCGCTGGCGTGTGCGCGCTCTCTGACGTATGTGGGACAACACGTGTTCGAATCCCGGCCCCCGCACTACGGTCGCGACCTTGGGGTAGGCTCTGCGCAAGCCCCCGGCAGGTGAACTTGCACTGGGTGCCGGGGGGAGGCGGGGCGCGAACCCAGGAGCCCGCGCCGCGCGGCCCTGGCCGCCAAGGAATCTTGTGACAGGACCTCGGGCGCTGGGCCGCGCGGCCGCCCGGCCAGAGGGCGGCGAAGGTTGCGGCCGCGCTTCCACCTACCGCCTTCAGACGGAAATTTGGCCATAGGGGAAAAAATTTATTCAAATGTCATCTTTTTTATTCTCACTTTAGAACAATGCCTTTTAGCATAAACATTATTTTATGTTATGACAAAAGGTAATTGCCCTCTTTTTTTTTTTGCATTTTTCGTCGATTTCTACTAATAGGTATTTTGACCTAATTCCGTCATTTTAAAGCATTTTTTCTGATTTCATTGATTTTAGTATAATTTTAATGGTTCTTGCTACAAATAGTATTGTTGCGACGAATGTTCTCCACAGAATATCTCAGTCGCCTTATCCATTTCTTTGCTCAGAAATTGTTATGTCAGCCGTTGTGAGTATGTAATCTGAGGTTCGTGTGACGCCCACCAGCGGAATTGTCGGTTCGGACAATTTTCAAAAACTAAAGACAGATTTTCTGATAAAGCTCTATACCGTACGTTTGCAAGTTGAATTCTGGAACGAACTGGAGTGACTTGAACAAAGTTGTTCATCTGAACTGGTTTTGATAAAAAATACTTCATTCTTATTTCGTTTTAGGGCATATTAAAACATTTTAAAGCCTTTTTATTGATCATTTTTGGAGATGTTTTAGGTCATCAAAATCCGCTCCTAGTGATGACCCTATCTCCCTACGATTAACTCTGTCAGGCATTCCGCTGAACGTGGTTACGTATTTTGAAGTCATTGCCAGATCCCTAAATTAATATTTGCAACCGAATATGACAGATCCTATGTTCGGATCTTCTTAAACATGTACAAATTAATGAAAATTTCGTACGAAATTCTTTGTTACGAACTATTTGGCAGCCGTAGAGTGGGCTACGCAAAACGTATTTGCCAAATTAAACTGAAGGTTTCTGAAATATGATGATGTTATGGAGATTGAAATTAAATGGTAAGTAATTTTGAAGTATATGAATTCTGCAGTTCTAAATTAGAAAAAAAAACACCGCCAAGGTCTGACCAAGTGACCAAGTGATTCACGATATACGCTTCTTCGGGTTTGCGTGACTCGCTCCGTTGTTTTCACTCGTCACGTTCTTTGGAATTTCGTGCGTCGCATCAGGTATCAACGTTTTTCGTGATATTCTGGTCTTCATATTCGCAATAGACAATATGAATTCGGCGACTTTGAAAATGGCATTCTTTTCTTTCGTCTCCGATTTTGTACATTCTTACACATACCAAGATTACCATGTATAGAAACACGTTTCTCTCTTCTTCAGTAAATGAAACAAATTTTTGTCTGCGGCATTTTACGAGGTTGTTCTCTTTCCTAATTTCACTGGTCTATTTAACCTGTGCTATATTTCAGAGAAGTATCATAATATCTGTTAAAAAGGACTTCCTTTATCCATTTTGTGAGAGATTATAAATTTGTGTGGCCTTACAAGCAATATGCTCCACAAGGTATCAATTAAAACTATCAAAATTACTCAGATTAATTAGGAGAGAAATCTCACTAACTTCCACCAATTTTAATAAATAACCTTGCGTTTACGTTTGAAGAACGTTACTTAAATTTAATGGAAAACGTGAGTGGGCTCTTAGATATTTTTTTATGAGTCTGCGGAAATTACAGTGAAAGTTAACAGCAAAAGGATACAACAATCGTAAAGATAATTTATTTTATGAAATCGTTTCACAAAACTAAACCAATACTTCAAAATTATGTACAAAATGTTTTGGACACCAAAGCTATTTGTTACAAAATAACATTCTCTTAAAATTTTGTAAAATTGCCTTCTGCCCGGACGTAGCCTGGCTGATTTGAATTTCATAGGTTTGCCTCATATTTGGAAAGGAATACTGTTATCCTTTTCTTGTACGATTTAGAGCCGTTTTGGGAGATGATGTTGTTTTAATTCGTTGTCTACAATTCGAAGTTTTGAATTTAAATTGGTATGTTTAGGGTAATTATCGTGTTGGAAAATATAGTCATTTCTCAAATTCATTTTATTAGCTTTAGATCGCAAAAATTGGTTTTACAATGTGAACGTATATGAATTGATTCATTACTCCATCTACAACCTGTAGTTGCTCTACACCACTGGCACTGACACATTCTTAAGCAAGCAGCAAACCGCCACTGAGTTCAACGATGTAAATGAAGATCCGCTCTCCATTTCAGATTTTTTTCTTTCACGCAATGCAATCAGTGACCATCTAGCCGCGAAATGTAGTATTCCTCTCGTATGAAAATTCTCGATCCTCCTTGAAATATCGTACTCAAAATTTGCTTTTCTGCAAATGGTAGGTGTTGCAACCTGCTCATGTCACTCATCCGAAACTACTTCTGAGCATTACGTCCATGGTAAGTATTGCGTCATAACACATTACGCTCAGTACAAGGAGAAACACTTTTCTCGTTATCCAAGCGGTATGTTTCTAGAGACTATCGTAAACCGCTCAACTGATTGAATTAAGAATTGAGGGCGACCGCTGCACGGTTTGTCGTCCGCTTTCTGCTCATCAAAACGGTCTATAATAACATGTGGCGGTAATTTCGAAATTTCAATTCGTCGAGAGATTTCCCGCAGTGATGTGCACTTATCATGTCAACGAATTACCCCTTTTTAATTCTTCAATAGAAAATTTCCTCCTCGGAATTATTCCAACGCAGTAATCCTGGCTCTGCAGAGATCAGACGGCAACTGATGAACGGCAAAGGAGTGCGGGCGAGAGTAGACGAACATTGAAGAAGGTCGCAATCCGCTTACTTCCCCATTGTCTATAACGTAATTTGTTGTCTTTAACGTCAACGTTGTTCAGATACCTCTTGCGCCTCATTTTGACAAAGTGTTTATTGTTTTTATTAGTACCGAGGTATTGGTTTAGCTTTGTAAACCTATTTTTGTAAAATAAAGGAAGACATTTTTTTAATATTATGATGTATGTATGCTGTTAACATCCACCACTGTTTCCGCAGACCTAAAACAGAGAGCATACACATTTTCACTGCCTTTAAGAGGAAAGTGAGACCCCCAGTTCCTCATATCCCAATAACTTTTAAAAAAGAAAACTGAAGAGGTACAACGTTATTAACGGACATCGGATGTTTAGGAATTAAAAAGTAATCTTGCAAGTTCGTAATTAGTCACTGAAAATGTCATATAATTAGGATAAAAAAGGCACTGTCATATGTTACACAATGAAATAAAAAATTGTTGGAAATCTTTTTTTATATTATTTTGGAAACTTAAATGCTTAAAGCAAGTACGTACTGTTTATTGTAAAAGAAGATTTATGTATTTACAACTTTAACATTTTGTTCTTACTATATTTTGTATTACAATACATTACGAGTAATGTTTCAGGGTTTTTCAATTTAAAATTTGCGAAGTTTGGAGGACAAAATCAGTTTGAATGAGGAGAAGGGTCTCTCTTCATTTACAAATGTGACTGGCATATGTTTTAGAAGCCCAACATTAGCAACCTTGAACCCTTCTGGGAATTTCCATTTAAAGTTTCGCTGCTTTTATTTTGACATATCCAGAATCTTTTTTGGAACATATTTCTCTTTTTCGCTTATTCGTTACACAGAACTTTTTATAACTGATCTACTGCAGACAAAATCATTGACATGGAATCTCGGAGTCAAATCTCGAGTTTCTAGTTTTTCAATTACATCCTCAAGGACTACAACGTTTGAACTTACATCGGCATAATTACCTTTACGATCTCTATTCTCAGGCACAAATTTGACATCTCATATAGACTATGCGACATCATCAAAGAGCTAGTTAACAACTTCTGCAATTTGTTCGAAATGTTAACTATTACCACTGCCCTCAACCTTCTCCAACCTCAACTTCTATCGAAAAAAATAATTCTTGTAGGAGATCAAAAGAAAATATTTTTGACTGAAGAAATCAGTTTATTAATTGAAAAAAACAACATTTTTCTAACCTCCTCTGCTACGCGGTGCAGACCATGAACAACACATATCAAATGGGTCAGATTAGGATAGAAGGGTTTCAAAAGGTTTCCGTACAAATCATATACGTCTGTGCATCTGTGAGAAGTAATAGTACCCTCAGTATCATTAGTATGTAAGAGTTTGAACCCCGTATTTATGAAATAAGCAATCGTTTTACAATTTGTTTTCTAGAGTGACTTTGAACAAGGGATGGAGAGCACCGGCGTCATGCTCGCCCAGTTCCCGGTAATCAAGTGGGCAATATATCCTCACGAGTCCGTCATTTCATTAGGCGAGAGCTAAATGCAATGATCACCTATGTCACTACGAATGTTTATTAGTGCAGCTCGATACACAGAATACAACAATTTTTTTCTTAGAGTTGTTATTTGTTTCTTAGTTTTCTTAGAGTTGATTATGACTGTATCACTCTTTCACAATACTTTTCAAAGAAAGATTTCAATACTGGGTTTCTAATAGCATTTTATAGGATATAAGCACTCACCAAAGTCTGACACATGACGTACAAAAACGAACTTTACTTATTGTGCAAGATTCAGTCCCCAAATCTTTGGTGAAATTCCGGTTTATGAACATTGCTAGTCAGGAAAACATGTTCAACCATGCAATTCTGGAAGCGCTTAAAAAGATAACCCATCGTAACAACAGTACCGATGCCACTATCATCACTAATAAAATTCCTAAAGATATCTTCAAAATATATGATGAAACACAATCCAAAACGACGGCTCGAATTAAAGAACTCCTTCATTTGATTAAACTTCAAGGCTTATCAGTAATTTTTCTTCTTTTACCTAATCAGCTGTATCCAATTATTATGACCGAAATACATAACAATGAAACTAACACAAAGATAATAATTGATCTCCAAGGAAACAATGTAAGACCTAACCCTGGATACTCCAAGCAAGATGTCATAAGATTCGTACATAGGAAGATGCTCCAGCAATGGGAACCGATATGGCGATGTCATAAGTCTAGTAATACCCATAAAGCAATCGATTTATTCCTATCACTACAATCGGACCCCAAGATGACTAGACGCGAACAAGTTTTAATTACACGAATCAGAACTGGTCATTCTAAAATTACACACAGGTACTTGCTGGAGAATACCTCACCACCACTATGTGATATGTGTCAAGTAAGACTATCAATCGAACATATTATTATGTCCTGTCGTAAATATGATCACATTAGAACTATGTATTTTAATCCAAATGAAATGGAGAAAATCTTGTACTCTGTCCCCTTTCAAAACCAGATTGTCAAATTTTGCAAAAACACAAATGTCATGCTTGAAATATAACGTTACGGTAAGCCCGCCCGTATCTCTAAGAGTTGATGTGTTATGATCCTACCCCGATGATATTGTATGATTGTGTTACAAGTATGTAAGATAATAGTATGTTATAACTTATATGTTATTATGTTATATTATGTTATGTTATTATGTTTTATTATGTTATGTTATTATGTTATATTGTGTTATGTTATTATGTTAAATTATGTAAATGTAATGATGTGTAACCCTCGAAAAGATGTTATGACCATGCCCTGATTGTTCTGTATGATGATGGTATGTAAGATACGTAATATGTGATACTGTATTTTGTTATGACCAATACATTCTGATACTTTTGTTTATGTAATGACAGATGAAGTCATAATTGTCTGTAAACACTTGTAATTAAAAATGTTGTCGCTAATAACCTTAGTCGTTGATGCGACAAAAAATAAAGAGAAAAAAAATTCAGTCCGAAGCGTCGGTTCACAGCTATTCAATTATATTTTGATGTTAGATTGATGAATGTTTGTCTTTTTGCGCTGCAAAAGGTTGTATTTCTTTTCCAAAAATATAGAGAAAATAAACTTCTTACAACTAATTCATGCACAATGTGAATAATTGTAAAACGAATAGTTATATCGTGCAGCGATAAACTAATTCCTTCTTTGAGTGAATTCTCATACTCAGTGCGTCTCTGCTTACGACACAGCTGGATTCATGCTATAGCAACGCTCCTAGGAAGACTATGCTCGCCATTAGATATTTACTACTCACGTATTAAGTTATATAACAATAACATTTTGAACTGTTGTTCTACGTTACTGTGTATCCATGTATATGAAGCGCATGCAGTAAGTTTCCTTAGGTTAGAAACAAAAAGAAAACAATTTCATACAAAATCTTTATTGTAGCAGATACAGCACATGTTGCACCATGCACGTTTTCACGTGAAAAGTGTTCTCACCCTAATATTTTTGCTAATTTTGTCACTGTCATGGCGCATTTGTACAACGAAATTTCAGACCAATCGATTGGGCAGAGATGGTTCAATTGACCTGCTTATTCTTCCAATATCACGTCTTAAGATTATTTTCTATGAGGGAATGTAAAACACGCTGTGTATGGGACTGTGCCCACAACTGCAAAAGAAAAGTGACAAGTGATAGAAACCGCGAAATGCAGCAATCAGTTCGATGGCCTTTCAGTCAGGTCTGCAGGTGTGTATTAATCTTGATTCTTTCTAAATTAACATTCAGATCAATATTATTTTCTTTCATGGCTATTTTAAAATCTGTTTTGTGTTTGATATAATTATGAACTAAGTTCAAATAGAAAAATTATTACATTTGTAGAGAATATCTCCTCCTTCCCTTCTTGCCTCGTTTCTGTCAGTCTAAATGTCACAGTGCCGCGAAAACCGCCTGCCTTAAAGGCGCTCGGTGCAAGGGCTGCAAAAGAAAATATTGTCCGTTCCATTTTATGCGTGTAATTTTAAATCACGAGTAATAATATTTTACCCTATGATTTTTTAAATCATTTAAAAATGGTACATCAATGTATTTTGTCTTTTGATGATCATTACACTGCAAGTGAAAAATCTATGTAGTTGAATTTTAAGAATTAAAAGATGAATGAATTTCTTCAAAATAACTTTTACGTACAGTCTCATGATTCAGTATTATTGGAAGAAGCGTTAAAAAGTTATAAATGTGGTCCGCATTTGGTTAGATACTCGTACACGTTGTGTACACGTAGTATTCGCCAAGATGGTTGTTGTTAAAATACTTTATTTATTGGAGAATTATACGAGATAATATTATTTGTTTTGAGTAGTGTGCTTTCTACTTTTTGAAAAATAATTCTGTGTGGTTTTATGCATCAGCATGTTTGCTGCTGCAGACCACTAGTGTAGACTAATTTTCTTCCGAAATAGTGTGTCTTTTCCTCATAGATTCTAATTTCGTTCAGAAAAATATGACATAACGTCACTTTTTTTTCAATATGTACAAACAGCTTTTGTCGTAAGAATGTATTATCATTCATATATTCTCATGTTTATCATTCAGGATGGGCTAACATAACACATCAAAATGGTAACCAGTTAATGTTCAATATTCAAAGGTCATTGCTTTATTTCCAAAGTCAGAATTTTGGAATACTGCTGTACGTAAAGTTCGAAACTTTTTTCATAAGAATGTTGTAATCACTACCTGAATTGCTCAAGTAATTTTGATTTAGATGGCTAAATTTAACTTGCGTTACATGGATTTTGTGAGAACTTGTTTCAGTCCTGCAAATGGGCAAATGTTAAAGTTCAAATGTTGATAAATTGAAAATTCATTTAACTTACTTAGTTCATGGCTTCTTTTCATAACTATATTACATAAAAAGATATATTTTAATGAATTTGGATTTATCTTCATTTTATTGATTTTATTCCACTTTTATCCAAATCATTGCAAGTCACGCAAGCTTTATGCGTTCGAAGGCTTCCGCGTGGGTTTCCGCGTGGCCTTCTTCAGAGCTTACTGCCAGCAGTATAAGGCCACAGCGAGATGGCCGAAACGTCAGCACACTTGACCGAGACGTGGCTCATCCCGGATAGCCAAGAATGCACGCAAAATTTATTTCTATATGAATTGCTCCATGTGTTTCTGTAAATCACCCATCATTAAAAATATTATTTATAATTTAATTCTTTCTAATATGTGATTTACTAACACCAAGAACAGCAACGGTTCGAGAACACTTCCCCGGAACTCCTTATACTTCTTTAAAAGATTGTATATACTACTCCCACTCGTTGGCGTCGGTTATTCAGAAAATTCCAAGATACCACTTTCGACTCCAGTACTAATCTTTCATCCCGAAGTTAAAGTTTTGTGGCGTAGAAGGCGTCCAAATACTTTTCCGCATGCTGTTATCGCCGTATCGATTATGTCTTCTTCATTGAGTGAATAAACGCGATAATCTGACCAAATGATATTGTGCCACATTCACAAGATCAGCGTAAATCCATACTGTCTCTCAAACAACAAATTGCGCCTACTCCACCTGCGTATCTATACCTCGCTATAAAATGTTTCATCTGATTTCAGACAACTGATTTTAGGTCCACTGATCTGTGATTTTTAACTTCTGAACGGAAACTTCTTTGTAACATGCAATTACAAATGCTTATTTCCAATCCTGAGGAATACATGACTTATTTGCCGAAGTAGTCATAATAGGTAGTACGTTATCTTAGCATAGCTTCACCTCCTACTTATATATATATATATATAACTGTATGAACAATTTTGTTGACCCATTTGTGCATGGCGTCCACTTAATGACGGCACTTTATTAATTTTTATTTAATATGTTTTCAACATTTCGCATTTTCATGAATTGAATGTTAAACGTTGTGATAGGAGCTAATTAGACTCACGTGTTCGCAAGGATAATATGTGAGTATTACTCACAATAACAAATTATATTAAAATAGTGACAAGATTAGATAGGTAGATAGATAGATAGATATATATTATTTCTGCAGGTTGATTTATGCAACCTGGTGGCAGTGTTGTGAATAAGAGATTCGCGTGAAGTGTGAGTTATAGAATTATTACGTTAACATTATAGTGCTAAGAATACGAGGTGACACTAATGATCGTAGGTGAGTATATTACGAAAATCCAGCATTTGTAATATTTTTAATTTCCTATAATTCTTCAGTTTTTGAAACATTTAGCCTTTCGCTCTATCGAATATAATGCAGTTGGGACACTTGCGAAACTCGTTCGCATGTCAGCGCTATATTCCTTCATTTTCAGCCTTTCCCAGGGTTCGATTTTAGTGATACTGAAAATAAGTCAGGCGATTGCTAGAAAGTTTTATTATAAGCGTGTTTTCCAATGTTTCCGATTCACAACCAACAATATTGAAGACAATAAAGACGGATGTCAAATACTCGTAATATAGCTATAAGGACACATAGATAGACCAGACTGTAGCGGTATACAGATCAAGAATTAGAGAAAGAGGTCGATTAACTTTTACGTACTTCGTGGATGCCTCTGTAATACTTAAAAATGCATGGTTGATGTACAGAAAAAATAATGCAGGCTATTATTCTCAGAACATCTATAATCTTCGCCGCGACTCTTCCAAAATTACGAAAACATTAACAAATATCCAAAGAAAATAGATACTGAAAAGTGAGGAATGTGGTTCTATTTTAAAGGCTATTCACTGATCAGAGCAAAAATATAGATGCTCTTAGAGATTGTAACAGGAATTAAAAATAAAATATTTGCAGAAAGTGCAACACGAACCTTTATCTTGCACTATCACGCAATTCCACTGTGCCTGAGGAGACAATTAGGATGTGTAATTTTATTTCTTCTTGGTTCTTGTCACCGGATGTATTATCTTTACACTATAACTTTGCCTCCGACCTATTGCAAGCCGCAACGTTTTCTGTCTTCGGCAACCACGTCTCAGTGTTCATTTAAGACAAGGATACGCCCGCTTATACGCTCCGTTGACGCAATTGTTCCCTGTACATAGTGTCCGCTGATTTGGATGGCATATTTTTCAAAAAAACAATAAACAAAAATATTAAGCGTTGTTTCACGGCAAACAAACAAAATTAACTCTAACAAATATTTTAAAAAATATTTTGAAAAATCAGTTTTATGCAAAATGAGTTAATGCTAATTCTCGTACAGTTTCCCATGAGGTCGAGTACAATACTTTTGTGGTGTATAATTGCAAAAATATGCGTTATAGCAATGCTATGTCAACTAATATATTTATTATTTTATTCTATAGTTCTCTATTAGGCCACATTTTAGCCTTCTTCATCTCATTCAACGATCCTCCGTTCTCGTCAACCTGTCTTATCACAGACTCCTGGGACTTCATTTCATGTCGTTCTTTTCCTTTCATATCAGTACAAATTTTTCGAGACGAAACACTTTATTCCACGGCTATGGATCCAAACCATATGCCATCTCCGTACTGATTTCCTATTATCACCTATACTACACAAGTATAGATGCTGAGGTACACCTCGGGATCAGTTTGCCTAACTAATCCAGTTGTGGAGGAAGATAATTTAGGAATGGAAGAAAGAGTGTTGATAGGCGATTCATAGTGGTTGGGAGGGCGTAATCTATCATGGCAAAACACGCAAACTAACACCCACCCCTAAAGTGAGATTCGAACTCGCGAACCTTGGAGCCGAGGATGTTGGCACTTACTAAGATCGGCCCTCTTTCAAACATATACATGTTATAGAACATAACGGTATGTGTGGGTGTTTCTTCCTGCGCAGCAAACTTTTACAGAGAAGATCCATTTTTCACTAATGATTCGCTTTCCTTTAGCGTGTCATTTCCTGATTGTGCTTCCCTTATGGTGCTGGTAGAAATGGTAAGGATGGTGCGCTGGTGCATTACGGATAATGAGTTTCGATTATGTAAATGCCTCGAAAGTTTGAAATAAAAATTTGCCATCTTTTTTTTTATTCTCACAAAGAATAAAATGCTGAAATAGTAATTTTACGACGAATGTATTGAAATGTGTGACATGCATCAAATATGTATAAAGGTATACATAAAAGGAAAATCTTACCTAATATAATTGGAAGATATTCTTGTTTTCCACCTTCTGAATAGCGGGTAACAAAATATGAATTTATATGAAATTCCAAGATATAATTAAAGTGCAAATGCGAAGAGTATAATGTCAAGAGTTTCTTTGAACAATACATCATGAGTATTAATGTCTTTTTAGGCATTAAATGTGCAATAATTCAAATGAAAAAATAAATTAATATTTTACTCTTCCAGATAGTCATAGTTTACTCTTCCAGAAAAAAATTGCCACAAAAATTCTTTTTACAATATTTATGACAAGTCCATCTAATGGAGGTTATTTCAAATACCGAAAAGACATTTTATGAATTTCTGGAGAAAAGAAAGTTTCAATCCGCACACACTATATGATTACGGTTTTGAATATTACCATCAAATACTCATTAAGTGAAAACGCATTCTCATTCTAGGAATGTATCCGTTATGGTGAGCAACAACGTAATAGATAATAGCGTAGTTGCCTATTTCATGTGTCTAAAGAACAAATAAGGCCCCTGGAATTCTTATTTAACACTAATTTTATACTTCTTTACTTATATGTTTCCAATCCTCAGTGAAGAAACTCGAAACCAGTGTGTGAACAATAAGGTATTATCCAATGTTCAATATCTTAAAAAAATCTCCATAAAAATATTAGAAATCACATCGCTTTTAGTCGAATTCACATTTCCGTATCAAACCGTTTTAAAATGCTCGTATATTAGTTTTCTTATTGTAGGCTTCAGCAAATTGATGAAGCAAGTTGTGGCAAACGTCGTGTGACAAAGTACAAACATATGTGTAATTTCATAAGTCCAAACACACACGCACACATATCCATGAACACAAATTCAGGCACAGGCTTACACACACACACACACAAACACGAATATATTCACGCACACATTCACACACACAAACATGCTTCATTTTTTCATCCTTCACAGACTCACGCTCAAAGCACCCCCGACACGTACTGCAATGGCAAAGGCAGGAACGCAATCAGTAGATGAAATTGTAATTTTCGGAACATTCCTCGTTCTGCGTTCCCATCCAGATTGAGTGGCATGGCTTTGAAATACGGGTCTCTGGTGTTGACCCTTCTATCGATTTCGTTGAGTTTCTAGTAGTTCGTGTTCTTAGCTTAATGTCTATTACTTCGTTGCTTTCTACCGTTACTTAACAATGAAGATAATCAAATCACCTTAAACGTCAAACACGAATTGATTAAGGCGTACGACATCAATAATGTATACTATATCGTTTATTTACATGTATGTGAAGTGCCTATAACCGGGAGGTCCTAGGGTTCCAGTCCCGACGGTGGCAGGATTTTCGACACTATCTACATAGCTATTCGAAATCACGTACTGTCTGGAGGAAAATTCTATTGGCCGGATGCTCTGATGGGAAGTTTTCCCTGCTCCCTCGGATTAACTGCAGGCGTATGACGCAACAGTATGCTAACAAACTGGGCATGAACTGCGCGCGATCTTCCCTTTCTCTTCCATTTCCTATCCTCACTCCTTACACTTTTACATTTACATGCACTACACAACCACATGTGCCAGGAGACCAGCCGAGAATTTAGAATTAGATGCGGCTAGAGTGGTGCCCCACTGGTGGTAGATACCTGGTTGGCAAAAATCCCCCAGAGATTTGATCCTCAAGGTATCTTCCTCCCAACGGGGCACCGCCTTGGTCGGTTCCACAAAGTACACTAAATATCGCCCAGTTGCCTAGACCCTTTTACAATGATACTTCTCCGACGCTCACATGGTATTGATCAAAGAAACCACGACAAATAATCCGATCACAGCAGCCACTAGAATTCTCTTCCAGACTGGTTGAACTCGACCCAGAACCGAAAATTCCCCACCCTCGGGAAAACCAGTACGAATATTGAAATATTATGTGAAGTTAAACGCAGAATACACAATTGCATGTTTCGAATATTGCGAACAAAATTACTAACCATTATATACATTGAAGAAGAGCATGGTTATTTAAAAATAGACAATTTCACAAATTTTCAGCAAACTTAGTAAATAATTCAAATTAAAAAAGCATATGGATAACCAGATGTAATTAGAATAATAGAGTGAATTATAACAATATAGTAAGTGAATCTCATTGAAAATTGAAATCCCTCATTCCCTTGTTGGCAACAAAGTTTTACTGCATCTACAAAAAAGTGTTTACTACATTTATTACAATATACGTTTTTCGATGCAGTGAAATATTTTTATGTTTATCTTTTGAAGTATTACGAAAATACATTATTTTCAAAACAAATCTCTGTATTTATCTAAGAGCGCTGCTGACAAAAGTTTCTGTTCACAAAATGTAGTTGGGCATTTTGAGGTGCATGGCCAGAGGGAATAAATGGTATATCGCATGCACGGGTTGCGCATCGAATCGAATCGCATACCATTGAGCACCCATAGGATCAGTACAACATAAGAGCTGTTAATTGCAAATAAATTGGTTGTGCTTTCAGACAACAAGATTATCATGTGAATCGAAATATTTCCGGGCGGGGTCATTGTAGAGAGCGCGCTTCTAGAAGTATCGGGGATTCTAATACTAAAGCATTATCCACTCTGATATTGCCAGATTCTAGTGTGAAAAGAAAGATCTTTTATGGCAAAAGTATTTATTCTAGTTTTTAATATCCTTCGAAATACAGAGTGTAAGATTTATTCAAGGAAGAAGACAACTCTACCATTATTTTGTAAAGATTTTGACTTTGAGCAGGAATATTAGGCAGTGCATAATAATGCAATGTCTGTGTTCTGTGAAGCATTTTTTATGAGACTCTTTGCTACTATACTTTTCTTTTCTATTGTTTAAAATTAATATTAATTATTTCTTATATAATTATTTGTCTGTATTTCGGTTCAAATTTTGAAAATATTTTTTTTATCCTCCTACCGAAAAATATGTAATAATATATATTTACTATTATCCACATACATTTCTCTTAAATTGGAATTCCAACTCTATGTTGTATAATATTACCGTGAATGTTTACCTGATTAGTTGGCATGATTTGATGTAATGTTTGAAAACATTGAAAGAATTTCAACCTCAGTGTACCTTTCTGATTATGATATCTACCTCACAATTGTTTTTGATCTTGTGAAAAGAATAAAGCATTTATATTACAATAAAGATTTGAGGATATAAAATTTTGAACTACTTTGTTTGTATAGCGGCAGAAAATGATACACGTGAAAAGAATTTAGATTGCTTATCATATTTTTATCTTACTCTCATTTCACCGCATGAACTGTACTTTGATTGTATCATTACCTGAACTTCACATTAAAGGATTCTGCAACTTTACCAGTAAATCTAGAACAAACGAAGACATGACTTCGCGTCATTACAAATAAACTGACGAATATCTTCCAAAACTATCTTTACTATCTTTGCATTTCAAACTATATTCTCAACCAATACCAGATTGATTTACAATCATGTCTGATTAGCAAAAGCAGCACAAAAAATACGTACATGTGTTTGACGACAATTGCATCTGATTACTTTATACCGGACTCCGTTTCTCATAACTGAGTGTATGTTATAAATATCATTAAGAAAAAAAATTACATCTCAAACTGGGCACATTTATTTTGAATATTAGACAAGATAAAGTTAATAATGTTTCACGCCACTCAAGAATAAAGTGTTGTACGTGCCTGAACAGAAGCATCCGTCTACGAGATATCAAGTTACAGTAACTAGCTCTAATCCATTCAGGAGAATTTCTCCTCTTATTCGTGAATTCATAAAAAAGTAAGGAAACGAATGACAGTGACATAAAACGCTCAGCATAAACGGCAAAACTCGTAATGCAGGGATTGTCCGCGGCCCCGTTTCTCGTGTGAGCGTTGGCAAAGGACCACTACTCCAAAGGCGAACTGAATGAACGTTATCTCAGACGGAGAGTGGGAGAGTGCAAGGCTGCTATTAATGCGACGTGCAGGCCCTGTCTAACGCAATGCCGCCTAGGTTAATTACTCGTGGAGCGGCCGGCCGGCGCTTGGCGGCGGTAGTGGCGGCTGCGGCGGCAGCAGCGTGGCGGTCGGAAGCGCCCGTCTGCTTTTGTGCCTCTGAGAGGCACTGCGGATACGCTCCATACCTAACGAGAGCGATAATCAGATTTTCGGTGTCCTGAGCTCCATAGGGACCGCCCCTTTTGCTTTTGTGAAGCAAAGAATGCTGCACAAACGAGAAAAGATGCGAAACAAAGAATGTTCCGCGGTAGTCATCGCTGGCCATCGGAATCGATCTCCGGACCTCCGATCGTTATTGGCGACCGGCACGAGGCCCGGCAGCGGGGGAGGGAGGGAGAAGGGGAAGCGTGTGCGGAAAAAATCAGGCCTAGGAACGGCGGCCACTGCGCTCCACCAGGTGTGCCAGGGGAGAACTTTCATTTCGAAAACATTAATTTCCTTTTCAAATCATTCCAAATGACCCTTTGTTATTAGTGAATGATCATGGAATTTAATAATGTATTAACCTTTGCCTTCTGTCAAATTGATTTTGTAAATCGACTTTTGTGGTAACAGGGAAATGTACATTTCATCAGACTTCCAGATTTCCTTAGAGTGACAAAAGTTTTCTTAACAATTGGTGTCTTTGGGAGAAATTGCTTTTCTGAACTGATGTGCTTGGTAATCATCTCTATTGATCAGCCACATAAGTAACAACAATTGTGAGACAACAAATATTATTACCACATAATCAAATATTATCACCACCGAATATAATATTGTTAAATATGGTGAATATGTCATTGTTAGATAGATGTAACGTTCTAAAACTGTTAATATAAAATAATATAAAAAATATTAATTATATAAATGAATTAATTTCAAATAATATAAGAATATGCAAAGGACATGTAATGTACCTGAAATTTCTTCCAGATATTTCAATAAACGAAATGAATTTGATTTTTTCATGAGAAACGTTCAACACAATGCAGAGTACTTTGTAAATCCATTCTTTAGTTCTCTGCCTTTCAGCGGATATGAAGTATATGGTACTAGGCACTCATTGTACGAGAAAATGAAAGATAATATGGGTGTTATGACATTGGTGGTCATGTGTTATTGCCTTCCACGCCATCACACATGTGACGTGAAATTATCTATAACTTACAGAGATTAGAACCTATAACCTTTCTGCGTAGAATAGTTGCCTCCTCAAGCGGCTGCGATAAGGTGGTAGGTGTTTTGACAATGCTAACAGAATATTTATTGATTTTCAACAATTAATTTCTTAAGGAATATCTCTCGTTTCGAAGAAAATATATTATCATTCTCATGCAATATATTCTCAATTCAGACGAAATGTCTCAACATTCAATTACATTCAAAAATTGTCAATGAAATACGTGTGAGAAGTAAGCTAGAAAACCAATCAATGGTGCTTTGCAAGGAGTTCCGTTGAGTTCAATTTGTACATTGCCTTTCACATAAGGATCGAAATGACCCTGCCTTGTCAACGGAATACAAATGAATTATTCAACAGTTAGTACTGAGCATACACTATTACTTACTTCTCTTCAGAATAGCAAAAATAACTTTCTTTAAACATATTTTCTTGACTGATATTCTCTTTTATTTTATTTACAAAACCTTGTGAATGTGGTCCAATTTACAGTTGTAATGTTAAAACGTTCTATACTCTTATGATGCTTGAGAACGCATATAATAATTTATTTCTTGAACTTTAGCAAATATAGCAAATCAGGACGGATTTCTTGAACACTTTAACAAATATAGAAAATGAGGATTTTGAAAGATATGATGTCTTTGAATATTCTGCAACTGGCTTTGCAAAGGAATATAATTTTGACGTTTGAAAAATACATTATGATGAAAAAATCTAAATATAAGTTCAAATGTAAACATAACGTGAAGTCGAAGACTATCACGGTGTTTAGTGGAACTCGGCAGAATTTTACAACCGATTTACTGGACAAACTTCATTTTCCAGCTTTCTCAGTGAAAAATTGTAAAGCGAATAAAGACATTGTGCGGCTCTTCAGCATATTTTTGTTTTTCACAATCACATTGATTGATATGACATCAATGTAATAAATATCTTGTATATTACGATTATATGGAATCATCTTAATGGTCTGTATCTGACTTCTGCAGCCTAATAAAGAGCGTATGGCGGACTAAGTAAAAGACACGTTCTGCCACTCCACTCATTCTCAGATACATCATTTTGTCAACATTACGTAACTACAACAAGGAAGCGTTTTAGATGGCTGAGGAGTGCGGAAACCATTGATAGCAAACAGGAGAAACCAGTGTTGGAACACTCCCTCGTCTCCTCTTTGAGAGCGGAACAAGTGCACTGTTCCGCGAGCCCGCAATGGCACAGAAAAGCCTTCAAGAAGCTGAAAACGAAAAAAATGAGTAACTGGCTGCCCCGTCTCAGGAAGTTGCCGCGAGTGTCCCGTGTCGGGAAACCAGTTTCCGGCGTCACACTGCGCGTGCGGCGCCTGGGACCTCCTTCCCTCCCCCTTCCACCCTGCCCTGCCACTAACAGCGCGGCACGTGCCCTGCTGGGTCGCTCTCCGCACGCCCCTGTCTCGTTTTGTTTTCGGGAGGAACCTGCCCGCTCGCTCCCCCCTTCCACTTGTCTCGTTAGGCCTACCCCTTGTAAATCGGGTGTTCCCTTTTCAAAGACATAGAACCTACAAAAAAGTGCTTGTTTACTAACATGGAGAAGCGGAAGGTAGATCGTTTTACGTTGACTGATTTGCATGTAAATAATGTTTTAAATTAAATTATATAATTTAAACAAATATAAAATCCCATGAAACATTAGTTGAAAGGTAAGTTTTGGACAGAAACACAAGTGTCTTTTACCGATTTATTTTATGAGAATAGTTTGTTAACTTATTTTTCAAATTAAAAAATGTACTCTTAATATTTATTTGTGCCTATGTTATATTTCTGACGGGTAAATTCAAAACTATTTACATTTGATGGACAATCATGATTTCAGAATTCACAATTTCCAGACAAAAATAATTTTTTTCATTTACAACTTTGTGTTGTGCTTACTTGCTTAAACTATTCGTATAAATACACATTAGTTTATTACACTAGATTAAGGCTTCAGTACCAAATGAATTTTCATAATTTTCGATTCAATATCAGCAAAATATCGAGTGGGCTTTCATATAGAATTTTTAAAGCCATCTATGGCAGCTTTCTCCATAACCCAATGCCTTTATGGATATATGAACCTCTCATAGGAATACATCATTCAGAAACTGCGGATCGTTTGCAAGAGAACGAGGCATCGTGAAACTCTTTTATGGACGAGGTAAAAAGTTAATGCATCCAGTAACTGTTAGATGCAGGACCTAGTATTAAAAGGTTTTTACCCCATTGCATGCATTATTCAGAATTCTTAAATATGTTCGATTGTTTTGGGACAAACCAAATGCTATAGGAAACGCCAGGATGAATAAACAAATTTAGGAAAAATATACATTATACGGTACTTTATATTCTGGTTTACAAACGAAATATTTCGGCATAAGTAACGATATCTTATTTTTAAATAAAGAAACTATTATTTGCAAGGAATATTCGATACGCAAGGACCATGTTAAGAACAATAAGGATATTCAATGCAAAAGAATACGAAAGCTAATAGCACATTGGTAGTTGTATTTTCGTAAACACAGTAGCTCATTAAAAATAGAAGCAAAGAATAGGGACCGGTTTGAGAAAAAATAAACTTCCACGAAGAGAACAGTACGGTCGTGAAGGAGGCCTCCTACATTGGTTAAGTAAAATCCTGTTGACGATACTCTTTTCAGTTCTACTACTTTTTGTACATAACCTTCGACGGAGATAACGACTAGTCAAAACACTACCATGTTGTTGTAGTTCGATGATTTGTGTGCAATTTTCCCCGTAAACGTTTGCCTCATCGGTATTACCACTAATGAAGTCGCAACCCGCACTGTCGGATATGTATTTCGTTATTATTTGAATTATCATTTCGAGTTAATTCGTTATTCAATGTAGACTAATCAGTCTTACAATAATTGTTTGTAGGGGAGAGCAGTTCTTAGTCGTTGCAAGAGTTAGTGCGTCATCAGGATTAAGTTTACAAGCTTATTTCCAAAATCACAGTGAAAATTTGTTATAGATACATAGAAAATGAAGCTTTGAAACATATGAAACATGGTACATTTAGTATGTCCCTACTTGCAATATTTATGACAGCAAATTTTGCAGTCTAAAATAGCAAAATTAAAACTAATGTTTCTCGAAAAGTTATAATATTATTTTTGTTCAATTAAAAGATTGAAGTTAGTGAAAAGCAAGTGGAACGTTCTAACACGTGAAATATAATTATCCATCTGATACTGAATATTATGTTAACAAAATCGGCGAAAATTACTGGAATAAAGGGTGAAGGTATGTTAATGTTCTAAAATGACTTTTAGAATCAACTCCACGTAATCTAAGCTACGCATTAAGTATTGGTCAGCAGTGTCAGAGGCCATGAGGTGAAAAAATTATATTCATATAGTATAATAAAGAAAATATTTTCAAGCGCGCAGAATTCAATGAGCGGGCGAGTTGAAATTATAAATGAACAGATAGGAAAAGGAAATAAAACCGGCAGAAAGATGAATTGGGTGATTAGCTATTAGAATGTGAGAATGGCATTCTTCTGGACAAGAAAATAGGGCGCATCGGAACAGATAAAACATAAGCCCTAATACAAAAATAATACTTAATACGACCATGACCATTACACCGACGATAGAAGAAGTTGACTAATATTAGAAAATTAATATTGAATTTTTCTTTTACAAACCCATCGAATTTTTATAGAATAGACGATTTAAATTCATAAATAGTCCGAAGCGCAAACTTTAATAAATGGAGACTTTCCCCACTGAATGGTGTTAGTTTTGCCTTGAAAATATTTTCTAAGTATTTACACCTGTCTGTTTTCTCATGAATTTGGTATAAATAACAAGTTGTGTAAACATACAGCGTAATCATAATGTAGCCACAGCTTCACTCTAAACTGTTTTAACTCTGGAAAATTCAAAACGTGTCTACACTGCCTGGACAACACGCCGTAATAGAAGGAAAGCTCAGCGCAGCGCGAATTAGCGGGGCGCTCGACGGCTCTGAAACTGCGGTGGCGCCGACTTCGTGCGCGCGGAGCCCTGGCTGAGCAACAGGGGCAGATTTTGATGTCCCAAAACATCAACAAAAATTACCAAGAAAATGCTCTTAAAATGCTGTAAAAGCAAAGAAAAATGATATAAAAAATTTGCTCAAAACCAGTTCGGATTAATAGGTGTTGAATAGATTACTGATGTAATCTAAACTTTTTTCTTCCGTTCAAGTGAACTCAAGTTGAAAACCTGTGGGTTGAAGTGGACCAGGGAATATCTGCCGTTAGTTATCGCAGGATCCGCCGAACCCACAAAGGCGCCGATGGGGGACACGGAAACCTTAGATTACATACAACGGCTGACATTAGAACTTCCGAGAAAAAAAGAATAGGCTACTCAGGAATTCTGTGGAGAGAATTTTTGCATCTCGTAAATATTATTTGAAGCAAGTGACATTAAAATCGATGAAATAAGCGAAAATGCTTTTAAAATGCCGGGAAATGGTTTTAAAATGTCTTATTATTTGAAATCGAAGAAAAATGAAAACAATGCCGTATAAAAATGGTACTTTTACTATTGTCATAACATAACAATAATGTGTGTTCAAAGAGGCATTATTCTAAAGTGAAAGGAGAAAAATGGCATTTTATGAAATCCGCCCCCTACTGATCAGTAGGGAGCGGATTTTAATACCTAAGACTTTAAGGCTCTAACAATTCCTATTTTCAGTGTCTTGAATAGGCAAGTGATGTATATGAAATAACTATGTACAGACGCAATATATTTATCTTAAAAATTATATTTTAAATAATATTTTACTCTACATCAAATTCTGTTGCAGAACATTACAAGAATATTGAATGAAAAATACGCACATTTTGGATTAAACATACATTCTCAAAAATGTAATACAGATAAAATTACGTATACTTTAAGTAATTATTGTATGAAATGAGTTATTAATAATTATTCAGAATTGGATTTACTAATCGATGAGGGCCAGGTTTTCTGTGAAGCAATCGAATTTACGGAATGGTTGCAAAAGATTAGATTATCGCCGCTATGTATTTTCGTTGTATGACCTTATTTATCATTTAACTCGTAACTTTTGTATTAATCAACTGACGTATTATAATACAGTATCTTGCATTCAGGCTGAAATGCTATGGTTTCCGTGTGTTTAGTCCTTTTTTAGGTATTCCAACTACAGAATCTTTATTTACTTAATATCTTGTATTTCCAAACACTATCTTGGTCTAAATGTTCACAGAAATTACAGAATATCCATGTAATTGTATATATGAAACCACATAAAGGCCTTTTTGGGTCAATTTACACAGCCGTTTTTGAAGTTGTTATAAGTAACTATTTCACTAGACGAACGACCCACTAATCAATAAAAATTTTCAACGTAATAATTTGGATTTCTTAATAAACCATTTTCGTGTAAAGGTTTTTCTACGCTGTCTGTTATTACGCCATTTAACAAACCGAAAATAATTATTAATAACTCATTTCATACAAGAATAATGTGTTGATATCTCCACAAAGTTTGGACTTATGGAAATAAATCTAACATAGTTTCAAATTTAAAATAAACTATTGTATTCGTAGTATTTCAAGATCTTAATAAAATTAAGACTATGTAAATGGAACTAGAATACGGAATTAATTATTAAAAGGAAGATAAATTAGAACTTTTTACTGAATAACATGTCCGTTGTAATAAAACATGAAGAACAATGAATAACTTTTCATATCCAATGTATGTGTCAAATAGAGTCCACAAAACGTCATATTGCGTTTCTTCAATGTCCCATGATTGTGCCCACGCAGTGTTGAATCTTGAATTTGTAGGTACATAATAAATCAAAAAGAGCAAGCATAATATATTTTTATAGATTGGGAGTTGCATTTCTCTAGAAATGCTTAACAAAATGTACCTGTTGATGAATACTACTTCAATTTTTATATTATCCAAAAGTTGATTTTGGCAACGTTTAATTTCAGAAACTTTCACAGTTTGATGTTTTTTAATACGTGCTCCTTTCCTCTTAACTACATCCCTAACTATTTTTTTTTTCAAATATTATAAGTATTGTAGATTTATTTCAATTTTCTTACGTAGAAGCTTCTGCACTTAACTGATACTGCAATGTGAGCAGTACTTTTACAAATTGTTGAATTGTTGAATGTTTTGAAGTTCATAGAAACTAAATTATCGTATTTCCAATTTTATTTCTTACGCGATACTCTAGCGGCAACGTTTGACAAGAATTTGTAAGACATTTTAGTTTTTCAATTATCTATGTAACGAGGACAGGATTTTAATTTAAAAATTATAATTTTCTTCAAATTCAAAAGATCAACTTGAATGCAACAATGGTTTAATACTTCTTCGAATGTGCCAATGATTTCAAGAATTCTGTCAATACCGTTCTTAAGCACACATTTCCTACAGAGGAAAAAGAAGAAAAAAAACAATTCAAGCTTGATATCTACTCATTGTAAGTTATATACAAGAAAGATATTAAGTTTTTCCGATGCTTTGAACATATGAATGGGTGAAAAACAAAACGGTACAATTGACGTTTTAAAAATTTGTAGAAAAGCCTGTTTATTTTAGGCTATTTTTCAGTGGCAATATATTTTTGTGGTTTTAATGAACAATTGAAATGCCGTGGTTTTAATGATGAAACGTAGCGTCACAACTTTACAGCGACATCCACTTCAATAAACAGATTTCTCAGACTATATAAAATGTGACTTATGTCATTCTGATTTTCATCCATTCATGTCCATCCAATACCAAATTTGAAATCAGATTGTGCGTTTTATAACGGTAGAGATGGGTATTCATTACATTTTATAATCTGCAAGTTTTACTCGCTCATTCCAAGAGGAGATAAATCATATTATTTATAACGTGCATGAATGGCTTAAAGACTATGGACAGTCACAATCCAGATCCGAGATAACAAGCTTTCCGACGATTCTCGTAGTGATTGATCTCGAAACATTTTAATACTAATTTCTTCTCTTTGTTGCAGGTAAACAGGAAAGAGGCAATGAAGACATTGAAAGTGTAAAATCATCTGCTGGAGGAAGTTTATAACTAAAGCACTCTGTTAAAAATGGAAATAAACATGAGTCAACATTTCCATTTCTTTTGAACTTGTTCTAGCTCCTTTCCCCGCAATTTGGTAGGCGAACTGATTTGCACTTTTTTAATCAACTTCCCTAAACATTTCCCTACGTCTCTTACCCACCAATGTAATTATAATAAATTATTTGCGTCCGCGTTCTTTCAGGTTTTAACAAAAATCAAAATACTACTTTCTTCATTCATTAGAGACAAAAGATTATTATATACTTTTTATGTGGAGAATTAAGAAATATACAAAATGATTTCTAGATAATAAACAAAACGAAAATCATTAGCTTCTATGCCATCAATAATAAAGTAATATTCACTTGGTAGCACAAATTAACTCTAGTCTTGTACTGAGCTGGGAAGTTTAATTCTTACACACTCGGAAGGGTCTTTCGGGCGGGTTATTCTTTGCTTAGAGTAGGAGAATGTACATTGTACAACTCATATCGCAATGATATTTGTGTTCTACGTGGCAATTAAACATATTGGATTCACTTCTTTTAAGATTTCGCGCCATCGAAACATTGAGGCGAAAAGGAGGAACTTTAATTGAAGATACATACATTGTAGATATATTACAAACGTAAACTTACCTAGGTTTTATTGAGAAATGTGGAGAATTTTCACGAATAAATTATATTTTTTAGGTAACGTGCGGTCTATTAGAAGAAAGGTAATTAGTGATTGGAAAAGTGTACTGGTAAGTGGTAAGCAGAGCGGAACTTAGGTAGGGAATCAAGCGAGTTGCTTTCCCAAATTGTAGTATGGGTGTAGATATGCAAATGTGTGTGGTCTTAGGCGTTGCGAGGGTCGTCCAATGGCGCTGCCTCGCTCGATGGGTCGACAATGAAGTCTGGGAGGAGAAAACACGTCTATTGACTTGAAGAGTGTCCCCTCAGTAAGAACGTTTACCTCGAATATCTTCTAAACGGCTCAAGATATTGAGAAGAATTTTCAGCAAACGATTCAAAACTTGGCGGCTTTTCAGTTGTAATTTTATTTTATTAACGTGTTTTATTGGAACACTATACTCTTTTTACACGAATAAAAGGAACTTCCGAATGCAAATCCAACAATACCTTATATGTTCGTATTTGATAAATAATTATAACAGCTAATGGACTTGAAAATAAGGCGTTATGGCAAGGTTCGGGTGCTTGCGGTTCGGCGGTCGTTCGGCGGTTCACAACGCCGCGGAGTAAGACGCCTAGCGCTTGTTATGTCCCTAAACGACAATCGACGTATACAGAAGTATAAATAAGTCAGTCTTTAAATAGCCCACCATAAGTTTGTTGTACGAAGAGAGTCAGTGGAATAGAGAATACAGAGCAAGAATTTGCTTGCGGCACATCGGTCCTGCGCACAGTTAATGTACACACTTTTAGAAATTGGAAGCCAATTGTGCTGTTTCGGAATCTTGCGGAAGCCGTTCAAAGCAGAGACAATGAGCACACCCTGCGATTTGACGAGCAATGGCTCCAAAACCGCAGTAATGTAAAGTCACGTCATACATGTACGCCCCTTTCAAATAACTAAGTTATTTTCATCTTCTTGATTAACGATGCTACTAATTTTAACATATCAATAATTGTATAATTGATTGATTACATTGGATAGAAAGTCAATTTAGATCCTTGAATAACATTCAGTGGCTTTTACAAATGAACGTACACCTTTTCTATTCACCCTCAATGAGACCATGAATTCTTCTCATAAGAATATTTCTGAAAATAAAATATAATTAATTTAATAACCAGTAAATTTGATACCCAGGTTTTCTGGAAGGACTAGTGTAATTAATGAAAGCAGAAAATGCTTTATTATTTGTAAAATTAAATATGTTGTGTAATACCTACGAATAAGCGTTGAACAGAAATGAACGTACACCATCATAAGCGCGCTTTGTAACATACCCGTTGAAATGTTTTTTTGGGCACAAAGTTGTGGCAAACAAAATAGCTCATGGCAGGACTTGTGGAGAGCATCACGGAATTGAAAATGGCTCCGAGAAGGGAAACGAGGATTGAAGAACGAAAAATTATTGTGAATTACGCCATGGGGGAAGATCACTACGAGGAATTGCGAAGACAATGGGAAGACCTCATTAAACTATTCGAGGTATTGAGAGCAATTTAAGTACGATGTAAGATTAATTAATAAAAGGGGTAAAGGCCGAAATCTGATACTCAACGAACGACATAAAGAAATATTGTAAATTACGTCAGCAGGAATCACCGCCAAAGTGTCATTAACTCTATGGGTGCTTTCATCAACGTGGACAACTGTAGCCACAGAAACCGTCCAATCGGCACTACGAGTCGCAGGTTAGATTGGGAGAGTAGCGAAGGAGAAGCCTTAGATAAGGTAAACTGGCATGATGGACTGCAGTTCGCGACTGCATAAATGACTGCAGAAACCAACCTTCGGAATACTGGCAAACAGTGATTTTTAGTGACAAAAAAAAATTCAAGATATTTGGATCAGACGTTCGACAGTACGTGTGAAAGAAGGCTAATGCAGTATCCCAAAAGATAATGGATTGCACGTAACTATAAAGCACGGTGAGATCTCCGTTTTGGTATGATGCTGTATGTCTGCGTCAGATGTTGGGAATCTCGATTTTATTGATTCCATAGTTGAAGAATACGGATATTTATCAATTTTAGAAAGTAATGCTTCTAATGTTGGGCTGAGACAGAAATATTACTTTCAGGAGAACAACGCGTTCAACCACACAGTGCTATTGTGAAGTTATGGTTGTTATATAATGTACCAAAGCGACTTGGAACACTGCCACATCTCGGTTTGTCTGAATCCAAACTTTTCACATTTACAATAATGTGATAATTACTTCTAGATTTTGCCTAGACTAGCAACCATACGTTATTGTCAAGAATCTCTTTCCTTATTTCTTCTATTTTCGTTTGTACAGAGGATCCAAATATTTTGTTCTTAATGCGGATTCGCTTGACATTTTCCTTCCACTGAAACTGACCTGAATATCTTGTTAAATGACACTCCATGGAACATTTACTCATACTAAAGTCTCGCGCAAATATTCTCACAAATGATTTGTTTATATTTCTGTGCACAAAAATCACTATAGTTGAACTGTGTTCTTTTCTTCCTCTTTCGTAGCGATATTTTATTTACGCGAGGATGACAATTTGTGTTTTGTCAAAAGACACTTTTATATTTTATGCTGCTAGGATTTCAGTTCTTTAAAATGAATAATAAAAATTATTTTCCAAAATGAAATATAATTGCATGTTAAAAGAATTCAAATAAAAACGAAGCAAACACTCCTCGAGAGTTCTCTGACGCTAGACGGCGCGAGGCGCTGGCTCTTGGACCGAAGGGTTCGAGCGGCGGCAAGTGCCGCCGGCATCTCTCCCACAAGGCGACTTCGACTTCCATGGAAGTCCGCAGCCTTCGGGAGCCCCCCGGCCGACCCGGGACAATAAGGCGGCAGCGAGTTTATAAAGGCGCAAGCCCAAGACAAGTAGTGGCCGCAAGGCACTCATGATGAATACATTTCATAAAACGAATACTACTTAATAAATATAGTTTCATTCGTATATTAATTGATTATTTTGTGTTTTCGCGTGCATCAACTGTCACAGTCATTAGTCCAGAAAGTCTAGTGCATGTTATATCTCGAGAAGTTGCTGTGTTCCAATCTCTCACAACGTGAGGTCCGACGTCGTCCTGCAGGTCGGCATACCGCGTTTCCCCTCCCGACAAGTGTGGTAGTGTAGTGAGTTGAAATGTAAGTGTGTGTGGAGAGGGGGAGAGCGGAGGACAAAGAAGAGGGAAAAAATTGCTCCCGGTCCGTGGCACGTCGTGCTACTGCTCCGGCATCCATCTGCTATTGATCCGAGGAAACACGGAAAGCTACCGATCAGAGCAGCCGGCCGCTTGTATTCTCCTCCAGACAGAGGCTGAATTCGATCTAGCAACGTCGAAAATTCACCAATGTCTGGTTCCGAATATTAAGATATCTGGTGCAGACACGTTACATTGCCACAGTTGTAGCATTAAGTCATTTAAGCCGGTGTTTTTGAGATATCAGATACTCAACAATTTCTATCGACTTCTCTAGAAATAGTAAAGAATCAATTGCATTTTGTGAACATACGTATCTTAATTTATAACAATTTTTGATAGAAACATACAAAACCAGCAAAGAAAATTAGTTGTTTTAACAGATTTTCAGAATTTATAGATGAAGTTATAGAATTTATAAAAACTCTTTTATTTCCACGGATCACTTGTTTCTGACAATCATGGCAATTTTTATTTGACGAATACGCTAATTATTGATCAAATCGTTAAAAAATTGCTTCTTTTTGTCAATATGGGCTAATTACAAAGTCACGCTAGAATTTTTATACCGTCACTCTAAGTTCATATTATTTATATTTCTATACATTCTAATGGCTATAATGAAAAACTGCAAAATTTTATTAAAGTTTATCCATCTAAAATTGAGTTCAAACACATTAAAACTGAGGCCTATCTCAGTCAAAATGTTATCCATTTGAAAGTAAATTGTGTCAAACATATTTATATTGAGATCACGTTTATGTTGAAAATAAATATGATAATATGGCCCTAGGGCAAGGAAAGAAAGTTTAAACCAATACTTCTCCATCTTTTCCTTCTCCATTTTCTCTTTCTCGTAATTTTCTTTCTTCTTCGCCTCCTCCTCATTTTGCTTCACCTACTTGACCCCGTATCTTTATCTTTTCTTTCATTTTCTCTTTGTTTTCATTTGTTTGAATTGTTGAATTTGGATGCCAAATCACTGACTTATTGTGATTATTCGACATTTGATTCTCTTAAGTCTTAATTTGAATATGATTGTTCTCAATTCGCTTGACCCAAGTCTCAATTTAAACATGACTGCAAACAATTTGAGGTTGGAAAAATATAGAGCAACATTTCGTTGCAGTAGACGTCATTGGTTATACATACAAGGAGTATACGAAAACGTTTCGTGAAAAATTCTTTTGATATCTAATAACACATAAACATCACTAGAATTGTAAATTTAGTACTTAAAAAATTTAGTACTTGTGGATATAGCTTTTGGAATACTATCTTTGACCCATGCGTAATTTCTGTGCGCTCATTGCGCCTAACAAACCTGAAATAAAGCATACGTGTTTTTGAAGACAACTAATGGCGTGATGGAAAAATTAAGATACACATAAGGATAATTCATATATCATTAGTAATTTGATGAATTGTTTTTTCTATAACATCATATTCCTAGAAAATACGGAGAATTTCATGCAAGTGGTGGAAAAGAAACATGAAGGAAATGTGATATCCCCTAAGCAGGAATAAAACGATTTACCACGAACATGGCGGCATGTTTGAAGTGATCAATTGTATCTTTCGGGGGGGAAATTATTGAAATATACTGTTCCTCCTGCTTCTTCATCTTCTTCTTCTGGTGCTTCATCTTCTGGCGCTTCTTGTTCTGGTACTTCCTTTTCTTGTGCTTCTTCTTTTGTTTCTTCTTCTTTTCATTCAGGTGCTTCTTCTTCTCGTGCTTCTTCTTCTTTTTCTTCTCGTGCTTCTTCTTCTACTCCTCCTTCTGCTTCATTTTCTTCTTTTCCTGCTTCCTCTGCTTCTTCTGCTTCAACATCTGCGTCTGCTTCTGCTTACAATCTTTTTGCTGCGACTTTGATGCGACAGAGAGCCCCGTGGGACTGAAGAACAGGAGACGCTATTGTTCTCTATGTAAATATTCTATCGAAAAAATAAAACGTTTTCGGTGGGAGGATTAAGATTTGACCCGCTTTTTAGATCAATTTTCCATTTTTTATCATTAATAATTTATTTTGGAATATAAATGTAGTTTATTTAGAAATATATGTAATAAATATTTACTCTTTTCCAGGTATGTATTGTAATAGGTATTTATTCTTTTCCAGGTAGAAACGGGGCGAAACTCTATATGTGAGAGTAGTTTGACGCACCATATAATAAATACAGGACACAATAATTTAATCGAAGGATGATTTAGAAAAAGAACTGGCAAAGGCAATTTACTAAATAGAATCAAATTTCAAAATGTATCTATAAAAACCTATATTATGTAAGACTCATATTAATGATTACGGTAATGCTAGATATTTCACAAAAGACAATATTGCTCTTAATTATTCTTTTAAAAACATTTCGTAATAGATTAAACAAATAATTGGTCATATTTACAATGAGAACATAAACGTAAAATACTAGTAAAAATCGAAAGAGGAAATTTTCATTTCAGGTTTTTAACTAAAAT
This sequence comes from Gryllus longicercus, assembly GCA_038098605.1. Taxonomy (NCBI): domain Eukaryota; kingdom Metazoa; phylum Arthropoda; class Insecta; order Orthoptera; family Gryllidae; genus Gryllus; species Gryllus longicercus. The sequence goes on from JAZDUA010000001.1 coordinate 2,874,289, forward strand.
AATTGCTTGCAAGGGTAAATTCACACTTTCACACTTGCATTCACACTTCAGTCTTATAATCTACGAGTGGCTCCACACATTCGGTATTAGGTGAGTAGCTAGCGACCGCCCACCGAAACACGAGTAGTGCGAATGGAGTACTCGCTTCTTTCCAGCATCACACATTCAGTGTTCGCCCTATCTGTGTGTCGGTTTTTGGACATCAAAGGAAGCCAACATTCGCCAATCATCACATCTATAGAGACTGGGCTAGCAGTTGCTACTCGCCGAATGTATGGAGCCACCTTAAGAAAGCAGTATGTGTTCTCTTGCATTGCAATTTATAAACAGTATATAGACAATCGTGAGAATCAAATTTGTCGTATTCAGAAAACGTGTTTGACATCTATAATTGATCCCTTGTAAGAGCCACGTGTAAAGCAGCCCAGTTACACTACCGTCAAATTTCCATTAATTGCATGTATGCAGCGACTAAACGTAAATGACAGGGAGCAGGGTAAAAGAAGGAAATAAACAGGTATCTTTTGAAACGAATCTTGTTGCCGAGAATCATCTGTAGGAAAACAACAGTAATATCTCCAATCAGATCCCGAAAGATTTTACAAAGACCACATAATCAGGTAAAATTGAGAAAATATTAAGTAATCCATGCAGATGTCTTTACACTATTGAATCAATTTTGATGAGAAACAATGACAGTAAATAAAACAAAAAAATTGACATTAAAAAAATAGTGACAAACAATTATAAATAGTGCGCACTATAAATATGGCATCCTCATCAATAACACAAAAACAAATTAATTCAATAATAATTATACTACATAGGTACACATAAAACAAGGTAACCAATATGTAGAATATTTTCATTTTCACGAAAACAATTACTGTTTACTAAAATTTAAGGTAATTCCATATTTCTAGTTAATAAATACAATTTTAAGACATCATAGAAGTTTCATATAGAATTGTTTTTAAATGTGGAACCTATTTAGCGATCCGGGAGATGACATCTTCTTGGAGGTCTAATCCTTGGCTATTGTCAAGTAAGTTAAGTGCTAGGTGGTTTGAGCAAATTTCTAGTGTCTTATTTTATTTTTGGGAACTGAATTTCTTGGTATATTGTCGGTATGTAAAAATCATTATGCAGTGCTTTATTTAAAACCACAATGAGGCATTAGAAAGACATTTTAAAATGTTTTATTGAAATCGTAATATTTCTAAGTTTGAACGGGTCCCAGTGACCCAGAGTTGTCTTACGTATATGTTTTAATATTGATTTGTTAAATGTTTTTTTGTTAAAATGTTTTTTTTAGAAGCTAATAGTATGGGTTTTGATTTAGTAAGCTTTTCTTTTATTCGTATTTTTGACGTGTGCTTTCCACATCATTTCTCGGTAAAGATGTTGACCAAGATTCTTTTCGATATTAGCCTCTGGTATTTTTTATTGATATTTTAACTGGAGGGCATCTTGTTGTTCTCAGTGCAAACGTCACGTGCACCGATTTGCTTTCGTTCCTTTTTATATGCCACTCTGTGAACCAGTCCTGCAAAAGAGTGAAGTAGTCATGCAATATTTCTGTCATTATGAAAGTCTTTTTGCGGGAGGTCAAGAACACAGTGTCACCAGCAAATATGGTGTTGTGATGTCCATAGAAACAGGTAGGTCGGACTGTGTAGATGAGTGGCAAACCGAGCACACTTTCTTGCGATACTCGACGGCGATAGGATACAATTATGTTTTCTTATTTCTTAAATTTTACTTGGAAATATTCTCCAGTCTGATAGTGAAGTAGCATAAAACTGGGTACGGCAATATAGTTTTGATTTTACATAAAGTTCTAAAGGCCATAATTTGTCGAATGATTGAACGACATCTAAAAGATACCAGAACAACATAATTTCGTCTCTAGAACTTCATTGATGACATTTAATATTCAGTGAATTTGTTCAGTAGGTAAATATTTAATCCTAAAGCCAAATTGATAGTTTGAGATTAACTTGTTTTCTGCTATGATTGGAAGTATAGGTTTGGGAATGAGTTTTAAAAAAATTGACAATGTCGGCAATAAACTTAAGGACCTTTTCACAGATTCTTTAGAGAAAGGTTTACGCGGTTTCTGAAAGAAAATATTGGACAGTATCTCCATTGAGGGGCAAAATGTTCAATTCTAATGATGGCATTGAAAATTGATGCAGCCCAAGGCAGTGCTTTAGGATGCAGCATTCTTAGAACAACGTAGGTGATGAGCATTTAGCCAGATGCTTTGTGAAGGGATTGCATGAGAAACTTCCGGAGCCTTGTTGGTAACAACATATCATACGACGACAATTGAACTATTTTTTTGTTATTTCCTGTCAGACGGGAATGGTTGAAATAGATTTGCAAAATGTTCTGCTAATACTATCGATTTTTCGTAGTTATTTCTAATCCATTTACCATGTTTGAAAATCATAGATATTCCACGAAAGAAAAGAAGCTAATGCTGAGGTAAGAAATATCATTTTTAAAGAAAGATGTTGTTCTTCATATTTTGAGAATAATGATTTTCAGAATTGCAAGATAATTATGATCTTAAAAGAAATTTCAATCGTACAATCAGATTTGCATTTGTTGCCCATTAACAAGAAAAGAGATCTCAAATATCGTCATTTTTATTTTACTGAGGAAATTTATTATAAAAATAATATATTTTTGCTAGTAAAAATTGCATAAAGATAATTCACAACAAAAAAACAATACATGGAAAACCAATACACGGAGTAAAAGCCATTATATTTTATTTGTCTGCGAAGCAAATTGCTCCGCATCAAAATGATAATTGTTTAATTGTCACGGTTCTTGTGTGTCGTCCATAAGTCGTATACGATACAAAGGCATGGAACAATCTGAAATGTATTTAAATTTTGTCCCTTCATTTACGAGGGAATTTCATTTGCTTTCTAAAGAGCATTTTCTTACTGGAATAAAATTAATTTCACGACGATATTTAATACTTATCAAACTAATTTTTATTCCGCGGAATTATACCAATTACTGATATATCCAACTTATTTTAAATTATCGTAATATTATTGGGCAAACACAAGAGAGTTTTCCTTGTATGAATACAGTTTCCCACTTTCATTTGCCACTTACTACACTTTATTTATTTGCAATAAAAGGAAATGAACATCAATTCAAAATGGAATGCGGATAATCCACATACACACCTTTGTTGAGGTACCAATATATACTCTTCTCTATCTATTCACCTGCTATATTACCCACATAAATAAAACGAAATTTATTAATGAAAAGTCAAGTAACTAACGGACAAATACGAGTTCAATGACAAATTCGAGTGTGGTAGGTTGAATTGATCTTCTGGAGAGTGCGCTGAAATTACTTTACGACAAAAACTATTCGACCGCGTAACGCTGACTGAAAAATTAAAACTAATCGTTAATAAAAGAGTCCCAATTCCAGTATTCGCCACGAAATTCACGCAAAAATTTCCTTCTCGTCTGCAGTTTGTAACTTTTTCAGAGCTGAATGAAGTAGAATGAAGGGGCATGTATCTTTATTAAATACGTCCAATATTGCGGGAATGTGTTATATGAAAATGAACAGCAACTTATAAGTACAACTATTTTTTTAACATTTCAAAGAAGTAATCGCACGTATCTAACATTCACGCACTTGTACATAGTTTGAATTTTTAAATCGTAGATTGGACTCCGAGAATTTGAAAATACACTAACAAATTATTCACGAACAAATTATTTCATTATTTAACTTCTATGTAGTCATATCAACCACAAAAACAATTATCTCTATTAAAATCTTCGGCTATTTATATACAAATAATAAATTAGAAAATTGATTTACTAGGAAGAAACTGAAATACATTTTCTTATGTCCTAATTGTTCATCCCAATAACATTAATACACATAAATAACATTAGTAAACATTAATACGAAATATTTAATAAACTCTCATATATATTTGCGAAGCTTACAAAATATTTAAGTTGAACTGCGTACGAAGGAGAGGGCGTTGGAAATACGGTGCCATGTTTTGAAATGAGTACTAATTATCCTGCATGGAAATTGTTGCGGAGAGAACGTCTGCATCGCTCATGGATATTTTCGAATAGAGGATTAATATGGAGGATTAGTCATGGAGACTGGAAATGTCATCCGTCCACCAGCAAATTTTTCACGATTCTCTTTCATGCACGAACAATAGTCTGCATGTGGCTTTGTTTTCACAAGAATGGGCGTATGGTGACTTGACTGCATGGACTGCATACCGCATCATGATATTGGAGATTCCTTCCAATCGGGAAGCCTTCTGAATGATCGCGCTTGGATGATGAACATTCACTAATTAGGAATAAGATGAGACATTAGTTTCTTTTTAAAGTTTGAAGTTTCAAAGTATTTTTTCTTCAATTTCTAGGGTATTTTTTCTTTTTTGCAGACACAAACTTTCCATATTTACCACTCATATTCAAATTATATTTATTAACGCAACTTCACTATATATTTTAATAGTACTTGTAGAAATGCAGAACTTTACAGTGTTCACAGATATCTTCAGGGATTTGGTAAAGAACTTACAATTGTTTACTTCTAGTTTTATAATTATTAATATTATTATTATTATTATTAATACACTAATAATATAATTTTTAAATAATATTAAAGCTACAGCCATTGAGGAGAGTATTGATACAACTAAATTTTGCTTACGCGAATAGTTTTTGTTAATGCAATGTTTAAATTTAAACTACGAAATATGTATATACCACATATTGTATTTCAGGTTCTGTACCACTGACTCTTATCTCGATAGGGTTTCTTGTTTGTTTTTTGTTGAAATACCCCTTGTTTTTATTCTAGACACAAAGATACCTTCTCTATGAGCACGTTTTGTTGAGCTATTGTTTTTTAGTTGTGGTAGGAGAAAAACCGCGGTATGGTAGAAACACTACTTAAAATTAAAACCGTAAGTCCTTTGCCAATTCAAGTATTTTTTCTATTGTGCGGGAGCGAAAATTTCTAGTTTTTAAATATTGCCGATCACGTTTTGTTAGTACCTCTATATAATATATATATATATATATATATATATATATATATATATATATATATATAAACAATGAGGTAGAGTTTCAAGAGCTCACGAAAACATAGGCATATTATACAGAATTCATAAGGAACATAACATTATCTGCTCTTTGCGATAAATAAAATCGAACTAAAAATAATTGATATTACTTGTGTGTGTTACGTCGGTATTTGTAATAGGAAGAAAATCCCTAATAAATGTACAAAAGTACACGAAGATTTTACGATATAGAGAAATAAATCTATATTGCGAGTTTCTCCAAACTACTCTTCTTTTACTTAAGCTCAATTGCCAATTAAAAAGTCTGCGAAAACAATTTAACATACAGTACTTCCAGGAAAAGAGTTATAATTCGTAAACCTTATTAGTCCTCCACATTTTTTTAAATCAATTTTAGTATTAATAGTATTAATAGTAAGTGTTGATTCTGACTTGAAAATTGTTGATGACTGACACAAGTTATTTGATACTTATTTTCAAAGTATTACCATGATTATTCCCATACAAAATCGCAAAATAAAGATAAATGAAACATTATATGCTCAAGAAAATGTATATTTATTCTCTTGAAACAAATATAACCCAAAATTACATGCTTTTTACTTTTATTTACTATAGAATGTGTCACATCTAAGATTTCAATAACTGATTGCTAAAAGATAGAATAACGTGTTATCAAACTTTTTCTTTCTCCTAACAAATATAGAGAAAATATGAAAATGAACCACATCGTTCGACAACATTGGAACGTCCATTTGAAATGATGAAAGCTATATTGCATAAAAGTCCCATAAAACAGCCATTGACACTGAGAAAATGTTGCACAAGTGTATTCTTAGATGAGAACTTTGAAGAGATTTTGTGCTATTATTACAATGCAAGTTAATTTGGATAGTAATGAGTTCTATTTTACTATGAGCATAGATCCAATTCTGGTTCAGAGCAAGTATTGGTATACAACTAATGCATGAAAAATATATATTTGATTGATATTATAATTGGCTGTGTAGATTATTGTCATATTATATATAATGGTAAAATACAGAAGGTCTATAGAAAAGAGTGCAATGTGAAAATTGATTCATAAGCTTCATTTGGCTCATTTATTAATGTTTATTAGACATTTTATTTATTAATCTGTAAAATAATATCACAATTCAGTCCGCACAGATCACATCTGCAATTAAACAATATTTTTGTAAGAAATTAAAAACTTCTATAATATCACTAAGGCAGTTATGCCGTAGTGATCTCGGATCGCGATTTCGAGTCCCGCCTCGGGCATGGTTGTATTTTGTTCGTCCTTTTAACCCCCTATCATCATCATATTGTGTCATCCTCGCAGTTACCATACCGTTACACGCAGTAGTGGTCGTTAATGACCTAGAAATTCATGCGACCTTATATAACAAAAAAAACTTCTTGAATAAACGTAAAGATCGGTAAAACTGAAACAATACCTTTGCTTATGTGTGTTTACAAGTCGCAATACGTCGTTCACACACCAACATCCCGTATCTCATTTTTCGTCAGAAATTATTGTAACACATCGTTGGATTCGTCTTCATACGGCAGCTATATCTACTACTTAGTTCAATAATTTACGAAAATGAAGTTTTAGGTCTTTAGAAAAACTAGGGGTGCTACAACAGCAGAACTTTCTCACATTATTTCTAAGTTTGTAATTTTCTAAAATTCGGAAGTTCATCGAAAATGACACCAGCATACATAGAAGCAACAGGCTTAATGCACTTTTTCGTTACGAGAGCTCGGCAAAAAGAGTTCATCTGTTAAAAATTCGCCGTTTTCTGGCACACATAAGTGCAAGAAATTATAAATACCACATATGTCTCAAAATATACGGCAACACAACAAATCACACTCGATTCTCGATTAGGACAACTATTTTTCCGCCAGCGTGAATCTCTTCGCAAAATTCAGAATAATGTTTCTGCTAGACGTTTGAATATGACTATCCAATCTACGATATTTTTCTAGCTCTCGTGAAAAATTTGCGTTCAAAATTTGCGTTGCAAAAATTTCAGATTCATGGTGTTTCTGTGTAAGCGGCGAATTCCTTTAATTATATGTTACAGGTAGTATAGTGTATACAAATAAAATATATTCGTAAACGGATAATCATACATATGTACACACGTGTGTAAAATGCAAACCAGATTCCAGAATATTTTTCCCAGGAGTGAGGATCGCAAGACTAGAAGAAGAGGTAATACTTGCCTTCCCTTTGAAGATGTAAGAAACCAGTATGACTGAACAAAGGCAAAGGAATAAGAGGGAAGGGTCACTACGAACAAGTGAATTTATAGAATGTATTTAAGATTAAAAACTGCATTCCTTTCCTGGGCAGTTTATTTCTACAAAGCGAAGGTTTAGTATTTCCACGAAAACATGAGAGCTATTTTAAAAATTAACAAATTTGATAATCTATAAATTATAAATTGAAAAGGTTAATATCACTATTAATGACTATTTGATTCCATAATCTTATCGACCTATGCTTTAATCGCTTTGTTTATTCTTAATTCTGTTGGTTGGAGCATATACTATTTTTTTTTATTTTGTGCGTTTTTGTTTATGATCTAAATCTTTCGTATTGTGTACTTAGTACTCGTTGTATACGAGTAGACTGGCGAATGGTCTTTGCGTTGTTAGTGCATCCTATCAAGAATATCTGCATGTATTATGTACTGAAAACTAGAATTATCAGAAACATCTGGGAAAATGAAATATTTCCCTTCTCAAAAGCAGTTTTTAAGAACGTTGAAACTCTTATTTGGAGAATAGGTTATTAATAAAAAGTGGGAAATTTTAACAACCCACTTTGATCCATGTTAGAGATTACTTATTTCGCATTCATCCTATTTATACTTCATCCCGCCAGTGAAATCGTAGGCGCTGTCCTCTTGTGTCTTTCTTTTAGATTTTATCTATTCCTCCAAGAGTTTTCTTGGTGGTAACTTCCACTCTTCGTTTTTTCACGCTATGTTAACTTGATTGAGTGAGTGATTGCTTTTGTTTCCGGCCTCGTCATCTGCTATATTCATTAATCCTATAATGTCTGACTCATGTAGTGCATGATATATCCCAGGAAGTTTTTATTTTATTTTATTTATTTGATTGTTTTGTACATGGTTCAGTTTATAAATAACTCTACATATGTATTGATGGCTTATTGCTTAACTTATTCTATCCTTATCCTAACTTAAAACTACTACAGAGGTTGAGGGGACCATATTGGCACCTCATAAGAACTATTCCAGGTCTGAGAACAATTTACAAAAAAATATGGAATGGGTATTTATTTTTTATGCGAGTGGGGAGGATGGAGTTTTTTCAAAGTTTGAATGAAGATAATGTTTGGATATGGTGTAATTTTGAGAAGAAATTGTGGGATAGGTAGGTGATGTGGTGCATGATGAGATCGAGGTTGAATTCATTATGTAATTGATGGTTAGATATGAACCAGGGTGCATTAGTTATTGTACGGAGGAATTGGTTCTGAACTATTTGAATTTCGTTGATGTTTGTTTTTGCAGCATTGATCCATACAGGGCAGGCGTAGAGGAGGGTAGGTCTGATAATTGTTTTGAATAAGGTTATTGCTGTTTTGTATGATATCCCAGGAAGTGTCTATGTTTCTTCCAGGTAGAACGCGAGATAAGGTACCGAACTACTCGTCGGCTTGCGGGATTCCCCTCCCCAGGCATCTCCGTAGGCGGGGCTACGCTCTGATCGGAACAGTTTATATTCTAAGATTCCGACTGCTGTCCCAAAGTGAGCTAGTGTAGAGCGTATAAGTGTACACTCATATGAGTCTAAGAGGGGAGAAGGTCGCAAGGATGCGCAAGGATCGCGCGCATTTCGTGTCTCGATAATTGAAGTACTCCAGTATTCGTCTGGTATTGTATAAGAGAAACAGGTCTGATATAAGAGAAACATAAAACTACAGTCTATTGAGGAGCTGTCCGTGAGACTTCTCCAGGCAGGGGCTGAATCAGATCTGTCTATTTAGCTAATGTGAAAATTCACTATTATCGAAACTCGAACCCAAGAGCTTCCCGGTCAAATATCTCTCTTGTATCTGCTCTACGCCATAGTTGCTTTGGGAATTCCAATAACCGATACTAAGATAACTGCACATTTTTCAGACAATGCCTTGCAAACAAAATCACGTAACGTTTATATCTAGGTTAAATAAAAAAACTCAATACTTTCATTGTTTTTTGAATCTTTCTGATTGTGAATACCCTGCAACAGACAAATTGCTGAACAAAAGCACAAAAAATGGTTTTTCAAAATGTATCAAGCAGATTGCTCAAGAACAACATATAAAATACATTCGTATATCATTACACTAAAAACAGTTAAAGAAAAGCAGTCTTTACGAAAACTGCAAAATCATAGTATAATTTATACAGATACACACTACCACAGTTCTTTTCACACCAATAATATAAAATAAGTTGCTGTTCTGATGTAATCACGTGAACAGCAAATATTTAAACTTCCTAATTCAGCTAGTCTCGAATTAGTATTAGTATAAAAACGGGGCTTTTTATAAGTATTTTTTGCATGAACTAAGATCAGTTCAATGTTGAATTGTGTTTCTGTACTAATAGACGATGTCCTGGGAGGTGACGTCGAAACTTTGAAAATAAACTCTTAAGAAAATTTAAAGCATTTTTGTCGCACCTACTGTATGCGCGGATCTACTGTTAGATGCAGAAACCCGAAATATTTTGATTTTATAATTTACCGATTTGTTTGGCATTTCCATTATCAGGTGCTTGTCGCGAAGTTTACAAGTTGTTTGTCTACAATGTAACTCTCTCTATCATTATACGTAATTTGACAGTTTTCCTTGAAGAAAGGCCATATGTAGCTAAATAGTGCACATTTGTCAATTTCCTGCCTATTTCCACTTCACATTAAAACCACGGAAGAAATAGCTTTATGTCTTCAAATCTTCAAATGTTTGTAGCCGCCCCCCAAAAATTGGCCATTTCTCACATTACCAAGCCAAATCCCTCCAGGCTGTTTATTCCTGCCCAGTGCAAAATGTTTACGTACCACCCAAACTCTTCAATGGTGAAATTATTCCATTTAATTTTTCTATTCATATCCAATCCATCAGATTTCACGTTTGCGCTTCACACTATCTCTTCTTTCATTGGCCTTTAAACAGAAGAACAACATCCTTAAGTGTATAAACTAATATTTTTTGTGAAGCAATTTTCAAAATATTCTGCCCTTTCGAGCAAATACAAAAAAAAAAAAACTTTCCTTTTCCACCATCATTGCGACTGTAAAAACGTCAAGTTCTGTCTGTGATGTATATAAATATTTTGAATAACTTTCATTTCTGTCTACGTTTGAAAAGTTTCCGAAACAATAATGTTCATCAACAGTACAGAATTCAGTAAAGTCATTGTTCTGAGAACCATTTAATAATGCCCATTCAATGTTTTCTTTTTCGCCCTTACGATAGAGACGGTAGAGAATAAGACGAGAAGGTTACGTAAGCGTGTGCTGGAAAACCGCGAATTTTCGGGTAAAAACTGTCGTAGCTTGGATACGTCATTTTTCAACGACCAGCACAAACATCTTTCTGAACTTTGCAAAGTGACTCACACTGGCGGAGAATAGATTTCCAGAAGTGATAGTCGAGTGAGATTGCCGGGCCCTGGTAACGAAAAGATGAATAAATCCTGTTGTGTAATGGAGAAAAAAATCCTCCAACACGTGGTGTAGCCAGAATCCATGTTTTTCAGATTCCATTTTGATACAAAAAAAGAATCGATTTTACACGAAACGTCCATCAGTTCTTCTGTGGTCAACGCCAGTGCTTAAAACGTTCAGTCTATTTTCTCAAAAATTCATATTCACCAATCGATTTGAATGAACTCGAGTCTTTGAGTTTCCAACGGATATTTTTATTTTTGAAAATACTTTTCATAATGCCTCAAAAACCTTTTCAAAATTTTCTAAAAAATGACACCAAATTTTTTGATGAAACATAGAATGTAATGTAAGAAAATGATGCCGGTCTCATATTCGTTGATATCTCAGTTTCTTTGGAAATTGCAAAAGTGCAATCGTTTTGGGCGTCTTCCAACAACAGTAATATTAAAGATAATTTTTCTTCTCTTAATGAAATCTGTTTTTTAAAGACGGATTTTAAACTAATTTATGTTCAATTTTTCGAAAGTATTGGTAGTTTTCGTGTAATTTATCGCGGAATACAGGCAATTAAAGAAATTAACATATTTTCCTCTGATGGAAAAAGGGACGCGGGATGTCTTTTGTCTCGTTATCGTTGAACTCTCTGAGTTTTTGAAAATTGCAAATTTAGAATTAGTGCGAGAAAGTATGTGCTGTTAAAGCACCACTAATTACTTCACACCACATTATTTTAGGAATTCTAAATAAAATAATATTTAAGGACAATGAGAATAAACTTCACTAGTCACTACTGAGCTTTCGATACGACTACGTCTAAAAATGAAATTATAGTCAACTCAGCTCAAAAATCCAGTTCCTAAGAGACACCAGACCGCTTAGCAGCACATAGCATCAATTTTAAACACTCATTCGAGGATAAGATGATAAATAAAAAGGGCAAAGAGTAAATAATTAACTTTCCCTGTTTCTACCGAAAGGACATGCTATCCCATTGTTCACAATTCTCTCCAGAAAAAATATTACCTTACAATCTAATTATTGCTTTTAATGAGGTCAAACAACGCTCAAAATAATTACATAATAATTGATTTATTTCAATAAATGTTCTTCTAATGTCAATTCTCCAGCTGACGTCTACGCAGTCGCAAAGACTTAGTTGCTGTACAGTGCGAGAATTTTAATAAAGCCGGTGCCAGATATACGTGTTCTCGAGAACTGTTTAAGTAAAGGAGGGACTGGGTTCCAAAAATCCCGTTTCCGTCTGAGGGTTGTAGGCGATTGGTCTCTTCTTTGGAACTTTTGATGTTCCAAAGCGTCCTCACGTCCGCTGCATCCTAGGCTGTGACTCAAGTATGAGAATTAACCGGTAAGCGCTTCATGAGAATAGTCGGAATAGCACAATCAAATATTTGAATTTTCAACCGAATCGAAACTGTTCACAGAAAATGTTACATCACTGGCCGGAGATTGCTTAGGTTTCCTTCAATTTCCGTATGCATAGGAAATTAGTAATATAGATATTTCTTTGCTTTTGAACTTTTTCCTCGCACCTGGTTAAGATGGAGTGTTCACCATAGACACTTCTTACAGGGCCAATAGCTGTAAGCTACTTCCAATTTCTGGGTGCATTGGAAACTAGTAATGTAGATTCCTTTTTAAAATCAGTTTTAGACAGCGGAGCTGGTGACTGAATCTTCACACTCGTTCATGGCAGAAAATAGAATCGGGGGGTTAATGCAAAGTAGCATGTTACAGCTCACGGAGAGCGAAGGTGGTAGGGGGCACTATTGTTTCGGGTTTAACTACATTGGGGGAATGATTGTGTACGTTTCACTTGAGATATCTTATTTTTCTCTGAGAATGAGGTGTACAATATTTTCAACAAAACAGCACGAGATTTTTCTAACTCCTAAACTTGTTTATTATGCTAAAAGTTCTTGGTTCTATATTGCTAATTTTGATACCTCCAAGCATGACGGAGTAACTGACACGCGATTAATTTTCTTAATATTTTTCCATTTCAAGTCAAATCAGATAAATATACTGTTGCACGCTTTAAGACACCTTCTTTCGATCAACGGTTTTGATATCAATTTTCTTTCTCCATTTTCTCTACAATTTTCTATTAAATAGGAAGAGGTAGCATGTGATCTACATCACTCTACATTTGCGGAATTTAAATTTATAAGTGATGTTAAACCCTCTAAACAACGCGAGTGATCAATGTAAATAAAACGATCTACAAAACAATGTTTGAAACTTTGAAAACGAAGGGTTTCCATTTACCAATTGTGGCTTGCCAAATCTGATACGCCAATATGTTTCTGATACTTGGAAAATTCTGAAAACAATCTTGCAACCTTGTGAGTGAAAAACGTAAAATGGATATTTCAAAATGTTCTGAAAATGCATCTCTTTAAAGAGAAAATTTTTCGAAAGAGTATCAGTGAGAGCTGGATGAAAGGGGCCCGTCATTTAAATGTTTAGTAAAACTAGTCGAGTTGCAACACTACATCCTTTTTCACTTTATTTGTAAATGGTCAGACAATTACAGGAAAACATACCAATATTTTCACAAAAGTTTACATATTATTTAAATATCTAATATTGAAGAATTGATTTCCTGAACAAAATATTTGTATTTTCAAAATTGAAGTGAAAGCAAGACGCCAAACATTTTTTAACTTGTGCAGTTTTCGAAAATCAGGGAGTTTAACGCAAATATTAATGCGTCATTTTTATAAGATTGCTTTGTTCTATCCTAAAAAAAGAATAAATTGGAGCCATTTTTGAGAAAATCTTGAAAATGATGTGGAGACTTCATGTAAAGTATCGGCCAAAATCAAAATATCTGTTTTAACTTCAAAGTGTCTTAAAATCAACTGGATCGAGGGGGGAAATTTTGAAAAATTCGTAAACACTGTTTAGACGCTGGTGTTATTCACAGACGAACGGACGAAACCTAGTATTAGGTATCAAGGACCCACAAAACATAGATTCCGACTACACAACTTATCAGGGGAAGTGATTCGCTATTTATAAGAGTAATATAAAATCCACTTGTTTGCCATTAAGAACCCACAATACGAGTTTTTCTGTCGAGGATTTTTTTTCGATGTAGCATTAAAATACTTCATAAGTACGTAGAGAGTAAAAACATTTCAAAATGGACAAAGCCATTGTGGAATACTGATTGAACGTTTCATGATAGGAGGATTTTAGAACCTCACAACCTACCAAGAAACATTTAGATATCGCGAAAAGTATTCTGAGAAATTTTAATGTCTAGAAAAATGAACGACTGAAAAAATTATTAAATTTTTATTCTATATCATATCTATTACGTACATTACCGTTGATAAAGTTCGGAATATTTTTTCTGGAGATTGTGAAGCAAGGTAATATGAACAAAGGAAATGTTTTCGTGAACACAATATTAAGTCTGTTATTAGAAAGACTTTGTATTCGCCAGCAGATTTCATTAATATGTTGTGTTGTGTTTGTGTGTTGTAAATCGCATCACCCTAAGAGTAGAATTAGTATAAGGAATAGTAGGCTTCCGCGGTCAGTCAGGAGAAGGTTCGCGGCTTTCCGGATGGCGTTGTGCCGCGTCGTGGGCATTGAGCGGTGGCCCCCGGACAGCGGAGGGCCGTCAGCAGAACCGAGTATAATTTGAATTGTCTTACATTTACAACCACTTCTATGATATAACAGTGAAACCAATCATAATCATAATCATTATGTAATAATAATATTACGTTTCCTTAGAAGGACTATGGGGAAAGTCATAGACTGACACCAGATTAAATGATGCACATGTTGTGTTTTTTGTGTTAGCGACGTTTCATGGGTGATCGATGCCATACCCATTCACGGACTAAGTGGGAAATACACAGAGATTTAGTCCAAACCAAAGAACGATAAATGTAGTCATCACAATACTGAAGGTTTAAATAAATTAAATGATGTCGAATATCAATTATAACTTACACCATGTGGTAAATTATAAATTTAACATAATAACAACAACATAATTCTGCGTCTTGGGGCAAGACAATGGTATGTACCACTTCGACCATTTTCTAGACAAGTTCTCAAGATCACTTTGTTCTCTTGTTTCACTACTCATCTAAACACTCAGTTTGGTCATATCTGTCACTTGACTAGCTTATTTAGAACCAGCAGCAAACACATCTCCGATTGCATTGAGAGACAGATAAAGGTAGCGCCATTTTCATTTAGGCAATGAATGCTAGAAGGAATAAATTCGTGTTTGGCTGTGGAATTGTGTGTAAATGGTACTCCCATATCTTAAAAATATTTAGAAGTTGTTACAAGAAGTGCTTAATACACACAAATGTAACGGAAGAGGCTAAATCGCTGTCTGAAATAACTGAACATTTAATAAAACGTATTTTAATCTTATATATGTTAAATAAACCGGCAATACTATGAACAAATTTAAAATATAGACTTTGAAACTTTTTAAATTATGTGTGTGTTTATTATTTCAAATTCATTTATTTACTTAATTTTGCCGTTCGCAAAGGAGCAAATACTACAGCTAAAACAGATTATTAAGCTCTTGGAAACTTTAGCATGTAGAATTATCTTCGCCGGACTCACGAATATAGAAGATAAGAGATGGCGTTAAAAAAATAGTCAATGATATAAAAGCAGCACATTGTTTATTATTATTACTGATTTCCCATGAGTGCCAGTTTCTTGCCCATTTGCAATCCGAAATATGACATTTGAAACTTCTTCCTTTTCATTCTTCAACGTTTCCAAGGATTCTTTAGTCAGTTATTATCAGGAAATACAAGACGTCGAGAAATAATGTTACTTGCAATGAAGTTGGAAGGAAATTTAAACAACTTCATTATCGTACTATGCTAGGAAGATGAATTATAAGGAATTAACTTTCCTAGCATATCACTATTATATAATTAAACATATTTTCTACATAAATATATCATGATTTGTGTAATTGAAAATTTGAGGAGCATGATAATAGTAATTGTCATTTGCCAACGAGGCGCACCAACATATTTAAGTATTATTATCTTAGACACCGGACATAATTTACACCTTAAGGTCAAAGTTACATTCAATACATTGAAGTTGGCTTTGAGTTAAATTATTACGCGACCTTATCCATGAACAACAAACTATTTATGTGATATCTCAAAACCGCCTTGGTGCTTACCATTGTCTTACTCCAATACACTGATTTGGTGTCTGAAATTGATGAAGATCGCACACCTAATTGATCGAACAGCATCGCTATACGTGAAAAAAATAACCCATATCCACCAACCAAACCCTATAGAAAGCAGAAAGATTATTTACCTACATATTTATACACTATCAACACCCAAATTGTGCCAGAGTGATTTATGACCGCAAAATGGGACCAAATCATAGATGCAAGACGATTTAGTAAAGAAAGATTCTGTCAATAAAAACATCTACATCTTATATTTTCTCAACGGTTCAAGTTATTGAGATGAAATTTTTACCAAACGGCTGAAATCATAGGGGCAGTTGTTATTAGCGTTTTGGTCGAATATTTTATTTCAAATATATCGGACTAACTTCTCTTTTAATGAAAAACTATATTTTAAGTTTTAAAATCCGATATTATAGCATTTTCAGACGGTCCCAGTACGACTGTAATTCTAACGTTTTCCACTGACTCTATCGTTTGCCGGTTCAAAACGCCATAAAATAAAGAGTCTAGTGCGTTTTGTGACCTCTAAACAACAATCGTCACCTTCGATATACAAAAATACAACTGAGGCAGTCTAGATATCGTGAAGGATAACTTTCTCGCATGTAGAGATTGAATGACGTACAAGTCAGAACAGGGAAATGTGGTCATGTGGCGCGTTGTTTCTGAGCGACCCATCTGTATTCTTATCAACAACGTAATATCAATAAAAAATATTTTGTTTTTGCAACGGTTTAAGGCAAGTTCTTGAAGACATAGGGACGAAAATGCGATAGTTACATTTAAAAAAATATTTAGTGTAACATTCTCTATTACTGAAGAAGTTGTCTCTCAGTTGAGTAAGCCCTGGCCTGGAATAGCGTAATATTCACAGTACAGGAGAAAAAAGTATTTCTATAGTTTGCTGCCTCTCGAAAATTTACGGAAGTACAGACAACGGGTTTGACATACGAAATGACACACAATGATCTAAAAACAATAGTGACTTAATGTTTTCAATGAAGTGCATTTCGCAATACTTATGTTACCACACATAATGCAAGTATGCCTTTTTTTAAATTGAAAATTTTTTAATGTGCCTTATGAAAGATGCCGTTAATGAGATCATACCGGTGATTTCCTTATCCTTTTGATTCTTCAGGTCGCAATTTGAACTCAATTCATTGAATGATTGTAATATAACAGGGCTAGGCTGGGAGATTTGTTGAAAAGGAACGTCGATGAATGTGTATTGTGATGAATTGTAGAATGTCGATGAATGCGCCAAAGCATCTGTATTGCCTTGTGCCTTAAGCCATAAGCCATTAAGCCTTGCGCCATAAAGACTGCTGAGCTGCCCGGCGCTGGGCCACGGATGTCCTTGCCCCTGCTTTTTCATAACGCTGGATTTCATACTGTTTTGTGCTGTAAGAAATTCATCCATTACCAACAAATATGGTATTGATGAATTGTCTTCTCAATAGTGTTCTCTTGATATAAAAAATAGTGTTATTTTTATTAAAACGATGTTAGTCAAATAATTTTAAAATAAAAAAATCTATAAAAACTATAGCTGATGACCTCGTATATCCTGATTATTTTGGTGAAAATTGTATATCAATATCTTGAACCGTTTTTAGAATATTTAAGGCGGACGTTTTATTAACTAATTCTGTCTCATAAGGGATTAAATTTCAAATGTCTGTAGAAAATGCTATTTTCGTATAAAATCATTTCACATCTTCTCTGCATGTCTTATCTTTGATCAGAAACGTTACCTTCAATGACTTGAGGATAGCTAATTTGATTTTCACCTTCTGTTGAAGTGAACATATCAATAAAATGTTGATAGAGAATCACTATTACAAATTGACTATCACTAGTCATGTAGACTGAATAATTGTAGAGTTTGTGGAATAACCCTGTAATAAGTAAAACCTATTCTAATTAACAGACTGAAGATTATTTTTATGCATAAAAAACTAAACTTTCTAATAATATTAACTGTTTTAATTCCTTACTTACATATCCTGCACAAAATTCTAGAACAAATGTTAGAATATATCAACCTAGCTGCAAAACTGGAAAAGTTTCTAGAATCTACAAGTAATTTCAGTCGTCACTTCTGCCACACGAGCCATTCACTCACACTATTACTAAAATCAACACTATTACAACGGAAAATAGCATATACAGTTAGTGGCACCTTCAGCTAACGAACCAAAATATCTAAATGTACAAAATCATTTTGATGTCTAATTAATATAAATAGAAATTTCTGATTTATGAATCGTTTTGTAATAATTTTAATTAAGTGGAAAGTATAATTGGACCGCCCAATGGAGAAAGGGCACACTTCATATTTTCAAAATTTCACAGGAGACAGAAAAAACTATTTGCAAAAAGATTTATTATTTTATTTTGTAAGATTTTTGCAGAAAAATTTGCAGTATTTGACCATATTATACTACAAAAAAACTTTTTGCACAGTGAAATAGTAATTAAAAAGAAACGGATACCACTAATTTTTAAAAAAAAGTGCATCCTTTTTGTGCGCTTCAATTGTACCAACGTTTGTAAAGTTGAATTACTCTGAATATTTAACTGAAAAGTAATACTGGTAAGGGACAAATTTAGGAACACATGTCAGTATTTAGGATTACAACACTTTCATTACCTTCCGGCAAAAAACAACATAAATCCGATCTGTAATAACTTTCTTCTTACTAAAATATAATCTTTCTGGATCTTTCTTTTGATTCTCTCCTTTGTTTTATTAGACTTATTTACGTAGGTGTATATTCATAATGTAACAGAATGTGATTGCTGTGAACTTCACCTTACGGCCTTCAAACACTCCTTTTGATCACAAGACGATACACAAATCTCTCCACTGTCCTCGGCTTCTAAAGTTTCACTTTTCTCATGGTTAGAATCAAACTAAATATTTACTTTTAGCGAATAATGTTGCAGAACGAGACTGACATGATATTCACGCGAAAATATTTTGTAGGTTCACGAGGCGGCAATTTTCCTTGTGCTCTCTGCAAAGGTCGCGTCGCGACGGCGAGATCGTACTCTTCCAGTACGATACTTTATGAAGCCAGAACGGTCATAGAATCCAAAGTGAGCAGGTTTCCAAAGAATATTATTCAAAAAGCTGAAAAGTACGTCTAATAATAATGTAGTCTTAATCACACGGAAAAATACTGCCAGTGGCAGGTTGTTGCTCATCTGCCGAATATATTTCTTTCTGTTTGTTGGAACGGAATAAACATTTATTAAGCAAACATTACTTTATCAAAGTAATTGCAACTCTTGTCATTGAATGCGTAATACCTCTGCTCACCTCTTTTGAGAGATAATTGGAGATCGGGTGTAGTTCTCTCCGTGGTAGTCTTGTTCCTACGTCTGCTTACTCCAAAAGTTTTTTTCAAATTTGTTGCGTCAGATACTAACATAAAGCGTCTTCAAACAATTATTTGGAGAAATCCTCCGTTAATTTTGTTGGTCTGCTGTCCTCTCTCGTTGAAGTCAGTCGTTAAGAGGACCGCCCGGTAGCATCTCCGCGAACGCGCTCCTGCGTCACTATCCAAAGGCCAGAGTTGGGAAGGAATTAGGAAAGCGGTAGGGTTTAGGATCCGTCGGAGTAGTTGGACTAGCCCTTGTGAAGCAGTCAAACCCGTTTCGTCGCAACAATTGTCAGGTTGACTAGGAATCGAACCCGGACTGCCTTGGTGAAATTTGGTGAAACGCGAGCGACGTCGCTCTGCGGTGCTGAGCCAGCGAGCTTCGAATAGAATGACTTGGCTCTCAGAACGACGTAATCTGTTCCTCTGTGTTTCGGGCTCTGGACAACGCAAGAAACACTAGGCAAGTGTATAAAAATTGCTTATCATGTGCCATAATATATTTATTTTTAACTTTTTATTAGTTTTAGAGTTAATATTCATGATGAAAAAAATACGTCTGTAGTCACGTACTCTACAATCTTCTACAGCATCTCAAAAACGATTTTAATGGTTTCTTTTACGAGTGAGAATCCGATATTGCAGTAAACAGCATAGCATGTGAACTCGATAATTGTGATGCATCCCAATATCTTATTGTATTTTATGCCTTACATGTATCCTAGTTATTTCGGTTCAAAATGAAGGAATCCTTTTTTCTCTTTCTTAAACGGGGCCTACAATAATTTATATAAATGGCTAACAGGATAATTTTGGCAATAATCATTATATCAAAGATTAATTGATAATAATCATAATTGTCTTAATTTCCTATAATTTTTAAGTATGCTCTGAAACCATCGGATTCAAACTTTTTTTAAAAAAATAGCTAGATCAAGATATTTTAATTAAGTTTAATTCCCATACATTGCAAATTGCGGCTTGCTATTCGTCTAATTATCGGATTCTCTTTTATTGTAGCAAATACTACAATGACACACCAAACCTTGATATTCAACTTAAGAAAGTTCTTTCAAAACAGGGTTCAGACATACTGGTCATCATAGCAGAAAGTACATACGTGTATTTCAATATTAGCTTCAATACAGGTATTAGTCATAATTAAGAACCTAATAATTTTTTTAAATTTAATGCCATTGGACGTTAAATTTTATAGTTATATTATTCTGCAGTAAAAGTTTGAAATTATGTATAGCAAAATTATAAGGTAACAATATTTCAGATACGAGTTTTTAACATAACTCTTAACAATTATGTTTGAAATTATGTAAAAACATGTCATTCAACTACTAAAAAGAATGTCCCTATCTGCGGCTTGGAGTGATATTTTCCACACTTGATCAGATTTCTTGCACTCGGAAGAGAGGGGAAATGTCACCGACGCTTTTAAGCGCTACAGGCAAAAGGGGTAACTTTGCCTGTCTCCACCCTGCTTTGCTGTCTGAACCCAACTTCCCCTGCTTTGTTGATCTACGGCCCAAACCAAATTTTCTAATAATAATTAATATTTACTTTTACAGGACATTCACAGGAAGGAAAATAATTAGCTGAGGTTTCGGCTTGACATGTTCACGTGACTCCTTCTCTCGGTGCCGCGAGAGCGCGGTGGCGGGCGACCGCGCCCCCCGCGGATGCCGCCGCACCATTTGCGGCCGCGTTTCTTGGGGCAGCCCAACCGCGCCCGCCCACGCCCGCCCACGCGCTCAATCCCGCACATAATTACGCTGCGCGTGAGCGGTCCCAAGGCGATTCCCGACAATGTACCGCACCGAAATACGCAATTTATACCGGATATGTGACGCGACTCGCCGGCTCGCTATCCTTGGATGAAAACATTTTTTTGTGCATAGAACTGCAGCGCGGCGTACACACCTGCGGACATGTCGAGGAGCGATGGTCGGGGCGGGGGGCAGGCGCCGGGGGGGCAGAGGGTCCCCTCGGGCCGCTTGTTTCGGCTGGCGCACGCGCCGCCATCCCTCCGGTGGCCCCCTCTGACCGGTTCCGGGCCCGGAAGCGGCTCACGCGGAGAAGGGGGCCGGTGGAGCGCGGGGAGCGGGCGGCGGCGGCACCTAGCTGCCGAGCGCCCTCCTGAAAAATTCGGGCCCTTTCATAAACAAAGCATTTGTTCGGAGAACAGGCGCCCTGCCCCGCCCCGTTCCGCCGCGCCGCGCCGAGCCACGCCACTCCGCGCCACGCGACCCCTCGTACGCGGCGGGCTCGAGCCCGGTTGGCCCGGCGCCTGGCTAGACGAGGAGGGAGTTGGCGAGGGGGGCGAGGCGACCCCCTTCGCGCTTTTCGGTAGCCACTCGCGCGTCCCCTCCCCGACTGGTTTCGAGCGTCCGCTTCCGGGGGCATTTTCGGGTTTGGGAGGAGGCAGGAAGTCATTGCATAGAAACCGGAATGCAGAACGTATTTTAATATGCTTGCGCTCGGGGTAATGAGTTCTAAAATTCCAAAATTTTAATAATCCACTTGCGAAATGTTTATTCGACAACTTAACTTTTATTATTAATTGTTCATTATTGTTAATTGAATGATTTAATAAACTAGTGATGCAGCTAATTTGCTAATTCTTACGTATTCACCCTTCCCAAGAAAAATCAGGGTTTTAAAAATCAGTTCCATGCCGTGACGTTCGATTTGTTTAGTTAGACAAATTACAGTAGTCAACTTCAATACTCTTTAAAAGAGATCTCCTAAACAAATTTTCCAATTTAAACTTTCCCACATTTTTGATGCACTGGCTACATTTATGTCGCAATTTTGTTGTTTTATAGAATATAATTAGACTGGTGCAACATTTCTACAAAAAATGTCCCAGGTGAACAAACCACACCTCAAAATGATTTTTTGTGGCAGGAAAACTGTGTCCTATTTATTTTTAAATAAAATCTGAATAATATTAACCAAATTTAAATTAAATATGTAACTTCAATAAAATAATATATTTTGAGTAAGCTGATCACAGAATAACGTAAAAGTATCTCTCTATTTTGGCTGATCTGATAATTTTCTAGGAAAGAAAATAATTGAATGACAAATAATAAACACGAATGATGAAAGCTTTTCATTTAAAAGATTTAACTGATCCTTAAGAAAATGCTTTACGTTGTAAAATGGACAAAACAAAATTTTTACGGGTAGCGAAAAATACTGGTGGGGGGCAACAATTATTCATAAATTTTAAGAATATTTGAACAAACAAATAAATTTTCTCTTCTGAGCATATTTAGAGCACAACATATTTTCTTTCTACATGCTTTTAATTCGTACCGTGAAGTATCGAAGTAATATTTTAAACAAAATATTATATATTTTTCTGAATGCATTTTATGTGAAATGAGACGTTGATAGAAACTATATCATGAGTGAAAGTTAAGAAATATTTAGTACATTTCTGTTATATGTTATTAAGAAATATTTACCTTTTAATGGCGTTACACGATTGAGAGAAATGTGGACATTGATTGATTATTGTACAATTTTTTTAAACCTCAAACATCAGCACCTTAGAATTTGGAACAAAAGTATACCTACTCCTTAAAATGGATACATTTTATAAATGAATTTAATAGAGGCATTTAACATTAGATTTCTTTAACTCGTAAGTATTTCACGCTGCTAATGACGACTTGCAATTGTAGTTAACATGATTATCTCAACTAGACGTAATGCATTAACTGTTTCCATGCATCTTCAGGAAAGAAAAGAGAAATTCATCGACAACGATGTGTAACATAGTCGTTTACACGTTTCGAATTTGTTTCACATTCGAGTCCCGTGTTCGAGTCCGAAGCGAGGGGAGCAGAGTTTCAACAGTATTGACGGTTTCAATTCACGCACTGTCACGTGTACATTTACGGGAGCAAGGTACTCGCCTAAAGTGGACTTCTGTTTCAGCGTGGGATTGTATCCTTCAATATGCACAAAAGAGCACATGCGCACATGACGAACCTCTTCTTCGTACTTTTTTAATTAAAGTCAGGAACTCAGGAAATTAATGTGCATTCTTTAACTTATCACGAGGGAAAATGAAATAAGGAATATTGTCATTTTAATTATTTGATCAAATACCATAAATTACGAAAAGCATAAAGAAAATTAGATTAATTTAAATGAATATTCATGATAGATATATCATATTCAAGAAAAAAGCAAATAATGTTTTTTTCAATGTTATACGTATATCTTCTAGTTGCAGTTTTAGAATGAGAAAATGACTTGATCGATAACCTACAAAACCTATTAACATCGTAAAGGAAATACATTAGCTTAAACATTTTTGCTCAGTAATAAGGGTGAAAATTCATGGAACCTACCAAGCGAAAGCAAAACATATAATAATGAATGTGAATAAACGAAAATTGTTTATTGTTTATGATAAAACCTTAGAAACTTAAAGATATTTGCGGAATTAAGGATAAGTTTAGAACGAAGGATGTACTAGGATAATTGTTTTTTTAATTCACCCTCCTTCCTAGGGCAGAATTACCAAACAAGAAGAAAGACATTTAAAAATACAAATACTAGTTTTGAATAAAACAATATGAGAATGTTTCACGATAACTGGAAAAATACAATATTTTATAACTTGGGGCAATTTATCAAGGTCTAAGATCTCATTTAATTTTTCAACCGTGTATTAGTGAAATCGAATTCACTAAAATTCAAAGTAAAATATGATCTAATACTTTTTATATTACTTATGAAGGTAATTAAAATTAATAATAATTGAAAATCATGAACACAGCACAATTGAGGTCATAAAAATTTCAGGTCTGCTGTAGTGGAGACGTAACACCTAGGTTAAGCAAAAATAATAGGATTGGAGGGGATGTGAGATAAAATGAGTAATGATGATAAATGCTGATTTGGAAATCCTGAAGCCAACCAATCGTACCCATGAAACAGATTGCATCGTTTAAACGATATTTATGAGATGGAAAAGAAAAACAAGAAACGAGAATACAAATAATCAAAGTATTCAAATATACATAGATAACTTCGTTGGCGTTACGTGGGTACCAAAAAATGTGTGTTCGGACATGGAATGTAAGAATTAGACGAAAATAATTCAAAAATTTAAAATGCTTTTTCCTAATCTTCGAATATATAGGATTAACTCACGAACTCTATACTGAATATTAAATGTTTTATATTGCACAAAAATGTGATTTCTCGGGGCCTCGCTTTATATCCGTGGAAGGCAACCTGACATGGTGGCGAGTTGTCGTTAGATGAAAAACCGAAATATGTTCCGCGAAAATATAAATATTTTTAACTAAAAGTTATCCTACTATTGATAAGGAAAACCACAAGAAAGTTTTAATGCAATATTGTTAGGCAGAGAATAAAAATCACTATATGATCTCAGTCGAACAGTTGTTAGTTTAGACGTCCTTTGCTTTCTTTTTTGGCGATAAACATCTATCACTGGTAACCAACTAAATGAGTTTGAAATGTACATCAGTTGTGCAGCATCTAAATGTTCGTAGAATCTCATGAACGAAATATTATCTTCTTTTATAGATAATACTTTCTTTACCGTCATATTTTGAACACGTTTTAGATATCTTCTTTCACAACACTTATTTTCTATATTCGCTGTGGTTTCCAATATTCATCACAAATATATATCTCTTCGATGTATTGCATTGCTTTCGACAAAATTCCTCTCAATTAGGTTTTTCTTGATTAATGTAATAAATATTTATAATGTACAACTTTCAATAGAAGTATTAAATGTGTTAACTTTTTCTGGAGCGTATTTTTTACGTCTACGAAAAGATTTTTATAAGCATGTGTATTAATAAAAACGTCTTAGTGCATGATACGAATACATAGAAAACTCCAATAATGGATATAAGGTTTCAAATTTGATGAACACAGTTGATGTACAGGAAATGTGACACTCTTAAAACAATGTCATTATTTAGTGAAGACTTTTAAAATTATTTTTATGTTTACTAAAAACAAATTTATAAAGTTAGTATACAAGGAGCTGGTATAGAGAGTAAAATTTATTTTATTAGCCGTGAAGTCCATGGTAATAGAATATATATGAAAATAAGTCCAAATAAAATTCTGACTCTTCATTGTTAGTTTATTACAGTTTATTTTATCTTAAAAAACATTGGTTAAGTAAATAAATAAGAAACAGATATCTTCCTTGAAACAAATAAGAGAATAATACGTCTGTACAAAAAGTAAACTACATTTACGATATTTATCTTAAAATATTTAGAAACAATTCCTCACTTAACGAAAAGTGGCGTTTTCTTAGATGTTTCACTTTATTGTGCTGCGTTGATGGAGATACGAAATTAAAATCAGATACCTAGATAGTAAAAGTCATCGAGACAGACTGTTTGCTACGAGCATCGGCCGTTGCTTCACTGGATGTTAGAGAGCTAATTTCTCTAAATAGGACGATGTCTTCCGTTTGCATTGGAATTGTCTGTGTCGTCAACATTCATTACGGCCTTGACGCTGACGAGCAGCTACCAGTGGACGGCTCTCTCTCCACCGGGCAAGGGACTGTCAGGCAGTTCTCAGTTTCTAGTTAACTCTGAACAGCGACATCGACATGCAACGCAATTGGGTCCCAGGTGTGATAACTCTTCAAAATGAACTTATGTAATTTGAGTGACTCTCTTACAAATAGATTAGACTAGCAAAATTAAGTACATTTGAAGTCTGAAGTCATGGCTAGTGTTTGAAGATCAACTCGAGGCCTGGAGAGAATGTGCTCCTCAACGCAATCCGGCAGCAAGAGAGATTGATCAGCAAACTACCAATCATATACGTGCATCCAATGCAGGCTGTAATAGTCACACTGACCACGTAGGAACGTCTGAATAAGAAAAGGGGATTCGAAATTATTTAAAATGTCTCCGTGTTATTACCTGTTGACTACATTTTTTCATACAAATGGAGGAAGTCGTGAACCAAAGCATTTGAGAACGTTTTTCTACAGTTCTACCTTATCTCTCTAATGTTCTATATTTTCTTACAACCTCCTTCCGAATATTATTCATTATTTCAAGTTCTAAGAATGAAACGTTCGAATTTGAAAGAGATGTACGTTATGAAGTAAATGTACAGTTGTCATAGGGAGAAATGACATATTTAAGAATATATCTAAATATATAGTATTTCCTACATTAAATACATAATTGCAAACAAGTATTTTTATCAATATATTAACCATACTAGTAGCATTTTATTTCAAGCAAATTTCCATGGTAGTCTGTCGCGTCATTATTAGGTCATAACAAGATTCATGAAAAAAATGAGGTCTAATGCATCACTTCTCCCTGCAGAGATGAAAATTTTTGAAGTAACTATGATGTAAACTGCTGCTGTTTGGAGATGCTAATTCACATTAAAAATAATGATTTGTCATAATCTTTGTCAAAGTATTAAATTTGAAAGTACTGAATTTGCATTTATTTTTATTTGTAAAAATAATTTAAAACACATGCTTTAATATAGTGAGCAAATGAGACCAAAAATATTAGGCATTTAATTACCAACTTGGTTGTATTTCTCACATTTTATCTCTCATGAATACCTCGAAAGAAACTGTTCAAACCGGAATAGTTTTAATTTCTCACTGAGGAAGAAGTCGTAGCAAGGTAATAGAAGAGACAGAGGATTTCAATAATGGGGCTGCACGATATACAAATCAGGTAAATTTAAACCGACATTCCACAAAGCGAATATAAATAAATTATGAGACTTCACGAGGAAAACGTAAATTGACAAAGGTTGTCTGTATAAGAAAGCTGCATTTCTCAAGATATGGGAACGTGTGTGGATTTGAAAGAATTCTTAATATGTGTTAAGAGGGGGGCGGGGGCTTATACTAGTAAAGAGAAAGGTTTGGTCCGCATATGAAACGTCATGATTATGGGTTTGAAACCAACACTGAAGAGGATGGGGACATTTTTGAATGAAGAAGGAATTGTGTGTAGCCCTGAGAAATGTAAGATACTGAGACGTAGTAATCGCAGAAAGGGAACAATTAGTGCAAAACTCATTTGAGATGTGTAAACGTAGACCAGGCTAAATATGATAAATATCTGGGGTACAATCTGAAGAAAAATGGAAATCATGAACTACAAATTTAGGAAAACATGAGATAGAATTGTCAAGAGGATGTATGTGGGATAATCAAAAGGAGGTCTGAGAAAAATAGCAGCAAGCAATTATGATTATTGATATGTAGTATTATGCTGTGGGAGCAGAATTGTACTGGTGGAGAGTAAGGAGGAAAATAAAATCTTACGAAGTCATGTTCGTTACTTATGTCAAAAGTTAGAAAGACATATATCGGATTATAGTATTGTTGCCTCATGGATAGCTGTTGGTCATTTCAGCTGGTGCTCGCTTTCCACTACGCAGCCCCGGGTTCGATTCCCGGTCAGGCAAGAATATAGTGTTCATTTTCATTGTAATGTCCCTTGCAAGTATTTGTTGCTGTATGACGATGAAAAAATTCACTTCTCAGATTGAGAAGACCAAAATGCGGCGTGGGGATCTCTACGTGATAACTACACGTACCCCCTTAACCCATTACCACGAGCCAGGGACGTCGCCGGTAGTCCTGAGCCCGTTCACGGGCTGTCGCGCCACGTACATATATACATTCTTACATAGAATTGTTGGGACGTAGACGGAAAGATGAGGGACTGCAGAACGAAGGTCGTTGAGTTGACAAGTTTATAGAAAAGGTTGATAAGAGAGATATGAATTACAAAGAAGTATTAGAAGGAGAAGTGGACGTCCCAGCTAGGTGATATTGAAATGTGATTCGGTTATTAAATTTTATCGCAAGATCCAGCAGGGATGATGATAGAGTAGTTCTATGAGGAAAGGAGGTGCTCTACAAGAGGGGTTGAAATGTTAGGATAAAGAGGAATGAAGGTGAAGGAAGTTATAACAGGGACGGGAAAAGTGGTACAAATCCAATAGGGCAATGAACTTATTATTAGTTTCAGATTCAATTACACAGGTCAACAATAAAAAATCAGAAATAAAATTATGTGTAATTTACTATGTATCACGCCTTGATTTCAAATATGTACTGATAATTTCTCTAGCACATATCTTTTTTGTGATAAGATGGTTTTAATATTGCAAATGTGCAAATTATCACCCAAAATAAGAACTTAGCTAGTCAACAGTGAAAAATCATCAGAAAAGAAAATACGTGAGTTTCCCAAGTGTGACGCCCTGATTACAAATATATGCTTAGATTTTCTCTAATACGAATGGTTTCTGTGATATGAAGGTCTTCACATGATAACTGTGGGAATTTCCAACGGCAAAGCCATTCCTTCGAGAACTACTATTTCAGGGGATGAAATGAGCTTTTGTTTCGACTATCTCAAAAGACAAGATAGATGTCTCTATTCACTGGAGAATCACGTATTGTGAATGGACCTTTCTCGAATCTCGCCAGGATATTCAATATTAATATTGACCAATGTTCTTGTTGCGTGCGAAAGTCTCTTTTCTCAATGTCCGTGTGTTATTAATATCAAAATGCTTCGGAAATGTAAAAATATTCTAAACACATTTTTACGTGTGTGAATCCCTGTCAACGGCGTCAGTGCCGTGGTCAGTGGATCCCAACATATTTGCCCTCTTCTTTATACAAAGCTTGGATTGTTAGGTGAAGACGATTTGCAAGGTAAAATCTTGAGCATTCTAATGGCTATTTGAAAATTTTCCAAAAATCGGTGCAGCAAAAATAAGGGAAGGAATATTCGCAGGACCCTGAATCTGAGACATTTTAAAAGATGATGCGATCACCCAAACGATGACTCAAGAAGAAAAAGATGCCTGGAAAAGATTCCAGTGGATGTATGACCATTTCCTAGGAACAACATATCTTCAGATTCTGTTAATGGAATCAAAAGTCTTTTATGTACATTTCAAAAACTGAGCAGTAGAATGTCACTTAGGTTACACTCTCTATTCTCCTTTCACTAACAAAATTTATAAGGAAATAAAATATGGTAGATTTTTAGAGTAACGAATGCTTTCGCTTATGTAGAAAAGGGTGCGTGAGTCGGAATGCAAAACCGTAATCTGTAATAAAAAATAGTAATAAAAATGAAAATATGCTTATATTTCTGATGATCACAAGAAGTTTCATTTTGTAGACCTGTGTAATTTATCCCAGATAGGATGGAGAGGGCTACATAAACTGGAAAATACGACAGGAGTGGGATTTATTGTGTGAGGTAAAGCTGAGTAGTGGTGAAATATGGTTATATTTGGGAGGAAAATAAAACGGGATAACATGTAGATATATTCAAAGTAGGTATATGTGAAGATAATTCAGCCAATTCTAATGAATTCCATCCCGAAAGAGGGGATGCATCGGCTCGAGGATCATTGTGTGTCGCGTACAGCCCTTTCCCCTCGGAACGAAAGAAGCCGCAAGGTGTGAGGCGGCCTGGAGCATTCGCGCTCTTCCCAGAACTGCGTGTCCTCCTCCGCTGGGCGCACAGCTATTGTGCGGGCGGTGCGGTCCGGAGGAGGCCCGTCGGTCGCAGCGCAGCCCGCGCGAGGGCGGGGTGAAAGGTAGAGTGCAAATCGATGTCTGGCATCGCAGCTTCCTTCCGCCCCGCGGCCGCCTCGCCTCGCGCCTCCCACCGCCAACCCTCGGCCCTCCGGGCTCCCGGCGACCCACCCCACCCGCCCTCCTGCCGGTGGGCACCGCCCCTCTATCGTTCCCGCCCCCACCCCGCCCACGCGATGCACTCGCTGTGTGCGCGGAACCGACGGGGGCGGGATTCGACTGCTGCTGGGGCTGAAATTTATTTTAGAGATGCTACCAGATTATATGCAACGTCATTCTGCATTTGTTTTGGAAAGTTGGAATTTTAGAAACAATTGCAAATGCAAAAAAAGTTCATGTGTATTCTGTATCTGGTTTCCCAAAAATTTCCACTACAACCTGAAGCTACCGCCGGACCTTGAAATATACATATATGAACGTCCATGAACGCATACGCGAGTGGCACACAAAAGATAGCGAGCGGCACACACGCACGCATACATACACACACAATATGCATGTAACATGGGAAATGAACAATTTCTCTATTTCACGATGAGGACGATGATCGCAATGATCATGATGAGGGAGGGATTTTGCGGCTTATTATTAATGATCGTTGCAGGGATCATTAGCGAGCGCAGTCGTATTACGCGAGCGCGCGCGCCGTGAGGAGCGGCACGCTGCCAGCGCCTCTCCGCGCAGCTGTGCGGAACTACGGCGGCGCGCGGGGCCCGCGCGGGAGGCGGCGTCGCAACGGCGGCGGCGGTGGCGGCGGTGGCGGCGGCGGCAAAGTTTGCGGTGGCGGGCGGCCGCTGGCCCCGACGCCCACGCGTCCGAACCGTCCGCGCGGCGTCCCCGGCTCTCGCCGTCCGTCTCTCTCCCCGCTTCTCGTCGCCCCTCCCTCCGCGCCACACCCCTCCCCTCCCCCGCGCCCCGTGTCGCGTTCGCTCGAGCCTGCTCGTGACACAGGCATAACGGTCTTGGGGCCTCGCACGCACAAAACTGGCCGGCGGCCGGGTAAATACAGGAAAATTACAGCCAACCACTTCAATCAGCATTGTCGGCCGCGGTGATTGAACCAAAGGTCTTCGGAACACGCAGCACAAACGCCAATCAACTTGAATTTGAGTTCGGCAGACTGCCCTGCCCTGTTGTAATTAAACCTGGGCACACCAGAATTGTTCATTAATACTTATTGTGCAGCGCGGCAGCCGACGTAAGAGCGACTTCCCGGAAACGAAGTGGAGATCGTGGTGGAACACCGTAGTCACCTTGGCGGCGTGCGGTGCGCAAAGGCGAACCGACGGCCGGGTGGGGGGAGGCGGAGGCAGCGGTAGTCGCAGGTTGCAGGCGCACGCTCGAACGGAGGTGTTGCCACCGCCTGCGGCTTCTCGCAGCGCGTGAGAAGTGTCGGCACATATGAGGGCGACGCTGGGGCGTTCGTGGTTGCGGCTGGACGTCGCAGTTTGCATTCGAAGGGAAGATAAAGCAGCGAGCAGGGGAACAGGGGAGTATCCCTCGCTTCTGAAGGTGATACAACATTATGACAAAGAAATAGAGCGAGAAAGTAGGACGGGAACGTGATGGGTACATTGTCAGAGAATGTGCAAATTGGCTTGGTGACTGGGTTATCGAGAAGATGGAATAACTGACGATCATAACGGTAATAGGAACTTGGAGTTAACAAGAGGAAAATCATTAGTATGATTAAAACATTAAAAATATGGAATCTAGATTCTTAACACAAGACAATATGTTAAATGCATTAGAAAATGTCTTAAGGACGATTGAATCACGCATAAAGGACGCATAAAGGTGGTGTCAATACTGACAAGGGGCTAATAAGACAGCATTGATAGCGAGAGGCAATAGGAATAAAGTCTGAAATATCACCGAGGACAGAACACGGGATGTGGGCAATGTTACCTATTCGAGTCGTTACTAACCGGGTACCGTGACTCGTCACTGCGACAGCAGCAGCACGGGCGTCGTCATAGGCTCCGGAGCGGCGACGGCGGCGGAGGGCCGTGTGTTGTCGGAGGCGGAGTTTGTCGAGGGCGGCGGACTCGGGGGCGGCGCTAGCGGCGCTTGTGGTCGCTCTGAAGGCTCGGGAGAAAACAGCAGCGGCGGCGGCGGGCGCGGGGGCAGCAACGGGCATGGCGCAGCGGCAGCGGCAGCGGCCTGCGGCGGCCTCGGCGGGCGCCAGCGCCGGGGGTGGGCGATGAAGAACCGCCTTTCCATTAAATCACGAGCGCAAACACGGGCGGCGGGCCTCGCCTCGCCTCGCCTCGCCTCGCCTCGCCTCGCCTCGATCCCCCGGCTGGCGCCCCGCGACCCACTGCCCACTGCCCGCCGCCTCGCCCCGCCACCGCAGCCGCAACCACACACGTCGTCCCGCCCCCCGGCGAAGAATTTGCACGTGTCACGGGGTGCTTCGTTAGGCTCTAGTTTCATAGTAAATTTGCCTGGTGGCAAGTGCCGATTGCGTTTCGCCTTACAGCATATCGGATGGAGATGGCGCAATGGAGAACACAAAATACGTGATGCACATGGCCGTCACCACTCGATCCTGATTAATTTTCTGCTCTTGTCATGGATATTGAAGGATGCAGTGGAAACTTTGGGGTAGAGAAATTATTTCTTCTATTTATTTATTTCAGACGCGTGTTGGCACTATTTTTCACACTTTTGAAAAATAAAATATCAGACAGGCGCACCGGACATATTGTATACGTATTAGAGATATGAAATTTCTTGTGGGTATATGCATTCACAATTACAGTCTCTTGTTATCTATTGGACGAATATGATGTTAGTTGAATTGTGGGTGTGAGATAGAGAAATAGTAACATATTTGAGCTACCAAAATAGAGCGTACGTGGTTTACAATCTACATACTATGACCAATTCTTCAATCACAATTGTTTTTTCTTTCATAAACAAATCGGTATTAGGAATAACTCAATAGTTTTAAGGTCATAAAAAGTTACAAATAAATTCAAGAAATTTAAAAGTTGAATTGATCAGGTAGTTCTATGCCACTTCCCAGTGCAATTGAGTTACCAGGCAAAATATTTCTATAACATTAGTATAAAGAATCTATAATGAATTTTACTCTATTACACTTCCATTTGTTTACCAAATCTAATAGTACGTACGGGAGCGAAAAGTGCAAGAATGAGCGACGTATTTATGGTAATATCATAGATTTTTGCCAAAATGTGCCATAGGAATATTTGATCCCAAACCATTCAACTGAAGACTAATCTCAATCCTGATAAAGTAGTTAATAACATCCTGTCTTCCTTTTTATGTTGTAGCCGTTATGATAATAATTACTACAATGAAGTGATGGTACGCTGCGACGATTATGCACGGGTTCATGCAGAAATGCACACAAAATATACTGGTAATTCATGTGCGAAACCTTTTCTGCACAATGATGGTTCCGAGCAACGTGCAAAAAAGCAAGTTGGGAATATCCTTTCATAAAAAAATTGCTACCTTTGGCAGAACAAGATGTATTCAGGTAGCGCGAAATAAAGAGTCTTCACACCCCGGAGCAACGGGTAACGACGTCGTTACGGCACCTCGCGACCCTTCAAACCCGGCACCCGAACGTCCGGCTCGCCCTTTCAGCATTCGAACTGGGCATCATGGGAATCGCTAACGTTTCTTTCGTTGTCTCCAGCGGAGGGCCGTTCCAAACCAGCTCGGGTGGCTACCGCGTCCAATTTATCTGCGGGCGAGCGGCGAACGGTCGTACGGGCGCGGCGGGGGCGCGCCGCCGGGGTCAGTGACCTCACCCTCGCCAGCGGCGACTTCCCTTTGACGCGCCTCGCACCTCGCACCTCGCCCTCGCCCTCGCCCTCACCCGCGCCCTCAGCGGAAGAACCTGTCCGACTCGTCAGGCAAGGTGCACGGGTGCAAGCGAATATTCGCGCACATACCGTCGTCAGCGCTGATGACGGCCGGTGGCAGTGACGGCGGCGGCGGCTTTGCAATGTGGGGAGACGGGGCCGCCCCCCTCCCAGACCGGGCGAGGTCGAGCGGTCCACCGACGCCGCCGGCTTTCGAACCCCGCGTGCGCGGGTCCGAAGCCGCAGGGGCCACGTTAGCTTGTTGCATTAGTTATTACAATACCTTTTTCCCCCAAAAAGCAAAATATAAAAACGGATTTGAGCGGCCCTCCAAGAGCGCGGCGGGGCGTTGCGTACGCGCCCTTGAGGTAGGAACACAAGGTCCTCGTGTGTGCGATTGATATTTATGTATTTTGTTGTGCTGTTTTTTTATTCGATGGCACAATTAGCTCTGATGAATAACCATGCCCCATGTGCAAATGCCTGCAGCCCGCTTGCGTGCGTGCGGGCGAGAAGGGGGGGGCGGGTGGAGGCGGGCGGTGAGGGGCGGTGAGGAGCGAAGAGGCGTTGCAGTAGGCAGGGGGCGGGGCACCCGCACGCGGGCGCGCGATGCAGGCGGCGGCGGTAGCGGCGGAGCAGTGCCCAGCATGGGCTTTGGAAAAACCGCCGTTCCTACGGGCGCGGGCGCGGCGGGGCGGGCAGTGGGTGGCTGAAGGGCGGGGAGGGGCGGGGCGGGGCGGGGCGGGGCGGGCGGGGGCGGGCGGGAGCGGGCGGACCGGCGCTCGCGGGCGGAGCGCAGCGTGCTGCACCGCGCTGGCTGTCGCCGCCGCCGCCGCCGCCACCGCCGCCGCCACCGCCGCCGCCACCGCCGCCGCCACCGCCGCCAGCACGCGCTCGTTCAAATCTCCAGAGAGCTCGGGATTGCGCGCGTTTTTTCGGGAGGGACCGGCCACGCGAGCGGCCTCGCGGTTGTTTTACAATATAGGCGCGACCCCGGTTTCTGCAACATACATGTCATTCAAAATAATTTGGGGTAGCGGATGTAGAGCGTGGGAAGTGGTCTTTTTATTAGTCTGATTTATTCGCGATATCTGTCTTGAAAATTGCATCTGCATTTTTTCCGGTGGCATGGGCAGAGATAAATATTTTAGCACTTCTATCACTTTTACCTTTTGTCGAAGGGTAGCAATGCAGTTAGCGAATATTTGCATCTATTCCGAATTGCTGTCTCGTTCTGTAAATAACTCAAGCTCTTGCAAAATATATTAAGTGCCGGAACAATTTTATAATAGAAACGTTACGACGAATAAAACACGCCAAAAGTGATAGAAGGACGACACAGTCAAAATTGTACTGTGTTTTCATTCTCTTAAGTATAGAAAAATACTTTTAAGATGATTTTTTTATAGTTTTAATTCATTGAACACATGAAATGCAAATTGTGTGCAAACGAATAATGGCAACTATTTTACATTATTTTCTCTGAACCTGATGTGTAATAATTGGAGGGTTGTAAATAGTCATACAATTTTACATTCTGTTCGAAATGCGATGTGCAAAATGAAAGCGCATGCTGCTTTTTGAAATAGACCACCATATGTGCAATTCGTGAGAGCTTAAGGTTTATAAATGCATCTCAGAAATATGTACCGCTAATTGAATTTTGGGCCATACTATAAACTAGACTGGGTTCTAAAATTCTTTGTCTTGCGTATTTGGCATCGCTCCCAAATGAAGCTGCCCTTGGCAGAGCAGCGAGTGCCGTGGAAACCTCTGCGGGGCGTAAGTGCGAGCGCCGTGTGGCACAATGCCGGTAATGACAGAGCGGACGTGGTGCGAGGGCGGCGGCGGTTGTGGCGTATTGGCAGCGCCTCTGCAGCGAGGACGGGCGAACTAGTGCGCATTCAATATGCAAATCCTGCAAATTCCCGGGCGCGAGAGACATTTTTGAGCAGCGCCAGGAGTCAGGTTGGGTCCGCTACCGCTCGGCGCGGCGGCACGGCAGCGCGGCGGCACGCGGGGGCTGCGAGGTTGAAGGCTCTGAAAGCGCCGAAAGGACGAATGGAGCGGGCGAGACACTGGGGGGAGGGGTAAGTGCAAAAACCGGAACCGGGTCGCAGCGAGTGGCTGTGTGCGGCGGGCGGCGAGCGCTGGGCGGCGGCGGCGGGAGCGGATCCGAGAGGGTCGCTGCTGCGTTCGGTCGAGAAATGCACGCGCCGGTGCAGTGTAGTGGAACTGAAACCATGAAGTGCATATGGACCGGTATTATGGCCGTGCATTCATTTCCAATCCATATTCAATCCCTGTCGAGCAACGATTTTCCTACAGCCCCGATTCCGAGTCCGTAATTGGCTGTGAAATCATTTACAGGTGAGACGCGAGGAGGGGGCAGCGACTGAGATGGGCGCCAGCGGCCGGCGAGCCCGCGCGGTGCGGCCGCCCCCGCGCCGCCGCCCCTGCCACAACCGCCGCCGCCCCCGCCGCCACCGATGCCGCCCGCGCCCCCTCCGCCCCTCCTCCCTGGCGTTGCCGCGCAGCGCCGAATTAAGTCAGCGAACCCATCAAGGAACGGGCGGCGCTATCGTCCCGCTTTCAAACCCCGACCGTCCGGCCCCTCGCGCGCGAGCCGCTCCCGCTCCGCCCCGCCCCGCCCCGGCCCGCCCCGCTCCTCTCCGCTCCGCGGCTGCCCGCCGGAATGCGCGAGCGATTCGTTGAAGCGCCAGGGCTTTCGAGGACACAGAGGCGCCGCCCGCCTGCGCCAATGCACTGCATGCGACTGTTTTCTGCATGAACTCACCCGGCGATGCAATGAATTTGTAGGCTTTGAACTTTTTAACGATTTTTAATAAACTGTTTGTCAGTGTTTTTCAGTGCAACACAAAAAAAAACTATGAACTTGGTGGCGGGCGTAAATGTTCAGGAGCGTTCTCCTACACCCAAGCGATGCTGCACACTCAGTTCATACCTGTTTTTGGAATATATACCTTTTATATGAAGGAGTACTGACAAACTAGATAATTCACGAGCTGAAAATTACTACATGCTCCTCTTCAATTAGATTCCGGACCCAATTACTATATAAACGGTTAATATTGGTATATCAAGGTTAATTAATTTTTATTTGGTGATTTTGTATTGCTTTTTACTGAACAGAAGGAACAAAAAGAAGCATCTTCCTTATACACTGCTATTCTTTCTACACTTCGTTCCCACAATTTTCAGCTATTTTCTCCTACTCCAACTCCAGATATTTTCAGCTACAGAGACATGAAAGTGAATTAGTAAGTTCACTTAATTATTTTTTAGTCTGTTAAAATTAGAGAAAATTTTACGCTGATCAGAAGTCAATGAGGACTTTATTATAAATTCAGATTCTTTATTAATATGTTGATGCTCAAAAACAACTGTCCCTGTATGCGACTGATTTGAGTCTACACAAATTAGTATCATTTGTCCTACACAAATTGATATTGAATTTTGAAAGGAGTAAGAAAACTTTATTTGCATCGCAAACAAGATATGAACTGTTTTACCTGTGAAGTCGATCAGCTAATTTTGTAGGAACTAAACAATGTGAATAATGATCAACCAACCGTCCCACAACTAGTGCTGCTGTTTCGTTCTGTGATTTCTTTGGATGCTTTAGTTGTTATTAAGCAATTATTATAAATTTTTACGTCGTCTTTACATGCGAATTCTCTTTATTTAAATTTACAAAATTGAAGATTATCCCGAAAAGGACGCTATTATTACCTAATACCGTTCATCATTAGGCAATCATTCACGATAAAGGGAAAAAATAATTTTGAGTATTTTAAGAAAATCATTTTTGACGTCTTTCACGATAAAGATGTAAAAATAAAAGATTCTCAAAATAAAAACATCAACCCATTCGAATAAAAACAACAAACAAAATGTGGTTCAATGGCCCTTCCTCGAAAATATATTTATGAGACCTGCGTCTCTGAATAGAAGACTATTGCTTACTTGAAGCGCACTGCGTATGAAGTGTAATCCAAAGTAACAAAAAGAACCTCATAGAAATTATAATACAAATGTTTAGGAACACCACTCGCACTTGTAAGATGTTTCTTTGAAGTAACTATGGATAGAAATCATAGAATCCATGGGAACGTAGACGTATTTGAATAATGATTGTATTTTGGACTTGAATTTCTTGAACGTATCAGATTTCAAGTGATTTAAATTTCATTCGACAGGCTTACAAAGGTAATTATATAAGTATTGACAAAACGGTTTCACATAAATATACTCACCACCATAAAGTGGCATTGCATACAATGGCATTTAATAATTTTCTCGCTTGAACACTAGCCTGTGCACAAGCAAAGGAGCTTCAGAATACAATGTTTTTCTCTTGAAGGCAAATTTCACATTTTTCTGTATAACTGATAAAGTTTGAATTAATTAATCATAAGCTCTTCACTAAACAATGATCACATATGTAGCAATGGGCCAAAACATTACGTAATTGGGCACTTACCACGTACCACATAACGCACACGAGATGAATTCAAACAAACTAAGACCCTCATACTTCGCTTGTATTACTATTTATAATAGTGAAATATTTTAATATAATGATTGTAATCTTCTAAAGATTAAACAGAAAAATTAGGAGAGTCAGCAAATTACTTTTCATGGCAGGGTAGAGTTGGGTTGAAAGGCCATGTAGCTTAACTGATCCAGATCATCTAAAATGTTATTGTACGAGTAGAGATCTTTGTTTAATATGTACTAGAAGTAGTTAGGGATGCTACACTGCATATTTGTAGAGGATATGTCGCTGAAAGACATTGTCGATTATAGAGTTACTTTTTTCTTTAAATTCGAGTACGGCAAGAGTAATTTTTCTTGATAAATTTAATTTAAACTTACACGTCAATAACATTAATAAACGAACATCTTAACAGGATATAGGAAATCAGAAACGACTTGGAATTTCTTAAATGTATAATTTGTAGAACACATGATGCTTGAGGTTAGATTATAATGACATTTTAAAAAAGTGTCAGTGTAGGTTACTGAGCCAATGCGTTTTGTTATGGAAACGGTCACCGAAATAACTTCTCAGAACTCTTACTGGATATAATATATTAATCTTTCTTATGAAGAGTCCAGAATATCCAGAGCGAGAGGTAG
The DNA here is from genome assembly GCA_038098605.1 of Gryllus longicercus. NCBI lineage: Eukaryota > Metazoa > Arthropoda > Insecta > Orthoptera > Gryllidae > Gryllus > Gryllus longicercus. The sequence goes on from JAZDUA010000001.1 coordinate 2,913,389, forward strand.
AACAACCAACTATCGGGATTATGAAGAGCAGCACCGGCTAAGGTGGCTTAGTGGCAATAATCGTTGCAGCAGGTCTCTGACCGGAAGGGTAAAGTATTGAAGTCTTGACGGAGGAGGATATTAGGTATCAGCTATATAGCACTGTCGAATACAGCCACTGTTTGCAGATGAATTCTAGCAGCCGACATCACGGTAAATTTCCGGAGTTTCTCCTATCATTACTACGCGAATATCGGAGCAATACTTTTTCAAACAGACCACAGACCGCGTTTTCATTCTTGTTTCTTCTAATTGAAGAAACACACACACACACTTACATTTACTCCACCATTAATTATTGTATTTATTTGTATATTGTATTTATTTGTATATATTTTATTTGTATATATTTGTATATTGCATATTGTATTTATATGCGTGAAAAACACATTTAATATCAGATCAAATTGGGTTGATAAAGAATTTGAAATGACGGGTGTAGAAATTTTCTGTTCAGGAAGTATCTTAGAAATTATTGCTTGCTATCGTCCACCGGGCAACAGCTATGAAATTTTAGGCGCTCTCTACGAGAGAACAAAAAATATAAATAACCGTCATGTAGTTATTGCTGGAGACTTAAATCTCCCAGACGCAAATTGGAAGGGGATTGTTTGCGAAGGGAAAGTCCAACAACTAGTCAACCGACTTGTCTGGGACAGTGGATTAGAGCAGGTAGTAGACAGGCCGACTAGGCAGGATGCGATTCTGGATATCTGCCTAATTAGACCGAAAGATTTATTCTTGTCGTGCGACGTTTTAGAAGGCATAAGTGACCATAAAGCCGTTTTAGTCGATTTACAGTTAAATATTTCAAAGAAAAGTATTACCACCGGTATTCTAGTGAAGGAATACAAGAAAGCGAATGTACAAGGGTTTCAAAATTACTTAAGAGAACGATATGGCGATTTTCTTAGAATAGGAGGAGGAATCGATGAAATATGGGGAGAGTTTAAAAATATTTTAGTAAATGCTGAGCAGGCTTTTGTACCCAGTAAATTGTTAAAAAGTAACAGCGATCCGGAATATTATAATGCAAAGATTAGACGATTGAAAAGAAAAAACAGAGAAGCATTTAACAACAGACACCGTAGTGAAAATCATATGACCTTATATCGAAATTATACAAAAGTATTAGGGAAGGAAAAGAAAATGGCAGAGGAACGTCATTTAAAACATATTCTTGATGCGGAGGGCAGTAATAATTGGTCGGTATTTTTTAAATACATTCGTAGAAGGAAAGGAAGTAAAGACGAGATTCCAGTTGTTCGTGTTAATAATTCGCCAATAACGGACCACAGGGAAAAAGCGCAGGCTTTTAACGCATATTTCAGCTCAGTTTTCAAGCAGAAATCTAACAGTATTCAGATACCAACGCTGGTAGATAGATGTAGTTTTCATATTGATGTAAATACTTTGCGGCAAAGAATAAAATTAATGAAGAGAGGAAAATCACGAGGTCCTGATGGTATTTCCACGGACATCATTAAAATAGGCGGAGAGGCAATTCTACCTTATTTAATTAGGTTGTTTAATGTATCAATAAATAACGCTTGCGTACCGAAAGATTGGAAGCTGGCTCTCGTAGTACCTATTTTTAAAAGTGGCGACAAGACAATAATTAGTAACTATAGGCCGGTAAGCCTTACATCAGTCGTATGCAAACTTATGGAACATCTAATTTCAAGCTATATCAGGAAGGAATGGGAGGGCAGGGAGTGGCTTTATCAGGGTCAGCACGGTTTCAGAAATGGTTTCTCATGCAAAAGTCAGCTAGTCTCACTTCTACAGGACCTAGCCGACGTAGTTGATGAAGGGAAAAGGGTCGACGCGATAGTAATAGACTTTTCCAAAGCTTTTGATGTTGTTCCACACGATCGTCTTATAAAGAAATTAATAGATTCGGGTATAGACACTAGAGTAGTAGCGTGGATAAACGAACTACTCCGAAACAGGAAGCAGAAAGTTCGAATCGGTAGTTACTTATCAACCTCGAGAAGCGTCACGTCAGGAATTCCACAAGGAAGTGTAATCGGACCACTCATGTTTCTGGCCTTCGTGAATGAATTGCCGACTAATTTAGCTTCAAATGTACGACTCTTTGCAGATGACTGCGTAATCTATAGGATTATCAACTCGGAGAAAGACGAGGATATTTTGCAGCGAGACTTAGACAAATTACATATCTGGGCAGAAACAAATGGCATGGAAATAAACAGTTCAAAGAGCAAGTCCATCACGTTTGGTAGGGGTCGAAGTTATAATGAATTTGTGTACAAACTGAACAATAATGTCATACCTCGATTCACGTCTTGCAAATACTTAGGAATACAGCTAGACAGTAAATTGAGCTGGGAAAATCAAGTCAATTTCGTTGTAGGGAAAGCCTGGAAATCTTTACATTTTGTTATGCGGATACTGAAAAAGAGTACAGTGAGAGCCAAAGAACTAGCATATATGTCATTAGTGCGACCTATATTAGAATATGGCGCGGTATGTTGGGACCCATACAGAATTTTGCAACAAAGAAATCTAGAAAAAGTCCAGCGTAGAGCATCAAAATTTACTTTCAGGGGTATCAAGAATAAAGGGGTATGGGAGTCACTCGAAAGGAGAAGATTAAAGTCACGTCTCTATGCAATGTATAAAGCGTACACAGGCCTTCGAGCGTGGAAAGAAATTCAAAGTCGATTAGGGAAACCTACATATTTCGGCAGAGCGGATCACATGCACAAAATTCAGACAAGAATTCAGAAAACGGACGTTGGGAAATATTCATTCGCGAATCGCACTATTAGGGACTGGAACAGTTTGCTTGTGACAATCTTCGATCCCTTTCCTCAAAGCCTGAGCAAATTTAAAAATAAATTAGTTTCTTGAATGTGGATATGTTTTAAATATATTTAATAAAATTCAGAGCAATTACCTATGTCTTCTTTGTAATTAAGTATTATTATTATTGTTGTTATTATTATTAATGTTATTATCATTATTAGCATTATTATTGTTATTATTATTAGCATTATTAGCATTATTATTATTATTATTATTATTATTATTATTATTATTATTACTATTATTATGTGCAGTGCAGTGGCGTGAAGTGCAGTGACGTTGTGCAACTGAGAGAAACGAGTGAGTAAGAAAGACATTACAGCTCGCTGTATCGCAGTGCGGTGAAGTGTGGTGAAGTGAAGTTTGGTGAAGTGGAGTTCTATGAAAGATTGCACGGTGAAATGTTCATGAGATTTGTAACGTTTGTAGAGTTTGTATAGTTGTTAAGTTCTGTAATGTTAAGTTAGTGTATTCTGCCACTAAGTTCTCACACTTAATTGCAGAATTATTAATAAATCTAATCTAAATCTAATTAATATCGGAAGACCAGTAACATCGAGTGTATTCTCACTTGAACGATGTGTGGCCTTGAAAGGGGAATTCAAGAGATGTGCGCCGTACCTCACGTTCCAGGAACACCACTACCTCTCGCCGATAATGTGCACTTCACTCACGGCACTAATGACGGGAAAGATTGATGCACTTGGAAAGCTTACATATTCCTAACTCCAGAGAAGGTTTTGCTTGATGTAACGAGGAAACATCACACAGAAAAAATACCAATCCGAACATTGTAGTAGAATACTAGTACCTCAAACACACTGTTTTGACAAGATACTACTAAAAAGCGATAAAGGTGTTAAACATGATAATATTATTGCGAACATTTTCTAAAAGGGAACAGATACGTTACATGTTCATTAATTTAACTAATAAAATAAGTATTCTAAGCTTGCAATATTCACTTCGGTTGAACTACTAAAACTGAAAGGAACATTGCAAATTAATATTAATCAAAATATCGTGTATTAGAATCCTCTTAAAAAAGCAGATTTGTTGCGTCAAATGTCTAATTTTGTTACTAAATCTTTGATTATGAATAAAGATTTGTAAGTTTTGGAATATTTCTCCATAATATAGTGTAACGTAGTAGCAAACGAATCTCGTGGCAGCTATTTGGGGAAGCGTGGTAAGGGATTAGTAACAGGAAATCGCCTCGCCACAGAAGGGAAAGAAGGGTTTTTCCTAAAAGCCAGCATGCGGCAAAGGGAGACACGAGGCTTTGGGTCCTCCACCCTTAAGGAACGGACACCCAAACCTCATGCCGAGCAGAATGGCGTTGCGGGGGCGGCATGAAAGAGTAGGTCACGGGAGCCTCGAGTATATAAGGAAGTGCACAGAGCCAGTGGGTGGGTTCCGAGGCAGATTGCGAAGCTTGTTTCACAAGCGGAGCAAACTGTCAACGGCAAACTGCCTCACGCTTTATAAAGCAATAATTAGGCCGCAAATAGACTACGCATGCCCGAGTTGGGCAATTGCAGCAACTTCACATTTGAACAAACTGCAAGTAGTTCAAAACGAGTGTCTCAGGGCCGCCCTCTGCGCCCCTAGATTTGCTCGTATAGAAACTTTACATCACGAAACTTCAATGCCACTGCTAATAATTCACATTAAAAATATAGTTAAAAACTTTTTTGAGAAAGCGGCTGACTCGGAAAATGATTTGATTTCCGCGGTCGCCTTATACGAACCCGATCAAAGGGCGAAGTATAAGCGACCGAAACACTTTCTGGAGTAAGAGCAATCTGAAACAGAGAGGTGGGACTGAAGCATAAACAACATAGTATTAAAACACACGCAATGCGCGCGCCGGTAGGCTAAAGTCGTTTCTGATCTTTGTTTTTCTTTTTATGTTACAGGATAGGCCATAGATGCCCGTAAGGGTAGGAATGGTCACACCGCGGTGGCGTGAACGCGCATTGCACTTTTAGTGCGTTCACAAAACTGCACAAAGTTGAGAGGAGTGGGTGGGTTCTGGAGACAGTGAGAGAACCTCGTGCAGTTGCACTAAAACTTGGCGCCACGACGGTGCAGCCGCGAGCAGGGCTCGCGAGGCAAGTCACTTGTTGACGAGCCTATGGAGGACTTTGCGTCCTTGGGTGACTGCGGTCACGTGGGAGCGATGCTGTGTGCGTGCTCCGAAGTGAGGAATGGTTGAGTGCCACGACTCGCGGCCGATTCTCAATCGGGTAAGATCGCTCCTGCGATCGAGGCAAACCATCAGTTGTTACGCCTATACGGACTTGTGTCCCAGTGTGACAACCGGTCACGGAAGCTTGGCTTTGTGCGCGCTTGAGATGTAGGATTGACGAGTGCCTCAATTGAAAGCGATCATCAATCGGGTTGGGATCGCTCCCGCGATCAGGGGATAGCAGGTCTATTAGAGCTAGGGTGCAAAGTGTAAATTCATTGTAAATAATTGTTTTCTTTGTAAATAAATATTTGTTATATGAAATCTCGGTGCCTGTATTCGCTGTATCAATAACGTCACAATAGAATTGTGTGGTAACATGCACGCTAATGATTTAATATGATTATGTAATTTAAGTGTGGCTAACTTTATAAATACGTATGTTAAAAATTAAAAATCAAAACTTTCTTAGTCAATCTAACTATTCCTAGCCCGTCCTATTCCTAGCATAGGCTCGTCAACAATCTAACAATTCCTAGCCCAAAAGACGGCATAAATATATAGTGGTGTTTTACTATGAATCTTGGTAGGAAATATTTCCTCAATTGAAATTCTATTACATTTCTTTGTTCCTTATTTAAATAAATTTTGTGTTGCGTCAATATATTCCAAAAAGTGTGTAAATAGAATTCATTTAAAATGCTATCGTTTACAAAAAATTCGTCCACATTCTGCTTCTTTTACCGTTCTTCTTTCGCATTATGTTATACAATCCTTTTTTAGCTTGATTCACAAGAGTATCTCCTTGTTTATATGAAAGTCAGAAACAGTCACAAAAAGGACACAGTGAGACACTTTCAAACCTTCACTTTCTGTAAATAGTTGAAATATGGCAACTTTGTTGGAAAAATATGAAAAGTTACAGTATACCAGTATATAATATGAAAAGTGCAGTATTACAGTATTAAAATTTGTTGAATGACAGTTACTTTTCTCTGATTACTAAATTTTAAATCGGTGAAGTCACATTACTAGTGTAGACGAACAGATTGGGCGATATTGTTCAAAGTTTCATTATTTGTTGAAATGAATAAATCTTTTGATAAATCAGTTTCTTTCACAAAGATTTGGATTAAATTATATTGCAGATTATGAATGATTGGTAATACTGAGGCTAACGGAATAGCTTAATAGTGACATTAACTTATATTAAATATATTAAAATCACGGGGAGTTAATTATATAACTTCCACTGTCTAAACTTCAAAATAAAAATATTCTCACAACATCCGTGTTTTCAAACCAAAAACACTGGGTCACTTCAAGTAATTTTATGAGTAAGATTGTCAACTAAATGCGAAATTAAATTTGAAATTTGCTGTAGTTAGGGATTTAGAAACGGTTTTTTGCATTTATCCGCTTTTATTGTAATATATTATTTGATGAAGTAGATGATCATTTATCTTAATTCTGAATAGGATAACGGGTCAAAATCTCTTGAAAAAAGTATCTTCCGCTTCTTATTTTATGTTTTAAAATGCGAAGTTAAAATTTATGAATGTTATACAATTCGGCATTAGTAACATTATTTGTACTTTTGGACACAGACATTTTTATTATGATGTTCCATATAAACATAAAAGTCATCTCTGTTATTTACTTCCCCCTACGATTTTAATCATATTGCATATTTACATATGCATGCATGTAATATTGTTGAAATGACATGTTTAAATCATAATTCTTATCGCCGATACGTCGTGTTGTACTTCATCTGTTCTTCTCCTTTCATCTTCCTACAACTACATTCTTCTCATGAAAATTTTGTTTTTCAAATGTTACCTTTCTTTTTTGATATTTTTATTAATCATACTGTTGATACTGTTATTCATGATGTGTAGTAAAGTGATGTGGAAGAGATTTTGAGCTCAAGAAAACTAGCGCAGAATATTCATCTTCCGAATTCATCACATACAGTTTTAGCTGTTCTTTGAAAAAATAAATCAAATTAAATCATCATTTAGCGTTCATAGTTCATGAATATTAGAAAACTGCTAAATTTATATTGATGTTAGTATTTTAATTATATTTTATATAGTACAATATTTATATTTTACTTGTATATTTATGTAATGTCATTAAAAATAATAATTCATATCTCTTTGATTCGATAAGGAATAGAAATCGTTTATTTTTACACTCGGAATATGCCACATTTCTAGCATTTATAAAACAACATGAGAACTTTATTAGAATGCACAAGATTTTATTCAAAGTTTAACATTCGGATCGTACAGAATTTTAATGCAAAATTTCATGTGCATCAGTTGGTTACTTTTTCAGACAGAATCCACAAGAACCGGTCGCATAGCTATCGACAGACTGATAGACAGGCGCGCGGGCACGCGTGCACACGCACGTACGCACCCACTCATCTCCACCCACATGTGATTCTGATGACGGTCGAATTGTATTGGGGAGTTCTGGAAACGGGGATATTACAAAATTTCCGTTCTGAATATTTTGCACGATCACAATACTTCTATACAAATTATATCCTGAAAGAAAAATGCACGAATTATTTCTTTTATTCGTGATGCACGTACTTCGCCCACTAATGGGATAGATAATCATTTATTGTAAAATTTGATGTAAATTTTGAATATAAAATCCAATTGGTTCCTAACATGGGAATAGAGGCACACTTATCAGTGTCAGCGGTAACTACATAAGAGAAAATACATTTATTCCCTCTCGTCTAGGACTGTAGAAATGCCAATTATTTCCTCGTACTTACATTGATAATACGAATTTACTCTTACAAGACGAAATACGAGCCAGAAGGAGTAAAGATGGAACTTGAGGTGCCATTCCATGCGGTGGAACTCTAGAGAATGAATCATGCTGGTAAGTTAAATAATCACGCAGCAGATTTTGCCTCACGCTCGTGGTTGTATATCTTAGGGTATAATTAATATGATTTGCGTCGTTAAATCTGCTTCTTGTGGTTTTGTATTTTATAAGACGTCATTTAATCATTTAATTAATAACATAGTATTACCGAATTTTACTGCTAAATCATCTTTTGCCGGGAGCGACATATCGATATTATTATTATTATTATTATTATTATTATTATTATTATGATTATTATTATTTTATTACACTTCACGTCTCTATAATGACTTCATAAATTGTAAAGATTTATATAATCACAATACAAATTATTGTTATAATTCTGAATATAATAATAATATTAATATAATATTTTATATTTATATTAAATTGTGTTATTTTTGTAAATTACTGCCACCAAATTGTATGCAATTGCTGTTAGATACATCTTAACGTATTATTGGGAAATGTAATTGTGTTGTTTTTAGTTACATTAGATAGAGAGCGTGTCATAACAAAGAAAAAATGACGAAAGTAATAATGCAAATCAAAGTTCGGTCAGATAATTAACGAGAGGAACTTAAACTGCCAATGGCATATAGAAGTACACAGAAAACGTTTTAACGATGGGAAACTACCATTCTCTTCAGACACGCAAAAAGGCATAAACGAAGAAAATATTTGTAACATTGTTTTCTCAGAATTGAGGCAGAAAATAGCTTAGTCGAGCAGTAAAATACAATATATTATCTTCATAAAAGTGGTGGAAAAGAAATATGGGAACTTCTTTGAAAGTTTCATTCTTGGTCACGGTGCACTCACAAGATTTCGGCTGAAATTACTAGTAAGTATATTTTATTTTGCAAATGAATCAACTAATCTAATGAATATTAGCCAAGTTCTCATTAACTTTTAAGGAGAGGTAGTTTTATTAAATATTTTTTTTATATTTTCAGGGATAAATGTCCGATTAAAACATTTTCTCATACTTCTGTAATTCCAAAAACAATTTTCAGACCCTCATTACTATGTCAGTAATTTTATTTGGAGCATCATACCTGCAAGAAATGAAATGATAGGAAAAGAAAATATAAACATCAAAGTATTAAAATGAGCAGTGTTTATATAACGATCTAACTACTCTGCAGGTATACAAGTTAAGAAAAACAAATAGTGTGTCCCAAGAAAGAACTGAATTTTATAAAAAGAACTATTTTATGAAGAATTAAGAATTCACTCCTGTCAACGAAAAAAATTCGACAGACATTCACACCTGAATCAATTGCCAGAGCTGCGAAAGAAGCAACGTCTTCACTATGAGAGTTTAACCCTTGAAAGTGCCATTGTGTTTTTGTAGTCTGACTGATTCTGCGAGAAGTAAGATGTCTTAAACGTGGTACTATACGATATAAGCATGAAATTTCGAATGTTTACTACTCGTCAGCAATCAGTTGCCTTGAATTTTCTTTGAATCACAATACTGTGGCCTGCAGCAGCAAAAATCTGATGAACAAATAAGCACACAAAATTATTTTCCAAGAAGTACCATTAACACGGCTCAAGAACAGCAAATAAAATACTCTCGTATTATATTGCATTAAATTAATTTTTTTAACAAAATCTGTCTCCACAAATACTGCAATAACAGTTCAACAGTTACCAATATTGTGAAAAATGTTGCTGTTCCATAGCACACGTGAATAGCAAATATTTAATGATGTACGACCACTTTTTTTGTTTCTTACTGTCGCATTCCATCAGCCGTATCACAAACAATGACGCTCTGAGTAAGAGATTTCAGTCTACATGCACAGTGTGAAAATAAGCGAAATAGCACATTCAAAAATTCCTATTTTTCCGTCAAAATAGAAACTCTTAAAGTGTTTTTGGAATTTTCCCGATTTCCTTGGTATTTGAGAAAATGATAAACAAGTCTCATATGGCCGGAGGCTGCACATTTTCTTTCAATTTCTGTTCACATTTAAAATTAGTATATCTCTTATGCGCCGTTAAATTTCCGTGTAAGAAGCAGTGTATTTTACTGTACTCACTATAATAAATGCAGTAAACAAATATCAAAAGAAGTGTCAGTAATTTGATGCATTAACTATTTAATACAACAAAAATGAGAAAATATATACGTTTTCGCAATTTCAAGAAAATATGGGCCTTGAGTTTTATAGCACGTTCGTTTACTTAAACCCTACACTGAATTTGCAATAATGAACAATTTTATAGCAATTACGGGATAGTATTTAGAAAACTACATTTGTCTTGTCCTGCTGTTTGCTTTTTAAATGAATTTTTTCTTTTATTTTCTGAATGAGCTAATATTTACCTTATTAATTTATCATTAAGTGCTTTTCAAATTTTCCATTTGATAATGTTACTTCACGAAATACACTCTTAATATAATGTGGTATTCAGGTGATTACAATAAGACACCCGGTAAATGTATCTTGCGAAAACAACGCAAGCGATCATATTTTAACTGATGCACTGCAATCATGCCGTCTCTGCCCAGCTGTTGTTAATATTACTATTTGTAAGAAAGATCCTCGACGGTTTCCTTGGAATAAGAAAGGAATACGGAAGCTGACTAATCATCGAATCACTATGACAAATATTTTAGTTTACTACTACTACTACTGAAATCTTGAGCATGAACGGCAATGTCATGTCTTTCCGATAGAGTTGGTTTTTATTTAGAGGCAGCTTAACATAGATCATAAAACAACAGGGCATGTAGATCATCCTGTATTAAAGCAATGCACAACACTGCCGATAGGAAAAATTGACTTATGTACCGCCTCGGCATACCAATAAAACAACAGGTAATTAAGCAACGGGCTACAATAATTAAGCTATAAGTTACATTCCGGAAAATTGATATGGTCTCTACCCCCTCCTTGATCGATAGAGCTGACAGAAAATTATGATCTAAAGGTTTTAATGAAAATAGAACCTATATTCATTATTAAGCTGATTTTGCTTTGTTTAAGAAAGAAATTTCAAGAATTTGGAGCTTTATGGCCAAACATTATTGTGGCATGGAACCACTTGCAAGACATATGTTTGGTCACTGAGGCGATCCTCAAGTAATGTAACCCGAGTTCAACGTGAGAATGTTCCTCCGAGTTCAAATATGCGAAATTCTCACCGGTTTAACTTGTTTCGTAATAATACGAAACCGTTACATCTAATACGAGAAGGTACGCGGTGGTGTAGAACCACTTGTCTCTAATTGTCGAAATATTATTTTGACCTCCGAACTAACAATTCTTTGCATGAAAAATCTCAGAAGGTAACTTTAAAGTTTACTATCTAAGATTCTTCTTTGATATTCAAACTTAATATTACAACTAATAAATAACTTATTTTTATAAGAAACCTGACACTTTCGGGACATGTCATAAAGGTAGTAAAAAGAAAATTCAAAAACACAGTATTTGTACCGTTCAATGGATCTAAGTTCTTACTTCCACGTAAGTTACTACATAATATTATATTGTAAAAGTAAAGCTACTTCATATTTCAACGGAAATACAGATTTGGAGGGGACCCATATACCGAAAAAGTGTGATTTTAAACCTTTGTCTGTTTTCTCGCCCGTCTGTCTGTTAACTTGGCTAGCTCTTAAATAGTACACAGAATTTTTTTTCCAAAGACAAACCGTGCACAGTATATTCCCCAGTCGATCACGACGAACTCAAGACCTTACGAATTTCAAACAGATATTTTCGTTTTTAGAAAGTTCATATGAAAGTTCGAAAATTTAAAAAAAATAATTTCAAATTTATTCCTTAATTTATTTTGTAATAGACCATCTTGTGATAAACATGATACGGGCCAAATGTTCATTAAGATTTTTACAATTTTGAAATTTCAAAAAGTCAACAACTTTTCAAATTTGTCCTTCTCGCAATATTATATAAATACTTTTTTTTTTTTTTATTATTTTTAATTTCCACAGACCAGCATTACTGCTTTACAGGGATTGATTATATCTAATAACAACTTAAAATACAATTATACAAATAAACAGTAGAAATACCTTTCAAACTACCTTTAAAAGGATTACATTCACACAAGGAAAGAGAAAAAGAAAAAAAAAATAATACAGACAATCATTAAATATAAGAAGAAATAAGGGAAGCCCAACAGGTTCCTCATTATTGTATGATGTTTGATAAGTGCATAGTTGGTTGTTGTTTGCAATCTTTATTTTAATTTTGTCAGGTTTAAGGAGGGTCAGCAAATTGAATTAGGTACTTGTCGTATGGAAATCTGTTTTTGATTCTTGTTGTTGTTGCTGATGAACCAAGGTTGTAATGTTCAGTTGATGGAAAGTTATATAAAGATGTGAAAAAGGAATGTGCGCGTTTGAGCAGTATATGATGTATAGTTTCTGTTTTTAATTCTGAGTGTAATTGATTGTTCCTGATAAACCAGGGTGCGTTTACAGCTATACGTAGGATCTTATTTTGGAATGTTTGTATTTTCTTTATATTAGTCGCTGATGTGTTGTACCATATTGGGCATGCATACATTATGATGGGGAGAATTATTGCTCTGTAGAGTACTAATGTACATTCTGTTTTGAGAACGGTTTTTTTATTAATTAGTGGGTACAGTTTATGTAGTCTTTTATTTGCTTGTGTGATTTTGTCTTTTATATGGTTAGTCCATGTTAATCTGGTGTCCATTAATAATCCCAGATATTTAATGGGTTTCTTTTTTGGTAACCAATCTAGTGTTGTGTTAAGTAGTTTTAGTGGTTTGGGAGTAGTGTTAATTTGGCATAGAGTGAATATTTTTGCTTGGCATTTGCTCGGGTTTAGTTTTATTTTCCATTTGTCTGCCCATTGTATTATTTTGTTCAGTTCATCTTGTAGATTTTTAGTGGCTGATTTTAGGCACTTGTTAGAGGTTAGAATTGCACAGTCATCAGCAAATAATGCTGTTGTTGTGTTTTGGGTAGTTGGGAAATCTGCTGTGAATATATTGAATAGGGTTGCAGATAATGGGCTGCCTTGTGGTACTCCAGCTGTGATTTCTTTTTGTGTGGAGAAAGTTGAATTTATTCTTACTGTAAAAACTCTTTCTTTTAGGAAGCTTTTTATTATTTTTAACAAATAGAGGGGTAGTCCGGATTCTTGAAGTTTGAATATTAGACCTTCGTGCCAAACTCTGTCAAATGCTTGGGATACGTCTAGGAAAACAGCCAGTGTATGATTTTTTTGTTCGAAGTTTTTATATATAAGTTCTGTGATTCTTAAAAGTTGATGAGTTGTTGAGTGCTTTTCTTTGAACCCAAATTGGAAAGATGGTATATATTGAATTTCATTAATATATTGCAGCAGTCTTTTTAGGATTAATTTTTCCATTACTTTGGCTACAATAGGTATTAGGCTTATAGGTCTATAGTTTTCTGTAGATGCTGGGTTTTTGTTTGGTTTAGGAATTGGTATTACTATGGAGTGTTTCCATTTCTTGGGGTAGTATCCTGTTCTTAACATTGAGTTAAATATTGCAGTTAGGTAACTAATTGTTTTCTTATTTAGTTTTTGTAGGAGTATGGTTGGTATTTGGTCAATTCCAGCTGATTTTTTCTTAGTTAGGTGCTTGATTGTTTGGTATGTTTCTTTTGGTGATATGTATTTTACTGGGTGAGGAACTGTTGTTACTTCATAGTTATTGATGTGGATTAAGTTGTTATTGTTTGAGGTTGTATTTGGTGAAAATGTTTCTTGAAAATGTTCTGCTAGTAATTCGCATTTTTCTTTTGTTGTTGTAGCTGTTTTATCTGATTTCTTTAGTTCTGGAATAATTGTTCGTTCTTTCAATATTTGTTTTGTAACCTGCCATAAATTGCTGTCTTTAGGATTTATTGTTTTGATGTGATTTTTATATTGTTGAATTCTGTATTCAACTAGGGCTAGTTTAACTTGGTGTGTTAGTTTATTTAATATTTTCTTTAGATCAGGGCTCCTATATTGCTGCCATTGCCTGCGAATTCTGTGTTTTTTTTGAATTAATTTTTCAATGTCAATAGGTATTGTATGTTGTGAATACTTTGGTTTGTAATTTGGCTTTGTATTTGCTTCTTTTGCTGCATTTAGTATGATTTTGGTGAAGGTATCTATGGCAATATCAATTTCTTCTTTATTTTTCATGAAACGGTTTGTGGGAAGGGAATTAACAACGTTTGTTTGAAATTTTGTCCAATCTATGTTTTTTGTATCTATGCCAAATGGTTGCTCAGATTTAATATAGTTTATATCAGTAGTGAGAATAACAGGACAGTGGTCTGAGTCTAATTCGGGTAGTGCATGAGCATAAAGGGTATGTTTTAAATTTTTAGCTATGGTAATGTCAAGGATATCTGGTTCAGCATTACAGTTTTTGGGGTAGTGAGTAGGATTTGATGGAGCTATGATTTGAAAATTTAATTTTGATGATGCTTTTAGTAATTTTCTTCCATTAGGTGTGTTTACTTTACAGCCCCAATTGGTATGTTTACTGTTTAGGTCTCCTATTAAGATTGTAGGTTCTGTATTGTGTAGTATTAGGTTTAATTCGTTTATATCGATTTGTTTTTTGGGTGGTTTATATGCTGATATGATATTTATGCGTTCATTTTTTAGATTTATTTTTACTGCAATTAGCTCTAGGTTGTTTGATTTAGGGATAGAGATTAGTGAGTGGTCTAAATTCTTTTTAGTTAATATTGCTACTCCTCCTGCGGCGTGTTGGCATATTCTGTCTTCTCTGTAACAGTTAAATCCGGGGATTTTGAACAGTTGTCCTGGAGCAAGATGAGTTTCTGTTATGCATGCAATTGTTATTGAATGGTTTTTCAGGAATTGAATAAGTGTATTTCTTTTATTTGTTAGGCCATTTGCGTTCCAATTAAGTATTGTTATTGATTTTAAGTTGTGTTGTTTATCCATTCCTTATTATATTTGAAATTTGGTTTGAAACAATATTTTGTATTTGTGGGAGTAATGTTGCTGTTATTTGGTTGACTATTGTTGGTAACATCTGCATTATAATTTGTGTAATATTTGACTGTATGGTGTTTTGTGTAACTGTTTGTGCATATGTGGGTGCAGTTGTGTTTTGGTTGTTATTAAGAGCTAAATGTGGCTGAGAAGGATTTCGATTTATGTGGGTTTGTTGTGGGAAAATTTGTGTGTGAGTTTTGTTATCGTGTTTGTGTTGTGATTGTGGAGCTTGTAATTGTGTATTGAAGTAATTTGATTGAAGGATTCTCTTTCTTTTTGGGGAATATTTGCATTGGTTAGAGGTAGCCATATGGTTTTCTTTGCAGAGAGTACAAATTGGGGGTGGTGGGTTTGTGGATTGTAATAATTTGCAATCTTTTGTCCAATGATGCTCAGTGCAGTATCCACAGCTTGGTGGCATTGTGCAGCAATTTTTTGTGTGTCCGTATGTGAAGCATTTTTTACACTGAGGGGGGCCTTGTGGTTTCCTTCTTATTTCAACTTTAACAATACAGTGAAGTAGTTTATCTAATTTGAATATTTCTTTTCCTTCGGCGGAGTTAGTTAGTTCTAATGCTACTACTTTGAACGGTATTTGTTCTTTATTGGTGAGTCTGGTTACTTTTTTAATCGGGTAGTTTAGATTTTCAAGTTCACTATAAATTTCATCTTCAGTGAAAATTAGAGGTACATTTTTTATCACAACTGATAGGTTTTTTTCTGTTTGTAAACAGTAAGTATAGTAAGGGACGTTTTTCTCTTCGCAGTATTTTCTTGTTTTTCGATAATCTGTAATGTTTTTCAAAAGTATTTTTACTGAATTCCCTATAGTTCTAAAGGTAAATCCCTTGCCAATTAGTTCTTTTAGATCTTTTGTTAGTAGGGTTATGTTTTCTGCATTTCTGATACAAATTGGGGGTATTTTTATGTTTTCTGATTGTGGTTCATTATTATTAACAGTTTCTTCAGATTCGTCTAATGGTTCTAAGATTGAGTACCTATTTATTGAAAAAGCGTCTTTACTAGAACTGTTATTCAACATTCTACGTTTTGCGTCACTATGATTACTTACTTTTGATATTCCTCTTTTTTTGTTGGGTTGGTATTGCGCACTAGTTGGTTGATAGAGTTCACTGTCGACATCTGTGGACCTCTCATCTGCAGATTTGGGTTTCTCCGTTGCTTGTGTATGATCCTCATGTATTTGAGAGGTAAGTGCAGTTGGGTCGGACCGAGAAAGCTGAAGCTGTTGTTGAAGCATCTGGTTTTGATATTCTAATTTGCTGAGATGTTCTTGAAGGATGTGGTTTTGATGTAGTAGTTGTTGATATTGTTGATGTAGATCTGCTGTTTGGTTTTGCTGCAAGGGTTGTGTGTTGTTTTGATTTGTGTATATTTCATAATTTCCATCATTATTTAAAAGTTCTATGGAATTGGTAATGTGTCTTCCTAATGAATCCTCTTCCGATATCATTTTGAGAACTTTGTCGTTTTGTTTGTAGCACTTTTCACTATAATATTCACTATTTTATAGTTGTGATGAAACACTATATAAAACACAGTTGGTGTTTTTGTCTTCGTGGTGGAGCACTATTAATAAATTAAGTGTTTATATCGTGGTTTTGCCGCAATGCGGCAAAACGAACGTTGACTACGTCTATTCACAAGCGTTATCGATCGCACCGGTTCAGATAAGACTTTTGACTCATACACTGTTATCTGCGCGTCAACTCAGAGCTTGTCCACGTCCGTATTGCTCGGCGGTTGAAAGCAGACTGATATAAATACTTAACCGTTACAAAAATAGGAGGAAGCGAATGCAGCGTATGCTACTAGTTTCTTAAGACACCAAGTTTAGTTTCATAGCCCAAATTTTAATCACAATTGACAGGAAAATATAATATGTTTATATTCGCTTATTTTCGTTACATCGTAAGTACAATACACATAGTACGCTACAAAGCTCCCACGCGACATCGCTACTAATCAGCGGAGCAATAGCATCGAACTTGGTTTGCAATACTTACAACGAATCCTTTTTTACTCTAGTCATAAATCGTTAACCGAGGCGAAAAAGCTGTAATACTTTTCTAGATTTTTTATTGGTTTATACGAGCGGAGAAGCTTATTATTGCAAGCCTTGTCTTTCGTGCTTTACCGATAGCTCAGCTCACGGACAGAATCTCAAGCCTTTTAGGGAAGAATATCAGACGAAATTTTTTCTGTGCGTAACAATAAATATTTAGGCAAGTTGATATATTAAAATAAAACTAATACGTATTGTTATAATTATTGTAACATACAATTTATTTCTGTTGTATCGAGGAAAATTAAACAAATGTATCAAGAGCTGACAGAAGACGAATTTTGAAGAGACTCTGCACCTGCTGCCTTAACGAATATACAGTCGTGTCTGTTAATGACTGCAAGGTTATCAAACTCGACATTCAATTTAGTAAATCACATTATACAGAATACGGTATAGATTGGTTTCTATCAATTTGCAACTATAAACTCTGATGAGACTCATAAGTCAGTGGAATAATTTTGGTGAACAAAATTTTACGCTTAAGTATAAGCTAAGTTCTTTATAAATAGTAAATTAATAAGGAGGGATACGATTACAGCAACATATGTTAAAAATACATATGAAGCTTCACGCTTACAAGGAAAATATATTTTCACTCGAAATAATACTTTTTGTAAAAATAATTTAGCATTAGAAACTGTTACAATTGAGGTGGCACTGCAATAATCTGCTTCGTAAACGCACATTGAGCGTGTATGTAATAAAAATGTGTCTAAAAGACGAAATTTAGCAAATGAATAAATTTTAATCAGCAAAAATATATGTATACAGCCTCAAAACATTGAAATATTTAGCATTATGTAAATATATTTTTTAGGAAAATACGTAGAGAAGAATAAATATTGATAGATATGTAGAGAAGGATAGATATTGACGGATGCTAACTGAAGTATGCCGACAAAAATAGAAAAAGTTTGGAAGAAATTCTGTATTTTGAAACGCTACACTAACATGATATTATGAATCAAAAATAGGTGGATGGACTATTACAAAGCTTGATTCCTAAAAGCTGGAATCTGACGCACATAAATTCAATTTACAAAAATCGCTAATACAAACATATTTGAAACGGGCAGTGGTGAATCAGCAGCGAGCAGTGCGATAACACTCAGTGCCAGTGTCGTTCGTGTGAGCGGTGTGAACAGTGCCACGTTCAGAAAAAGTGTTATTTTAGTTGTAGTAAAAACCAATAAATCATTTTTAGACTAGTGAATGGCCACAAGTAGTTGCTCCGTTACGGGGCAACTAATTCGAAGCGCAATGGACGCTACATATAGTGAAAATGGTGGTGAAAACTCGTTTAACAGTGAATCTGTGCAACCCATCCCAGATCAAGCAATACGTCAACAGCAAGAACGTCTTCAGCAACAACTACAACACCACCAACATCAGCAACAAATAATAGAAATACAACTCTCTCAACTTCTAACTCAATATCATGTGCCTCCACAACCGCCTCTGCAACTAAATCAACTACAGCAACTCCTGACGCAGCAACCACAGTTACCGCTATCAACAAGCAGTGCAGATACGGATTGTCAGAAGACCGATAGATTAGCACAACAAAGCAGTAGTACAACAGACGTATCAACAATGTCATCTGTTGAAGGTATGTGCGATAACACTCTGGAGTGGCAAGAAGTCGTCCCGAGACGGCGGAAACGAAAAATTAGTGAACCTTCACAAAGAGCTCTAAAGAAAATACCAGTTACAGAAAGTATTACAAACTACAACAAATTCGAACTTCTTTCTTCTACAGAACCAGAAAACAACACAATAGAAAAATCTGAATCCAACGAACGAACCAATGGTAATAAAATCCCACCCATTTTTCTACCAGGAATAAAAGACGTGAATATCTTAAAAAAATGCATTGAAGAAGTATTAAAAAAAGAGGAATAAAGCTATAAATTACTGAACAGTGACAGTGTCAAAGTCATATTAAGTACAGTTGAAGCATATAGAAAGCTCATAAAACATTTTGAAAATAAAAAATTGCAATTTCATACATATCAGCTCAAAGAAGAGCGTTCTTTTAGGGTTGTACTTAAACAAATTCATGCAAATGCAGATGTTAAGGAACTGCAAGATGAAATTGAAAGTTACGGCCACAAGGTTCGCCAAATTTATAATATTCAACACAGACAAACAAAAGCGCCACTCCCTCTCTTCTTCATAGATCTACAACCTAGCAAAAATAATAAAGATATTTATAACATAGATAGTTTACTGAACTGCAAAATCAAAATAGAAGCACCTCGAAAGAAGAAAGAAATCGTACAATGCAAAAGATGTCAAGAATATGGACATACAAGGACATACTGCCATCGAAAACATCGCTGTGTGAAATGTGGAGAAAATCATCCGACCGAAGTCTGTAAAAAGCGAAAAGAAGACCCACCTAAATGTGCTCTATGTGAGCAAAACCACCCAGCAAACTACAAGGGATGCGAAGTCTACCAAGAAATAAGACAAAGTAAATATCCCCAGAATACACAAAATTCGTATCTTTCTCACTCACACCATCGAAGCAACAAACTTTTAAATAGTAACGTACCTAGCGAAATGCAACACCGCACTTGGGCCCACGTAGCCAAGTTCCCTCCATCACATCAAGTCATAAATGATAATAGTAATATTGAAATTGCACAACTAATATCAACTGTTCAAGAAACTTTTCAAAAATTTGAATCAATACTAACCAAGCAAAGTGATCAAATCTCCAACCTGATAAGCCTCATGACCAAAGTAATAAGCAAATTATGAAGACATTTCGTATTGGTGTATGGAATGCCAATGGACTAGCGCAACATTGCAGAGAAATTAACAATTTTCTACAAGACGAAAAAATTGACATAATGCTCATCTCAGAAACTCATTTCACGGAAAAAAGTTTCTTTAAACTACCTAACTATGAAATATATGATACAAAACACCCAGATGGCACAGCCCATGGAGGTACGGCGATAATAAGAAGAAGAAACATACAGCATTCTTTGAAATCAAATTTTGAAAATGATTACCTGCAAGCCACATCTGTACTAGTTTATGACAGTTTCGGTTCATTGACAGTATCAGCTGTCTATAGCCCTCCAAAGCATAAAATAACGGAAGAAATGTATAGAGAATATTTCGATACGTTGGGTGCAAGGTTCATCTCTGGAGGTGATTACAACTCAAAACATTCGCAGTGGGGGTCAAGACTGTCGACTTTACGAGGAAAAACACTACTCAACGTAGTCACGTCACTCAACGCAGAACCGCTATCGACAGGAGAGCCAACGTACTGGCCAACCGACTGTAATAAGCTGCCGGACTTACTTGATTTCTTTATCATGAAAGGAACAAATCAGAGCTTTACATCAATTGAAAATTCTCTCGAATTGTCCTCCGATCACTCTCCAGTAATATTAACTATTAGCTCTCATATAATAGAAAATAATTTTAAACCTAGTATTTCCAATAAAAAAACGAATTGGAGTGACTTTCAAACATGGCTTAATGTAAACATTACTGCAAACGTTCCTCTAAAAAGTGAATTTGATATAGATGAAGCAGTTGAATTTTTAACTTCTAGTATCCAACAAGCAGCATGGTACGCTACACCAGAAACGTACGGAACAGCTTCTCACAAATACCCCAAAATAGTTGACGAAATGAAAAGAAATAAGAGGAGACTTAAGAAAGTTTGGCAAACCACGCATGATCCAAATGATAAACGAAACTTCAACAGGGCAGCGCAGGATCTTAAAAGATTTCTTCAAGACCTACATGAAAATAAAACCAAGGAGTATCTTGAAAGACTATCACCAACCAAAGACAACGACTACTCCCTATGGAAAGCAACCAAACGCATTAAACGACCAATCAAACCTGTGCCGCCTATACGTGATAAACATGGAAAATGGGCTAGAACCAACCACGAAAAAGCAACAGTATTTGCGGAACATTTTGCAAAAGTTTTCCAACCATTCCCATCAGATGAAGAAGAACAAGAAAGAAATATTATTCAGTTCATTAATGCACCATATCAAATGTCTTTACCAATAAAGCATTTCAAGACAACCGAAGTTTCATATGCAATAAAACAAATTAATCCTCATAAAGCACCTGGCTACGATCTCATCACCGGCATTGTTCTAAGAAACCTGCCAAAAAAAGCACTAGCATTGGTAACCTCAATTTTCAACGCCATCATCAGAATTGGACATTTTCCCTCTCAATGGAAATACAGTCAAATTATTGTCATACCAAAACCGGGGAAACCTGTTTCCGAAGTATCCTCGTATAGACCGATAAGCTTATTACCAATCTTGTCAAAAATCTTCGAAAAGCTTCTCCTCAAGCGGATACTTCCAATCATAGCAGAAAACAACATCATTCCAGACTACCAATTCGGCTTTAGGTTGAAACATGCCCCTACCGAACAAATCCACAGAGTAGTAAAAGTCATTAATGAAGCGCTGGAGAAGAAACTTTATTGTTCTGGTGTCTTTTTGGATGTAGTCCAAGCTTTTGACAAGGTGTGGCACTCAGGACTCTTATATAAAATCAAAAATATGTTACCCCACCCGTTTTTTGCACTACTTCGCTCCTATCTTACTGAAAGATGTTTTCAAATAAAATTTAAGGAAGAAACATCATCATTCTATCCTGTTGCAGCTGGAGTACCGCAAGGTAGTGTTCTCGGTCCACTACTGTATCTACTATACACGGCCGACCTACCTGTTTCAACGGACATCACGTCAGCCATGTTTGCTGACGACACAGCATTTTTAACTTCTCATGAAAATGCCATCGAAGCATCAGAAAATCTTCAAGAATACCTCACTGTGCTGCAGGAATGGTTCACAAAGTGGCGTATACAAACTAATGAAAGTAAATCTGTCCATGTAACGTTTGCACTTAGACCAAATAGATGTCCTCCAATTAAAATCAGCAACAAGGATATACCACAGGCAGATTGTGTAAAATACCTTGGTCTACATTTAGATCAAAAAATGACTTGGAAGACACACATCAGAAAGAAAAGAACAGCTCTCGAAATTAAAATCAAGCAATATTATTGGCTTCTAGGCAAACAATCGTCTCTTTCATTGGCTAATAAAGTACTGATTTATAAATCAACAATAAAACCTGTTTGGACCTACGGAATAGAACTTTGGGGCACTGCGGCTAACTCAAACCTAGAAATACTGCAACGATTCCAATCAAAAACTCTAAGATTGCTTGCCAATGCCCCGTGGTTTGTTTCAAATACAACACTACACAATGACTTACACATACCTACAATAAACCAAGAAGTCCAATTCAGATTCCAAAGATATTATAAGCGCTTAGAAAACCATCCAAATTACCTTGCATTAAACTTACTAGACAATAGTCAAGAATTAAGAAGATTGTGCAGATTTCATCCCCTGGACCTCTTAAATAGGTTCGATCATTAATAAACAAAATGTATATTGTACTGTTATAGTAATTGCACTGTAACTAAGCAAAACAGCTTAAATTTATATATATATATATATATATATATATATATATATATATGTATGTATGTGTATGTGTATGTGTATATATATATATGTGTGTGTATGTGTATGTATGTGTGTATGTATATATGTATGTATATGTGTGTGTATATATGTGTGTATGTATATGTATATGTGTATGTGTGTGTATGTATGTATATATATATATATATGTATATGTATATATATATATATATATGGATAAACATAATTACGTTCATGATTGCCAGTGTATTTATATATTGTCTGTTGTTTTTCTGTCTTGGTCATATTTGTCCTATGTTATATTTGTGATTTATACCATTTATTTGATCATTACTGAAAATGAATTCACGAAGGACTGAGAATGCCCAGTTCCTTCACATGCCATTGTAACTTTGCTAAATGATTTGCCTATTGTTCAGATGAACAAATTGCAAATAAAATAAATAAATAAAAAAAAAAATATTTGAAACGAGTGAGGTACTTTCTTCATTGGGCCATTGAACAGAAAAAATATTATTGTTCCCTAGGTCTTTACAGAACAATAGTACAAAATTCATTTATTAGATTGGATGCACGTGAAAGTGTGTAAATGTAATAAACATTAATAACGTGTTTTTACTACTCTGTTTCAGGTTGCGATAACAATGACAAACTTCATTGTTGCTGCATCGATTTTAACTATTTTTTTTACTATTGCACGGGTGCGATTGTGTACGGAGTTCTTCTGAGTACGCAACCGAATGTTCGCGGAATGTTCTCCGAGAGGGGACAGCAGACTGCGCGCTGGGGGCGCCATCCCGCTGCGACGGAGCTCCGCGGAGCGCAGAAGCGCGCCACTACGCGCAGTAGCCCCACGATCGTCTCCCTGAGAGTCATCGTATTCGTCCTTGGGCTTGTGGTTGGAATGGCGTTGCCTTTTCTGAATGGCCAACGAATATATTTATATCAAGTATTTTACCTTCCCGACTTTAAGAATGAAAAAGTAAACTATTCTCACGCTGCGTTAAACATCTCGGCTTCGCCATGCCTCAGTTTCTTCTCTGAACCAGAGAGGAAAACAGTGACACGCGTTGAAAGAACCACCGGCATATACTAATAAGTACGGCCCGGATGTTTATGTCATGTCATTTGGGGGCTATTTCAAAAGAAAATGTAAGTTAAGAACGATTTGATCGACAATTACTAAAATTATGCAATTTTCACGTGTCATATACAGTCATATTTTGGAGTTTTTGAACCCTTTGGTAATGTTCCGTAAATATGTCATATTATGGTCGTATTTTTCCATGTATTTTTGTAATTTTTGTCATATGTCGTTAATATTTTTGATTGCACTTTCGCATACTTGCTTTCAGTCGTCTCAACGATTTTTCACATCTTTTTTTAAATTTATTAGCTACCCATTCGGCTGAAGCCTTTCGGGGGTTTTATGTTTACATGTATGAAAAAAAAATATTAAGTTGTTGGTATATCCTCAGGCGAATGAGGTATGTAAGGCGTACCTCTCAGTTGTAAATTCAGTTTTCATAATTTTTGGAATTTGAAGGCATGCGTAAGGTTGTGAAGTGTTGGATCAGTGTGGGTAATCATAGATGAGAGTGGAGGCCTGCTTTACTAAGAGGGCAAAAGAGGTCTTTGGGGAAACGAGATCGGATGCGAAGTGGGAGGTTTTCTTTTTTCCCCAGGTGAAAGATAATGGTGCCAGGACATGAAAAAAAAAGTAGAATTTGTTAGACGCATTGCATATATATTCAGATACTAAAGGAATTTGGAGTTTGTTGCAGATTTGGGGAGTTCGGAATAAACCAAGGGGCTTGAAGAGTCTGCCTTGAAAATGTATCTAATATTGTCTGAAGTTTTTGTAAATTGGTTTGTGGTTTATTTCGCCAATACGGGTAAGCAAAAGTCATCGTATGTCTTATTATAAATTTATATATGAATAGTGCTAAATATGTTCGCAGTGAGGAAGTGTAGTGAAGTTTGTGTAGTTAATGAGAGGAAAGAGTTAGGATATGTTTGCTTTAGTTTTAGTTACTATGCATTGAATATGTTGCTTCCAAGTAAGTCTTTTGTCTAGTATCACACCCAGATATTTTATTGGTGCAGAATTTAGGGAGCCAAAAGACTGAGATATTCTTAATTTGTTAAGGTGGAGAGGCCGTACTTTGCGTGACAGCCCGTGAACGGGCTCAGGCCCACCGGCGACATCCCTGCCTCACGACCATAGGTTAATGGGATACGTGTAGTTAGCACGCAGACATCCCCACGCCGTATTCCGGTCTTCTCAACCGGAGAAGCGAATTTTCACACCGCCACACAGCAACATATACTAGGGCTTCGTAGGGAAAACGCACACTATTCATTTCGTTCGGCCGGGAATCGAACCCCGGGTCGCTTAGTGAAAAGCGAGTACGCTGACTAAGAGCTAGCCTCGAGGTCCTACCAAGGCCTCGAGAGAGCCTACCAAGGGAAAATGTTTTTTCACATCTCTTAACTGTTATCTAATTTCTTACAATTGCATCTTAAGGTAGTCTGACTTTCCTACATACTTGTAGGTGAATTTGGAGGGTAAGCTAAATAGAAGAATGAAAAGAAGGCGTTAAAAACACCAGTGGCGAAGGAAGTGTTTATTTAGTTTTGTGAGGTAATGTGTCAATGTCAATGTGTCTATATATACGTTTAGCTGGTAGAATTGTCTTCATGGAGCGCCAAAGAAATTGTGAATGTGCTAGATTTTAAGAGTGTATCTTCAGTATAGTAAGTTATTTAACAGCGGAAAGATTTTGAAGGTTTCGAAAATGCAACTAAAATTTTTTAAGTCATATTTATGGTCATATTTTAAAATTTTTGGGTCAAAAATGCTTGTATATTTATAACATTTCAGCTCATAAACATCCAGGCCCTTCTAATAAATAGAGCCCGGAAAGTAAGTCATTTCATTATCTAAAACAAGCAAGCAAATATGCCTTTATTTTTATAAACCTAGAAAACAAAAATGGGTTTATTATGTTTAAAATAGGGGTACAAAATGGCTTAAAAGAAATGAAAAAATCACAATTCAAAAGAAACCATAATATTTAAAATTATTATTTTTAATTATAGCTTTAAAGTTTACATGAAGAAGTCAACAAAGTGAGTAGGTAGCAACGAAAGAAATGCCAAAAATCTTGACCGGTATCAATTCAATTTATCGTAGCAATTTTTAACACTTTCTGGCTCTGGAGTCCAAGTTCAACTTCTCTTGCCTGATATCGTGCCTTCGCTTGCAGAGAACGACAAATCGCGACAATGCCTTTTTGCTGTTCACGCTTAGTGGTATGTTCCCACCTTCATCGAGATTGGAGCCAGGATAAAAAAGAAATTACAAGGCACAATGGTAAAAGTAGACCTCATGAGCTGAAATAGGCAAAAAGGCAAAATTAAGATCAACTAAAATAACTCCACAAGTGCAATTAAGTTATTCTTTTTTCAAAGATCTTTAAGTCGTATCAATAATAAAAAAGGCATTTTTAAAAACTTCCGGACTCTACTAATGAGCGCACTGAGCTAGTTACTGAAATGTGGCCTTTTAAACGCTTGAATACAATAGTATTTTCACTAATACGAGGGTCGGGTAGAAGTCATGGCAACTATTTTATCTAAGAGTAATATTATCGGATCACATAATTTTATTTGTTGCGTGAAAGAAATGCATTTCTAGTGTGTGCTCACAACAACAGATGGTGTCTCCGTTAGCACTGTGAAAAATGTAAAATCAGTTGTCAGACTACCTGCGAGATAAATGTAACCCCTTTTGAGCAACGCCCCTACATCAAGACTGCCGTTCTCCGTGGAAGAAATGCCCTACAATTTTGAGGCAATATGTGAAAGGTGATAGGAATAATTCCCTACCTAACCGTATAGTCGCGATATAGCCAGAAGAGCACGGAACGACCGGCGAGTGTGCGTTTCTCGATGCCACTTTTCGCCCTTTGACTCCAGTAGGGTCCATCGTCTGCCTCCCTCCAGCAGGTGCTCGGTTACCGCACCACCTCCTCAGTCGACACACTCGCAGGTCGTCCCGTGCGTGACTGATCACAGGTTGCTACACGTCCTCGCTCAAACTCTCCTGGCTTTGCTCTAAAGGATTACATTCATTTCGCACAACTTTAGATTTATTTTGGATTTAGATTTATTCAATAAAAAACAGCAAAAAACTAATTGATGAATGGGGAAGAAGATCATCTGCGCACGTTTCTTGAGTTGCAGAATCCCTTCCCATGATATTACCTAATAATAGTTGTAAGATGGGTAACAGTTAAAGATAAATAAATAATAAAGTTTAAAATAGCGCGAGATTAGCAACATTTAAAAAACGAGACACCTTACTTCACATTGCTCTCTGTAGCTAATAGATACACTTAAAGAACCATGTGTACACACTAGTACACCCTTATTTCACGCAAGAAAATTAAATGACGAGTTATGATTATATTGTTTTCAGAAAAAAATTGACGCCGTAACTTCTGCCCCAACCCTTGTAGATAAGGGAATCCCTACCTTTTGGGCTTCACATTGCTGCTCCGTTTGTCAGATTTTCTTTAATTTTGAACAGTCTTGACATTATATTTATTTAATATTTACATGATTTAATATTATAATTATTGGTTGACGTATCAATTACTTGAGAAATTTATCTGTAGAAATTTGGAGATTATTCGACATTGGTGCACAGCATTTCGCCCAAGATTAAAGATTGTGGTTCAATGAGAGGTATTAAGTGTAGTAAAAAAGCTTTCAGAAATTAGCAGGTGTGGTTTTTGATTAAGTCAACACGCAGGTCACCATAGATTTAAGAAATGGGTGATTGAATGATTTTTTCTCAAAAACCTGTTTTCTACTATATGTAGTTTTTCTGTTGTTGAGGGTGTTGCATTTTCGCAAACAGGACACGCATATGTTAAGGAAGGGTAAATGGTAGATTTAAATATCATAAACTGACACTCAATTCCTAATGAGGATTTTCTATTTATTAGTGAGTAGGGTTTTGAAATTTTCCCATGGGATTTATTTACTGTTGCAAGGATGTCATGTTTCCATGTTATTGACTTCTAATACGCTAGTTGCGCCAGCGCCCTGATAGATCGCTGGCGCGCCTGGAGCGCGGTATTACGTGGCCAGATGAAGGTTTGTGTAGGTTAACAGTTGAATTTAAGTAGGGCAAAAGGGGAATCAACGACGGACCCCTATGATAGTTTCTTCTGTTTCTTTGTTTAGGAATGTGGTACTGTTTCAACGTTTAGAATTTTTATTATTAGAACCTTTCTTAACCATAAGTTATAGTTTCGTCATTCAATGCTATGCATATGATTTCAAATAATACTCGAAACGGACATTATGCGCAATTGCTTCGTGAACATTCCGGCGTTTTCTACGAACCAGGCCTGCATTACAATCTAATTTTAATATCTGTTGATGTACGGTGCAATATAGTACATGTTACACTAGTTGTTTTAAACAAGGACGTGACCAATTGTATTTTCGCTGAAAAGACCACAAATACAGAAAATGTTCAAAATATATATCACCTTCCTACAGCTCAAAACCTAAAAATATTTCAACAACAAATTGGTAGAAAATAACTGTAGGCCAATATATTGCAAAATAATACGCATTAATTCTTAAATATATACAATTTACATCAATTCTCAGGAACTAAAATGACATTGGTAGGAAACGTTAAACCAGAATTTGTAAGAATCCATTTCAATGAACATGAAGGTAATCTTAATTCTAACTTGCGGTTACTACCAATGATCGAAAAATCTAAAATTATTTTTTACAGTAATCTCGATAATTACAGTTCACGGAGATATCGTGATGGAAATCCCTCTTCCGCCTAATAAATATAAGGTTTGATTTTACCAGCACCTTCAGTTCGTAGGTAGTATCTCACAGGCGAGTAATCGATTTTCGCCTTAAGAATGTTGATAGAGAGTAATAAGCCTTTGTGGAAGGTGATAATGAGTGAATTGGCAATATACGGTGGCTGGAATAAGAGGCTTAACTTATGTGACAAAGCAGTTCAAATAGTGCAACTTGTTCCGGCCACGTAATGTTATTAAAACTTGTCAGAGGCGACCAAACTTAATATTATGGAATATTGCATATATAAAATAATTTAATAATATTTTGCAAAAATTACTCTTATTTTGGAAAAATATACAAGCCCTTTATCTTTGAATATCACTGAAGAACAGAATTCATTCAGGAAAAAATCATTACCGTTAATATTGTAGTTGTAGGAAGATGCACAAAAATTTTGAATTTCAATAATTATCAAAATTTTACAGAGTTCAATGGAAATGAAATGTAAGTCATTTCTTAACCGTCCTTTGCGCTTTTCGAGAAAATATAATCAAAAAAATTGGAGCCGATATTTTGAGAAAATTCTGAAAATGTTACTGAGGATTCGTGTAAAGTACCCCAACAATAAAAAAAGGCTTTAAACTCAGAGAACCTTTTGTACGACTAGATCGGTGAAAATCAATTATTTTGGAGAAAATCGGCTGAACGGTTTAGATGCTAGAATTGACTACAGACGGGCAGACATACGTTTGGGCATTTAGTAATTTTTTCGGTATCCAGGACCCACAAAACATGGATTTTGACTACATAACAGGTTAGAGTAAGTGATATAGAAATACAAGTTTTTCTGTAAAAATTTGCCGATTTTTGCTCTTGCATTACATTACTTTCTCTTTATTACGTACGAACGTAGTAATGCAAGAAGTTAATATGTTCCGCATTTCTGCTGGACTTTCAAAGTATACTTCGATATACTTTTCTGAAGATTTGGTATTATTTAATTTTTTTCAATGAATGCTAAATATTTTCTGCTATAACGAAATAAATAAAAATAAAGTATAAATTGCAACCAAATGAAAACACAAATTGAACTGGTCCTCCTAAAGAAATTCTTGAGTTATTACAGAGAAGAGATTCGAGCTTTGTAATCTGGCACCACAATAAAAATCTGGAACATTCTGCTAGCCTGTTTTTAAGACCAAACCTTTCTTCAATTTTTTATTCTCAACATTCCCCAGTTTAATTTGTGTGTTATATTATTCAGGTAGAAATAACCTCCAGGTTTACTGCAAGTATAATATACTAAATGGCAATGATACCTTTTTTAACATAAATACTCAAAACAACCTTACGTCATTTTTACACGTCATGATTTTTGCAGAAAGATTGATACGTAGGTAGGGTGAATAGAAATATTATTCTTCAATTGGACTTATGTCGCCCTGTACAGGAATATACAAAAATAAACTATAAAATTTAAAAATAAAAATTGAACAAAATTTCAATAAACTCCGAAGTCAACGTAGCACATTCAAATGATATTCATATAACTACATGTTCACAGCATAAACTTATATGCACACAATAGACATACATTTTCGTATGCCTGAACATATTCGTTTCATATGAATTCACAAACTACTAATGATATATTTTTTTTTTAAATTTGTTTTACGGCGAAAACAGGAAGAAAACTGTATGTGATGTGCTGCGGGGTCAAGTGTAATCTGTACATAATTAAACCAAACACCACAATATAATATTATAAACACACTATGAGTTTTTTAAGACTGTCGTTACAATTGTGTTTAAGATTTCCTGTTTCATATTTTTATAGACAGCGTATTTTGGATAAAATATTGACATAAAGACTTGTAATCTGATAGTATTCTAGCGTAGAGTTCATTATTTACGTATTTTGATATTTAGAGTTTCTATTATCATTATTTATTGAAATTTATTTTCATTTTTCAATACAACAAAATTATCAAAATCTATTTCACAGTTTTGGATTACTGATATTTCGCTTTGAGAAATAATTTTATTGATTTTCTGCATCGTTGATGTTTCCTTCACGTTCATTAATTAGATCTCGTAACTTCGTGTGCCTGAAAATGGAGAACAGAATGTTCAAAACGTTGTACTAAAATTTGTGTGTAATGAAAGACAGTAATGAAAATAAATGCTAAAATGTGTGTTTTCAAATGACTTTAAAAGTTTTTGACTGTCTATAAAAATACGGAACAATATATCTCAAACATCGTAGATAGAACTTGATAATTTCTACTCTAACTTATCGTCTACTCATTAGCCTCGAAAGTGTTCTAGCATATTATAAATAGCTTAGCAAGCTAGGAAAATTGAAATAGCAAAGTCAAAGTGGGAGATAAAACAGAGAAGAAGAATCTCTTCTATTTCACTTCAGTTTTTCTGAATTTCATGTTCAATACTATCTCTCTGTAGAGTACTGCACATTTATCTAATCTCCGGTCCTCTCACTTTCACTTTCTTTTCCCCTGTGGACTCCCTATACTTTACCTAAAAGTTTCCTAAAACCCTGCATTAGTAAGGAAATGTCTAAAACATTGTTACAGGCTAGTTATTCCAATCAAATTTAGTTGTTAAATGAGAATTTGTCGATATCCCTTCTTTGCATTTTTGGTTTGATTTTATGGAAGTGCAAATCTGCATACATAGTCCGGTTTATCTGACATTCCCCGGATTCCCTGCTTTGTGGAGCATTATTAATATATTGCACAGACTTCTCAGCCATAACAATTCCCAAAACGTAGATATTTTTCGGAAATGTATATTTTGTCGCTATCTTTTGAATTCTTTTTAAACCCCTTTTAAGTTCTGTTCTTTAATGATCCCAAGAACTAGCTCCGTATTGGATTAGTAACAAGTAAGTATACCAGATTTGTTGCCTTTCCAGATTGCACATTTTACGATTTCTCATTGCAAACTGCAAAGATTACCAAGTTTTACTCACTACGTAGTTCACTTGTTTCTCCCATCCCAATTTACAGCGTAGTATAATGTCAAGGTATTTACAATGCGACACGGGAGAAATTACGTCATTAACTAGCTGATTTGGAATTGCATTAATTAATCTGAACCTACTAATTATAAGCTTTGCGTATCTTTCCATTTATAGTCATCTTAGCGTTAATCTTTTGAATACTCAACATCACATACAACTCTACACTAAATGCTATTGCAAAATTAACAACTATCGCGTCCATCCTTCCCCATAAGCCGGTGTCGGTCCGACCTTTTTCCCGGAAGTCCGACCCGGAAGTTCAGTGGTTCGAATCCGCGGGTTCCCGGTTGGGCGACGGTCTGAGAACCCCGAATGTGTTACTTCCGAACCTTGTTGAATCTTACAACATTTACCTTCCACCTTTGCACATCAACGTAGGGATAATGAAGAAATTTATTAAGAGCATGGACAGAAATGGCAGAGCACTCCAATACCTTAAAGATAAGTTTCCAAATCCTTGTGGGGCAAAACTCAAAGAGAGAATTTTTGTTGGTCCCTATATTAATGATAAAGAGTTATAGAACTCGTTGCGAATTATTAGCAAGCAAATAAAAAGATGCCTGAGAATGCTTTAAAGATGTCATGAAGCAGAACAGGAAATCCGAAAACTAAAAATTATGTGAAAAAACGTTGAATGGGCTACCGTGAGATGGGATGGCATTTAACATGTTTTTAAAGCTTCATTTCTTACACACCTGCATGCAATTTTTAGACAATTTGGGAATTGTCAGGGACGAACACGGAGAGCAATTCTAGTAGGTCATTTTGGCTATTGAAAAACGTTACCAGGAAAGATGGATTCAAGTCATGTTATCAGAATAGTATTGGTTAGCAGTGAAGGAAACACTATCCTCATCATAAAACGGAAAAGAACCAATAGGTAACTGCACTGCAATAGGTAAGTACTCTGTAAATGTACTTTAATGTTGCCATGATTCACTCAAGAGTATAAATCATATAGTTGTCAATTTCTCAAAAAATATACGTGATACGAGAAAATTGAAAACCTATTAAGAATCACCAATCCATTCTCTGTAAGAATCACCTACTTTTAACCAGGAACCAGAAACTAGTTTAATTGTGTTGTCCAATGATATTGTCATTTATTTTAGGTACTACAGCTTACTGTAGTCGGTACATTAAATCGTATTCCGTTATTACTTATTCCCTGAATAACGTCTCTATAGTATAAAATATTCGTAGATATAATTAGAAAAACATCTAATAAGGAATTTTAGATGTCGGCTTGTCAACAACTTGCGTCAGTTCTGTATCCCAAGGTATGTTCTTCATTATTGTGATTTCCTCTCGCACACACCTTGCCAATTAATATCGCTTGGTCTTCGCCGATAATCATCAGGCTACTGCCCTTTCTCCTATTTTCTACAATCCCCAGGTATTTTTAAGAACGGAATAATTGTCAATTGATGGCCTAAAGCATGGAATAATGTCAATTGTCTGTGAATTGTTAATGCTTATATATGCTCCAAATATCGTTTCATGATCAATTTGTTTCCATTTCAAGTTCGCACTAATGGCTGATTTAACGCAATTAAAGACATTTCCTACCTCAAGACTACTTGTCACGCCCAAATATTTTGTAATCACAACGACAAATTTTGGAATCTATTAATTCACGACTCAGTATCAATAGCTATGTCAGCACATTTACAATTAACAGGTTCTAAGGATGAATTTTCCTATTAATTACATTTAGGCAGTTAACGTGCAAACAGTTTCAGAGCTCCTTTAGTTCCCTCTAATCCTTCTCCCGATAAACGCTCCCTTTCACTTCGCAAGGTGTCCACCTACATGGCCCTTCCTCTAGTCTACTCGTACTCTCTGACACCTAGCAGTGCCGGAGATGGACAATTTTGGACCCGTGGCAGTGCTGACACGTAGTACCCCGAAACAAGGGAATGCTATCTCAAGAAACTGTAAGAGTTATTTTATTTAAACAAATAACAAAAAATACAACGTTTAAGCTAGAAAAAGTTTTGGAAAATATATTTTAAATAATAGCTTTTATGATAAAATTTAGTGATCAAATAATACAATTTCCACAGATAAACTAAAAACGCTAAAAAAATATTGTGTATAGTTAGTGTTTCATAAAACCAATGTTGTTCAACATGAAATAATAAATATGAATTTCGGTAGAACCTATTTTAATATTAGCGTCATTTGATTCATTTTGTAGAGTCCTACCTTATATTTAATGACTATAATGATTTTTTGGTAAAAAATTAATTGGAAATTTTGTGAAACATCAGTCAATTGTATCGTGACTTATAAAACTATGGTAACGATTTTCTCAATTTTTATTTTCTTTTTCAATCTTTTACTAATTTTTTCCCGTCAGTCCCATGTTCGGGCCTCTTGACTTACGGGGCGATCGACCGGTCTGCCCATATCTCCCGTCGGCTAATCCTTCGCCGCCGCTGTTTTCATCAGCGTTTTCGCTACCGCTGCATCCACCGTTCCAGCTGGTTTGCTGCAAAACTTAGCAACTCTAATGAAGATCCCATTGAGCTAGGCGACACTAGGGCGATTTTAGTGCACACCCTCACGACGAAGTCCGATATCTTTTACCAGACTCTTTGGGTCAGAGAAGAGTAACCCTAGTGCCTTCATCACCGATTTCACATCGTGGTTGACTCGACTGATTTCCCAAGTCTATATATTCCGTCGGTAAAGCACTTCTCTAACAACAATACGAGCCCTTGGAATATATGTTTCGCGGTGGTGACAAAATCATAAATTTCGCTCACGAGATTGTCAAATTGAACATCAAAAGTGATGTTGTTCACCCCTGTGTGAAGAATTGCAGGATTAACTGCATCGCAGTTTTCTCGTCGGTTTCTCAGCTGCTCCACTTGTATACCCCAGGAAACGGTTCACTTTTATGGATTTGCCCTTCCCCAAACGACGCACGATCAAATTGCCAGAATCGTGAATGAGCACCATCGTGGTGGCCGCCGCCGTCGTCGTCGCTACCACCACCGCCACCGCCGTCCTCATCAACATCGTCGCCATCGCCGTTGTCACTGTCGTCGCCGTCATCGCCGCCGCCGCCGTCGCCATCGTTGCCATCGTCGCACCGTCGCCGTTGTCGTCGCTGACGCCGCCACCGCCACTGTCCACGTCGTCGCTGTCATTGCCGCCGCTCGTTGCCGCCACTGTCACAGCTATGGCTGCCTCAGAAGTTGATATCAGTGCTGTGCTGCGAAGCCTCATCGCTGGCACCGAGGTGTTAGCCATTAGATTTTGTAGTTCCCTCTGAGTCGTCTCAAATTAATACTCTCAAGTTATTACTCTAAAATTCTTGCAAAGACGCGATAGCTCGCTTTGCATGATTCTAACACCACCTTTGCAGTCCCAATATCGGCTATTTTCATCCGACCGAAAATGTAGTCTAAAAATCAGAGGGCTAGGATTTAATTCTACTACCCTCTTACTCATAAATGAGCTAATGCTACACGTACGCGTCTGTTGAATATACGCCGAAGGACTGCAGTGTGTAGGGAGTATACCAAACGCATCTCGTGGTTTAATTTCGCGCAGCCTTTTACCCACCTCACGAAAAAGGCATAGAACAACTGAATTTCGTTTTTTTCTCCTCACTATAAGATTTACTTTCTACCATAACCGTATTTTGCTTTGTATTATATTGATCAATTATAATTGATCCATTTCTGTCTGTTTTCCAGAAAAAAATGCACATCCTTTTAGAATACTGCCAATTTTAAAAACAACCCCTTAAAAGTTCGTGAATTCAAAACTTGAAACCTCCTATCACAGCATTTTCTTATCTCGCTTGAACTACACAATTTCGAAGATTCTGCCATGTCCCTATGAGTTCGAGGTTTTATCTAGATTGGTGCGAGGACATCTACAGGCGCTACTTATGGATGCAAACTTAACAAAACATTTTACTCCTTCCAAAACATGGGATGAACGAGACGGGATGCAGTAGAGCTATGTCTTTTCAGGCATCGAAAAGTAAAAGTGATTTAGCTGGGAAGCGAGGGCGAGGAAAACTGATAGCGGGATGCAGTCGGGCGATTACCCGGTGTGTCCTCCCGGAAACACGCTACTCGCACAACGTCCATTGCTGGTCCGGTACACCTCCCCTCGCAACCCATTACCTAAATACCTGAGCTTGGTGCCTCGACAGAAAAGCGTTCCCTCGCAACCACATATAAGCATAGACCAGAAAAGTAGAAATTCCGGTTCTAATGTAAAAGTACTAGTTATGAGCCGTGCGAGATTTTTCCTCTCTGAATCTATCCATACTAGTACATATACATATTCATACATCTTTACGTACGTGGTACCTGTATCCACTTCTTGTCAAATATGTAGAAAAAGAAGAGGAAGAAGAAGATGGTGGTGGTGGTGATGATGATGATGATGATGATGATGATGATGATGAAGAAGATGCCCCCACACCTGCGCTATACACATTGCATATAGTGTTACATTAGGCATGCTAAATCGAATCCTCCAAATTGCTTCAATACGTTATTTCTAACTTGTATCTAATTTTATTAGTGGTAACTATGTTGAGGAAATACTAGCTTCTCTGAAAGGTTTGTAATCAGAACAAAGTAGTGACCAATGAAGAAATTAGTATAATAGTTCTCAAAACTACGAAATTGAGAGGGACGTGGCGGAATTGCCAGCGCCTTGCATTGCTGGGATCTGGGTTCGATCCGTACCCAAACCATATGGGATGTGTGGTAAGCAAAGCGAGTGCTCGGAAGTTTATCTTGAGGATACCGGGATTTCTTTTCCCAGTCCTTCATTCCTCAATTTATCCTTCATTATTCACGGGTCCTTCATTATCGCTGTTGGTTACTCATTAGATCACTCATGGTTCTGAATGGTAGGAGTAATTAAATGAAACCTAAACGCCAATGAATAAATAAATAAATAAATAAATAAATAAATAAATAAATAAATAAATAAATAAATAAATAAATAAATAAATAAATAAATAAATAAATAAATAAATAAATAAATAAATAAATAAATAAATAAATAAATAAATAAATAAATAAATAAATAAATAAATAAATAAATAAATAAATAAATAAATAAATAAATAAATAAATAAATAAATAAATAAATCCTCCAATAATTAGACAACTTGTAGCCGAATTGAATCTTATCTGAGAAGCCGTCAAACAAAACTACAAGGAAATAATTTAAATTCGAAAAAGAAAGAAAAGTGTGGTGGGGAACTAGTGTGGTTTCTTTTTTAGCTGCGTCACGTAATACTTCAACTCTACATTTGATACCCAAATAAATATTTCGTTATTTGACGAGAATCTTAAAACATTATTGTATTTGTATTTCATGATCGAACATTTAGATTAAGACAACTATGTTAATGGCTCATAAGCCAAATATTTCACAATGTCAAGTTTATAGGAGTGGAAAACGTTTTCACTTTACGCGGCAAGCAAGGAACCACCCTCTTTTCTTCACGCAGCTAAAGGATACTTGTAAAATTCAGTCAGATTGGGGGCCTGAAGACGGAATAGAAATTTATATATAATGTAGAAGTATGTATGTATGTACTTAGCGCGACAGCCCGTGAGTGGGCTTAGTCCTACTGGGGCGACGTCGCTGCCTCGCGGCCATGGGTTAAGGGGCTACGTGTGGTTAGCACGTAGATATCCCCAAGCAGAATTCCGGTCTTCTCAATCTGTGAATGAATTGACCCTGATGAGAAGTGAATTTTCTCCTCGTCACACAGCAACATATACTGGGATATTGCAAGGAAAACGCATACTATAATCTTGCCTCACCGGGAATAGAACCCGGGGCCGCGTAGCGGAAACCGAGCATGCTGACCAAAAGTTATCCACAAGGCTACAATGAAGAAGTAAGTATGTAAAATGATAAATTCTTGATTACAATTTAGATGTGGTAGGATGGCAGCTGTTGTCGGTGTTTTCTCTCACAGTGACCTGCATGTCACTGTGAGAGAAATTCGTTCTGTCTAGAGGCAGAACTTGATGCACGAGTTAATCACAGTATTGAATTTGCGTAATTAAAGTAAACGATTTATCTTGCGTCGGGAAATTTTCTAGAGGCGAATGTCTAGCATGTTCAAAGATCATATTCAAAATTCTCTATGTAAAGTTAAGGAAGTTTCATATATTATTTTTCCAACTTGGACTGGAAGTTGGGAAAATGGAAATCATTTAAAATCACATTTCATTAGTGCACCATATTATGGTAGAGCAGGTAAGAAGGAAAAGTGAAAGAGAATCAGTGGAAATGTGGATGTGGGTGAAGTAGGCCAAAACATTCCAAAAAGAAAAGAAAAGCAACGTACAGGTCTTATGTGTTGTGAAGGAAAAAACGTAGAAAGCTAATATACGAGTATTCTTATTGGAAGAAACCGAAAAGAGAAAGATTAGTAATCAGTCCATTAACATGTTGATATAATCAGAAATAATGAAAAAGAAATACACAGAAGAAGAAAATTCAAATAATGTAAAATAAAGAAAATAAAAAAATATAAATTAAATGTATATGAAATAAATACCAGAATAACACTCGTTAGTGTAAAAAAACCCAGCGGCAATAAATTCTAAGGAATGACATGATCACTTGTCATTGCTTTTAGGATATGAAATTATATCGCGGAAGTTGGCTTAGTGTATCATAAACGTTACGCTAAGAAGTACCCCAGAACAAGGTTTAAAAACAATTGGATGCATTCTATATTTTTCTGCTTTCGTGAAATCGATATCTACAGAAATACTGAAATTACATAATCATACTTTTTCCGTCATCAGTGGATGTTCTTACATTTACAAAGACTGTAATCTTATTTACGTTAGGATGCGGGTGGTAAATTGTACTGATGGTCGCGAAGTATATCACTGCGCACGAAGTAGTCTTCAAGTTTATGCAAACAATTTTACCTAATACGCGTGTGTGAACAATAAAATGATCAGAGGACATTCTCTAAACCAAATTGGCCTAAGTTGTGAGAAAACGATGCACAAATATAGTCTTCTACATGGAAGGAGAGCTGTCACTCTTTAATAACGATTAGGTAATTTCCTTAGTTGCAAAAATAAAACTATGGTGAGATTAATAACCAATTAAAGATGTTTACTCAGCGGATGATAATTTCGTATTTTCAAACCTTCGGATAATATAACTTATGAGGATGTCGAGAAATAATACCAGTTCTGTAAGACTGAAATTTGACGAATTCAGACACTGAGCGATTTGCCTTTAGTAATGTGTAGAAAGAGGAAAGTGTGTGAATTACTTCGCGTATGTAATAGGTCCCAATATATTTGATCTCACCTGTTTCTTTTTACTTTACTTTATTTCTTCGGTTCACATTTTGCCCTGTGGCGAAATATTCTAACATTTATAAAAATATTCCTTATTGTTCCACATTTCCGTCGTTATAGGAACTTGGTCGAAGGCATTTTATAATTTGTCGCTTAAGTGGTGTGAGCAAAGACATGTCATTTAAAAACATATCTAATAACTATAACTTTGTTACTTATTGAAACGTGACTAAATGAAAACGGTTTAACAAAATTCTTATTATTTGGAGTCATAGCACAATTGTTTTTTTCTGGTGAAAAATGTTATAGAACGATGTAAAGTAAATTAATTGAAAAAATAGTGGTTTTTATTAGAGAATTGAAAGAAAAATTTTAGTTTGATGTTCAGGATTCTCGATGTAGTAGGATATTATAACATTTCAGGACATCTAAGTAATTAAGACGTATCGAGTTATGGCGTGGTACA
The DNA here is from genome assembly GCA_038098605.1 of Gryllus longicercus. Lineage (NCBI taxonomy): Eukaryota > Metazoa > Arthropoda > Insecta > Orthoptera > Gryllidae > Gryllus > Gryllus longicercus. The sequence goes on from JAZDUA010000001.1 coordinate 2,952,642, forward strand.
TAGATGGATTCATGATTACACTCGGCTAACTTTGCTTCCTGCATGCACCTCATCAATGACTAAATACACATAATGGAACATAGAAAGTACTGTAATCCCCGTCAGGAATTAATTATGGCTATGTGATCACGAGACAAATGTAGTAAATTTTTTTGAAGAGTGGGAGGAGATGCGTTCTTAACATTATTACATTGGAGTTCGATTTTACGGAGTGATAACCTTTTGGCAAATAACATATACTTTGATTTTGTTTGCTCAGATAATTAATTGTTGAATGTGCCATATTCTTGATATTTTTTTCTATTTACAATTTAAAAATATACTATTTTTGTAAATATAATTAATTCAAAATTGTTTGCATCTAAGCTTATTTTCCGATCGACTCGAAATAGTTTGCACACGTTAAACTACTTGAGAAAATTGAATAAATAAATGAATTTATGAATTCTTTCACACACCTTTCCTTAAGTCTTTTCTATGAATGTGTGAAGATGCCTCGTGAAGATGCTTCTGTGAAGCTATTGTAGCATAGACTATAAAAATTCGAAGTCAATATTTTTTCATATTCTTTCATAATGTGTTTCATTCTTGCTGACAGGTAGTTTTTATATTGAAATTAGGAAATGATGCATATTTAAATACCAATAAACATCACGCAAAGAAAGTGTATAATAATTTAAAAATAAGTAACGAAACACGTTGATGCTGCATATCTGCGGGGGAGAGGGATAATCCTGCAACCTTCAGGTACTCTTCTCTCACAATGATTGGGACGTGTTTAACTCTCCTCTTCATTTTCCGTACTTACTCGATTTGAATGAATGAAGCCATTTAAAACATAGTTTGATCATTCAGAGATGAAATAGTCTAGTTCGTAGGTGCAATAAACTCAAAGAAAACGGACACGTTACGTATTTTCGAGAATATCAAAATTAACAGGCAAACCTTTGAATTGCGCAGCATACAGGTTTTTCAGACAAAATAATGAATATGATTTGAAATTTATCTTAATCCTTAATAAAGCTTTAATTTCATTTTCGTGTTGACAAATTGGGACAATACTTTTTCAACAAGGTATCTTTAAGAGAGTCCATTAAGTGTCAATATAGTTTACATGTAATGGCTAATGTCCGAGTTTGGCTTATTCGCGCATTGGACCGTTAAAGTTCATATTACCTTTAATGGGAATAAAATCAAAAGAAGGAAGAGCTGCCAAGAATATTTCCGGCTTTATCCGGATAAAGTTAACATTAGCTACCACGAGGTGGGTAGGGTTTGCGAAGTACGTATCAGTGACGAGAAATAGTAGATAACTGATTAAAGATAAGATTAACTGACGACTATATTAACTGATAAAAATCAGACTGGTTGTAACAAGTTTCTAAGATAACTGCTCACAAAGTGTGTAGTTTAGAGTTGCAATGTGACTATCATAAATTCCTATTAATATAGTACCACATAACCTAACTTGATTATACACCTCTGTTGAATTTTTGCTATCCATTTCTGTGTTGACAATGAGGCCTTCGGCCTTTGCAAATTACATCAAGGAACCTTAAGTCTATGCAATGCATAGTTTCCAACTAACTTTTTGCCAAAACACTTCTCAGGAACGGCGAACTCACCTCATATACGAACAACCACTTTTGTTTAGCCAGTACCCAATAGATCGATCGGATGAAGTAAGACAATTTCCGTTTATCGTCGTTCATACATTTTCTTCTTGGCCCCATCTTACCCTTCCGTAGCCACCCATGCCGGGCATGCGGGTGGCGGGCGCCGCATTGGCAGCCAGAGCGCGGCCGGGCGCCGAGTGTGTGGCTTGCCGCCGCCGTGGCTCTGCGCGCTTCCGGCTCCGGGCTGCGGCCCCGGCCGCCTCCGCCGGCCCGCGCCGCCCGGCGACTGCAGAAGGTCTCCCCTCCGAGAACCCCTCTTCCCGCCCGAAGGGGCCCGCGCCGCGCCAGCCGCCAAGACGAACGGCATGTCCACGTCCCCTCGGGGATGCGCCGGCGCGCAGCAGGTTCCGCAGCAGGTGCTGACGGGGGGCTGCGACGGCGTAAAACTTTGACAATCAGGTGAACTCATCTCGCAAGATCCGAGGCGAGCAGGTTGATAATAACGTGTATTCGCAGTGCAGCATATTTGCACGTTTAGTGTGTTCTAATAGATGGGACTCATTCGCGCGTTCTGATTTCTCAGAACTCAAAACGTGTTAAGCCCGATTAGCTACCATTCGCAAACGGGAAAAAGAAAAAAACCCTAAACCCATTGCAAATTATACATTTCACATATTTTTTTAATACGATGAATATCTGAATAATTTGTCAACTTACTACACCCAATTTTGTATAAAATTCTACGTACACAATGCATACACAATACGTACACAATGCGTACCTATAAAATTATAACTTTCCTAGAAATAACATTAAATGATAATGCGTTGATACAGACGCATGAAATCACAAGTCAAAACTTGGTTGATGACGTTTTGATGAAATCCTTGATGGATCCTGATTGAAAGAAATATGTTCAGTGATTTCTATGGGTATATTCTACGGCGTCTATCCTTCTTAAGTTTAATGTCGTTGTTGGATGAAATAAACATGCGGAAATTACAGATGCGAGCAACATTTGGTATAATCTGCTTGAATATCCTTTCAAACACTCGATTTTAAACACAATCGTGAAAATTAAATTTAGACACTATGGAAATTGATCTTATTTCCAGTGACGTATCTCTGTGAAACATAATTTTTTGGGTAGGGAATATATTCACATTCAGCTTTATAGTTCAAGGTAAGATCCAAGTGTTTTCGAATACCGTTTAACATAGGAGAAATGCAATATTTGACTACACTATATTTGATGACGTAATGGAGAAGCATTTTAAGAATACATTGCTATGTAAAACGAGAAAACAAACGGAAATGGAAATACGTTACTTTGGAAATAAGCTCTTCAATTCACGACAATAGCAGACTCGATAACATATTTTAACAAGGAAGAAAAAATGGCGATATTCTGGAATATAATCTGAATAGGAAGAGAAATTCGTCTCCAAAATACCATGAATGCATAAAAAATGACTATGAAAAAAGTTAATCCATGATGCTAATTGTTAGATTTTCAACATTTGTTTCCGATATTTGGCATTCCCTGAATAAGAAAGTCAAAATCGTCTCAAGATAGAAAAGTAAATATATTAAAGCAGAGTCAATTGCCGAAGGAGTAGTGCCTTGGGAGGGGTTTGCTAACAATGCTACAAAACAAACTCTGTCGTTTGTTTGCCGATGCAAAAAGTTGTCTATTACTCCAAATTTTTTTTTTAATGTTGGCAACTACTCTCGATAGTATTTTTATTAACAATTTCAGTCCGTACAGTAAAATGTAGTTATTCTGGAGCTCAAAAAAACGCGCGAAAGTTTTACGTATTCCCAATACGTCACAAACAGTTTTATTGGTTTTGGCGATAAATAAATAAATATAGAAAGTGAGATTAGACACTAGTTTCACATTGAAAATTATGAGCTAATGTTAAGTTCACAGTATTCTCTAATCTATACATATAAAGGAAAAACAACTTGATATTGATATTACACAGGAAAATAATTTGGAGGCATTGGTCTCTGAATTGCAGTGTGGATATCTGAAACGAAGAATTTTTTGTTTAATGAGCTTCAACATAATATTACAAAATAGATCTGTGAGCGAAAACGATTTTCATAAGCTGGTTAATGAGATAAGAGGATGGTGAAGTAAAATTTGCAGTTAAAAATATGTAAATGAAAGAAATAAGGAAGGGAGCTCTCTTTATTAAGGAAAGACGATAAAAGTATAAATATGATATTTCCAATCAAGTTGCTACTTTCTAATTCCCATTTGAAATACATTGAGAACATGAACCAAAGGACGAACATTCAGTATAAATAAAGGCCTTCTACAAAACTGGAGTAACGTTTCCATAAATAAAGTCATACATTGAAATGATAAGAATACAATCGAAGTAAATGACGGAAAGACAGTAATAACGTAAAATATTTTGCATAGTTGGATAATTTAAAGGAACATGAAAAAGATAATGTAATGGATAATTTTGAAATTGACATAAGTTTAAAAATAAGTATATATACCTCATGTCGATAAGATACACCAATCATTGCAGTGTTCTTTTGGCTGAAATGAAACAAAATTGGACCCAATATTCATCATACGAAAAGGAAAGATTTAAGATATTTATATTATCATTTAACTATTACACCATTTCTAAAGTAACAGCATTTAATTGACAAGTTCAATGGAGAAAGTAAATGTGAACGACTATTTAAGGGAAAATTGTGAAAGAGGTATACATTTATATTTTACTACGCACCTACGTAAAACAAATTTAAACTACCTAATTCATCGCAGGGTTTAAAAAACCTATATTGCTTTTTCAATGTAATTTGAGTCCATGCTTTAAAATTGTTTTCTTAGAAATTGCGAAAACCTTTTGCAAATTTAGAAAACAAACAAGTTGCAGTTGCATGAATGTTAAACTGTGAAAGACGTAAAACAGAACACCGTAACCTCTTCTTAATCGTTTACATTTCTTCTTGTATAAACATTATGTGAAATTTTCTGTAACAATTGACTAACTTAATATTCATACGTTTTAGTTCTTTGTAAAAAAAACCTTCAATTCACTGGGTCAATTCGCTGGTTCAAAATATCCATCGACGTACGGCGAGAAAACCGTGCTTTATCAAATATAGCCACCAACTCCTTTTTCGAACGAGGCATCAACTTTGCCCTGTTCAAAGTGCATAAAAACGACTAGCACGTTGGTGCAGCTGGATAATGAATGTCAGAGCACGATAAGTATGTAGTACACCGCGCAGCGCTGCGCCTCTGGCAACGGTCCCGCTGCCGGCCCGTCGCACCCCAGCGCCATCGGGCCGCGGGATGCTGCGCTGCGGAGCATTGCGGCTGCTTGGCCGTGGACCGTACTCGCCATTTTCATAAACGTCGCCCTCCCGTACAAGCTAACGAGCCAACGTGCTCACTCGAGGCAGTATTCGAATCATGTCATCTCGGTGTATCGTCGCAACTCCATGCGTTTTCTTGAGTAAGCGATGACTCAAGCAAACCGCGGAGGTTGTACGTCAAAATTAGTGAATTCAGTTTTCTTTGACATTTGATTCTAATGAATTTAATATTTAAAACCTTACGCACTATCTACATTTGTCTCCCTGGCACACTGCGAGTTGGTAGGTAAAGAACAACGTAAAGAGACCAATGTTTAGCACACGCATGTCACATCTTTAGAACCATTTAATTTATTTAATTGTGCATCTGGCCTATATCTTCCCCATTTTAACTGCTTTCAAATTAAACAAGTAAATAAATAAATATTTTATAAATACATGTGATTTGTACCGTTTTCAATATAATCGGTTCTACTGAAAAGGAAAATCTTGACTATTCTACAATATTACTTTTGATCGAGGGGAAAGTGTTTTGAGGTGAATAAACTAAGATTTTATTATATATTTAAAGCCCCATATTTGGCGAAAACAAAGCAAACCTTGTAAGGTGTAGTATTTGTATACAAACGCTGCAAATGACAAGAGAATTGGACAATACCAAATCTTGAATAAATCAAATTTTCTTAAAAAGTACATTCAGGGTGTATGCGCAGAATAAGTACTCCGGCTGACATATTCTTTCAGAAAGATGACGAGAAAAAATGGTAAAGAAATAATAAATGTGAATGTGTGATGAGGTTTAGAATTAATAACTATTATTCTGAAAAATTAAAAAGACTTTGAATTCCAGAAACATAATTTCATATCTGTTTCCTACCTTACGTTTGTGGAACGAGGCGTAGTAAAGGTAACATAAAGTTATTTTTTTGCATCTTACAACATGATATCTAGAAGAAAATGATCCAGATCCCGAGGATAAAGGAACAAATTGGTATGCTCGTACATGGAATTGACCAAAAATTAATTAGTTCTTCTTTCATAAAAATGACTTAGTACATTCGGAAAGTTAACGAATCAGTAAATGAAAAGATTGTGGTGGAAGGATTACAGAAGTATTACAGTTATGCGAAAATAAACGCCTAGAAATCTGCGCATATTAAGCTGTCATGTACGTCAGATTATCTAAGGAAAATACAGAATCGTACATTTGTAAGAAAAATAAATTGATCAAAAATAAAACAAAAAACAAACGGTTTTTGAAAGAATAGTGCTTCATGTTGTAATCTCAGTTTACATTTCAAAGGTGTGCAGTCTTGATAAATGAAAATCAATACGTTAACCATGATTTTGTAGGCCTCTTTTTATCTATCAAGAAACATTACCGCTGTCATGGCTATGCATTTACGAATCTATAATATTTATTCAAATTGATTTATTTAATGAAGAAGACATTAAAATTTATTGAAGAATTTATACAATGTAGATGTTTGTAACAACAGTTCACCACGATGCAAATCTACTCATCAGTCATCACTTCTAACAGCACATCATAAAAAAATCAACATTCAACTTCTACACTACTTGACAATGCTATTCCATTCAACAATGAATATGCAAAGAATTACACTCTTTCAAAAACCAATTGGGTAAACTATTTTCTGTTTCACAAACCTGTTTTATACCATTAGAGACTACAGTACACTACTGAGTTGGTGAAACCAAAATGAGAGGTAAACGTATTTTAAACATCAACATGCACAAAGGAACAAATGCAATACATTTCCTTTTTAGAAATACTATATTTCTATTTCTATACGAAATGAGGATTGTAAATTACTTATTTCGATCACATTTTTCGACCAGCTTCCCTTGATCCATAGAGCCAACATCGAATTTGTTGAACTCCATTATCTTTCATTCGCTGTTACTTCTCCTACACACATGTGTTAATTACCCATAATTATTGCGCACGGGATTCTTACGTTTGAACATTTTGAGAATACGTCAAAACAGAAGACGGTTTATGTGAAATTTGAGAGAATTTATTTATATTATTATTTTGTAAATAATTTAGGATTATTTATACCAATATCGTTTTTTTGAGTACCAAAAATAACATTAGTTAATTTGCTAGGATTAAAAAAGATCAAATGGTCTATTTGAAACTGTATTTTGTATGTAAAAATTTGTATTAAGAAATTTACTTTCTGTGCGTTGCGTTCTTTGAAATCAAAAGGTTTATGAAGTGCTGCCGTGGAAAAGTAATACACGTCTATTTCATCTCGTACACTGAGAGACGAATACATTTTTTTGCGTTGTATCAAATTTTATTGCAACATAGAGGATGTACTTTCAAGTATTTTACTCTTCAGGGTGATTTTCAGAATCCATAAAAACGAAAGAATTTACTAAAATAAACTTATTTTAAATTTATAGAACTTCGTTTAGTTACTTATCACGGAGTGTAATATTGATAATTAAAATGTTACTTATCTTTTATCATACCGTTGAACCTCTACGATGTTCCTTTTTCAGCTCTCTCATTTCAGAAACGCCGATGAAATTAACTTCTTATTCAAGTCAGCCGAATGATAAATTCATGAAACTATTTCAATGTTTCCATTACCCTTACCCTCAGGCTGACATCACCCTGTAAGACATCGCCCCAGCTGTGAAAGCTCCTTACTGGTCCCCCGCTATTTGCGGTGGTGGACTGCGTGTAAGTGTGCCAAGGGTTATAAAAAGACAAGTAGAGGAAGGAAAGATCACGCGCGGTCTGTGGTACGTTTGGTAGGGTACTTCTCCGGTATTCACCTGGTGCAGATCGGGGAAACGGCAAACTAACGATCAGAGCATCCACCCACCAAAACTCTCCTCCATAAAACGGCTGAATTCAATCTACCTACGTAGCTATTGTCGAAAATCTTGCCACCGACAGGATTTGAAATTTAAGACTGTCAGAGGCACTGCAGTGATACCAGTTGAGGCCCTGAGTTACCTAAGCTGGTGCACCCTCAAATAAACTTACTAATTGTATAGGTGTTCGTTTTAGGTACATTTTTGTAAATAATAGTAAAACACTTATCAACACCTTTATCATATTTCTTGACCTATTGTCTTCATACACACTAAGGTCATAAATGTTATGATAAATTCGGATTCAGAACCTTTTTATTGCTTATAGATACTGATACCATTTTTTCCTTTAAGTTAGACTATACCACTTTCTATACGTATTAGAAAAGAAGATATGAAAAACAAATTAAATTATGTAAGCTATGTCAATATTGCGTTAGTTTCTTTCCTAAACGCTTTCCAAAACGAAAACTCCATGTAATCAAAAGTATCCGGACACGTCCAAAATGGTGTTATGGTGTGGTCGTTTTTCTGATGGAGGGGGCTTGCACCCCTTGTTTTGTGTGGCACTATCACGGCACAAGTCTACGTTGATGTTTTAAAGAACTCATTCTTCCCACTGTTGAAGAGCAATTCGGGGATAGCTATTGTATCTTTCACCATGATCGAGCCCCTGATCATACTGCACGGCCTGTTGTGGAGTGGTTACACGACAGTAACATCCCTGTAATGGTGTGGAAGCTGTCATCAAGTCTAAGGGTGGGCCAACACCCTATTGAATTCCAGCATTACCGATGGAAGTTGCCACGAACTGGTAAGTCATTTTCAGCCACGTGTCCAGATACCTTTGATCACATAGTGTCTCTTGTATGCGTTCGTTCCGAATTTATAACCTCCAGCCGCAGGCAGTTGCACGGTCTCGCCTACCTGGCGGAGACTAAATAAGATAATATAAAAATAGTGTTCATGAAGGTATTTCCATCCCGTGCATCATTAACAGTATTATATTAATATTAAATAAAAATACTTTCAGTGAATCACCCGATGTCCCTTATAGGTTGTGATATATGGACATTTAGAATGTAACCTATGGCATACACGTAGTATTTATGTGCCCACCTACACGCGGTTCAGTGTAGACAGCTTCATCTCAATGAACTCTCGGAGGCCAATGTATGAAATAATATTTTCTAATATAATGTGAAGAGAGAAATTGTCTACAGTATTATTAATGTGAATGGTTTCAATATTTATTAGACAATCAAAGGAAAGGCTTTTATTTTTATTAATATTGTTTATTCTTTTTCTTACGGGCGTATGTTCACACGGGGTATTGAAAATATGTGTGTTTTGAGGCGCAAGATTTGACTTTATCACCGGCCTGGTTTGTAATGCCCGAAATCAAGTACGTCTCGTTTGTCTCATGTAGGTCTGGAAACAAGTCACGTTTGGAGTACTTGTTAAATGGAAACGAAAAAATAATAATAATAATAATAATAAACAATTTAAATAATAACATCGTAGTTTCACGTATTCACTTTTAATAGCAATATTAATAATAATAAAAACTTACCTTTGATTGTCTCATAATTTTAAACCATTAACGTTGATAAAATATACATGCATTTTAGATTTAAAGTTAGATACACAAAAATTCTGCCGATATGTTTTTTGTTCTAAATGATAATACGTCATTGCATAAAAATATGTATTATAGATATAAAATTCAATATAATATTATTATTCATGAATTGGGTGATTCTCTAATTCCAAAATTATTGCAATATGGTATCCTGTTTCGATGACTAGCTTTTATGACCGTGTATTTGAACTATTGAAGCCCTATATTACATTACATAATATCGTGTATTAGATAAATAATATTAATTATGTAACGAACAAACCTTGGTGTAGGAGAAGAAGTAAAACTTAAAGTGGAATTAACTGAAATATAGCTCTCATTGACAACAAAAATGATTCTAGCATGAAAATTGCAAAGAGTGTGAACACATTATGTTTCTTTCAAAATATCAGATTTCACAATCGTACATAAATAACGCTGGTAAGTAACGTTCTTAATTCAGAAAAAGCTGACGATAGAAATTGGCAAAGGAAAGACGCACACAACTGAATACTAGAAATTGTTTATTAGACTATTTAACCGAAATATTTTGCTTTGTAAAAAGTTTAAACGTTGCAATGATAATGACATAGATTTACAAAAATAATATGTTCTTAATTTTGCTTTCTTTAGGTGACTTCAGTAGCACGTAAGATCATTAGCTCTCTACTATTCTAAAGACTCTATTATTTTATCCATTAGTAACATATTACACATGAGATATAACTCACACGGGTTACAAAACAAAAAATAAATACAGCCAACAAGAATGTATGAATTACGTTTTCACAATAATTTTAATTTTACGATAGCAGTAATTTTAACACTAAGTTACAGCATTCAATTGAATTAAAATATTCATGAATATTGTTTTAAATACCAAGTGTTTTTTACGTATGTTGAAGATTTGAACATTGTTTATCACTTGACATCATATGACTTGATAGGATTTCTACACATTTTATACAGGTGTCTGGGTAAATTTTCTTCATTAGATGGCAGTCAGTAACGGAGGAGTGGCCAATAATCTTTTCTGAGGGCCCTAATCTTGGGGTAATTACTTAACCCCCTTCTTTCTATACTAATATTGGGAATTGTAATAATTAAATGCAAAAATAACATTTATTTATTTTTTCCATTTATTTTCTGAATTAATCTTGTATTTAAATCTGTATTATATCTAAATGGACGTCTTCACTTAGTGGCATTCCAATTAGTGGGAAACCTGAGGAATTGCGCAGAGAATACTGTACATTTACTTTTGGAATTACCCTTTTACACATAATGTACATAAAAAATATAGTAGCTAGTAAGATCAAATGGTAATCTTTAAATAAATCAATTGTTACTTTCGTGACTCCTCGCGGTTTGAACTAGTGTAGATTGTATAAGAACACTCAAATCGAATTATAAACTATACTCTTCCTCTTTCCTCACAATTTTCCGATTACCGTTTGGCTCTTGTAGTGCACTACCATTTCCGTCATCTTGCAAGTCTCCTCTACCGCGGGTGCCCGTGGCAATCGCCCATCCCCCTTCTTTTATTTAATGCACTGAACTTGATTACGTACGGGACCCTCCCCTCAACTGTCGCAAACTTCCCCTGCACACGTAGTCGCTTAGTAGCGGTACTCAGTAAAGTCATCTCGTGTACACTAGCCGGTTAGGGGTGAGAATATGTCTGGTAAGGAAGGACAAGGGTTAATGAGACACCTAGTACGTCCCATCATGCTACAGTACGCACGATCAAGGAATGGAAACGCCTAGGTACAACGTGCACTTGTCTCCCTCACAAACTCCTGTTCCGCCCAGAAGACCTTGGACGGCTCTAGTTCGAAATGTGATATATGCTGAGTGGGGCGAACTCATTATCCCTGGGACTGTCATCGCCACATCGCCACGACTGTCCTAGCGATACCCCCGAGGTAGCAATAAGCCGTAAAAGAATAAAAAATAAAAAATAAACTATTATCTATTATCTTTCTTTAATCTCCATTTTCTACAAAAAAATATATCAGGTAGCATCGTAAGTTGAAGCAAGACAATCATGAAATTGAGCCGTTATCAATTTAAAAACATAAAAAGAAATACTATATGGAAAATATACTTTACACATCAGAAAATACATAAAAATAGTGGGTGAATTCTAGAATTTTTCAATATCCATGAAAGCGAGCGCATATTCCATAATTCAAAATGCTTGAATTGTACAAATACTTCCAGTAACTGATCAATATACTTCTATTATCTATTACTTTACTTTATTATTCCTGAACTCAGCGCAATAAGTTATAATAAAATGAAGAAAATATGAGGACATTAAAAAGTATTTAATGTAAGAGGAACATGAAAACATGCATACCTTTCTCTGAGCAGAAGACAAAAGGTCGATGACACAATATGTATTATATTTGTATTCATCGATATTACCTCTCTATACGAATGGTCTCAGTAATTTTCTAATGGCGTTCTAAATAATGTACGGGAATCGTGATAAAAGTGTTCATTATTTCCTATCCGTAGCAATGAGAAGAAGAAAATTACTTTGAAAAAATATTCCGTGCTTTTTTTAACAGATTTCATAGGAATAAATTTATATGCATAGACTGCGTTTACGTGTAGCATATTGATGATGAGATAACGCAAAAGTATCACCGAATCTTGTATTGGACGGAATCAAATGTTTTAGAAAACGATTTTTCTCTAACGATTGTTTCCTCAATAACTAATATTTACTTACATTAATCACTCAAAGAAAAGTTCTACTTTTAAATTAATTTCTTGTCTAACTAGTTGCCTCTCTCAAAACCACTAGTGATGGAAAAAATGCCAGGTGCGATGTCTCGTTGCCGTTGCAATATATCTAGAAAACGACTTCAAGGATTACAACTTGCCACAAAGTATCGATAAGAAAAAGCAATTAAAGTTTTCGATTTTAGAAATGTTTCTGAATGGACTTCATGGGAATATTTTCAAAAAAAAATGTAAAGAATAACTGCAAAATTTAGCAAAATATGGTGTCAATATATAAGAAAGCAACCGTCGTTAACTGCTTAGACTTCTGATTTCAAGTTTTTTGCATTATTTTAGAGATGAATTTAAAGGATGTGTTTAGTTTCCTAAACAAACATAGATATTCACTTCTTTTCGTGAATTTACATCTACCACTATAAATTGTACAGCAATTACAAATTTTCGACCATCTCCGTCCCCTGTGGCAGAGTAACATTATTTTCTGATTGATATTGCTTAGAAGGCAGAGGAAAAAATTAACTTCTTTATTTTAAATCTGTTATTTTAAGTTTGTTTAGAGGTTTTACTGTATTTATTAGTACGTCGATTTCCGATTTAAATTCGTGTAATATTATTGATTCATAGCTCGCGATATTCTATACACTTTGTGAGTGTTGATCGGGTTTCGATATGTGTCACTTTCTGTTCTTAATTACTCCCCTCTTGGGATACACAATTAAAGCAATTCGTATTGATATTAGTTTAGTTGTCATCCTTGTTTGTTACTTATGAGACCGATGAACCGTATTCTCTACGCTGGTCTGAGACGTTTGATGAAAGAGAAATTTATTCATAAAAGAACATTATCCTTTGATAGATATTCATAGTTTTGATCATGGGCTTCAATGCTAAGTTTGTAATCAACATTGCAGAGCAGTTTGTTAAGCATAATCTTTATATTGTAAAACTAAAACGTACAATATCAGACGCTTTATAGTAGTTCTGAAGAGAAATATGGTTATCTTCAATGTTCTGTTAAAAAAATAACTAAATTATGTGGGGCATTATAATATAATACATACATAGAAAACAGAAAGTTGTCAGTCACTATTCATTCATTTCAGAAGAGTTTAGACATAGAGAATTTTTTACACACACGAGATTTCAAAAATTCAGAAATTAAATTACACAATCACTTTATAATACACTTAAGTTCTTATTCTTCATTAAACAAAGTTCGTTGAGCGACATTTCGAGGATAGGTTATTCCCCCCTTTTCACACTAAAATTTGTTTTAAAAAACATGAATGAAAGTTATTGACGTTAAAAAAACATGAAACTAATTATACTATAATATACTAAATAGCTAATACGTTTGAAGAATTTTCTCTGAATAACCGTAATCTTCCTGCAAGATCGGCTGCAAAATTCGAGAGCTATTGACATGTCAGCTCTTTTCTTAATGAATCTTCTACTGAAATTTTGATTGTCATTTCTAATTTATTTTCCAAATTTCGTGTTTCCTATTTAAACTAATACATTATTTATAAAGACTAATTTCTGAGAGGCCCTTCAGGCGCGACCCCAGGTTCGATTTCCGAACGGGCAAGATTAGAGCGTGCGTTTCCCTTGCAATGATCCAGAGTATGTTGCAGTGTGACGATGAGAAAACTCACTACTTACTAGATTGAGAAGATCAAAACACGACGTGGGGAAGTCTTCGTACTAACCGTACCTACCCCGTAAACCCATGGCCCTGGGGCCGGGTGGCTGCTGGCCCGTTTTCGTCTGTCGCAACAAGTACAGGCAGAATTTCTGATAGTGAAATAAAAGTCAAATAAATCATCAGAAAATTGTTTTGCCCAGACAGGAGTTCAAATTCAGTTACATAGAAGGAAAAAGGAAGTAAGTACCTTTGTGTAATGTGAGGGTGAACATCTTTTCAAGAACGCTGGTGAAGGCTAAAAATCAATTAGGGAAAATGGATTACAACACACAACTATTGGTTCTAAACAACACGTACTTTCTCGCCCGTATTTCCACGCAAAATACGCAAAAATTACTCAAATTTTCGAAAACTGATCTTATTTCAAAATAGATTTTATTAAGAGAAAATACCTCTATCTTTTATATTTTAGTTGTAGGAAGACTCCAAAAACATTTTGAACTTTTGTAACTTTCAAAAAAATAGTTATCAACTAACATGAGACCTGGAATATTCTCTTAATCATTGTTTATACTATACAACAAAATTTAATAAAAACGGGGTAGTAATTTTTTTTTAATTTGGAAAATATTCCAGGGGTTTCGTGAAATGCACCCCAAAAAATTAAAATATCGGTTTCAAATTCAAGGAGCCGCGACATCAGTCAGATCAATTGGGGAATATCAATTTTGGAGAAAATCGGCTGAAAGCTTTAGCCGCTAGCGTTGTTTACAGACGGACAGACGTTTTGCCGTCATTGAATTTTCGGCATCAATAACCCTCAAAACAAGTATTCTGGCTAGAGCACATGTTAGTGGATTGTTTCCTAAATATAGCTTCTGAATTTTTCCTCTTTCTCATTTCAGAGCGCTGCGATACGTTTTTTTACCGAAAATTCGCAGCGTTTACGAGCAGTTTGATATAACTTTCTCTCTACTCTGTAGCGGGAAACTAAAAAGAAGTTTAGTGTATATTGTGGCAACTTTGACGAAGCGTATTTCTCGTGATAACGAGACTTCATCTTCATGAAGAAATCTCCATTCTCATTTCATTTGCGTTTGCATTTTCAGAAATCAATTATCTCTCAGAGGTTGTGGCTTAAGCTAGTATTCTCAGACTCTAAGTTTAAAAGATATTAAAGGACATTAAAAATGAAGAATAATATTAAGGTTTTCTGCTCCTATATATAGAATCACATATATGTGAAACTTTAAATAATATGTTGAATTTGTTCGAAGATGTTGTTCGACCTGCATGGATTCCGCGCATAATACGTAGGTGGTAAGTAAAGTAAACCGATTTCCGAACACGCTTTTTCCGGTCGTGAGCACAACATTAGATTTGAAGATGTTGATGTTTTGTCCGTATGGAATACTACCACGCTCTCATACATCGTAAGGCCATCTAGATTCTTAAACATCCTTTTAATTTTAATAAAAAAGAGGAAAGGGTAAAAGTCCTCTCGGCATGGTTATCCGCGCTTTGATGGGTGAAGCATTAAAAGTTCCTACGTCAACAGACGACACCAGAGCCCCGGCCGACAATCACCAGTACCCCACAGAAAGAAGAAATGTTTACCAGTTACCCGTTTGCTATCTGAAAGGAAACTGCGTGCCAATGAATGTACCAGTAGCCACAGAAGATGTCTGCCGCAGTCGCAGATGAAATGTTTGGGCGTAAAATATTCAATTGACCACGGCTATCCAGCCCAGAAGGTATTATTAATAAAACGACTTCCTATTCTCCAACCACTAAAAAGTGCATTGTGAAAATTCTGATGTGGTATAGTTGACGTAATTATACAAAGAAATAAAAGAAGACATCTCCGTTAACTTAATAGATTTAATAAGAGAGCCAGCTTTAGAGGTACTGTCTCCTGACTTTTGCCAAAACAGCGAGGCTGAAGATGACGGTAAAGCCGTCATATTGTGGCAATCTAAATAAATATATCAAGTTGACGGAGATGACTTTTTTCATTTCAACTCAACAGTGCATCGCACTTCGGTCCTGTCTTCCTTGAAAATTCATTCATGGATGACCCTATTTAGACCCTGATTGTTGTGGATAGATCTACGTGAGGGCATGTAATTTTTTTAACACAAAAACGTCCAAAAATACATTTGATAAACAATGCTCATTGTCTCAACTTAGGTATCACACTTTCACCGCTAGATAAATGGTAAGAAATGCGTCATGGTGTATGTCATTCCCGTAGGGGCAAGGGGCTTCTCAAATCAGATATTTTTTTATTTTTTATTTATTTCTTCTCGTTCGACCAAAGGTCTTTCGAGGGGTTTCGGTTTTACATACTGACATTTTGGAATTTAGGCATTCCTGACAAATTGAGATTAGATGCTCTGGCTCGTTTAATTCGTTTGTTTTCTTCTAGAAGCTGCTGGGATTTATTTTTGATTTTTTTGGGGAGTGTAAGCTGTTAGGATTGCCCTATCGAGTAATAGGAAAGAAACCTGAAAGATTCTATATAGATACGGGATGATATTATTGGTTTAGGGAGGTTTAAGCATGTCTTTGGGAAATTTGGATTTGATTCGGCTTGGGATGTTTGCTGTTCGACCTAGGTGAAATTTCAGAGCGGAATGAGATGAAGGAAGGGAAGAATAGAAATGATTTGCTACTTTTTAATGTGTTCGAGCACTGTTTCCATTTGGAGTTCTCTATGAATTTGGTGGATAGGTATAAACCATGGAGCTTTAATTGACTTCCTGAGGACTTTATTTTGGACAATTTGTATTTTTTGTATGGTAGTGGAAGCAGCGTTTCCCCACACTGGGCAAGCATAAGTTAGTGTGGGTAGGATAATAGATTTATATAATAGAATCTGGCATTTGGTATTTAGTGTTGAATGTTGATTTATAAGAGGGTATAGTTTTAATATTTTGGCATTGGATTTGTTGATAGCTGCGTGAATATGAGGTTTCCAGGAAAGTTTCTTGTCTAACAATACTCCAAGATACTTTATTGGTTCACGTTTCCAAGGTATTTCGCTGTCATCTATTTTCAGATCAGATAAATGTTTGCTATTTCGGATGAACCCCTCCATAAATACAAAGAAAAGCGTGAAATACAACATATTTCCACTATATTACGGTTGGGTCCGCATGGCAAAACTTGGCCAACACGGGATCAATCGAAAAGTTGTGATTGAGAATCAGAAGATGGTGACTTCGTAGTTACACGGACACAATAGGTTCATCAAAATATCTCAGAGTTTAATGATTTAGTACTAGAATTAGAACTTTTAAAGACCAACTTTGCAATGCATGTGTTCTAGGCTCAAACACTGAAATGAGTTCAACAGGGTCATGAAAATTATCAGTTAAAAAACTGGAACAAAAAGGCTAATTACAATAGCTGCACGATGATACTGAAAGTTTATTAGTTGTTTTCAATTCGAAACACAATGAATGTGACTGTAGAACTATGATTATTTTATTTTAATTTCATTTTAAAGACAAGTAATATGCAAAAAACATCCTAACAAAATTCAGCAGCAATCCTATTGTATAATTCACATTTCTTTTTTTGTTTTGTTTTTCTTTCAAAAAGATTTTTGAGGTGTTATTTTTACCATATTCAGATTTGAACTATAAGTACGAAAATAAAGATGACTTAATATTACAAATACATAGACATAATATTACAAAATATTACAAATATCATTTAATATGCACTAAATCCAACTGAATCGAATTCAGCCGCTGTCTGGAGGAGAATTCTAGCGGCCGGCTGCTCAGATTGGTAATTTCTGTGGTTTCCCCGATCAATACCAGGCGAGTTCCATAAACGAGCCACAGACCGCGCGCGATATTTCGTTCTTCTTCCTTGTCCCATACTGCCTCCTTACTTCCACACACTTACACTTATATGCACTACACTTCCACACGTGTCGGGATACCGGTCGGGAGCTCAGAGCTTGTCCTGGCTGGGCCCATGTCCCACTGGTTGTGGAAAACTCCGCTAGCAGACAGGAAGGTCGGCGCCCAATCTCACCATCCATCGGGAGAAGATCATTGCTACCTCCCATGGAAAAAACATACACTACACATGGGGAATAATGACCATAGCTCTTGACGCGCCCGTAATTACTAATCAACCAATCAAACACTAAGGGTCGTATTCATGAACAAAGCGTATACTTTGAAGACTTTGATGTTAGACTTGGACGCTTGTAAGCAGCTATTTCCATTTCATAGTCGTCACTTTGAGGAAAGTTAACTTGGAAAAAGATTTCATTTCCACGTAACCGGCATTTTGTACTTAGACTTTAGAAAGTAAACTTTCACATCAGAAGATTCCCAGAATGGCTGATATTATGGATATACCAGTCCAATTTGTAGAGGATATTGAAGATACCGAGGAAGTTCTTGAATTAACTGTTCCTAATCCTTGGCGCATAATCCATGATACACCACATCCTGTTGAATTTTTTCACGGAAAGCGATTTCAAGAAACGCTTCAGGTTTGACGCTCAAAAGGTCAATAGATGTGGATAACCTATTTCTCCCATAATCCAATTTTTAATTTCTCTACGATATTATGCAACATGTTAAAGTAACAATTATACAAAATTCGTCACCATTGGGTTGTCAATATTTTGTTAGATTATGTACAATTGCTGATTCGTATTAACTATTATATTGTCAATGGCAGTAGCTGATTCTGTTTATGGGTTTTCAAGTAACTTTCAAATTTATTCTGCCAATTTGGGAGGAGTAAGTCAGACAGCCGTATGCAGAATAATCAATAATGTAAATAATAATGTTATAGTAAATGTTGTTTCTCTATTATGTTCGTATAATATATTACAGCATACTGTACATATTACAGTATGCTGTAAAAGTTTAATAAACTTTCATTTGAAGTGAGCATTGCTCATTATTTGCTATGAATGCAAAGATTTTTCTCCCAAAGAGGAAAATATTGCAGTAAGAAGAAAAAATCGAAAAAACTTACTGTATGTTAACCCTTCATATCCTAATAATTTGAATTTTATCTTGAATTACAGGATCATTTCATAAGAAACCAACTCCACACTCAACCTGGGAACATCTGTTCCAATTATTTTTAATTATTTTTGGGAAGAGTATGCTTTTGAGTTATTGAGGCTTCAAGAGGGAAAAAACCCATATTAATATTTCCATATTTCTTAGAAAATTCTGGTCAGAGAAGTGCATAACACCATGCACAATAACTGCGTAATACCATTAGAAACGGAAGAACAGTTCTCTCTTTGCGGATGATACGAATATTCTTTTCAATAAAGAAACCGTAAATAGTACAATAACGTAAACAATACAATTTTTCAAATTGGTTCCGTAATAACAAATTAATAGTAATTGAAAAGAAAACGGTTTCAATGCATTTTTCCATTCCAAATAAACAGCTCTGTACTCCATGGAAAATGAACGGTGTGCCATTGACTGATGTTAAGCTAACAAAATTTTTAGGTGTTTCAATTCAATCAAATCTTAAATGAAACTTCCATTTAAATTAATTTAACACTAAATTAAGTTATTTATGCCAAGCTTTCAGAATTCTTTCAAATTCAGGCGGCCTCTATACTGCTCGTTGTGTATATTTCGCGAATTTTTTTTTCGCGAATATATTTCGCGAATATGTCAGTTCCCGCCTTAGATATGGCTTAATATTATGGACAAATACATTTTATAGCTCCGAGACTTTTAAATTACAAAAAAGAATTATACAAATAATAAGCAAATCCCACACACGTGATCATTACAAGCCGTTCTTTATTAATCTAGGTATTAAAGTCACGTCTCTATGCAATGTATAAAGCGTACAGAGGCCTTCGAGCGTGGAAAGAAATTCAAAGTCGATTAGGGAAACCTACATATTTCGGTAGAGCGGATCACATGCACAAAATTCAGACAAGAATTCAGAAAACGGACGTTGGGAAATATTCATTCGCGAATCGCACCATTAGGGACTGGAACAGTTTGCCTGTGACAATCTTCGACCCCTTTCCTCAAAGCCTGAGCAAAAATAAATTAGTTTCTTGAATGTGGATATGTTATAAATATATTTAATAAAATTCAGTGTAATTATATATGTCTTCTTTGTAATTAAGCATTATTATTGTTATTATTATTGTTTTTATTATTAATGTTAATATTATTATTATTATTATTATTATTATTATTATGTGCAGTGCAGTGGCGTGAAGTGCAGTGACGTGAAACTGAGAGAAACGAGTGAGTAAGAAAGACATTACAGCTCGCTGTATCGCAGTGCGGTGAAGTGAAGTTTGGTGAAGTGGAGTTCTATGAAAGATTGCACGGTGATTTTCTAAAGTTTGTAGATTTTGTATAGTTGTTAAGTTCTGTAATGTTAAGTTAGTGTATTCTGCCACCAAGTTCTCACACTTAATTGCAGAATTATTAATAAATCTAAATCTAATATCTTACCATTACCTTATTTCTTCATATATGAATAAGTGGTTTTTGTTAAAAATGACTTACTTAAGGGTGGGAATATATTTTCAACAAACGCTGATATCTATAACTACAACAGTCGACGTAGTAATCATATTCATCAGGTGACAGTATCAACGGCTCATTAGAAAACATTCACACAAAATATATGTACATTATATTACAACACATTGCCAGATGACATTAAACGATTAAATTCCATACAAGAGTTTAAGTCCCAAGTAAAATATTTTCTGCTGCACAACTTTCTATACAATTAGACACTATACCGAGCACCCAAACGGAAAGTAATAATAATTTTAACAACATCGAGAGTATTAAATACCATTTTGATTGTATAATTCAAAAAATATGTAACAAGTATTGCACTTCAGCTTTTGGGTCAATGACCCCCATCTCGATCAGGTTTTCATCCAGTTCCTCCGATCCTTGAGCAAATGCTGAGATAGTCCCGTGTTTTGCTTCTGGACATAAATGATATTTCAATGTAACTTCTCCACATAGCACGTCACGCACAGTTTCAACTGTTTTTGACGTAAATAAGTAAATAAATAAACAATGTAATATGCCTTCCATAACAATTTACAAAGAAATTGGAGGAGAGAGTTGAAAATCGAACTTTATATTGGGGGGATTTGACACGAAATGACACCATAGTTAACGTTTATTTACTAATTGAATGAGTAAAAATTATTGCGATATTTAAATCAAGTGGATTCATTACGTTTTTTACACATAATTGCACTGCACTCAATAGGATAAGCTGCTGCACTCACGAAATCACACATACTTCTACCTGCGTTCTGCTCATGAAACACCTAAGAATACGAATGGCGATGAAATGTTGGCTAACACAATTGTGCCAACTGTGAAATGCATAGATTGTAACTTATCGAAGTCTACTTTCGGTTTACTGTGTGGAAGATTTGTCTATGAATACGTTGTTTTCGAATGTCAACTTACGTAAGCTTCTATGTAAGTCATGTTCATGAATACGACCCTATGTGGGAGTTACAAGGCGTGAGTCTTACCATATATCCAATGGATTTAATTTTTATATGCATTTGATTTTGGTATGTAAAACAATAAATGCTTAGAATATCTGATAAACCTCAGGTCTTTTAAACTTGCGCTTACTCTACTTGATTAGCCTCTTGGATCCGGCGGGTATTTTCCTTGTAAGAAAATTATTTGGGCATTGTTCACAATAATTTCGGACATAATACTGTTTTCTGGCTCCTCTATTTTAAGAAATGAAATATTACATGAAAAAGTATAGATTCGTATCGCGTATTTGTTTAATTTTTCATTCATGCTGGAAAGAATACACTGGAATTTAAAGCGTTTAATATATGTACTAGTTGCATAGTTGCATTGACATCTGATTTATAAATGTCTATTACCCTTAACTAGGAGACGACGCTACCTACTTCTCTTTCTAGGTATCGATTAATTAATACCTACTTTATTATCACTTAAACATCTTATATTTAGTGAAATCATACAATTTTCTTCGTCTTCTTTTAAACATATATCATATAATTCATATGTCAAAAAACTGTGTTACATGTTCGTCTCCCCAGACACCACATTTTACACAGCTCTACAAGAAAATCCGTCTTATGCAATTCTCCGTACCAAAAAGCTTAATGAAATGAAAGTATGTTACAAGGGCATGAAGCGTATATACTACAACAATTACTGCAACGTATATACTGCAACAATTACAGACAAAGAAGCGTGTGGACCTTAAAATAATTGAATTATTGTAAAGAAAATAATACTAACGAAATGCAATTGCTTGATCCCAACATGTGGTAGTACAGTGCATGAAAGTGAATGCGTGTGCTACTAAGGGATGAGGATAGATGGATGACAAGGAAGAGGACTGAAAAATCACGCGCGATGTGACCCTTTTCTTAGAGCACTCCTCCGACATTCGTCTGGTGTTGGTCGAAAAAACAACGAACAACTACTGATCAGAGCACCCGGCTGATTGAATTCTCCTCCAGACAGTGACTGAATTCGACTCAGTCATCTAGCTAGTGTCGAAATTCTGCCACCGCGCTGACTCCCCGTCAAGCACTGCACTGACATCAGTAGATATCATGAACCATTTCAGCCTGTGATAATCCTAGTTTCAATATACTACGAAAATTATACTTAGAAATGCAGATCGTTCTTGCTTCTAAAGGAATTTGTAAGGAAGATAACATTTTCTCTTATGTTTTATATTTTATTCTTTTGGTCCTGAATTGGCCATTTAAGACCACGCGGACATAAACCTTCACTTACCGAGGATCAATAACATATATTCCTTCGCAAGTGTATGTGACGCAGTTTTGGAGGGATCACCATTATGTTGAATCCAATTTTTATCCCCCAGGGTTGCTAGTCCTGAGGGTATGGATGATGGAATGATGATAATAATGAAGGATGAATGGACGACACAAACCCTTGCTTGGGGCGGAACCCGAATCGGCGATCCTTCTGTCCAAAATCACCACGGCAATACTGCCTTAGCGATCTCAGCTATCCGGATCGGCATTTTTGCGTATGCCGATTCGGTAGTTACATTACAAAGTTTCTGTATCTTAACAGGTCAAACGGTTGATTAAAATTATTATTTTTTAATCATGTTTTGTCGCCAACACTGCAACAAAAGTCGCAGTTTTGTTCATAGCTTTTCGTTTACGTTTTTAACCATTGTACATTGAATATTATTCTCCATGTTTTTTTAAGATTTAATTTCTTTACATGAAGAGGTGAGACACATATACTTTTGAAACGTTGCCTAAATTGAATAAATGTAAACATACAATCGTAGTGTACATCTACCACATAGTGTCAATTTACTTGGCTTCTCCCCAAATGTGTTTATTTCAATACTCGTGGTCTGTAGCAGAAAAGATGATGCTGAACAAAACCACAAAATCAATTTTCTATAAGTAGCACGCACACTGCTCAAGAACTACAACTACATACTCGCGTATAAAACTGTAATAAACAAAAACAGTCTTCACGAATATTGCAATAACATAATATAATACTAGTATATTTAGAATCGTAAGCAGAGACCCAAGAGTGTGAGAATTCAGTCGGTTCTAGCAGTAAGAGTACAGGTGGAATGAAGCAAATATTTGCACTCCTCAGGCAACAGCCAACTTCTTAATTGTTTTTGGATTTATTTCCCAATTCCTGAGTGTTTCTGAGTTAACCCCACTCACATGAGTGGAGTTTTTATTATTATTATTATTATTATTATTATTATTATTATTATTATTATTATTATTATTATTATTATTATTATTATTACTATTATTAAAGTTACTGGGGGCTAAATTATGTTGAAGTTTCTCATAATTTTAAGGAAATAAGAATAATAGATATTATTTTAGTTATCATCGACATGTCACCGTCTAGCGACCCTCGCGCTCAAGTTACGGTGCATTTTCATACAACGTTGATTGATGGCCGAGGAAATGAACGTCAGAAGCGACATTGTATGCAAAATGGCAGTGATTGACGGAGTTCAAGATCTCTTCGCTCAATTTCAGCAAATGCTTAAGTACTCTGCACAAAACATCCCTCAACTAAACATCCACTTTCACTCCTAGTCATTCTGCATAATACGAAACCAGTTCTTTAGCTGAGTAAGCCAATGGAACAAACTAATCATAAACTCTGTTTTACAGTAATGTTGGAATTATTATGGACACAAAAGTGTAAAGGAATACATTCATAAATTGAATATTTTTTTATGATTTTATGAAATAAAAAAATTAAAAAAATAATTATTTTAATAAATTTTAAAATATGTTAAAAATAAAATCTTCCTAAAAATATTTTAAAAACTATTCCTGTATTACGATGTAATATAAAACATACGGTGTAGTTTTCCCACAACCACCATTCGAAAATAGAATTTATGTATATGGAATTAAACATCGTTTTTCCGAATGTGGAATGTGAATCTTGAGAATAGTCGACTTACAAATTATAAAAGAAACTTTATATGAAATCTGACGTTTTACATAACGTTTCTCTCAAATAATTTCTTTAATTTACGCCCAGAAACGTACCTTTATTATGGGCAATTGTTCATCCGTTTCCGAAGAACTATGAGACATTACCGTGTCGGTAAGTGGGAAAAAATTCTATCCAAGTTTACGCTTTTGAGGAGGTACCACGTATGTCTACTGAAGAATTACAGGACAAAATAATCTTAAAGATAATTTTTCTCTCAATAACTCCATAATAGACACGCTACTCCTTGCTAATTACCAGATAATTATATCTAATGCTGAAGAGAAGCTTCAGTTTGCTGTTCACTCTTTGAGCCATGTTTGTAGAGGGTATAATTTACTAATATATATATTTATAAAACTAAGATAACGATATTTAGTTTAAGATCGAAAATTGTACATGACAACGTTATACTGGAAGAAGGGAGCTATCTCAACTCTCTAGGTTACAATATCACATACAGGAATAATAATGATCAAATACATAAATTCGCCCGAATATATGCAACCATCAATTAAAATCTTAAAGCAAACAGAAAAGAAACATGCTTAAAATTCTATAAAGTAATAACTAACCCCACCCTTCTTTACGGATGATCTGAGATTTGAATTCTAACAAAAAATCAAGCCAGCCGATTTGATACTGCTAAAATGAAATGTCTTAGACACTGCATGATACACACTCCACAATGAAGAAAGAAATGACGCTATACGTCAGGAACTAAATATCACTATGATAATTGACAAAATCTAAAAATACAATGTAAATTGTTTGGAACATCCTGACAGATTGAAGAATTTCCGCATTCCAAAACAACTCCACAACTGTAAAATTCAAGGAAGAAGGAATGTGAGACGCCCAAGGAAACATTTCAGATATCAATTTTAAAAGCAATATTAAAATAATTGAGACGGTACAAACCGCTTGGTTTAATCCTTGAAGTTGATGATGATGATGATAATGATGGCTACATCTTGGAGAATTATTACATGAATAGACATAAAAAATAATAATATTTTCAGTTACTAGTTTTATGTCCTAGATAAATTAACATATCCTTTCGGGAGTATTCCAGCTTTAACATTCTTGTTATATAGAGCGGAACCTTAACTTTCTGTCTCTGTCTAAGGATAGGAAATATAACGTCTAATAAACTTATAATAAGCGTAACTTATTTTCAGAAACTTTATACATCACGTCACATCAAAGAAATCTGTAACAAATCGAAACGTTCGCTATTCATTAAATCATTGTTTTTCTTGAAGTAACGATTTTATTTTTCTGCTTGGTCATAAGAGTTGTTCTATTTTCTGTTTTCTTTACCATTTTTCTGTTTACCTACATAGGCCCCAACTTCAAGCATTATTCATGCTATCCACAAGTGGTAATTTCCTTAGAGTAACAAAGAAAATCTAGGAATGTTGCCTCTTTTCATTTAAATATCAAACCTATTACAGCTCCATGGTAGTGAGAAACCACTTGTCAACAAAATTAAATTCCATGGCGAGGTTTTTAATATAAACAAGCAGTACAAGTGAATCTAATACTTGTTTATTGTTAATGATCAATCGTTCATTGATCTCTTTGGAGTATTTTTAGTGGAAGACATTCACTGCTGTGCTGCGATAACGCGCAAATACATAAGGCAGGTTCATTAAACACACAGTTTTCTATAAGTCAGGTTCATGAATACGACGCGTCTTAAATCGACCGTCGCGACGGTTCAGAATTTGGATCGTCAGCAGCCCTTACATGTCGCCAAGGCGCTCTGCATACAAGCGACATGTAGAGGTCCTTGGCGTAAATTCTAGTCTAGTTGTAGTGCAGCGTGTATTGTAATTGAAATTCACACAATATAAGCGACTGAACATTTATGAGAAGATAGTATATTTCGCTTCTCGACTACTTACAATCCGTGCGTACAGATGTAATGTCAGTATGTGGCTATCTGTTCATGTGCCAAAATGATTTCACCATTTTTTCAGTTATTATTGTCTCAGGAAGTGTAACGTCTCAAAGCAAATTAAATATCAATTTAATACCATGTAGATAATTTCTAAACCAAAATTTAAATTAATTTTCTCAGGATATACATTGAGATATTAAGGGGAAATTACCGAAGTTTTGTAAATTAAATAATTATTTAGGAAGTGCCGATACAATGCTAGAAGCAAAAGTTCAAAGTGTAATATTCTATAAAAGGAAATTTACAAAAGAGAAATGTGTATAAAAAGGTAACAAGGTTGGTGGACGTACTAGTTGGATAAGGTACCAAAGGGAACTCATGCCATTCGATGTTAAGTGGGAAAACAAATAAAAATCTGTTCAATTGTTGAACACGAAAATATCTGGTAGCCCGTCGTTGTTCAGCCAGATTTGAGAAACTGCTGAAAACGAGGGTTTTTATACATTTTTGAGATACTACGCAAGAAAGAAGATGCAAATAATATTGAGTACGTTAGTAAAATATTACGTGATCTCAAACTAATCAGTTTGACATTGAATTCATATTCCTGTATTATTTTAAATACAGTTATCACTAGGGGCGAATTTTTAATGAAATTTCATTATTTTCTTTTCCGTTAGAACAATGCCGTATAGTATATAAATTAATTTTGTATTGGCAAAAGGAAATGGCCCATTTTTATTTGTCTTTTTTTACATTTTTCGTCGATTTTGACTAATAAGTCATTTTTTACATTTTCAGTAATTTTAATACATTTTTGCTGATTTCATCAACTTCAATATCACATTAATGGTACTTGCTTCGAATAATATTACGAGATGCAACAATTCCTGAGAAGTCTCTACAATTTATTCGCTGAGAAATTGTAACGCCAGCAGTTGTAATCTAAGGTTACTGTGACGCCTCGCAGCGCCATTGCCAGTTCTGTCGATTTCAGGATGACTTAAGTGAGATATTTCCTGGTAAAGAATAGTAAATACCAGATTTTGCAAGCTGAACCCGAACTAATGGAAGAAGACTCAATTACATCAGTAATATATCCAACAGCTTCAGTTGTTCATTCGAACTAGTTTTGATTAATTTTTTCCGTCATTTTTCTTTGCTTTTAGATCACTTTTATAGCATTTTAAGAGCATTTTATTGATAATTTTTGGCGATGTTTTAGATCATCAAAATTCGCCTCTACTTATCACTTATTCTGAAAAAGCCGAAAGTTATCTTTTGTAAGCAAGATCAGCTTCTGCTTGAAGAAACCTAGTTCGAAAATCCTTACTCGGCTTTACGATTTTTGAACAACGACAGGGAAAAAATATCGTGGGTCTGCTCTCCGCCGGCATACACTTCTACAACTCATTCGTAATGCCTACAATAGACCTGGCGCTCTCCTCTACACAATCCTGCGATATTCAACCCCTATCGTGCATCTTGGCAGCAGTGCAACCGCATGGCGTTTCTAGTATTAAAACTTGTCGTACTCGGATTTCTCCGCCGTATAGAGGGTGTCCCACCAACTATGTGCGTCCTCCATAACTTCTAAACGGTGCCGATATCGAAATACAGTTTTCGCTCAACAAGGCAAAATAATGGGACAAGTGATATAATGTAGAAATATTGTTTAAAATATTTGTAGTTTTCGAGAAATGCTAGGGAAAGGCGGTACGTCACTGGATACCTGCCCCATGACAGTCTTTGGGAGAAGTTACTTGACAGTTATTGCCACAAATTTAGCAATATTAATTAATAATTTCTCTTTAAGGTAAATAAATGATCCATTAAAATGAAACAAAGCATCAGTTCGATTTCAAATTTTCGATTAAGAGTTAAATAAAAAAAACAGAATCAAAATTAACTTGATTTCGTAATGCTGTTTACTTAAGAGTGATATAAAACATGAACTCTGTACGTTAAGGTTAGAAGGTTTAACAGACAC
This sequence comes from Gryllus longicercus, assembly GCA_038098605.1. NCBI lineage: Eukaryota > Metazoa > Arthropoda > Insecta > Orthoptera > Gryllidae > Gryllus > Gryllus longicercus. The sequence goes on from JAZDUA010000001.1 coordinate 2,980,919, forward strand.
ATATCCTTTCCTGTTAAAAACGCTCTAAGTGAAAATAGTTCACGTATAGAGACTTGTTAATTTATTTCACATTATTGCTAAATATAATAAATAACCGAATGATTTAATAACACAACACAAAATTGAAACGAGGAACGAATTCCCCATTCAAATATATTCCGCTCACTTAGCAAAGATGTTTGTGTAAGGGAGAAATTAGTAAGAAAATGAACACTAAATAGCAATAAGTGAGAATATAAACAAAATACGATTCACAGTTATATGATAGAAAATGTCTGTCAAACATATCGTCGTATGAAGCCACTATTCACCGCCTCGCGCTGCTTCAGCTTGGGCATGTACAACTCTTTCTGGTTTTTAAGGGGAAATAAGTGCGGAGTGAGGGGAAGTAGCCCGTGCCCGTAGGAGTGCCGGGCTCCCTAGACGGACAAGTAGCTCGTGCGGGCGCCGATTGGTGTGCCTTGTGTAAGGTTAATACTCATTCGTAAATCACCCACATGGATAATTCTCCTCTTCATCATAACTTAGTTCACCCTTCTTAAATACCTCATATTGAGTAACGTCAAATTCGTCCGGCTTAAGTCAGCAGTCTGCTTGGAAGTTGTTTCTATATCGGACTTTCTTTTTCACCTTTTTTGGGTAATGTGAACTTGGAGAGGCTAATTGGCAAATTATCAAAATTCACACAGTAGCCGTAACATATAAACCGAAATCACATGGTCTGCAGTGATATTCCGGTAAATACGGTCTGCTTGGGGTCCGCCGGGCATCGCATGTTTGTCATTGCTCCGAAAATACTCTCCAATACAGTGTCTGCAATAAGGGACGCATAGCAGCCTGTGAGTCGCGCATACCGCGCACCTCCTAGCGCAGTATTCTCGAGCAATGTTCTCTTACGATTTATCAAACAGTCAGAAACCCATTTGAAAGAAACGTTGCTTACGTATCTTATGATAATCGTGTCTTGTGATAATCCTTGTCTTCTATTGACTTGTAATCAACACTAACTTATGAAAAGATCAAATTCTGGATTCGTTCAAAATTCTTTTCATATTCTAGAAATCTTCAAACAAACGTTTTTCATTTTAAGAGTAAGGCTGATGAAATTGCCAGCAATTCCTCAATATAGAGCCAGTTTTAACTTAGACAGGTGGCTCAGAAAGTTTCTGATCTCATCAATCTTTCTCCAAAAGGAAATATTTAATCCTGACACTTAGTATTTAAAAAAATAGATGTACTATAACGAATTGTCTCTCATTCATTAGAAGGACTAATGTTATTTGAACATAGAAGAATATCACGATTCGGAAAACTACTACCACAAAAGGTTTCGTACTAGTTTTATTAGTGTGTCATACGCACATGTGAGATGTAAGAAGAAATAAACTATAGTTGAGCCCCATACACATTACCATAAATAATTTGCAGCATTTAGGTTTATCAGAGAAACTTAAAAATGAGTAAAATTAGTTCTCGTTTTAATTTAAACTTTGAGTTTAGAGGCCAGCTCATATGAAGTAACGGTCTCAAAGTTTTCACATTCTCGTGAAGTACAAATTTTACTTATGCAGTGAGGAGAAAATATTGTAACGCTGAAACGAAAGTGGCGATTTGTTGACAGAAAAACACGTATTGTGAAACACTAATATCGAATAAATGAATAAATTCTGGTTCTAAATGTAGTAAATTATTTTTTCTTGCGACACGTATTATAATGCACTGTGTTCTTGATAACAAAAAATTGGTTTACGGCAAAACGTCTGTCTGCCTGCCCGTGCGTCTGTAGTCAGAAAAAGCGCCTGAACAGTTCAGACAATTTAGAATACGCTTTAAAAAATGGCATTTTTCAAAGATTTTAAATAAATTTATGTTGGATTTTTCAAAATTATTGAGTAGTGTTCTTGTAATTTTGCGTGAAATGTAGGCAATTTTAAACAATTATTTTTTCAAAAACTGGTCAACTTTTTCTTTAAATTTCCCCCTCAAATAGAGCAAACACATATAAGTATGATGTAGGTTTCAGTTTTGGTGATCTCTCCGTATTTTTGAAAATTGCAAAATAACATTTCAAAACTTCATTATTGGTGATGGAGATATTTTTAATTAAATCTGTGTTAGTAAGTTAGATCTTTAAATAATGAGAGTTCAATTTTTTAATAATATGAGGAGTTTTGGCTTGTCAGTTTTGCGCAACATGAAGGTAATTTTAAAAAACGTTTCCTAAAAAGCGGCTCCAAATTTTTCATTAATTCTTTTCGAGAATCGAAGTAAAAATAGCATATCTTATTTTCGATGAATTCCCTGAATTTTTGAAAATTGCAAAAGTTAAAAATAATCCGAGAAAGTACGCGCTGTATTAGAACAACTAGTTATTATTCAAATTTTTGTTTCTTCTGCAAGTGTCTATTTTTTCTAATAACGTTTCTTAGTGATTTTGTGAACTGTCGTCTAGATTGTTAGACATCCCAGACATCATCTCCAGATATTTTCCACCTCCTACACTAAGTGATGATGATAAAGTGGTCAAAAACATACTGTCAATAATTAAAGAAATGTATGTTGACGATGACCACGTCTATCATATAATATGAACAACCTTCTGTCAACTAAGCCTATTCAAAATTTTCCAAATTAATCATGGTCCCTTCGCATTCATGACAATATTCTCGAGTTGGAAACTCGAGAGAAAATATTATGTAATTTACTTATTTGAATAATAAAAGTTTGCTAGTAATTGTATTTTTGCTTTTTCTATGATATATGCCTAATATTTCCGGCCGGAGCAAAATTATAACAGTACGCTTTTCTTACTTTGTCCGAGTATTGCTATGTGACGATGAGAATGCCCACCATAGGGTATGAAGACCAGTATATACGGTGGATGGATGTCTTCGTGCTAACCACACGAACCCCTTATTCCATGGCCACCGGCTGGGCCATCGCAGGTCAACCAAGGCCCGTCTCGGACTATCTAACCAAAGGGAGGACATATGTATATTATTTTCATTAGTTAATATACTCTCATTTCTATGTATGTTGGTGTCAAAGAATAAATAATGTTCTGAGTTTGCTTACTCCGTTGATGACTATTGTCATGATACCTCCCTTGACCATGACATTTGTAGATCGCTTACTTGAAGCTATCTGTAGCGACTCAATTAAGAAGCACTACATTTCCACACACACACACACACACACACCATACACTGTTTTTCTTTTTTAAAACATTTCTCACTTGTTTCTTTGTGTTGCCAAAGTACATATTGTAATGGTATTTGATGTACTTTATTTTCTGTCACTTCTTTTAAGTAGGAATATAGTGTAAACAAACTTATATACGGTTTATTATATACCGCACCCTCATATATAGTCTGCTAAATCACAACACCCTCTCTAAAATTACACGTAGCTCTTTGAAATATATCGTGCTACTTAGGAAATTATTGCAGATGCTTTCTGTACCATTCGTAAGACATTAAAAATTAGTGACCGAACGATTCGTACCACTTTACAATTTCGAAACAAGACGATTCGTAATAATTTACTGTGTGAATCCTACATAACAATGTCTGGGATTTTCGAAGTACAGGTTTCGCATTTAATTAAAAATAAATATTTCTGATATCACATATGGTACAACTATATAGCAGGTAATATTTCGTGAGGAAAAGTGAATGGAAGATATTCATTTCAACGACATGTAGAGAAACAACCTTTTTAATGTGGAAAAAAAAAACTCCCCTGTAAATCTTCATGTTGAACTACTTCAAAAGACGGCAGAAAACAGCGTATAATAATATTTTTAATCCCCGTAATGAAAGTAAGGAAAGCTGTGGAAAAATAGCTACAACTGTATAAATAAAATGATATGAACGGTTCGATTCTCAAATTTCTGGAGGTTGTGTGTGGTAAATAACAGCACCATGCGCCGTAGAAAAGAAGAAAGGAAAGAAGTGAAAAGTTTTACAGAAACATTCTCGATAAAACTAAAAAGAATGATTACGTTGGAATAGGGGTATTGAAGTGCAAGGAAAAAATATTATTATCATAGATATACTGGAGAATATAAAATAATGAAAAAGGTTTTAGTAAATTCAAAATGTTTTCGTAAGTAATTAAGACGCAGAAAAAAGTTTTAGCAAGTTTTAAAAGAATTAGAATTGTAAGTGATTTTTATAACAACAATGTCAGTCACATACTGAATGCATGGTCGCACAGAAAATTAATAATCATAATGATTATGTTTAGCAAAGAAAAAATGCCCTCTTCTTCCAAGATGTAGGAGTATTCAGGGGACATGATACTCCCACTAGTGTTACTCCCTCACATGGCATTTCGCAGATAACACCAAGCAGTTGCTATGGAATGGGGTGGTATTTTGTCAAATTCCTCTATCAACAGGGCAGACATTCCTTGTCTTCGCTATTTCATTCGACATCCAGCTTTGATATTCCTTGCATTTACACTGGAAGCAAACCTTCAAACTTAGTAAGAAGAACGTTAGCTCTACGAGTACGACAAGGTCTAAATGAATTTTTACAAGACTTATTATACCGGCAAAATTGTCCCTTACATTATCACACCAAAACTGGTTTAGGTGGCTCAGGACATCAACCGATATAATTACAGTGCCTCTGGCTGGGAGGTTCGAGTCCCTACGGTGGCAGCATTCCCAACACTAGCTTGTTAGCTAGGTCGAATTCATCAGCTGTCTGGAGGAGAATTGTAGAAGACGATTGCTCTCAGCGTTGGATTTACGTGCTTTCTCCGATCTAATCCAGGCGAATGCCGGACCAGTACCCTAACAAATGGCTCAAGGACCGGGCGCGTTTTTCCCTTCCTCTTTCTTCTATTATCTTCACCTCTTATTTATACACACACTTACATCGCACTATTACACATGTAGGGAGACCAATCGGCAGACTCAAAGCTTGTCCAGACTGAGACGGTGCCCGGCTACTTGGAAATAGTGGAGAGGTGCCCGACTGAATGAGAAGAACACGAAGAGCTGACGGGTAGCACCGAATCTTATTAACCTGCGGGGAAAGAGTACAGCCACCTCCCATTATAAAACATGCACCACAGTTACGAAACTAATTACAATATCAGTTGATGCGCCCGGGAAGACAAAGAATCAATCACATCACAATCTGAGTTTGTATTCATAGACTGTATCCACCTATTGGCAACTAAAAGCTTAATTGTTAATAGAATACACTTAAGCACTCAGTGCGTTACATAGTATTGTGAGGTCTCAGTAACACGTATCTTAGGAAAATCAACTTTCACTTAGTTTCTATTAGTGGAAATTTTAAAGTGAATTGACACCTCTTTTTAAACTTCATGCAGTATATTTACAAGATTCACATATCATTAACTTTTTCTCTAGTGCATACGTCATAACTGTTTTCGCAATACAGCTGTTAACGATTCCTTCTTGGGTGTGAATGAGTTTCCTGATAGAAAAGATGAAGAACTTTGGAGGTAAAGGGAGACTTGACTTCATTTAAGGAGGGTGGATATTTATTAGAATTCAGAGAACAATGTATAAGAGGATGAACAACGATTTGGGGTTTCAACTCAATTTATATTCTATATACACATGCATATAGATGTCACCTTAGGTATTCAAAATAAAAGCTAGATTTTTTGCCTTAATTGATACTTCTCAGATAATAAACCAGGAAAATAATTTTTTGTTTGGAATTGCAAGAAGGACGGTAGGGGCTGATAGAGCTGCTTTTTTATTAAATGCAATAAGTGTATATATTACACATGTACATACAATAATTGTATATATTTTCCTTCACTACGAAATGGTAAATAAAAACGACGAAGGCTCAACTGTCAAAGGATTTCGAACGTCCACTCATAAGGAGTATTCATGTGCGCCCTCGTCATTGCAATCTTTTCGGGACTTGAATACAAGAATTGACACTCCCTCCCAAAGACATACTACCTGTTTATGCGCCTTTAGAAATGCTAATGAGATGGAGCGAAGGATTCCCCCTCGGGCCAAGACGGCGGGGCCAGCGGATCCTCCTCGGGAGGCTGCCGATCCAGTGGCCTGTGCGGCCGGCGGGGCGCGGAGCGGCGTGGCGCGGAGCGGCGTTTGGGGCGTGCGATTCGTCGCGCAGTGCAGCGGGGGGCGGGGCACGGCTGGGCGGTGGGCCAGGCGGAGGGCGGGGCGGGGGGCCGTCCGGCGTGGCCGGATGGGCGGGGTGCAGGACTGGTACTCGTACGTATGCACGCCGCACCCTTCCACCCACTGCACCCGCTGCACGGGGATGAAAGTTGCATGCACCGCGATCCTCTTGATTATTAAAAATAATTCCCCCAAAATATTCACATTGTAATATTTGGTTTGAAATGGAAACAAATTCTTATTTTTACCGCGCGTCCTGCATCAAACGCTGTTTGCTCTGTAAATGCCTTGCGCGCGTGCAACGTGCGTGGCGGGCGGGCGAGGGAGGCGAGGGCGGGCGGCATGAGCGAGACGGGCGAAACGGCGCGGGGGGCGAGGCGGGGGCGGGGGGGGTGCAGTGGACGCCGGACAGAGGTACGCGGGCGCGCGATTCCATCACAAGAGACAGCGCTAAAAACAAAACAAACACGGCCGCCCGACAAACAAGCGCATCAAGTGCATGGCGATTTCCTGGGAAAAGCAACTGCATTAACGACTGCAATATTCATTATTTATAACAGAGTGCGCGAGCTTGCGTGGCGTGGAATTTTCCAGAGGCCGCCGTTGCATCGCGGAGCGGAGGCGGGGAGCAGGCGGAAGCGGGGACGCAGGGTGAAGGGCGCGCCGAACTAGGCGGGAGAGGGCGGGTGGGACGTGGATGCGACGGGAGGCTGGGGTTGGTTGGGCAAGTTGCGTTCCGCTGCAGCGCCGTGCATCGCTCTGTGTGGGGTACATGCACCTAACCTCTTCCAAGTTTGTCGGTTCGGGAATTCGAAATTCGCGCTGTAATTTTGTACGTTGCCAACTTCTCGTTTGGTGTTTCCGAATATGGTAGCACTGACAATGAATTCCGCTCTCCTAAAAGTTTCGGAACAACCAATTTCAATATTTTCCTACAATCAAGAAGAGTTCCTAGGATTCAGGAGCACATCTGCATTATACATTTAATAGTATCTATTTCGAATCATAAGATCTCACACCAAAGAGAATTAAAAATCAGTGTGTTTCGGAGCCGGTTGGCAGGCAAATGTTTATAAGCCAGATTCTGCAGCACACTCATATTATAATGAAAAAAAATCCACGGGTGGAGGAAATCAGAAAAAAGATGCGTGCAAAAAAGTGGCGCCGTAGGAGGTCTAGGGCTTCGACCGCGAGCGAGCGAACGGACGAATGCGAGTGCGCGGCGCGGGCGGGTGGGCGGGGCGGGGCGGGGCGGGGCGGGGCGGGGGTGGAGGCGCAGGAGATGGGTGGCTCGCGCTGGGGCGCCGCCGGCCACAGGTGCAGGCCAGGGATTCAGGGCGCGCACCCCGCGGCGAGTTAGCGTTAGTCCGCCCGCTCTCCTCCCCCCCCCGTCCCCCGCACGTCCCGTTCCGCCGCCTCGTCCGCTCAGTAGGAGGCCCGTTCGTCCGCTCGCTGTCCGCTGGCCCGCCCGCTCGCCCACCCACTCGCCCGTCAACTCGACTAGCCTCCGCACTCGCCCACGCCTCCTCCCCCCTTTCTCGCATGTGCACTCGCACGTCCACTCGCTCTCCGCTTGCTCGCTCGCCCGCTCGCTTGGTTCGCGCGGCAATCGTTCTGAACAAAAAACCCAAAAGGAGCTGCCCTTCAATGACGTCACAAAAAACAAAATGGAGTCCGTAGGCCGGCGGCTGCGATAGGCTGGCGCCCGGCCCTGAACTCCGCGCCCCGGTCCGCCGCTACCCCGCAACCGCCCCTCTCCGATGCCGGCCGCCGCCGTTGCCCCCGCCGCTGCCCTCACCGATCTGCCCGAGCCGGAGCTCGGGACTCCGGCGCCGCGGCCATGCCGCCGGCTTCCCGCCCCCGCCACTCGCCTCCCGCGCCGCCCCCACCGCCCCCACCGGCCCCGCCGCCTCACGCGGCAGCGTTTGCAGCGCACCGCCGCGCCCTCGCTCCCGCCCCCGCCGCCGCTCCGGCCCCGCCGCGCTCTCCTTGCCTCCACCAGAATACTCGTTCCACCGATCGGACGGTCCCGAGCTCAAATCCCGCGCACCGGCAGGGCGCAGCACCGCAAACCAATATTAACAGAAGGCTAAAAACTGCCTACAAATTAAAAGTAAACAACATAGTTCCAAAAATGCGCGTGCATAAGACACTATTCTGGCACACTACCCATCATATCACAGATATTACATACTCGTCACGCCGCAACACGATAACAGTCTTTTACATTTTCTCAAATTTCAGCTTTGTCAAATTTGTTTTTTCTACATCCTTAAAAGGTTAATAAGTGTAATATCATTTGAGATAATGCAAAAAGTCTTTTTTGTTTCTGCACCAAAATATTAACATTATTCCCTATCATTTATTCATATATTTAAGATAAAATTATATCGTTAATAAGCTACGTCATGTCTGTAGTCTTACATAGCATGTACTGCAAGTTATGTCTTTCACAAAATTGATCTAAAGTACCAATGTGGTGTGTATGTACTTTCGCACGAAAGTTCGAAGATCAATTTTTTTGTTCTTTCGTTTGTTCTAATTACTCAAAATTAAAAATGTGTACGGAAAAAGTTATAGTACATTAAAAATGTTTTGCGAAATAAGATAACCGTTTGTTAGATGCCTTTTGAATAAAGGGTGCCAAAAGCTCGGATATTTGAACAAGCTATAATTTATCCCATTATAAAGTAACTTATTCTTTCAGTTGTTCCCTCTTCTTGGATTACTTGTATAATTTAATATCACAATTGAAAGAATGCTAACACCTTTCAGATGTTTATTGTAGTACATTAAACAATTTTTTAGTTCATAGAAAACGATTTTTATGAAATGATGCATGTGACCCCACCATCATCTCTCGTCCGCCTACCGTCCACCTAGTTCTATTGACAGCACGGCTCAAAAATGCAGTACAGTCGAATAAGACATACTCCGTAGCCGAAATGTTGCTTCTGAAATGATCCTGAGAGAAACAGTTTTAGAATATGGGAAATTAACATATAACAAATTTATATTTGGAGCCAAAATTATCAGTTTAATAACTTAGCCTACCTTAAAAAACGTTTCTTTCAAAAAAGTATCCGAAATATTCATTTGAAAGACAAAAAAAGTTTTGTAATAGAGATTCCAAAGGGGACAGGGGTTTCTTATTTAACTATTAAATATTAATGTTAAAATAGTAATAAAGTCGGAGTCTGCATTATTGAGAAAATAATAATTAATATTAATTATTGTGAATAACCGTGGCAAAATATATTATTATTATTATTATTATTATTATTATTATTATTATTATTATTATTATTATTATTATTATTATTAGCGTATTTTCCCAATAATGGAAAACGTTAAGCAAAAATTGACTCGTTTTGTGGAATTCTAATTAGTTTTTGTTGAGTTCTTCTTAATTTTCCAATTTTCTTTCATTCTGTTGGAGAATGCCAGTTTTCTTTCTTCAGACCATTTCGGTCTGTAGGGTTTTGATTTTGGTTGTTCTGCTTTGACTTCCCATTTGTTCACTTTGTTGCGGAAGGTGTTTTTGTCTGAGGTGTCAGTTATGTCGGCGTGTCGCATGTCTTTTTTTGTTTCTTTCATCCATGGTGTTGTACTTTTAAGTGAGGATATATAGTTTAGCATTCTTTTAGTTAGTCGAGTATTTGGTAGCCTGTCTATGTGTCCGAAGAATTTCAGTCGTCTTTTCCTGATGTCGACTTCTATGTTCGAGTACTTTTCAGTTGTCTCAATAGATTGTAATCTGTATCCATCGGGAGTGAGTCTCGCACCTAGTATCTTCCTAATGATTTTTCTTTCTTCTTTTTTGATTTCTTCCAGTTCATATTTCTTGCTGAGCGTGAGTGTTTCGCTAGCGTAAAGAGCTGCCGGTTTGATGACAGTATTATAATGTCGAATTTTGGTTTTCTTAGACATGCATTTTTTGTTGTACAGGTTTTGGATTAGTCCGAATGCTTTCTTGATTTTCTGGAGGCGGGTTTGTTGTGAAATTCTTTCGGATCCGGTTGGTTCGATGAACTCACCCAGGTATTTGAAATGTGGTACCCTTTTGACCGTTCCATACCTTGTGTGCATGTTGTCACCTTTGTGGGATAGGACTTGAGTTTTCTCGAAAGAGATCTGTAATCCTACCCTTTCTGCACATTCTTTGAGTGTATCTAATTGTTTGATAGCGGTCTCTTGGTTTTCAGACAGTATCGCTATATCGTCGGCAAAGGCAAGATATGGTATGCAGAGGTTATTTTTGGGTATGCCGAGAGTGATAGGTTTCCAAGCATCTTGTCTTTGAAGTTCTTTTTCCCATTCTTCCATTACTTTGTCCAAGACTAGGTTGAACAGGAGAGGAGAGAGGCCATCTCCTTGTCTCACGCCTGTCCGAATTTCGAAAGGTTCTGAGATTTCTCCCATGAATTTCACTTTAGAATTTGTTTTTGTAAGTTTTGTAATTATTATTATTATTATTATTATTATTATTATTATTATATTTCTTCCTCACATAGGCCCCAGAGACTATAAAACATGAAAAAATTGGCTTGTTTGAAATTTACAGAACTTATTAAAATGTGTTTACATGTTAACATAAAAAACAATGAATTATAAAATTAATAAAGAATTTGGATTGTTGAGTAACAGTTTAAATATCCTAAAGTGCCCCTTGAGAGTCCTGACTAATGAGCACGTTGTGATGATAATCGACTTCTTAATACCGATGTTAATGCACTTCTCCATGCAAATGTCTTTAACGATCCCTTGAGAGTTTTCATTATGAAACCAGTTTCTGATAATAAAGATGGAATAGTTTTCCTTTCTGAAACAGGCCTCTATTCATATCACAGCAAATGCTAGATCTCTGAATTTGTCAATTTGTGTCTATTATGTTGTCATCATATTATTGACGACTGCAAAATCAATAAACCAAACTTCCTTGGATGATTTGTTTTAGAGGGAAACATCGAGTCTGAGATGGTGAATAGTTTTGCTGGTCAAGATACTATTGTTCCAGAGTAATTTGTTTTATTTTGAAGCTTCTGCATGAGACTAGTAAAGTGGTGTATCAGCTCTCCGAGGGTGCGTGTATATCTCAGCATGTTTGGTATGGATGATCCTGCTCATCCAATCGTGGTGCAGGTGCTTGTCTTTGGGAGCTAATGTACTACAACCTAATATGATATGCTGAATAGTTTTCCACATGCTAAATAACCACACATACGTTAATCACCACCAAGTACTTTTGGGCATTTGATTACATATATTAGATATTATGGTACTTTATGAGAAACACCTGGCTGTGGATTTTTATTACGATTTCTTGTCTCTCTGGGCACAAATATCTTGTAATAAACCCATCTGAACATTTTACCCCGTCAGTATTTGGATTGGCAACTGCACCAGGGCCCCCACCTCTGTGGGATGCTTTCTATTCACAGAAGTCCATCTCCTGGCGTGAAGGCGACAGTGAATTTGATGGAGTTTGGTCAGCTTTGCAATATGATGCCTTCATAATTTGTCGCGAAAACGTCTTCCATTTGCAAGTGATGCTTTTGAGGAAATACACTATCTTTGGGTTAACATGCCAAAATAAGAATACGTAGAGTAGACAATTATGCGGCACCATGTCATAAGCCCTTATATAAACAATGAACCGAGTTAAAAAAAAATGTTCTCTCTACCTGCTTCAGATATGGCGATACCATTACTGCAAAGTTTTTCTTTGCAATCCAATCCAAGCTTGCAACCAGCAATGCTTGCTGCACACTTTATGACTTTCGGTGCGGATGGAGTTTGTTGCACCAATGTGGCTCGATAACGATCTACAATTAACTTGCGATTACTCTGAAAAATAATTAGGTCAATTGTTTGGCCGATCTTTTGTAGGATCGTGTCCTTAGTTTTAAGCTTCTTATATGTGAGACCTTCACACAGGAAGAACGGCATTTTTTAGGGATAATTCCTGTAATTGATTATAAAGTTTTCGGTGTTCTCGTGAAGACCGATGAATATTTAACCCAAAAGTTGTGGATACCTCCGAATCCAGGGCATTTACAATTTTATAGTTAATGTAGAACGTCCTGTAGAATATCTTCAGTTGTTTCATTTCGATGATCTTTGTCGCAACACACCTACACTAAACTAGCTACAACGCATTAGTATTAACATAATTTCGTCGATACTTCACTAGTACTCATTTTTACATGAGATTTACCCGCCAAAACTATTAATTTCTGTCTCCTTTTACCCTTCTCTGAATATTCTTTTGCCTCCCCTCGAAAACAATGTTGTCTAATTTCCGCTCTAGACTTTCGGTGAACCGTCGTGTTGGTTAAGTGATATTTACGTGTCCTTTTTCTGAAAAATATTCGTGTGTAGCAATGTCTGATCTGAGGTGTTTCGTTTTTTCCTTAGTTTGGTTCTTCATTAAGTATTTTTTTGAGGTCTGGGGGAAAAATGTGCTCATTTTCTATATTAATTATCGTTACCAGTTTCTTTGTGTTGTGCTCTTTCGTGATTTTTAGTCTCAAATTAAGATCCATCCCTCCATTTTCAACAATTTCTAGACACAGTTGCGATTCAATGTTTTTTATGTAGATTATTTCTGTGGTGGAACATTCTTCCGTGCTTTTTCTGGCAGTCGGGTGTTTGAAGGTGGGATTTGAATTTGTGAAATAGGTTTAATTGCTCATCTTAAGATTCGTTATCGCTCCAATTTCGCTTGTATTTTAAGATTTAATCTCTTTTTTTTTGCACTTGAGACATATTTACTTTGCTATATGTGGCTCACTGCGGCAGGACAGGGACGCTGTTGAATAAAAATATGTAAATCCTGCCAACATTCTACGCGGTTATATCACAGTGGGTAACGCAAAAATTACAGAACGTAATAAAGTTTTCGTTCTTTTCGTTGGTCTATTAAGCTCATCATCGTGGTATAAAAGTCACAGCGGTTCCGAGGGTCGTCTAACGTCAATTATAGTATTTTTTGAGTAACCCGGACTTTGTGTGCCTCTGCAGCATTAAACTACTAGTAGTTAGCATCGTACCTCAGACAGCACTAGCTCCATCTGTTCTCTGGCGCTCTATAAAAAGGGCAATTATTTGTTATTGGTCTGTCAAGATCCACAACTTGTCCTCTCCCTCTCCCACGGTGCTGGGAATCCTATGAGCTTGGTCGTAAATTTGGACTCAATAAGACGGTGACTGGTAAATAGGGTACAGAGTGTTCAGGTATGGACAATTATTGACAATACTTCTTTGGGGGCGTACATCGACTGCTCAACTTTTCCTAAGCCGTTTACATACCTCCCCAAAATGCATAGCCCGACTCCATCCCTATCTGTTTCCCTCATTAGTATCAGCTATAATTTCTACATTTCCTGTGGTCCGCTTAGAATCTCATTGTTCGATTATAATTTATCTACTTTTGTCTGTTTTCAAGAAACATTCCCGTGAGCCTTTAGAGCTCTGCCAACGTGGAAAATCACTGCTTGAAAGATTGTAGAAACAAAACATGAAATCCCTAACCACCAACATCTTCTTACCTCGCTTTCTTAAGATACATTATTTTGAAGATTCAGCAGTGTTCACCTGTGTTCACTCGAGATGGAGTCGGGCTATGCCGTCTCAGATACCGAAAAGAGAAAGGGTGGGAAGCGAGTGTGAGGAAACTGACCGCGGGATGCAGCAGGGCGATACCCTTTCTTTAGAATTGATGTATGGCGTACCTAGCCAAGGCGTGGGCGAAAGGATATTTCTGACAAAGATACATTTCTCGATGTAATAGAAGCGAAAAGCTGCTCTTATTTAACGCCTCTTAAAACTAGGAATATTCTATGGTGTTATTCTCTGGAATATAACACAGGGTTTATAATAATAATAATAATATTTATATTATTAATAATATTTATTATTATTATTATTATTATTATTATTATTATTATTATTATTACGAAGATCGACGCTTCTGTATTTAATTTCCCTCACCCACGTCTCCCTCATACCCATTATTATACCGCCCTCTTCGTCAACCTTTCCTGTCATAGATGAAATCAATTTGAAGGTGACATTATTGTCACAATTGAGCAGCTGTATTTTTCCTTATCTCCACAAGACCAATCCACCTACGCCTAATGTCAAGCCTACAGTTTTCACGTTGTCTTAACCTTTTTTCATCCATTATAAACCTCATTTCCACCTGTTCCATCATTCGCTTTTCCACCTGTCCGTGTGTTACGAAATTGAACCGTACACTTTTTTAGTAGTTAGCAATTATTTACCTGAAATAATACATGATAGATTATAGAGATTGTCATGAAAAAATGTGACTTCCCTTTCCGGTAAAAATTTGCCATAGTTCCCTACCTTGGTATATTTTAAGTAAGATTAATAACACAGTAAGTAAACAATTCCGACTGTGTTTTACACAGAGTGAATTTATGGCAGTATTATTGAACTAAATCCATAAAATATGAATTTTGTTTTCTCATGAAAAGGGTAAGGCGCGAAAAAATACAAAATAAAGATAAGTTGAAAATATAGTTTTTAAGCACAAACAATAGGGAAAAACTTCATAGTCATGACGTGACCAAAATATTTTAGAACTAGTAATGCTAGAACAGCACATAGTTTGAGTTATTCGTAACTTTTGCAATTTTAAGACAATCACCATTTCAAAATGAAACCATTTTTAAAAGTCATTTGCTCTATCGGAGGAAAAAGCATTAAAGAAAGAATTTAGAGCCTTTCATTGAGAAAAAATTGCCTTCAGGCATAAACTACGCAAGAACCAGTATTTAAAAACCTTCTTTCAAGATATCTTTGAAGAACAAATTCCATGAAGAAAAAATATCTTTCTTCAATATTGTCGTTGTAGAATGATAACGAAACATTTTGAGCTTTTGCAATTTTCGGCAATTCTGAGAGTTCAGCAAAAATGAGACCTCGGACATTTCTTCGCTCTCGTCGAGGAATAAATTGAATATTTTTTTAACATTTATATGTTCTTTGCTTTGGATTGGTATTTATATTCCTTGTTTTTTCTAGAGTACTCGGTAATTTTATTGTTAACAGCATATGAACCATATGAAGAATATATCGTCATTGCCGTATTCTGATTTTTATTAAAGTTCTAGTTTGTTTTTGAGTTCTTTGATGTATTTTAGTTCCATATGTATTGTTGTTCTTGTAGTATACTCCCGGTTGACGGTGTTTACATGTGTTCATGACTTTTTGCGATTCTTTTAATTGTATCTTCATTATCCCTGGGGTCTGATTCTTACCCTGACTTATTCTAAGATTCATCTTATTGAGGAAGTTGGAAAACTCTCTCCCACGAAACGTTCAAAATCAGCTACCAACTTTTTAACTTGTTTTAATTGGTTATTAAAACTTTACAATCGATATTTGTGTTTCTATATAAGGTTTACGATTATGTTTTGGGTATCAAGGCCTAGCAAAACGAAATTTTCTATCTAAAAACATCGCCACTTTCCTCTGCTGCATTACAATTGTGAATAGAAATATCTCTGCGGAAAACACTTTTTGAAACACATTTATAGAAGCAATAATGGAACACTCTTACATGTTCTCAACAGCTTTACAAATTATATTTGTTTCTTCATCAATTTCTGAATATTCCTCATTCCTATGGGTCTTCTTCCTTTTTCTACGTTTTCATTATTTTCTTTGAGAATATCGCTCCCTCTAACTTTCTCCCTAAGGAGTAGACAGAAAATTATGGAATGCTCCGCGAAAAACGGCAATTTTCGGCAGAAACCCTTTTATTACAGGGCCCTGATTACGAAAAAGTTGATAAATCCAGTTGTCAAATTTAGGTAAAAATCCTCTGTCACGTGGTGTAGCCAGAATCTATGTTTTATGGGACCTTGATACCGAAAAATCGAATGACGACAAAACGTCTGTCTGTCAGTAAACAACGCTAGCGGTTAAACCGCTCAGCCTATTTTCTCCAAAATTGTTATTTGCAAACTATTTAGCTGCTGTCGTGGCTCTTTGAATTTGAAACCGATATTTCAATTTCGATGGGTACTTTACATAAAGCCCCTGGGACATTTTCTAAATTTTAGAAAAATGACTCCTTAGTTTTTTATTAATTTTTGGAGTTGGATAGTATGAAGAACGTTTAATAGAATGGTGTAAGCCTCCTGTTCTTTGAAAATACGGTTTTTCGAAAATTACAAAAGTTCAAAATTGTTTGGGAGTTTTCATACAACAAAAGTATTAAATGAAAATTTTCCCTTAATGAAATCTCTTTCTTAAAGATTTATTTTGAAATAAGGTTCTGTAATTTTTCGAAAATATTAGTGCTTTCCGCGTACTTTTGCATGAAAATATTAGGGAGAAAGTACTTGCGGTTTTAGCACCACTAGTTGTCTTTTCGTTGATTGTAACATAGTAAGTTTGCGGATTTGGTCAAAATATTATAAATATTTTTTTGGATGAAGTTATTCTTGGGATGCATTATGTAAAATTTTTATGATTCTGGAGAAATCATTGTTACAAGATATTACTTCATTTTATGAATCCGTCTTTTTCTTTTTATTTGTACCATATTCCTATACAATATTTGAGTAACTCCGAGGGTGCGTGTGTTCGGATGTGCGGTTCCGTCACTCAGAGGTAGACCACTTCTCATGCACCAATCCAGACATATGAGGTGTCATTCGACACGTCTCGGTGTGCTGTTACGGTGCTGTTGCGTGTTTCGGCGCTGAGATCTTTGTGAGTATGCCGGGAATTAAACCAACGCGTAAACGCAAAACTAACCTAAATAGATGTAGGTAGCGTTGCTTTAACTCCAATA
This sequence comes from Gryllus longicercus, assembly GCA_038098605.1. NCBI lineage: Eukaryota > Metazoa > Arthropoda > Insecta > Orthoptera > Gryllidae > Gryllus > Gryllus longicercus. Next base: position 2,997,895 of record JAZDUA010000001.1, read on the forward strand.
CCCTAAGGCATTTTTAGCTCAATACGCCATAATTTTCATTCACGATGACGATAACAGTGATTTTGACATCTTTAAGTGAACACGTGGAGTTAATTTGAACACGTGAATAGCACTGCATGTTTTATTTTAATTTTTTTCCATAGGGATACTACCATACTTTTAAAAATAAATTCGTAAAAACCTATGAATAGTATTTCCTTGGAACTTATTACATTAGAAGTATTTCAGGTGAATACGGAGAAAGCAAAACTGTGAATAATGCTAGAAAATGAATGAAGGTTCTTACGTTCCACGTCTCACTTTCATGTTTCTAAGTGTACAAATACCGATTTTATAATGAATGTGACCCAGAACGTATTCTTGTTAAACTTAAGTAATACCTTATTCACATAATCATACAAAACAACTTTTTTTATGCAAACACATTTGTAAAGTAATTGTACAGAACTATTTATTCCCTCAAGAACAAATAAATATGTAAAACAAGAGGTATTGCAGAAGTGGAAGTTGACACAAATTAGTTTGCGATTGTGGAGTTTTAATCTTGTCAAATATAAATATAATAACAAATAAATATGTTAAAAAAGAGGTATTGCAGAAGTGGAAGTGAACACGAAGTAGTCTGAGTAGGTGAGTTTTAATCTCTTCAAAAATAGTGGAGAAAAATATGAAAGTGCTAAGCCATTCCGGGGAACAATCAAATGTAGTTTAAGATTTTGCGACAGAATTTTCGGAAATAATTGAGAATGGAGATTAGAGAGTAACCCAAAAGACCAGCTTACAGGTATTAGCAAAAAAAGTAAAAATGTAGCTGTGATAAACTCTATTCGCATCATCAAAATACCCTCAAGTATTTTTACGTCGATTATAATTTTGAAATTGTAATATAACCAGTTAATATCCCGTATGGAGGAAATATGCAAGTCCATCGGATGTTGGGAATTTTTGGATTCTTTTTGAATGAGTATAACATTATCAGCTACTATGATTCATTGGTAAGTCCAATGTCAGAAATTATAAGACCATATTTGAACAAAGCTACGTATGAAAGAAATTAAGTACGAAAGATATTTTCAACACGTTAAAATACTTTTAAAACAGTTAACAGCTCCTGTGACGCCCCATTCAATTAGTATTGAACTACGCAAACCCTTTACTTGCGTTATACGTTTCAGGGCTTCTTATAATTAAGAGGCTTCAATAGGTTTAATACTCTTCAAACATGGTGCAATGACAGCATTGTTTTTTAGGAAAATAGCATTTCTTAGGGGCATGTTAATTTGTAGGATTTAATTGTTTCGTCAATTGCAATGGTGTTAACTCTTCGTTTCAATGTAACAGATGAGCATGCTCTGGTATCGAATGTTAAGAAAACTCCGCGTAGCAAAAAACAGAAGTCATTACAACAACGATTTTTAATGTTCAAAAAGTCGATCTTGGTTCATTAGAACATGCTATCTTCCCATTTATGAATATTTTACAGTGTCTCTTATTTAATGTTTCTAATGATAGCCTATTGCTAGGATACGAAGTCGCGATAAATAATTTAAAAAGAGTATATATTTTAAAAGGAAAATTATTTTTAAATGACTCCAGTCTCACTAATATTCCAGTTTCAGTTCCTTCAAATCTTGCTACTTCGAATTTTCAAGTTGGTCAAGATGATCCCAAGAAACAGAATGCAAATAAATCCCCCACTGTTTTAGTCCCCATCTATTGCCCAAGTAGTGCCATTTGCACCAAAAATACTCTACCTGGTACCTTTCTTGTGGACTATCCTATCTTGATTGATGAGTGTTTCTTGGCCCGTCAACTGCTGTGGTCATTAGTCCCGTTAATGTAGTAAAATGATTTTATCAGGGAATGTGGTGGTGGTTACCTATGTTGGATGGTGAGAACCGACGCCGAGCTTTTCGTCGGCTAGTGGGTGTATATCAATCCAGGTATCTTACATCAACGGGGGCACCCCATCCCCCAAGCTGGGACAAGCTACAAGCTCCCGACTGGTCTCCCGATATGTGTGGTACTGTGTACATGTAAGTGCGGGTGAGGAAGCGGGGAGGATTGAACGACGAAGAGAAAGGGTGTGGGAATGGTGTTATAATGGAAAACACAGATCGGAGCAGCCAGCCGCAGAAATTCTCCTCCAGACAGCGGCTGAACTCGACTTTTTTACCAGTGTCGACAATCCTGTCACCGTCGGGTCTTCAACCCTAGGACCTCCCGGTCAGTGGCGCTACGGAGACATCAGTTCGATCCTGCCTTGTATGATGCAAAAGTTACAAGTAATTCTATACAATATTCGAAATTGCAGTTTGGGAAAACAATAAAGTAAGAATATTATATGTAATACGAAAGAAACCATTGCCTTAAATAAGCTACAGCGCGATAAAGAAACAGAAAGAAATAAAAAATCAAATATAAATTTGTAATATGAAACAGAAATTCAAAACAAATTTTGTTTGTGAATGTTTGAATGTGATTTTGAATGTAAAAGAGTGGCAATAAATTACGTTTATTTTGTTATTAGTATTTAGTTTGATACAAATTTTTCTTTTGAACTTCCATTTTATCTGAATTTTACTTTATAGTCGTGTTCGCTGAATATTTATTTAGAATTGCCCAAGCTAAATCAATAAAGCAAAACATTGCTTACGCAATATCGTTGTCTATTTTTAGCATATACCTATGCAATTTTAAATATCAGAATTTTTTAAATTTTCTGTTCCTTTACGTACGTACCGGTACGTACGTATGTTTGCTTTTGCGTAAATAGTGCTAAGTATTTTGTTTTTCGAATAAAATGTTTTACTTATTTTGTTCGCAATGGTACTTTAGAAGGAACCTATTCATTTTTACTTTTTTATGCGTTGTTTTATCATCAAAATCAAACCTTTCCAATTGAGCCTGAACAGCAACTTTTTTGGGATGTGGATGAACACGGACCATCGCTTGAGAATTTGATGCGACAGGTGTAGTCTGTCGTTTCTGTACTATTGCGTGTCATGGCCAAATGAGGATTCCCCTCCTCTTACAGCTCCTATCACATTATTCGAATTTACCGATCAATATAGTGATGAGGGATTGGTATCGTCTCCAAGAAATGTAGAATAAGCCGTTTGGTATATATTCTTAACTCGTGAGTAGAATTACTCAAATGCATACTTACTTAATGAAAATCAAGTGACTAACTTTGAAAACTCCACCGAAATAAAACATACCATTGAAACGCTTGTGGACAGAAAAATATATATTAGCAAATGATATTTCCGCCATTCTTCAAACTACTTCAAACAGGGTTATATATTAAACAAAAACAATAGCAACAAAGAACAAAAGGCTCAAATCCTATCAATTACTACAGAAAGAACACAAATATAACCATTATACGCTAGTATTCAACGCGAGAAACATCAGTTGTATGTATCATCTAATGAATTTCCTGATTACTTTGTAACTTTTTAAGCACACGGTGAATTCTCGCCCACCTGACACCTGGGTCCCTCGAAAAAAAAATGACGGGTTTTTTACACTGCCGAAGTCATTCTAATTAATTAGATGTGTCGGACTCATTGAAATTACATTATGGGATACCAGTGAGATATATCTTCAGCTTCTCAGTGAGGCGCCACACCAATGAATGAAGTTCGTTTGGGACATTTTTTCCCTCTGGAACTTTTTGGTTATTATCACAAAGAGATTTGAATACGGGATTGATAGGGTAATTCTCTTCTCCTGTACATGCATTTGTTTGTTCCTTGTTTGTTTTTTAATGTTTTTCATTATAAAATGTATTAATATCAATCCGTGACGTTATGATTCCGAAAGAAATCACAGAAGAAAAACATTTCATGATGATACTGATTACTACTCTTTGATAATAATAGAATATAGTTTCAAATTTTCTATTACACCAGTTAGAACTCAGACGTGTATTTCGTAACACGAACTTGATTTCTATATAATATAATGTCCGATGTAAATTCAGTAGTCCTCTAATGGTTGTTATTTAAATATGCTGTCATCTTGATAATTAAATGAAATTATATGGAAAAGAGCCGCCAGAAATGAGACAATGGCGACTATATACTCGTAAAAATAAAAGATATTTTAAGATGTACAATAAACTTACTCACCTTGATTTTCACAATGTTTTATGGCTTCAAACCTTTTTTCTGATTCTTTTGAATGTTAAGAATTGTATCCACCTTATCAATTGATTTTAGGTACGATATATTACATGGCGTACAAATACTGCTCTCTACGAACGACCAGTTGAGTGCTAGCATTAATTTTCCGTTTACAGATTATGTTAAGACAAAGCAACACACATTGAAGCTAAGTAAACAAGTTCCATTCCAATAAGTGTTTATTGGTAAATTATCTTAATTTACGCTAAATAGCATTTAATCTCAATTTGATTTTACGTCCAAGACATAGAACACAAGCCAAGCCAAAGACTTTGCTTTTACCAAATCAGTAAAAATTTCAAAGGAATTTGTTTTACACTTTTTTAAGTGCTTGCTCTGAGAGATTTTTTAAAATGTTATTTGTTAGTATTTATTTTATTTAATAATTCGCGTATGTAGATCTAGAATGACTCAAGGAGGCTATTCATTAATGGAAATGCATATTTTTCTACGCAACATTTTCTAATTATACTCAGAGACAAAATTGGAAATTCTCCTTTCTCTCCATGTAATAGGAACTACCACACCGTGGGTTTAAACAAAGTATAGTTAAGCAAATTTTATAACAAATATTTTTGTTTTTGTATTTTAATAAAAAGGGATATGTTGAAAAAGTGGATTTTTCAAGACAAATAATAATTTTTAGCAATCTTGAATATACTTCTGAGAATATATTCGAAGTTCCACCTCATTTTCGAGTTGAAATAAATGTATCAAGGACTTAAAGACGAGAGTGGAACTGCGTTTCGTATAGCAGCGGTCGACAGTCATTTATATATTTAATTTAATTTAATATAGAGCCTGTGCAATACCGTTGTGGGCAAAGATCACGTGAAAATAGAGTTCTAATACTCTTTCAAATGTGTTTTATTGTCACTAAATCACTAACTGATTTCCACTTGTCTGTTTAAATTCTTTAGATATATTGCCGGTTACTAAATTCTCAATTTAAAATTTCTATCGTCACTAACATACGTTATTATTAAAAGCATTGCGATAATTACTTGCAATTTTTCTTTCCCGCAAGTGCAATATTATATTTACGTTAGTTTTCATACATTACATTTCATTGAAAATAAAATTGTATATTGATTTTTACTTATTTACATTTATTAAAAATTCTTACGAAAATTATGGTACAATTTTAGTCCTATGTTACGCCCGTAGAATGAGCTTAAAATGACGATTCATTATTATGGAATGACCAGTCAACACTGGAAACACATCAGTGTAAAGGGAAATGGGTCAGTTTGAAAGATATACGTCTTAGAGAATAACTTTTCTGCATAATCCAGTCGCGTACACAGAATTCCATGTAGATGTTTAGCCAGAAACAATATTTTTTCGTAACAACTCAATTCCCAATCATGTTTTTTGTAATACATTATTAAAATGGTAAGCGAATTTAAGTAATATCTGAATTTCTTTGTCTGCCATTAAGTCACGAACTACCAGTTGGCCGCCGCTGCCATACAGCTCAAGGCCAAGAATGGATAACTATCAATTATCCATTATTCTGTTCTGAGATTTTGACACTTGCAACACATTTGGAAGGAATGGATTTTTTCTCTTAAGTACTTTTAGGTGTCAAAGTTTCTGAAACATACAAAGTTATCTGGAATAACAGTAAATGATAGATGGTAGTACTCCGTCAAGTACACATATGCATTATTTTGAGGTGCTATGAGTTTTAGTATCTGCTTATCAAAGTATGTTTGAAATATTTGAATTGTACGCAAATTTTCAAAAATGGTTGCTTATATTATACTGTGTGCGATCGGGTGTAAAATGAGATATATGTAAAAAATATATGAGGCAAATTAGTAATTGGCATAATGCAATGCAATGTTGACCATGACGGCGTGCTTCGTAAAACTACCCATACTATGGTCAAAGAGGTCTGAGAGTGTCGAGAATGCAATTTATGAAAACGTATTCAAAATTGCCATATATTGTCAAATAGTATATTTTTTACGGTAAAATGAAACTGTTCAAACAACCTTGAAATATTAATTCCGTGGCTAATTATGATAATTTTATTTACTTTTCCATTCGCAAATCGTACTGTAACAAGTTTCATTTCCATTCAGTTTCCCTTGATACATTTAGAAAATGCTGACGATCCCATTCAGTGCATCTAGACAATAAAAGTAACACTACAATCTGCGAAGGTGTTCTTGAGCTCTATTTTGCTAGATGCGGGAAAAGAGAGGATTCATTAAAGTCGTCAACAGTACTATCAAATAAATTCTGTGGATCGTTTGCCCATGTAATAAGTTTCCATGACGCGGAAGTAAACATTTCTTTTCATTACAAGCTGTCAACAACTCTTGTTTATCATTAATAAACTATGTAATGTAAAAGAGAAACGAAACCAAGCTCAAGAAAATGTGCACAAATTGTACTCTTATTCTACACGTCATATACAGTCTTTACTCTTTATTTGACGATAAAAAATAAGTAATTAATAAAAACCTGAAAGAGTTAGAGATCGACGTCAACAATTTTTAAATAGAAAACACGGCTCGAATATCGCGTGTTCCTCGCCTAGACTGATCGTATATCTTTGTGTGTGCGTCGAAGAGATTCTCGCATTTGACCTCCGCAGAAGAGACGTAAGGCAGGTGTTTTTCACAAACCTAATGGGATTACCTACACCTGTTCAAGGAGGAAATGGCTCCGGGGGATGTCCACACGACTATCAACATCTCTGAAAGAATTAATTGGAGAGCATCTTAGGGGGCTGTGCTACAGTCGATAAGAGTTTATTGTTTTCTAATAACTGAAATGCTGGCTAGAAACATTTAGTGTCAAGCAGAATGAAATTATGAACTCGTGCTACCAAGGGCTTAAGACATTCAACACATGATGGATATCGTAGAGCCAGCGCAGAATATAAAAAAAAAGGAGGTTGGTGAACCCAGGCTTCACATATTGAAAAGAGAAAGTAATACTACAAGGATGACTGCAAATACTCTGCGAACTAAGTTTTTAAGTCAGGCAATTAAAAAATAATAATTAGAAGATTAGAACGTAAACGTTTAAGAAATGAATATGATTCAGACCTCCATGTATATCGAAATTCATGTACTAAAGATATCCTTATGTCGTGATTTCCAATAATAGATATTAGAAAAAATTTACTTGATACGAAAATAGTAGACGTAACACATTTTGTTGCAAATATGGCATAAAGAAACACTCGGTAAAAGTAGCATTAAAGTCATAGACGCGGATAGGTCTCCCCACAAATCAGTCGAAGCGAGTCGAAGGCGAAGGCAAGTCGCCAAGCCACGCGTGACGCCCAAAATAATGTTGAGGTGAAATTTCCAGTGTAATTGTAGATGGAAAATCGTCCGCAACATAAAATGCCTCGATAATCTAAGTACTGTACATTTATCTTGGACGTGGAAGGAAGAAATTTTGAAATAGATGTTATTGAAACAAATCGTAAAGACAATTTATGGACAGGCTGATATTTAGCTAAATAGCTTGAGAAAAGTCTGCAAATAAGCACACGAAAACCACTATTTAACTGTCTTAAAAAAATTACAAACTAGCGAGACAAATAACACGCCATTTTATACAAAATTATACCAAAAAATTCAATTGTGGAAAACAATTTGTTACCACCACAATTCTAATAAATTCATTTACATTCGCACAAATCTTCTTCTTCAATGTGCCTTCAGTAGAAAACAATGAGTATTATTTTATCGTTTATCGCAGTTAATCGATAAAGTCTACCTTGGGGAAGAAGAGCACAAGTTTAAGTCTGAATTCATTTTTCAAAGAATCGTAGAAGATAAAAACCAGTGAAATCCCGTTTCGCTAAGGCATCGTGAAAAGAGTGAGGGGAGAAAATAAAGTGTTTCAACAGTGCAAAATTCATTCAAGAGTGTTATGACACCACCAATATCTTTTGAGAATGTGGATAATATATAATCAAGTGAGGCGATAGCATGAACTAGGCATAAGATTGATTAGTGTTTCCGGGTCCGTCAGCTTACAAGGTCATTCGTCTCGTCAGCGTTGAGCATGTGTTTTATAGCCTCCTGTATGGCGAGATTCAGCGCAGACCTTTCTCATCGGCTAGTGGGTATTTCCCAACCAGGTATCTCCAACCAGCGGGACAGGCTTTAGGCTCCCGACTGGACGCCCGGTATGTGTGCAATGAAAATGTAAGGGTGTATAAGTAAGGAGCGAACATAAGAAGAGGAAAAAAAGATTGTGAGAGTTCCGTGGCCCGTTTGTTAGGGTATTGACTTAGCTATCCCGTATTACTGATTGGATAAAGCGCGGAAAACTATCGATCAGAGCAGCTGACCGCTAGAATTCGCCTCCAGAGAGGTGAATTCTACCTAGCTCGTATGTAGCTAGTCTCGAACAATTTGGGCTAATAATAAGCAAAACTATGAATAAAAATATTTGCCTAGAAAATAGCAATAAAATAATATTTTAAGGCTAAATGATGATTTTATACGTTTGATTTAATTGGTTTGGATATTTTACTTAAATTGTGAATTAAAAATCGTCCAACTTGGGGAAACCTTTATTTTGACATGGTATATAGGAAATTCAGCTATACTAAACTCAAAATGTTGGTGCCAGAGTTTCAATAAAATCGAAGTCGACTGTTCTACATATTCTACTTATACGTATTTTTTAACGAACACAAATATTAATCATCATCAAACATTTTAATTAATAATCAATGAACAATCATTATCAATTGTTTTATTCCATTTAAAAATATAACTTTTTGTGTATAGTTAAATACTATTAGTGACAAGAATGTCTGCATCATAATCTCTTAAATAAGGATTCGGTTTTCGCATTCTGATTGCTATGAAACTTGAAGAACAATTTAAAATATTATTAGATTTGTGATTAGTAATATTATTAAGAATCAGTTTAAAATGTAATATTTATAACATCTTATAACATATTTATAACATCAATCCTTGTTAACATAATATTCATACACATTTATTAAAATGTACAAATAAAGAGAAGACCGTTAAAAGTGTACAGAATGACGAAGGAGCATTGGAGAAAGAAATTATGCGCGAACAGCATACATTTTCTCGTATGTTTGTAACGTTACCGTAATGTTAGAGAGTTCAATATAAATGGTTTCGACTCATATCCAGCTTAAAACATATTTATAAGCTCACTCTGTTCTATTCGAGAAATATAAATATGAGCCAGTTTTGAGATCTTAATTACATACCTTTTGAAAACTGTCATGCTTTCACATAAAATTACATAAAACTACTTATATTTTTGGAAACCATTGTATAAAATATTTAAAGATTTAATTTTGAAGAATATATTTAAATAAGAAAGAGATATGTATATTTGGTGTATAATGTATTATATATGAGGGGTTCAAATCATTTTAGTATTTGCATTTTTCGCAAAACAGAAATTGTTTTAAATTTTAGAACATATTTAGGAAAACCCCAGTTGAAATTTGAAGTCTTGTTCATCTTGAGGTCGTCGAATTCAGCTTATTATACATATTACATTGTATATAACATTACGTCACGAAATTGCTTTTATTCACGTTCGCAATCTTCTGCTATTTACATGAATGCCTAATACTTGTTTCAATTCTCATAATTTCAAAATATTTTCAGTACTTTTTACTTTCTGGTCTAATACGTATTTATATAGCAAAGAGAAAGTATTAAGTAAATGAATTTATTTAAACGGCCAATGGGTATAATCCGGTGACACCTAATTACACCAATAAGATGATATAACTAACATGCAAATTTTGTAATAATAATAATAATAATAATAATAATAACAATAATATAAAAACTTTCTGATTGTAACTCTGCAGGTAATATTGGTAATTTTCGACAGAAAAACTTGCACTGTGAGTCCCTATTATCAAAAATGTGGATAAATCTTGCGCATAAATGTAGTAAATTACTTTCTCTAAGACTCTGGGCAGTCAGAATCCTCGTCTCGGTGGATCCGAATAATTGGTTTAGGGCGGATAGTCTCTATGTCCGTCTCCGTCTGTGGTCAACCTTCGCTCCTAAACCATTGAGATTATTTTCTCCAAAATTGACATACCACGATGGATTTGGCCGAAATTCAAACCCTATAAACGTGAAACGAATGTTTTAATTTTTGGCAGGTACATGCAAGGAGCCTCAAAAAGTTTTGAAAATTGGCTGAAAATTTTTAGTTAACATTTTTTCTCAGATAGATAATAGTACTATTAAATAATGATACAAGTCAGTTCCAATTAACTCTCCAAATTTTTGAAAAAAATTACATTTCTTTTTGCGTTTTCCTACAAAATGTATTCTACAACATGTTTTCTACAAAATATCAGGAATAGTGGGATCGTGAATGGCGTGTTAATTTACAATCCTGCGTTGTCAGCGAACCTTTTTTCTTATTCAGGAACTCTTTTTCAGGCTCAAGTAATATAATATTGCCTAGGCGTTGCCTAATTAGAAGAAAGTACGTGATGTTGTAGCACTACTAGGTAAATGATGTTACTGATCGTAAAACTTTAGTGGCATATTAGTGAATACTTCTCAAAAAATTTTAGGTTATATTACATGCATTGACATTGTATCGTGAAGATATTCTTTTTCTGTTTTCTGAGTATTGAGTAAGAATAATGTAATAGTTTTTGTGGTCACTTAAATGTGGGGCAACCATTAAAAGGAAATATTATTTTGATATCTGCCACTTCTTTGGCAATTGATTTCTGTCGGACAATTGACAAGGCAGATTAATCCCCGAACTGTATTTTAAAATTAACGCAGAATTATCTGGTGATAGATGAACCTTCGTATAAGATTATTCAGCTTCTAAGGGACAATAGTAGCCTCTCCTGAATAGTAAAGCATATTCTAAAATAGGCTCTCTAACGATTTAGTATTCCTAATTTCCAAATAAAATAGTTAAATTACACAGCAACACAAGGTCTATCTGTGAATATGAACATATTTTACAATGAAAGTGTTGCAACATTAAAGAAATATTTAAATAATATTGTATTTGTATAGGATAGACACAAACACATATGGGCAACGTTCTTAATATAAGTGAACCAATCCAAATGAAAGAATACACACTGATATTTATACTCTGAATATACAGAAACACACTGTTAGATTTCAATAGAGAATAGTCATTGACTCAATATATCAATCAGGTAGGTCTTCACATTTTCCACTTTTAAGTTCTGTCTTCCAGAAGACCACATATTTTTCAATGGAAAATGGTATCTCCTCGTCAAATGATGGAAAAATGATTGGGAAATACTTAAACAGTAGATCAATAACGTTTAGATCTACGTTATCAACGTGATCTACAAGATTAACGATAATAACGTTTATATCAAAATTAGTTGAAATATTATTTTCATCATTATAAATCATCCTAATGGTTTAATCCACAAAAGTGTAAATAGTCAGCAATAAGTTCAGATTATTCTCTTGTCTTTTGCCTTGGAACTCCTCGAAGAGTCTGATTTTCGTTGAATTGAAGTACTGTCACGTCATAAATAGGAACGTTCTGGTCATGAATGTAGCTTCACTATCTGTGTGTTTTATTGAGCTCTTTTGGGAATGTGGATATTCGTATAATCGTTCTTCATTTTTATCGTGGGAGTAAGTCGATTTCTTTACGTGTAACACTAGTGATAACTGCCTACATTTGTAGCAGATTTGATGGTGCAAGTAGTTTTATTATACGGGAATAAATATTTTCATATCAATTCTTGCCAAAAATGTTGTTTACTAAATGTATTCATAATTCAACTTAATATCAGAAAGATAGAACAGACATCCCAAAGCTCAAGAAACCATGCCTATAATACACATCACTCACAGTACCTCACACATTTTTAACTTTTTTGGAAGATAAAGAAATAAAAAACAAAATAAAGGGTCAGTGAATTACCAGTGCAAAGAAAAGAGGCCGATAAGGATGCATTAAAAAAACACGATTGAGTTATTCTTCAAGTGATGTTTTACTGCTTTGCGTTGGTATAATTTAAATCCACGTAGTTTCATCTAATTTCGTGATTACAAAAATTGTATAAAGAATTTCTGGAATCCGTTGATATCACGACATTTTCTCAATAAGGTATATAATAATCGAATATGAGATACTTATCTGTTATTTTACCACAACATGGTACATCAAAATACTTATTTTATAACATGTAACTTATATCTGTAATTCCTTGTCAGTCAAAAATTGAAAATCATTGAGAAACAAATCACACTGTCACGGAAACAGTGCCAAGCACAGCCAGATTAGAAAATTAGTGAAGCAAATTAGATAAAAAGTATTTATATGCATTACCCAAGAAAATAGGTAAAAATTGGGCAAATTATTAGGTTCATACCACTAATACTTTGAACGAATTTTTGGTTATTTTTATTGAATCCCAAAAATAAAAAGTCTTAGACATTTTGCCTAACATATGATCTATACTTTTTAGCACTGTATACATTGAACTGACTCTTCACTATCCTGATGATGTTGGTATTGATGGTCTGTGAAATGTCACCCTTTTACAGGGAAACAAGAGAATGCTGATATCAATATGGCGGGTGTATGCGCCGGCGATGGTGTAACGGTTAGCGTGTTGGACTGGTATACCCAAGTTGGCGGGTTCAAACGTGGATTTTTAAGGGCGAAAAAATCCTTCGTACGCCTTTCTTCGGATGGGAAGTAAAGCCGGCTGTCCCATGTTAGTAGATTTACTTGCATGTAAAAGATCATCAAGCCTAAATGACGCCTCTGAGCTAAATTCAAAATCGCCTGTTTCTCGCCCAAGAAATACCTCCTTCCTCTGCTAGTTGGTGAAAGGAGCGTAGCAAAATTTGCGTAGTCAGACGGAAGAGCGGGCCTGATGGCCCGAGTCTCGCCACGTAAAATAAGGCATTAATTCAATTAATTCAATTCAATCAATATCGAAAAAGTAAACCAACTAAAATCACATCTGTATCAAACGCTAAGAAAATAGTTAAATTAAGTTCAATTTTCACCATCCTGTCAACATATAAGAGAGGAAATTTCGTCGGAAATATGTTCCGCGTAGTAGGAGTATACAAAACGTGAACTTGTTACTGGGTAACAAATCCATTTCAATAATAAAATTTGAAGAAATTTGAAGAATTATTGCCTCGACGGAAATCAAACTCGGGTCTCATGGTTTACACCCACTTACTCTAACAATTGAGGTACCGAATCGAGCGAAATGTTTTGAATGGTTACTTCGACATTATTTATTTCCCTTTGAATGATATTCAATATTCACCACTCTGTCCAATGGTTGATTGATTAATTATTTCGTGTTTCCGGGTGCGTCAACTGCGATAGTCATTAGACCTGAAAGCGTAATGCACGTTTTTATTGTGGAAGGTGGCGGTATTTTCCCCAAGCTTAATGGTAAAATCCGGCGCCGACCTTTCATGTCGGCTTGCAGGATATCCCCATCGAGGCATTTCTGACCAGTGGAGGCACTGTTTCAGACCGGACAAGCTATAAACTCACAACTGGTCTCATAACATGTGGACGTTATTGTAAGTAAGGGGTAAGTATAGGACAAGGAAGAGGAAGGAAAGATAGCACGGTCTCCGTGGCCCGTTTATTAGAATACTACTCCGGCATTTATTTTGTATTGATGAAAGAAACTACGGAAAACTACCTACTAGAGCAGCCGGTTTCTAGGATTCTCCTCCAGACAGCAGCATTATTAGATCTAACTACCTAGCCAGTGTCGAAAATCCTGCCACCGTCGGAATTCCAACCCTAGGACCTCCCGGTCAGAAGCACTGTAGTGACATCAGTTCATGTCCTTTAGAGAGGCAATTAAGTTGGAAATTTTAATAATTAATTCTCTGTAGTGAGGTGATTGAAGCAACTGGGCGTAAATCAGGAGACCCGAATTCAATTTCCGGCAAGATGGTAATTGTTTTAACACATTTAATTAAAATATATAATGTACCCTCATATGAAGATTAAATTAGCCTTTACTAGTGCATTTCCTCTTTAAAATAGCTTCTTCTTATAAAAGATAAAAATCTGAGCCCAGGTGTTTCCTACAAGGGGTTTTACTGAATAATTATTCACCTTTATCAATATTGTAGAGACAAAACAGATATTGCTCTTACAATTAAGTAAAATTCATTTTATGAACACGGATAAGTGTTTCATTGAAAAATAAATATTGAATAAAATATAATCAAATAGTAGAAATACTTATTTTTCACTGCTACGAAATTGCAAAATATTATAAATTCGTATTAATAATCTACAAGGAGAAAATAATACTTCTACGTTTTTTCCTCCATAATTATTATTAATATATTTTAAATAATGTTGAACATATTAGAAAGTCGAACGACGAGAATAAGATAAAAATGTGTGATGTGATCGTGTACCCTTGCATTGGCGCGGGAGAAGCTGTAGCTGATCGATTGCACTGCTTGTGCCGGCACGCGTTCTCAATTCACTGAGTTCTGAGAATGGTAAGCACCTCGACATGATATCCATCGAAATATTGACATTGGACAATAATAATGAGGGACTTAGAGTAAGTAGAATAATTTATGTTTAGAACCGTTTGTATTATCACAGAGAACGGGGTAATTTAATTTCAATTGATAGAATACAATAAAACATTGGAACAAAACAAGTGGAATTGAATAGAGAAATGCTCTTTTTACATTTTAAAATATTTTAATAATAAAAAATTTTCACTTTCGGCAAAAACAAAGGAGGCTAAGTATTTTGAAAACTAAAAATATGTAAAACCCTTAATTATTTCACTTTTGAAGTTTTGTGACTGAAGTATACTTACTTCTTTAAAAGTTCTACAATGAGTGTGTGAGTTAAGTAATAGTAATATCGGAACTAGCAAAGAAGAAATATAGATATATAGAGTCTTCTGTGAGTTGAAAACTAGATTTTTATGGACACAAGACAGTCTTATTTTTAACAAATTTTCCGCTTTCTTCTTCATTAACATACTTATGAGTGCCAATCATTAGTAGTTGCGACATCATGTCACTGGCAAAGTTAAACATTTACTTACAAATAAAAATTTATCATAAAGCATTATTATAATTTAATGCTTTATTGTTGAAATATGTACATGTTTATGTACGCATTCATATATAAGTAGCTTTAGAAAGTTTAATTACAAAGAATGTGCCAAATTTGACGAATTACTCCAAAATTACTTACGAATTACTTCAGCATATAAAAAACTTGCATATGATGCAATGAAGCATATGATGCCAGTACCTTTGACAGAGTGCTGGTGTCTCGAAAGATTTGCAATATTGTAAGGCGAACTCTGGACGTATGAGCACAATAGTGAAAGTCTGGTAATCTAAATCTTAATTTGAATTTGTATGCCGTCACTTTTTAGACGTCTCAAGGCAACATGTGAGATGAAACACTTCTCAGAGAGAAGCATGTTATTGAAATATGAGCCTGAGTTATTGAAATATTTTCTTAATAACCACGTACACGCAAATGATTTTGTCTTAAATGGACTATACTAGAAAATTTCTTGGGAAAATAGATGTTGGTCCTATCTAATAGGGAAGTTTGCTATGTGATTTGTAGAAGTTGAATGACCTTACTTTATAAGTCGACTTTGTATTATTTATCGCAGCCTCTTTTCTGCAACATCCCGCACACAGCCCGCAACATCTTTATGTATTATATTCTTGTAAGATAGGTTCAAGTGATTTTCGCTGTACAAATGTATACTAGCAATGTTACTTCATGTGTGTTAGTAATATTGCATTCGCTATGTAGGTTAAGTGCAAAAATTATGTTCTCCAAAGGACACAGTTAAACAAATTATATACAATTTGATACAGCAATACGATGAAGGGAGATCGTTTTCCCCACAAGACAACTGAGTATATGATTTTGATTATTTCTTATTCAGGAAAAAGAGTCGTTTATTGCAAGGACCCCCCGTTGTTTTTCAAAGATTTGAACGCGAGAACGTTATTTAATCACACAATGTATATTTTTAAGTACGTAAGTTCTTATAGGAACGGAGCATGATTTTGGAAAAAATTTCCTGCCTACTTTCTCCCTATTCTAACTGCCAGGCTTTTGGAAATGTTAATTTCATTAACCGGTAATATTCATATGAAACGAAGATACTGAAAGCCATGTTAGTTCCTCGGTATTGTTTACCATTGGCAGCCGACACCGGAAACGCACATCCAGTTAATATGCAACTGCCTAATTAATTATCAGATGTAGTAGAGATTCCAATGGACTCCTGAACAAAGACTGGCCGCGTACGAGGAAGCCTAACCGCTGGCCGTGCGTAAAAAGGTGGTTGAACGCGGTACGAGGGGGAGCGTACGTAGCAGTACTTCATGAATTAGTTGGTATCACGCGGTTGACAAAACTGGCATTCACAGAACGTGGCCCCGTTTATTTGGGGGACTTTGTATACAATGGAAAGAATATACAGTACTCTTACTATAAAAAAAATTAAACCATCACACAAAGTTTACAAACAAGCAAACAAAGAAGCTGTAAGGTTTTTATTGAAGTGCAGTTGTTTTCGAACTGCACACAACACGCCGCACTTTCACACCCCGCAGGGAGAGAGCAGAAATTGTTACGTTATAAAGCGTTTCAGAGTGCAATCGACGTGCGACCTCATTCAAAACCCATAATAAACGCTTCAAACAATGCTTACCTGGCCTTGCACACACCTGTCTCTCGTAATATCTTTTGTATAATTGTAGTTTTCTTCGAATTTCAGTATTCTAAGGAAGGCAAAATTTAGCAAAATAAATGTTCTATTTCAGGTTTTCCATAAATCTTGACACACCATTTACTGGCGAATTTAGTTAACAACGAGTTTATAAAGTAAAATAGCACAAAAACATGAAAAATAGATTTTTCATGGCTCAATGTATACTGATAGTTTGAACGAAATATGCGTTTAAAAAATAATTATTAAATTTTATTTACTGCGAAAATATTTATTTGCTAATACTGGCGTCAGCAGGCTGTTAAAAAATGCGACAAAAATATTAATATATAACTATGTATATTAATCCAAACTACCTTCGAAATCATTATTTCATTTCCCAGATCACAACGCGCGTGGTGAAAATCAGGGGGCGTTGTACCCTAAATGATTACATTTAAGACGCTGGGTCTTACTAGAGATTGTGTCGACATTAAAATGTCATCATAATCTAGTAATTCCTTAATATTCTGATTCTTCTGTATCAAGAAAGAAACTTGCAGACTGTTTCCTCTTCACACCGGGCATCATTCTTCGGCGTTCGATTTCTCGTTTTTAATTTTTTGTCCGAGTCAAATTCGGTCATTCCGTAACATTTCATAAATTATACAAACGATCTGAGGGCAAACTCAAATAGAATGTCATTGATATGCCTGTTCGGGTAGAGCTGGGGACATCGCAAAGTACAATATTTTGTCTCCTTATCTGAAACTTATTGCGTATTTTATAAATTTCTATGATCCTCAAGAGCTTGATATGACACATGTTCACACTGTCACATTGCAAGTCTGCAGGAGGCACTACGTCCAATTGAAATTATTTTTCAATGTCGGTATGTGGTAATCTGTAACCGTGATCTGTAAGTTAGTTCTACACACAATTGAAATGTATCCCATCAACATCGCTGAACTACACTGGGCCTGATCCTTTACAGACTATTGTTGATACTCCATAATATATTCATACACTCTACTATTCATTACTTATTAATTCTCACATTAACTAACAAGAGTTCATGCCAGTCAATGGAATCTCTCTTCCGTCAGATTTTGAAGGAAGCAAAACAGAAACAGTTGCAAATATTCCATATACATTTTTATTTATACGATTTACAAATAAATATATTTTCTACGCTCAAAGAAGCAGTACTTTTTATTTTATAATTGTGATTGTTTCTCTCCGTTTGCCAAGGATTGTCCGGTCTTCTAGTCATTTCCTTTCACTCAGATACCGTATGGCATTTAGACGCATTGCAGTTCACACTGTTTTTTACTCACACACATTCAGCAGGTTCTGACCTTTTCCTTTTCCATGCAAATCTTTTATTTCTCAATTATATCCTTCTCCTTTGATTATTTTGTAGTTTTCTGTCTAATCGTTACCATATTAGGACTCCATTATAAAGTGCAAGGATTTCAATTCTTATTAATGCGTTCCTCCATTATAAATTTTCACGCAACATAACATTCAGTGCGAAATGGTAAATAATAAAAAAACAATATATTATATCTACTAATGAATACTATATTATAAATTTTAAATGCACGCAGAAAATTAAAGAAAACTGTGCTGTCTCCGGGCATGTGAGAGATATCTATGGTTCCGTTAGATATCTAAGACGTCGAATAAATCTATATAGCTAATTTACAATAATTTTATAATTAATTAAATTTTCCAGCCTCTGGCCGTGTGAGATTTCATTCTACGGTTTTGTTGGATGCTTGCTATTTCTTTGGATATACGTCACCATTCTATGATTTCGTTAGGTAATCAGGAACTCGATATAAATCAAAATACAGTGAAAGTGTTTCGACTTTGACATAACATGAAAATATTGTATTCTGTTATTCCGCATATTCTCATACTGCGCTTCCCTTTTGAATTCTCATACTCAGTGCGTTGCTCTTGCGATGTGCTCGTACAACACAACTGTCAACATGCAACAACAAGGTTCCAAGGAAGAGGCTAGCAACTTTTAAATATTTCCTATTCACGTGTGGCGTTATGGAATAGACATTTGTTCATAATCTTAGATTGTAATTAATTGTACTGTATATATACTCTGTTATCTTATTGCAGTATGTATACTAACTAGAAGAAACGATACCAAAAGAACTTTCACAAAACTAAACAACTAACAGTTGGTTCTACAGTACACTTCAAACCAATAGACATATCGTATTATATAACACATGTGTATGTGAAAACAATGTTCAACATACATCGATCGGTATATCCTTTATGCAAACCGCGCATAAGATTTCACAATCCTCTTTACTGTTGCCCCAAAACGTCGCAACACGATTGCATACCAAATGTTATTGCCCGCGAAAAGATGGCCCGATTGATCTGCCTTTTCCTCCTGTGTGAGTACAGAAAGCGCTCGCTGAGGGATCGCTAAAACTACTCGAACAACAGCCTTCTATTTTATTTTTTGAAGAACTTGAAAGAAGACTCAATAGAAATAACAAATTCGATTAGTTGCAATGTTCCTTCCTTCCTTCCTTGCTTCCTCTACTTCCGTGATTGGCTGAATTTGAAAGGATTCTGAAAGGCCTTTGATAATAAACAATTTTTCGTTCAAATCCTTTATTAAGGACATTCCATTTGAATTGAGACACCCAGAAATGTTGTTACCTCACATTAGTCAATTACAAATAATTTATTTTCAATTAAGTATAAAATTGTTTGTTTGAAAAGGAAAACTACACTGAAACAGTTTTGCCTTCGTTTGCTATTAATTTGTAATCATGCAACCAGTTTAAACATCTGATATTGTACTATTTACTGTTCCTTTATTGCAAAGATTATTCGTATCATTAGGAAACAGAATTGTCTTTCTGTTCCTAATCAACGAGGGTGTATCATTTACAAAAAGAAAGAAAACCTGAGACTAAAATCGAATCCTGCGAGACTGCATATGCAATAAGCAATGAATTATAAAGATAAGAAGGGTCCCTTAATTCCATTGCCGAATTTCTACCCTCTAAGCATTGTTTAAGATACGAACGTAAACAATCTACAATGTGAATTCCATACGAAGGTAATTTTGAAAGTAAATGTTATAAATAACGACGTCAAATGCTTTTGAGAGATCTAAAAGAATTCAGAAACCTGCTTGATATTGATAGCGACATCTGTAAAAAAGAGGATGTCTGTTTTCGTGAATGTTAATTATATAAATCGACCTTACAATTTAGTAGGAAAGATGAACATTCGTGCGTAGTAAGTATCTGTACTATTTTTGAAAAAATTGACGAAATAGAAATGTCCCGCATAAGTTTGACTTTAATTTTTATAGCCTTTTTTGAAGCAATGCGTAACCTTAAGTATTTTGAAAATATCTATCACTCAACATGTCGTAAAATATTAGATATATGTCTAGTTTTGAATTTTATGGCTTTAGAATTTTTCACAATATTTCTAAAAGATGTGATCGTATTGTCATTTTCTCACCTTACTTCGTAGTTATCTAGTAAAGAGATATTCAAATGCTGCGGCAAAAGTCGATTTTTCTCCTGAAAAACCTTCTTGTGGGGAAAAACCATGGTATCAAAGAAATTAATAAATCTTTTTTCCATATGTCTCAAATTACTTTCTCTAAAACGTGTTGGAGTCCGAATTCCAGTTTTATCGATCCTCAATACCGAAAATTTGGTTGATAGCCAAACGTATGGCTGTTGTTCACTCTCTGTGTTCAAGGCTGGCGCCAAAAACTATTCCTACAATTTTTTTCAAAACTGGTATTCTCCCATCGATCTGAACGAAGTCAAAATCATATGAGAATGGACATCATCATGAATTTAATTTTCATTAAATTCTCTAAATTATTGAAGAATGAGAAAGTTAGAAATAATGAGAGAAGTGTAGTACAATAGGTCTATTGTTATTATTCGGTTAATGTGATCTTACTTTTTGTGGCCTGAAATTATAACAAAAAGCGTATCTTACACACACTTCCATATTTTCTTTTCACGTAAACATTACAGGTGATAGAAGTTTTTAATTTGAGTAAGTAAAGGGTGAGTGGACAAACACCTCCAAATGGACTTCTGCATCTCTTGTGACCCGAGCCGTGTGTGGCCGTCCGTTAGATCATCCACCCTAAATTTCGGATCTCACTCCCCAGCGATTTCATTTTTTCTTACATTTCTAGAAATTTCTGTCCAGTCAGCATATAATAATTCCGCGTATAATAATGACGCAGAGATGCAGGTGGCTGTCAAACACTGGGATCTATCTCAGGCGGCAGACTTTTTCGACACCGGAATACAAATGTTGACATCGCGGTATGAATATGCCTTCATTATGTTAGTAGTTCAAAGGGAACATGTGGCAACATGTGTTGAATATGCTACAATAAAGTTTTCTATAATATTGCGTTTCCCTTTCGTTGTCCACCTATGGAAACTTACTGTGTGGATGTGCCTCATATATACTCACACAGAGTACAATATCTTTAAAATGTTTCTGTTATCGTAATACGTGTGTTTATTTATTTATTTATTTATTTATTTATTTATTTATTTATTTATTTATTTATTTATTTATTTATTTATTTATTTATTTATTTATTTATTTATTTATTTATTTATTTATTTATTTATTTATTTATTTCCACAGACCAGCATAACTGCTTTACAGGGATTGTTTTCATACAATAACAACTTAAAATACAGGTATACAAATAAATAAGACAGCAGAATACCTTTCAGTCAACATTTAAACAAGTATCACATTCATAAAAAAAATACAATCATTCTTTAGATAAATAGAAATAAGGGAAGCCCAACAGGTTCCTTATTATTGTTTGATGTTTTACAAGTAACTTTGTTGATTATTCTTTACATTGTTTATTCTAATTCTGAAAGATTTAAGGGGGGTCAGCAAATTGTATTAGATATTTATCATATGGAAATCTGTTTTTGATTCGGGATGTTGTTGCTGATGAACCAAGGTTGTAATGCTCAGTTGTTATATTATGCGAAGATGTGAAAAAGGAATGTGCGCGTTTGAGCAGTACATGATGTATAGTTTCTGTTTTTAATTCTGAGTGTAATTGATTGTTTCTTATGAACCAGGGGGCATTTACAGCTATACGTAGAATCTTATTTTGAAATGTTTGTATTTTCTTGATATTAGTCGCCGATGTGTTGTACCATATTGGGCATGCATACATTACAATGGGGAGAATTATTGCTCTGTACAGGACTAGTGTACATTCTGTTTTGAGAACGGTTTTTCTGTTAATTAATGGGTACAATTTATGAAGTCTTCTATTTGCTTGGGTGATTTTGTCATTTATATGGTTTGTCCATGTCAGTCTGGTGTCCATTAATATTCCCAGATATTTAATAGGTTTCTTTTTTGGTAACCAATCCAGAGTTTTGTTAAGTAGTTTTAGGGGTTTAAGAGTAGTGTTTATTGGGCATAGTGTGAATATTTTTGCTAGACATTTGTTTGGGTTTAGTTTTATCTTCCATTTGTCTGCCCATTGTGTTACTTTGCTCAGTTCCTCTTGTAGATTTTTTGTGGCTGTTTTTAGACACTTGTTAGAAGTTAGTATTGCACTGTCATCAGCAAATAATGCTATTGTTGTGTTTTGAGTAGTTGGGAAATCTGCTGTGAATATATTGAACAAAGTTGCAGATAATGGGCTGCCTTGTGGTACTCCAGCTGTGATTTCTTTTTGTGTAGAGTAGGTTGAATTTATTCTTACTGAAAAAACTCTTTCTTTTAGGAGGCTTTTTATTATTTTTACCACGTAAAGGGGTAATCCGGATTCTTGTAATTTAAATATTAAACCTTCGTGCCAAACTCTGTCAAATGCTTGGGTTACATCTAAAAATACTGCCAGTGTGTGCTTTTTTTGTTCGAAGTTTTTATATATTAATTCTGTAATTCTTAAAAGTTGATGTGTTGTCGAGTGCTTTTCTTTGAATCCAAATTGGAAAGGTGGTATGTATTGTATTCCATTAATATATGTCAGAAGTCTTTTTAAAATTATTTTTTCCATTACTTTGGCTACAATAGGGATTAGGCTTATAGGTTATAGTTTTCTGTAAATACTGGGTTTTTGCTTACTTTTGGAATTGGTATTACTATAGAGTGTTTCCATTTTAGGGGTAGTACCCTGTTCTTAACATTGAAATGAATATTGCAGTTAGATAGCTAATTGCTTTCTTATTTAGTTTTTGTAAAATTATGGTTGGTATTTGGTCAATTCCAGCTGATTTTTTCTTAGGTAGCTGTTTGATCGTTTGGTATGTTTTATTTGGTGATATATATATATATATATATATATATATATATATATATATATATATATATATATGGGAAATTCCACGCCAACTCCACATTGCATCACACCAACCCATCTCAGATCGAAAAATTAAAGTTATTTTCTTATTTCTTATGCCAAGATAAGCCCAAATTTAAATTTTCAACCATTTCTGATGTAAATAGCGTTTGTGAGAACAATTATCGATTTTTCGCGATTTTCAAGCATTTTACAGCATCTTTTTATAATTATCCATTATTTCGATATTTTTTAATGAAAAAATATGTTTAAACTACTATTTTTATAGGAAACTTTCCGCAGAATTCGAATCTGTTAATGAAAATATTGAATTTTTTTTCTTAATATGACAAAAATTGAAATTTATGATTTTTATTACTTTATTTTCAAAAATTAATTTTAGTATTACAGTACAATTAAAAAGTTAGTTTCTTATGCTTAAAGTACGTGAAAATAAGTGTACATTAAGGTACAGGAAAAATTTTTTTGGGGAAATAGTGTTTAAAAGAGTTAAACGCAAGAAATACAATAAAATCTCTTTTCTAAATGTGTTTTATCATTTTTAAATAACCTGTTAGTATTTTCTACTACTTTTAGACTGTTTGGATGACTTCGGTGGTGTAAAACAGTTTTTAATAAAATGTGCGTCCTGAACTTTTTTGGGAAATACGTTTTACATGAGTTAAAATTTTAAAAAATCGTGAAAAATTAATCGATTATTATTGTTAAAGCAGATTAAATTATAAATAGTACAAACAAATTTATAAATAGGCACTTAAAAACTTTTTGATAAAAGTTTTCATTTATTACAATTTTTAGTTGAATAATAAAACATTGTTATTTATAAAATTATTAAAATTAATCTTTTATTTTCTTATTTCATTTTCTTGTTATTAATTAAATCAAACACCAAAGAACAGTGTTCTTGAGTACTTATTGTTTTACATTGAATAATATGCTCAGAGTAAGGAACAAATTCATGCAAATTGCGAGTACCCGGAATTGTAAATACTTTTTCAGTTTTGTTTCGATTCCGATATTCATCGACTTCAGCTTTTCTAATAATTTCACAATGGATGTTTTTAATATGTGCTTTACAAAATTCTAATAATTTGTCAATATCTGTGATTTGATTTTGACGACGTCTACGCAAGCTTTCTTTTGTTGCCTCTCTCTTAACAGTTGCACCCACTCCATCGTTCTCCGTTTTCCCATGAGAGGTAGCAAAAAATGTCCAGGTAGCATCAATACTATACAATTTTGTATGTCTACAGAGATGTAATAAGTTATAACAATTTTTGTATTGTCCTGGACATCCATCGCTGAAATAGTTAATTTTTTGCACGTTTGGAATATTTTCCTTTATATAATTAACAATTTTATTTTGAAAAATATGAACAATTTGAACATCATGTTTTAAAACATCATGTTTTACTCAGAACTTATTTTGAAATTATTATTAAAGCTTAACCTCCTTGTGGCATGGAAATGTTCTTTGTCAGCAGAGTGGCAAGTACAGCACTCAGGGCTCAGGGCCAGTGTTTCTAACTACGGGAACGCCCCTCCATTCACGTCTCCTTCGGTTTGATTAAGATTAGTGAGACACACACAGTACACATTCCTGCAGTTAGAAACACTGCTCAGGGCCCCTATATTTGAAATTATCTTGCGATCACGCGCCAGATTCTGAACATAGCCATGTATAATTTAAATGTTTAATACGTTCATAGGCCCCTATTCTCCAACATTTTTTTACTTTTTCTATGGCGTAATGAGTATTTCTTTCAATTTCGTACAGTATCATGAAGAGAGGTATTTTCTTCCGATATAACGATAAAAATCGATTAATTTTTCACGATTTTTTAAAATTTTAACTCATGTAAAACGTATTTCCCAAAGAAGTTCAGGACGCACATTTTATTAAAAACTGTTTTACACCACCGAAGTCATCCAAACAGTCTAAAAGTAGTAGAAAATACTAACAGGTTATTTAAAAATGATAAAACACATTTAGAAAAGAGATTTTATTGTATTTCTTGCGTTTAACTCTTTTAAACACTATTTCCCCAAAAAAATTTTCCTGTACCGTAATGTACACTTATTTTCACGTACTTTAAGCATAAGAAACTAACTTTTTAATTGTACTGTAATACTAAAATTAATTTTTGAAAATAAAGTAATAAAAATCATAAATTTCAATTTTTGTCATATTAAGAAAAAAAAATCAATATTTTCATTAACAGATTCGAATTCTGCGGAAAATTTCCTATAAAAATAGTAGTTTAAACATATTTTTTCATTAAAAAATATCGAAATAATGGATAATTATAAAAAGATGCTGTAAAATGCTTGAAAATCGCGAAAAATCGATAATTGTTCTCACAAACGCTATTTACATCAGAAATGGTTGAAAATTTAAATTTGGGCTTATCTTGGCATAAGAAATAAGAAAATAACTTTAATTTTTCGATCTGAGATGGGTTGGTGTGATGCAATGTGGAGTTGGCGTGGAATTACCCATATATATATATATATATATATATATATATATATATATATATATATATATATATATATATATATATATATATATTACTGGGTGTGGAACTGTTACTTCACAGTTATTGATATGGTTTAAATTGTTATTGTTTGTGGTTGTATTTAGAGTAAATGTTTCTTGGAAATGTTCTGCTAGTATTTCACATTTTTCCTTTGTTGTTGAGGCTGTTTTATCTGATTTCTTTAGTTCTGGTATGATTGTTGGTTCTTTCAATATTTGTTTTGTAACCTGCCATAAATTGCTGTCTTTAGGATTTATTTTTTTAATGTAATTTTTATATTGTTGGATTCTGTGCTCGTCTAAAACTAGTTTTACTTGGTGTGTTAGTTTATTTAGTATTTTTTTTAAGTCTGGGCTTCTATATTGCTGCCATTGCCTATGTATTTTGTGTTTCTTTTGAATTAATTTTTCAATGCCAATAGGTATTGTATGTTGTGTATATTTTGGTTTATAATTTGGGTTAGTATTTGCTTCCTTTGCTGCTTTTTGTATGATTTTAATGAAGGTATTTATGGCAATATCAATTTCTTCTTTGTTTTTCATGAATCGGTTTGTGGGAAGAGAATTATCGACGTTTGTTTGAAATTTTACCCAATCTATGTTTTTTGTGTCTAAGCCAAATGACAACTCAGTTTTAATATAGTTCATATCGGAGGTGAGAATAACAGGACAGTGGTGAGAGTCTAATTCAGGTAACACATGAGCATAGAGGGTGTGTTTTAGATTTTTAGAAATGGTAATGTCAAGGATATCTGGTTCAGCATTACAGTTTTTTGGGTAATGAGTAGGGTTTGTTGGGGCTATGATTTGAAAGTTTAATGTTGATGATGCTTTTAGCAACTTTCTCCCATTAGGTGTATTAACTTTACAACCCCAATTGATATGTTTGCTGTTTAGATCTCCCATTAAGATTGTAGGTTCTGTATTATGTAATATTAGCTTTAATTCATTTATATTGATTTGTTTTTTAGGTGGTTTATATGCTGTTATGATATTTAAATATTCATTTTTTTAAAGTTATTTTTACTGCTATTAGCTCTAGGTTGTTCGATTTTGGAATAGAAATTAATGAGTGGTCTAATTTCTTTTTAATTAGTATTGCTACTCCCCCTGCTGCATGTTGACATATTCTGTCTTCTCTGTAACAGTTATATCCAGTGATTTTGAAAGATTGTCCTGGTGCAAGGTGTGTTTCTGTTATGCATGCAATTGTTATTGAGTGTTTTTTCAGGAATTGAATAAGTGTATTTTTTTTATTTGGTAAGCCATTTGCATTCCAGTTAAGAAGTGTTATTGATTTTAAGTTGGGCTGTTTATCCATTTCTTATTATATTTGAGATTTGATTTGATACAATGTTTTGTATCTGTGGAATTAATGTAGCTGTTATTTGGTTAACTATTGTTGGTAACATCTGCATTATAATTTGTGTGATATTTGTCTGTATGGTATTTTGAGTAACTGTTTGTGCATAAGTGAGTGAAGTTGTATTTTGACTGTTATTAAGAGCCAATTGTGGATGTAATGGATTTTGATTTATGTTTGTTTGTTGTGGGAATGTTTGTGAGTGAGTTTTGTTTTCATATTTTTGATGTGATTGTAGAGCTTGGAATTGGGTATTGAATTGGTTTGATTGTTGGATTCTCTTTCTTTTTGGAAAGTACTTGCATTGATTTGAGCTAGCCATATGATTTTCTTTACATAGAGTACAAATTGGGGGGGGGGGTGGATTGTAATAATTTACAGTTTACTTTACAGTTACAATTTACTTTTGTCCAATGATGTTCTGCACAGTAGCCACAATTTGGGGGCATTGTGCAATAATTTTTTGTGTGTCCATAAGTAAAGCTTTTTTACATTGAGGGGGGCCTTGTGGTTTCCTTCTTATTTCTACTTTTACAATACAGTGAAGTAATTTGTCTAGTTTAAATATTTCCTTTCCTTCAGTGGAGTTTGATAGTTCTAAGGCTACTACTTTGAATGGTAATTGTTCTTTTAGTTAATCTGGTTACTTTTTTTATTGGTTAGTTTAGACTTTCTAATTCGTTGTAAATTTCTTCTTCGGTGAATATTATGGGTACATTTTTTATTACTACTGATAAGATTTTTTCAGTTTTGCAATGCGGCAAAACGATCGTTGACTACGCCTATTCAAACGCGTTATCGATCCCACTAGCACTGATAAGACTTGACTCAGTCACTGATACCTGCACGAGCAACTCGGAGCTAGGTCACGTCCGTTCCGCTCGGCGGTTGAGAGCGAACTCATCGTAATACGTGAATAGCAAATATCTAATGGCGAGAGTTCTCTTCCTTGGAGTATCGCTATCGCATTTACATCCGCTATCTTGGAAGTTGTGACGCACACTGTATTAGGACTCAACAATAAACCCATAACACAATCAAATATTTGTATTTTAAAAAATCGAACTTCTATAATTTTTTGTATATTTTTCGAGTTTCAAGATATAGAAAAAAATAGACATCTCTCAAAAGGTCGGAGGCTGCATAGCATTTTTCAAATTCTACACGCATTGAAAATTAATATAATTTTTTTACTGCAGAAAAATTGCTACTGAACAAAACCATATGAAATGGTTTTCCAAATGCTAGGACTCACAGAGCTCAAGAACAACAACACAAAAATACTATCGTGTAATATTGAAATAATTTGAATATTTCAAAAAACAGTTTTCGCAATTACTTCCATAAAGTAGTACTGTATATTTATCCAGTGAAACATATCTTTACACAATATAACAGTTCTTTACAAAGGATATAAAATTATTTGCGTTCCATAACACAACATAAAAGGAATACATACTTATTGGAGGGTGGACTTTCCTTGGGGCTTTGCTTTCGCATGAAGTCAGCTGTGAGGTGGGATAACTCAATAAAATATGTGTGTTTTTTAGATCAAATCGAAACTGTGTGATAGTTCTTAGATTTTCCCCGAGGTTCCAGGTATCTACTAATATTGACACATCCTTCATGGTCAGATGTTGCATAGTTTCGTTCCAATTTATACGCACATTGATAATTAGTAATATAGATTTTATGTATTTTTCGCAAGTTCCTGAGTGTCTCAAGAATCATAGACACCTCTTATGGCAGGACGATCCACAGTTTTATTTCGAGCATTGGAAATTAGTAATATACTAAAGATGGTAATATCAGTTACTACTGACAGAGTCACAGAAAGGTCAGTGAAAAAGTCACAAAATAATAGTTATATCTAGCCGCCAGTTATTGAACAATTACAAAACGACATTATTTAGTTTGTTGAGAACCATATTGGTAAAAATAGGAAAAATCCATTTCCAAATTAAGATCGTCAAATGGTATCAATATGAATCATTTCTCACATTCCAAATTAGCCAAAGTGTATTCCTTACATTGAGAATTGATAAGAGACGTTACCGTGTATAACACAACGTCATTTTCAACTTCGAAATTATTTTTCTACACGACGAATTATGATCGTCTCTCACTATGAATCTCAAAGAGTGATATGAGATTCTCCGTGCTCCGTACTCATCGGAAACAGAGTGCATCACCAGGGATGATTTTCAATTGTGCCCTTTGAACAGTTATGTTTGATTGATTGGTTATTTCGTACTTCCGGGAGCGTAAACAGCTATAACAATTATTCCCGTCAGTGAAGTACATGCTTTTGACACGGGAGGCTTCCCCCACTGGCGGGGGAAGAACCCCGAGATGGAGATATCTGGTGCCGACGTAAGTGTTGGCTTGAGAGCTCCCACCAGAGCAAGGCACCGCTCCACCGGACCAAGCTTTCAGATCCCGACTGGTCTCTGTTCCTCTGTTCAGATCCCGACTGGTATGGCAGTGCGGTGCATGTAAGTGTAAATGTATGTGTAAGGGGTGAGGATAGGGCAAGGGAGAGGAAGGCAATATCTCGCCCGGTCCTTGGACCATTTGTTGGGGTACGGCTCCGGCATTCGCCTGGTGCTGATCGGAGGAACCACGGAATACTACCGGCCGGAGCAGCCGGCCGGAAGAATTCTGCTCGTGGCAGCGGCTGAATTCCACCTATGTATGTAGCTAGTGTCGAAAATCCTGTGTGCGTCGGGGAGTGCTGGTCGAAGCCGCTCCGAAGGCCAGCGCCGGCCGCGCGCCCTTTGGCCGCCCCCACCGGCCGCGCACCGGCCCGGCCCCGACCCGTCACGCGGCGCTCGCGCGGGCGGCGGATGCACCGGGCCCTGGATCCAAACCGGTGCGCAGCAGCGCAAGGGGGGTCAAGCGATCACTCGCCCAGCAGAATGCAAATAGACGGCACGCAGACGAGTGCGCTTTTCAGCCTGATATTGCAGGCTCGTAATTTACTCGAAAACTAGTTTGATCGGTAAACGTAGGACGGATTTTTCAACTTGGGAAAAATACAAAATATCTATATTACTAATTATCAATGTGCGTATAAATTGGAACGAGACTATGCAACATCTGACCATGAAGGATGTGTCAATAATAGTAGATACCTGGAAGCTCGGGGAAAATCTAAGAACTATCACACAGTTTCGATTTGATCTAAAAACACACATATTTTATTGAGTTATACCGCCTCATATATTCTCATATTCGGGTAGGATTGAATTCTCATATTGAGTGCGTCATTGCATTCAAAACAGCTGACTTCATGCGAAAGCAAAGCCCCAAGGAAAGTACGCCCGCCAATAAATATGTATTCCTTATATGTTGTGT
The DNA here is from genome assembly GCA_038098605.1 of Gryllus longicercus. Taxonomy (NCBI): domain Eukaryota; kingdom Metazoa; phylum Arthropoda; class Insecta; order Orthoptera; family Gryllidae; genus Gryllus; species Gryllus longicercus. The sequence continues at coordinate 3,028,450 of JAZDUA010000001.1, forward strand.
CATGGAACACAAATATTTTTATATCCTTTGTAAAGAACTATCATATTGTGTGAAGATATGTTTTACTGGATAAATGTACAGTACTTCTTTATGGAACTATTTGCGAAAACTGGTTTTTGAAATAATCAATTTATTTCTATATTATACGATAGTATTTTTGTTTTGTTGTTCTTAATGTACCCTTTTCTGTTAATTTTATCTACGTCCATTTAAATTCAAAATATATTTGAAAAACTACTTTTGATCTTTAAACTAAAAAGTTTGTATGAAGTGCGTGAAAGCATGTGTGTTCACTTCGCTATAAATTAAAGTCAGTGCAGGCAAATTAAAGAAATTTCAGTAATTTAATACTATAATTCTGTAATTTAGGGAATGAAATTAGTAGATATTGATACAATAATGATTATTTTCTTATTGGTTGCTTCCTAGCCTTATGTATTCACGCAGCTATTTTCCTTTATCGGAATTTACTGTCTCCTCTACCGAAAGCAGCCTAATAACGAAAACTGAATGTCGCTTTTTGCCCTAACTGAGCTCGCCTTTTCATTCCTAGTCCTCTTTCTATTCTTTGCTGAGTGGAGGATTGCTTAAGATTATCACCAGCCATTAAGTATTTTTGAGAGGCCACTTGAGGGATGCAACGAGATTCGAAAATAGTACGCAATCATTGCGGAGATTCATTATCTATATTATAATAAATTCCTCGAACAGAATTCGAATTCTTAATTAGTTAGCCGAATATTATATTTTTAGCTGTTTAAATAAATTTACTTTTAATGGCTTTTATAGACTTTCGCAGATTTTTTAGACGCATACAATATTGAAAAAAAAAAAGAAATGTCAAGAATGTTCCTGAAATGATGTAGATTCCTTCACTGACAATTTTGTTAAATATTATATCTTACAGGATTATTTTTAATCACATAAGATAATATATTACCGAAAATATACAGCGAGTCTCTTTTTATTGAGCTTGGAATCTTACCATTACCTTCCCTATTTATTTACGAATTTGTAGCTTTTACTTTGTTTTGTGAAGCACAGGTTTTGTTAAACTTAGTATTGTTGATGCTAGTAATGAAAAGAATAGATCCGGGAATGTGGATTGCAATTTTTTCAATACTTTAAAATAAAGTCTGTAGTTCGTTTACCGATCCAAAATAGTTTTAAAAAAAATTGAAGTGAAAATGTCTAATCTCGATTTGTGGTTCCTTTTATTCACCATTCAATCATCTCAAGTCAGAGGATGGAAAAGAGATTCTGGAGCTTATGAAAACGTGCGCTGATTATTCTTTTTGACGAAAGTAATTAAAATTAATCAAATCAACAATACGCGTACCACAGGAGCGCCGAATTGCGGGTGGCTGTCAAACACTGGTAACCATCTCAGGAGGCAGATTTCTACGACACTAGTATAAGAAATTGATCCCATGTTATGGCAAATGTTTTAATTCTGTTGGTATGTAGGCAAATAAAGTAACATGAGCTGTATCTGCTACAATCAAGTTTTCCCATGTTCTTTTTTCTTTTTGATGAAGACGTAGGGCAACTTACTTTCTAGATGCGCCTCTAATGTGCCTAAGATAAATTGACGGCAATGCGCATATTCATCTTCACAAGAATCGACAGCGGCAAGAATAATAGGTTAATGGCCTTTCGGGCGAGCGTACCAATACCGTTTCAAGTTCGATCCCTGCCAGGCAGGTGACAGGAATTTACTTAATGTGCTGTACATCAGCTAGTGTGGTGCCTAATGGAGGCGAATTCTTACCGCTCTAGTCGGTAGTTACCGTGCGTTTCCTGATAATTTCCAGGTTATACGGAAAGAGTGGCCTATACAACGAGTCCTGAACCACCCGCGATCCTACGTTCCCTTCCCATCCATCTCCAATGCGAACTGCACTGGGGCTGGGTAAGAGTAAATATCCCCATCTTCTTTCTCATAACCCCGCGTATTCAGTTAAGAGAACACCCAACAACTCGTAGCGGTGAAGGCTGGTAATAATTACTAGCTGGATCTGTGTTAATATACTTCAGTTCGTAAGTAATTGTTTTAAAACAGAAAATAATAGTGGACCCTAACTGCGAACCCCTGAACTGTGAGTACACACTCTCGGTTTTGCGTAAGTAAATATTATAATATTGCTAATCTCTTGAGGTGAAGTTTCACAAAAAATCTAATAGTCACATTACGTTTTTCATTAAATATTATTCCTTTCTCCAGTCTTCTAATTTCATTTGCGTGTTCTAGAGTAGGGATCATCAGAAATGTCCAAACATTCAATAGAAGGTTCAAAAAGGTCTCTTGGTAGAGTGGTAATGTGGTAGATTAGGTACAATTTTAGATTCATAACTCGAGTTCCACCCGCACGGCTCCACCTGCCTCCACCTGTGTCTCACGTGCTCTAAAACGTGCGTCTAAACAAATCGCACCTGCCCCCCCCAAATCACATATTCCCATAAACTCGTGTTCATTAAAGGACTTTAAAGTTTATAAAAACTTGTTTTAAGAGCCTCGATTTTAGCAACTTGCAGAGTTAAGTCTCCTCCTTCCAAAAGAAATTAATTAGCAGTTTCCATGGATATTACTAAAGCATCCGACAGGATATGGCATGGAGGCTTAAATCACTTATCAATTTATAAACTCTTATGCCTCCATACGTCTTCAAAAAAATTAAAAGTTCCTCACCAATTGAACTTTCTCAGTTATATTAGGAAATCAAAATTCAAACCCCAGCTCAATCACAGCCGGCATACCTCAAGGACCTCACAACTCTCACCATTACTTTATAACTTGTACACAGCCGATATGCCAAGATTAACTAACATAGCGCAGTTGATAATACCGTAATCTACATCTCCCACTCATCTATTAATTATATGGCTAACGAAATCCAACCCCATTTAAATAAAATAGAAACAGGGGCAACGAAATGGAAAATCAAAATCTACAGCCAACGTCTTCACATTCAAACCATAGTTCTTCCCTATTACGTTTAAAATAAACAACACAATCCTTTCAACTCTTTATAACAATGCCGCTAAATACCTTGGCCTTCACATGGACTCAGCCCTAAACTGGAAAATACACATAGATACCAAAGTTTCACAAGCTAAAGCGAAAATAACGCAGTTAAAACCACAAATAAATAACAGCAAACTATCACTAAATAATAGCATCACCATATTTAAAACCTTCATAAGACCTCTTCTTCTGTGCGCTTCTCCAATTTGGACAAACGCGGCAAAATATAATATCAACAAAATTCAGATAATTCAAAACTTATACCTAAGAACTATCAGCCAAGCCCCCTGGTTCATTTCCAATAAACAATTACACCACGAACTTAACCTAAAACCGAAGTTAGACACGTTAGCATAGGAAAATATAATGAAAACCAAATTAGAATATAAAACATATCCTATCCATTCTTTTCTGAACATTTTTGCCAATCTTAATGATTTTAGATGTGCTCGATGAGTCCCCTCGTCATTTGTAATTTAGATTATATTTAGTTTATAAGTAATTAGATTTAAGCCAACAATACGAATGAAGAGTTTCATGTAAACTGAACTTTGTAAATCAATCCTAAAAATAAAAATAAAAAATGCTGAGTTAAGCGCCATTGTTTTGTGTGCTGCTGTACTGTTTTATGTCATAATCTATATACTATTTTTTCATTTTAAATCGGTTGGACGCAGAGCTGGGAGGCAATTCTTTACTTAGCAGTAAGTAACACACATGAATTTGTGCCGGTGGTTCCTTATAAATGGTCAAATTCTGTCACATTTTGAGGTAAATAATAATGTTGATTATAATAACAACTACAACGTCGAAATATGGATGAAGTCGAAACATTTTGGGCAGGAATCTGGGAAAAAACTAGCTACTACAACATAGACGCATCTTGACTTCAATCTGAAGTTGATGCTGTCGATGAACTGGAAACAATGGAATTTAATCAGGAATTCTCGGAAGAACACCTCTTACAAGCAATTAGGAACATAGAGACTGGATATCACCCGGGATTTACAAGATCCAGAATTTTTGGATTAAGAAATTAACAGCATTACATTCTCATCTAGCAAAGGCTGTTAATAAAGTTTTTGAAAATCCGGAAGACAGTTCATAGGCGGAGAACTACAAGCCAATCACTTGTTTGCCAGTTAGACACAAAGTTATAACCAGACATCTAGAGAAAAACGATCTATCGCCTGTGGGATAGAAAGGATGTCATTATAGTTCTTAAGAGTAAAAGGAAATTTTGCTACTGAACAAAGTCTTCTTGACGGATCAGATGGCCGAGATCGTTGACCGAAAGATCGCGGGTTCAAGTCCCGCCTCTGACATGGTTGTATTTGTGTTCATCCTTTCACCCCTATCATCACCATATCATGTCAACTACGTGCCATTCCATAAAAGCAATAGTGATCGCTAATGACCTGGATGCGACTTTCTATAAAAAAAAGTAATCTTGAACGATGTAAGGAAACAAAAATTAATTTGACCATGGTGTGAATTTACTGCCACAAAGCCTTTGATTGTGTACCACACGATAGGATTATGAAGAACTTGCAGATCTACCGATATAATTCTAGACGTACTGGGTTTTGAAAGGGTAGTATGAACTCTTGGAGTACCAGATTACTAAAACACTGCGGAAAGGAAGTGGTAAAAACAAGAAGTATTCAGATTAACAGGGTAATTTTTCAAGGAGATTCGCCTTCCCCTCTGCTGTTTTTCATTTTGTTAATTCCACTATCGAGACAGTTGTCGCTCACTGACTTTGGTTATAAGATCATAGTGATGAAATATCAGTACCACATTTGATTTACACGATTTTAAAATGTTTGCTAAGGATGAAGCAATTCTCTTTCAAATGATTGTCTCGTCAATGATTTTAGCAATGACATCTGCATGAAATTTGACTTGGACAAATGTGCAAAAGTCAATTTAAAGAGAGGCAAAGTGACGTCAGAATTCATTTATGTTGATACGCACACTGCGACTTGAGACAGGTAAAAATTACTAATATCAGGACATTGAAGAATGTGAGACCATTACGAACGACACACTGAAAGATAATTCTCAGGGAGTATTAGAGAAGAGTGAGACTTGTCCTGCACTTCGCTAGGAACTCCAGGAATAAAATACCTGCAATTGGCTGTTTGGAGGTGCCTGTAGACGTACAGTTTCGGACAAGTGAACTGGATTAAGAAAGAAATTCGAAACATGGATCGAAGAACCAAATAACTGCTAATATTGCATTATGTCGCGCACCGTCGAGATCATGTACATCGACTTTGTCACATAAGGAAGGAGGAAGATGTCTCACATTAATTGAAGCCTCCTGGCATAATGCAATTGTTGGGATGATAAAGTATGTTGTCAGTCATCAAGGAGACCCACTAATGAGGCTGGTCATGAAATCTGACCGAAGAATGAGAAAAAAATGCATTGTAAGTGAAGTATGAAGCTTTGCGAAGAAAACTATGCAAGACACGCTAAATAACACAGACAGTGTTATTTTATATGCGTATGTATATATACGTATATTTTGCATGCGTATTTTATATGCGTATTTTTATTACAGAACATCTAATGCTAATTAACGTGAAATTCGAGACCATTAAAATGTTAAAGAAATCGTGGACAAAAACCACTCTATGGAGAATATATAAAAAAAATCGACAAGATTCAGACCAATAACATCAATTATTTATGTGGCTTAAAATGGGAACAATGAAGCCAGAATCAGAAGCAATTGTAATAGCTGCCCAAGAGCAGATGTTGAGAACGAAACATTATCATAAAGCGGTACTCAAAATTTGCAAAACTGATAAATGCCAGGGTCTTGAAGAAACTATTGATCTTTTCATCTCAGCTTGTACAATTCTAGCAAAGAGTGGAGCTGAAATCAATGCAAGAATAACAAAAAATAGCAGAAAAATGTATGGAAGTGCTCCATATACGTAATGGTTAGTCATTGTACTCCGGGAGCGCAGGTATAAAGTGAACAAGTTTAGAATGCTGTTTATTTTCTCATATGAAAATTTTACTACTTTTTACGAATCTATTTAATAGCATGAAAATATATTCTCTAGTAGTAAATTTAGTATAAAAAACACCACCGTATACTGTATTTTCTGAAGCAGGCTTCAAAGAATTCTTCACTCGGTAAATATTGACGAAAAGTATGAGAACATAAATTCTATCTCATTTTGGAAAGAAATATGCCTAATGTATCGTGGTAGATATTAAAACTGCTAGAAATCTAGATTTTTACCATTCTAAAATTGTGAAAGTGAATGAAAAAATAGACGACAATTCGGAACCCATAACGTCGCACTCTATATGCAGAAGATATTCTTAATACATTAATAGCATTCCAACGTATTAGCGAAAAATTGTTCAGGAATTATGCAGAAAATAGTAAGTCCGTCGTGTTATTTTTGGTCCCGATATTAAAAAGCTAGCACTTGAACAAAATGTAAAGAGACTATTTTGACAAATCGAAACATGTCAGTCTAAAAACCACAGCATTTTACAGAATCACAGAACTAATGGCAAGTGGCGTGGAATCACCGAGTTGTGTGCGGGACGGAATAGCCTCGTATCAAATGGTGCTTCTGTAGTATGATGACATGATTACGTCCTTGCATTTCTAGTGTAACCGTGAGCAGAATCAGAAGTATAGTGTGCGACTCGAATCGAATGTTTCGAATCGTATTGCAGGAATATCTTCTCAACGATATTGTACTGCACATGCCTCTAATCCGCATTATAAAAAACAACTCAACAATGTAATTTGAATACCTGTTTTTGTCAGTATTGTTTCAGATTTTCCGTGATTTTTTTAAGTACAATTTCATACCATGATAGCAATTCCTAAAAAAGGTATCAAACGTGTTCAAATTCGAGTCTTATTGTTTACAAGTAATGTCTACAGATAAATCGGTTATCTTAATAAGAAATTCAAGTAGTTTTACTAACTAAAAAATTATCTTTGTCATAAAATACCTTTTAAATGTCCATAGAAAACGAGTTTCATGTATTTATAGAGGAAATCACAAAATAGTCATTTTCATTCATTACAAACTAGCTACACATTTCTGGAATACTAGTAGTTATATAGTTTTAATAAATGGAGAAATGACGGATCTAAGCTATATATCAAAAAACGTTTCCCCGGGAAATTAAGGAAAAATGCCCGTTTGCACAATTCTAGACTTGGAATTAAAATCTGTCGACGATTGTTACTAAAACTGGAAGTTCTACAAAATGAACAAGACTTTTCCGTATTGGTTTTCTATTTCCTTTGGTCTCGGCTAGCTATTCGAACTTGCCACATACTCTTGACAGCTCACATCTATCGTCGCCGAAAGTACACTTTTGTCAAATTTTGTAAATATTTGTTTTTCTAACAGTATAACGGAAATATATATTTTAAGAATATTAAAGAAAAGTAAAACCTCGACCTATATGACAATTTTCTTTGAAAAATTTGGAGCTGTTTTTAAGAAAATGGCATTTAAGCGCTAAATTTGCGAAAATTCCTGTAAATTCGTTAATTTGAAATTTGAAGCTCTTTTGCACGGAAATTTTTGAGTTTTCGAAAAACCATTGGAAATTATTTGAACCACTTTAACTCACAAATACAATAGTGCTTAGAAATAGCTATAAATGTGCATAACGGCATGACAGATCTTTCGAAAAAAATTCATTTGTGTAATTTCTGAAAAAACAAAACATACCCGAAAATAAACTTTACGTTATATTAAAGAGTGCAATTAGTACTATCAGTTCAAAATTTTGAAGAAAAATTGGAGTTGTTTTTGAGAAAATGGCGTTTGAGCTATTTGCGGAATTTTGAGCTGAAAATGAGGAATTTTGAGCAAATTTTCACAGAAAACGGTTGTTTTGAAAAACTTTATGACATTATTTACAGTAGATTTACTCATAAATACAATAATGTTAACAAATCGTCACTATTAACGACGTGAGAGAGAAATGAATAGAGAAATCTGGCGTTAATGTCATTTTATTGAGTACATTTAGCACTATCCCTATCAAAAGTATAAAAAAAACAACCCAAAGTCGTTTTTGTGAAAATCTTGTTTTTATTATTTTTTAAAACTGCACACATTTCACGCAATATTGCGCAAAAACTACAAAGAAAAAAATGTACATGACCTTAAAGAAAGTATTCACTATAAAGAGAACAAATTTTATTTTAACAAAAAATCTCTATCTTCAAATTTCTAGTTGTAGAATGACAGCCGAAAATTTTCAAAATTTTTGGAAATGCAAAGTTAGCCCTGAAAAGTGTATAAGTTTATGAAAAGTGTAAAAGTTTATAAGTGTATTTTGCTTTATTTTTACAAGACATTTAAAGAAAATAAGTGGAGCTGTTTTTTGAGAAAATATTGAAAATGTCCAGAGGCTTCATGTAAAGTACCTCCAAATTTTCAAGACAGTTTTACAACATCGAAGCGCTTCGGGCCGAACCTGATTGACCAGAGAATACCCGTTTGGGAAAAATCCTACGTATCGTATAGGCGCTAGTGATGTTCACATACGGACAGAGAGACGGACGGGCAGACACACAGACGGACGGAAGTCTTAGAAAACAACAACACTTTTTCGGTATCGGGGGCCTACAAACGTTTATTTCCGTTCAAATCTCGAAATCGATTTTCCGCAGCATTGCCGAACTTTCCCTAGAATGCGTACATTTCTCCGTATAATACGTATGTATACGGAAAAGAAAAATGGAAGTGACTGGGTCCAAAAAATTGTTCTTAGAGCTCTTCATCGAAATATTCACTTTAAATGTCTGCGAGTAAAACATCAAAATCTCAAATCTTGCTTATAATCGCCATTTTCAGATCATGTTTACCGTCTGTATCTAATTAAATTACAGAAGGGTTTACATTCATCAACGCATTTCTTAATTTCCGTAGCTCGTTCAGTCAGTGATCAGATGTGCCGAAGAAACTAAAATAGGAGCAATATGTATACAAGTAAAAGAAGTGTGTCAATTTACATTGCAGTAATATTCTTCAGAAATATTAATTGATGATATAGCAGGTGCTACGGTTAAAAGGTGAAAAATTTAAACGTATGCTTAACTAGTAGAACTACAAGAGCACATATTTTCTCACATTATTAGTAAAATTTACGATTTTTGAAAATTCAGAGAGTTTAACGAAAATGAAACCTGCGCTATTTTAAGGCTACTTTGAATTATTCGACTGATTATTGCATGTTTCCCGGTAGGTCATGTTCGATATGCATTACTCTCGTAAATGTAGTGCATTTTTTATCAAGAGCGGTAACAGTGTTCCCAGAGTGAGATCCGACGCCGTCCTACACGTCGTCGTGTGGAGTTTTCGTAATCCAGGTATCTTCCACCAACGGAGCAGGGCCCCAACCAGGAGAAGCTCTAAGCTTCCGAGTAGTATCCTGTATCCTGACAAATGAGGTAATGTGTTAAGTGTGTGTGTGTGCGTGTAAGAAAGGGGTGAGGATAAGACAAGAAAGAGAAAGGGAAGATCGTACGCGGTTCGTGCTAAATTTGTTAGGTTACTGCTTCAGGATTCTTTTGGTGATGATCGAAGAAACCAGGGGAACTACACATCAGAGCAATCGGCCGCTATTCATTTAGTGTTTAAAATCCTACCACCATCGGGATTCGAATTCAGGGACTTCCCGGTCTGACGCACTTCAGGGACATCAGCTGCTACCCTGAACCACCTCAACCGATTGAACCTATTTGAGAAAAAATTAAAGGATAAATGAGCCGTTTTTGACAAAAATATTATTGTTATTGCATATCATCACTCAAACAAATTTTCGAAAACTACTCACATTTTCAAAATATTGAACACAACCATATTTAAAAATCAATTTTTAAGATCTGATATAATTAAAGCAAAATATTTATAATATATATTGCATTATGTAACGTTAAGGTTTTGCAATTTTTGAAAATACAGTTAGTTCATGGATAAAGGAACCCTCCCCACTTTTATAAGCGTATTTGCACTATTCGAAAAAAAAATTAATAAATAATAATAATTTTAAAAACATTTTACAAAAATTGTTATGGTTTTTGAAAAAAAATTATTAGAAGATGAGAATTTATGAAGATGAGAAAAAATTGTAATTTTGCAATTTTTAAAAATTTAGAGTTCAACGAATATAAGACCTGCGTCATATTTATCAACATCATTTTTGTTATCCAAGTAAAAATTCAAATCCAAAAATTTGGAGCTAATGTTTAGTTTTTTTTGAATATATTTTTAGTTTTAGTGAAAACTATTTCTATGTAACCGTTTCATTTTCAAAATACCTGGAATTCGGCGAGATCAAAAAGAGAAGGTTAATTTTGAAGAAAATCATCTAGTGTTGATCGCAGGGGGACAGACAGACATGCAAATACACAAATCTTAATGTATCAAGGACCCGCAAGATGACATTTTCGGCTATACAACTATTTGGAGGAATTGACATTTTGGAACAAAACGTATCCTGTGTTTTTAAGTTTTCTTGATGAAAATTGGCATTTTCCGCTGCAGATTTTCAATACTCTTCGTCTTAGAAAATAAGTAAGTAGTACGTGAGAAAGTAAAAGGTAAACAGAAACACAAGTATAAGTATAAGAATAGACCACCGATAGTTTTTTTGCTGATGTTTAATATGTTCATTATAATATTTGTCTGTAAGAATTACTCTCTGTTTCAAAGTTAACCCGAATTTGTTTCCATTGCAGAATACGATTTGAATCTCAAATCGTATTTATTTTTTATTCATTTAAAGACTTCGATACAGCAGATGATATACCATTTAATGTTTTAAAAGTCCAGAATGTTCCATCTAGATTCTCTTCAGTTCAACTGAACTTTGAAGAATAACTGATATTAAAAGGGAAATGGATTCCTTGGAAAAACCATAGGCACTAGCCCAAAATGTGTTTATAACGGGCTGATAAATAAATAAAGTAAATAATAATAATAATAACTACATAGTATAGAGAAAGTACTCTAATGCTGCAGCAAAAACGGCGATTTCTCGACAGAAAAAATCGTTGTGTAAGTCGCTGAGACCAAAAATTGGATACATTTTATTCCTATATGTTGTAAATTAGTAGGTCTAAGTAGCTGTGTACTCAGAATTCACATTTTTGGGTCCTTGATATCGAAATACTGATCTTTAGTTTGGGACTGTTTGTGAGATGGGCAGCATTAAACGAATTTTGGCAGTCTTGAACATTTTCACATTGCTTTGAGATAGCTGACAATAACTTTGAACATTGAAAAGACGACAAGGGATTGTTACTGTACATAAGTGTATATTCTCACTTTACTGTCTTTTAAAAAATAATTATTTTAGGAAAAACATATACGTAACTCGTATATGTCATTGAAGATGATGTGATACAAGAATATAACACTATGTTAGTTCAAAACAGTAGCAACGTTGAAACTGAGCAACGGCTAAATACATGCGCTTCAAAACGCTTCTCAAAATTTAACGAAATTACTTGTTTATTAGAAAAGTGCTACCACAATCAACGTTTAATTAGAGTGACATATAATCTCACAGAACAGATAAGAAAGGCTGGTGATTGGTGTCAGTGAAAGAGTTGCAGATTTTTGCAGGTTTATTGGAGAAAGCATATCAGGGCGATATTAACTTGTGTGAAAAAACATCGACTGACGGGAAGTAAGGGCAGGTTTCGTAAGATTAGAAAATAATGTGCAACATTACAGTTACTTGGTAAATATAAATTAAACGTCAACGTTTAGGCTGTTGTAGCTTCACTAGTTCACACTAATGAAGTGTGTTGTTTCTGTTTCATGAATTGAAGTAATACAAATGTTCATAGCTTCTAAGGAAATAAGGTGATTTAAATACTTCCTAAAAAAATTGAAACTTCATCGCCATCCAAAAAGTATTGACGCAAACCAACTACGCATTTTTTTCATTTTTAAATGACGATAAGTGACGATTAACTATAAATTATCACTTGTGAGCACTCAATTTCTTTAGAACAAAGACCATTTAGTCTAATGTGACAAGAAAATGTTTATGTACATAAACATTTATTCTGAAGGAATGTTTATTGATTATTAAATTGAGTATTTATTGATTGAATTAACTGGATTCATTTCGATATGTTGATAGAAAAAGTTTCGTTGGCGGGTTTGGTTTACTACGTAACGCTTAGCTAAAACTTGAGTGAACACTTTACGCAACATAATCTCTACAGTTATTCACAGATTTATTTGCCTAAAAGAATAAAATATATAGTATTATTTTAAATTGTCACAGGTTTGCACCAAGAAGGCTTGCTGCTTTTGCTCGCTTCTCCCCTTCTAGTATATACTAGTATAAGAGAAACTAAAAATGTGTGAATAATACTTTATGACACATTTTTTTAGAAAGGAGATAAATGACTCACGATATAGGGAGAAATTCACGCCCCCATGCAGCCGGCACCGGTTACACCCATGGTCTAACATGTGTTTTCTATGATGTCCATTAGCATTAGCAAGCACTTTTATTATTTCATGCACTAATGTATACGGAGCATATATTTGAGGTGTGTAATGCTGGAAAAAATAATATCGAGATCTTCATGAAAATACATGGTGTCGGATTTGTCGATAAATGACGTTCTCTGAACGTCTGTCCAACCGCTCATGACACTACACCGCAGGGGGGAACTATTGGCCATGGATTCAGTAGCTTTTGGAAGCTCTTCGTTGTCTTCTTCGCCATCCAAAAACAATGTCTCAAGATATAATCCGGTACCTGTGGTTCAACATAATTGTCCAAATGTCTATTAAAAGATCATATTATTGCAGGTGTCCTAACAATTACGACATAACCTTGAACAAAACAGTCCAGTCTTACTAAAACTGAAATTTCATGCCCCTCTTCTTGGATGACATTTGTGCAGGATAGATTCATGTGTGGGTGACCCCAGGGTTGTGACAGCGCGTAGCTCACTCCTTTTACTTCTAGCCCGTCTTCAGCACTTTTTTTATTACTATCTTTTCATTTCACTATTTTACGTTAGCGACAATTTTCTAAATATTGGCATGAAAAGGGTTTAGGAATGTATTGGAGGTGCCTTCCAAATTTACAATGTGGATTAAAACTATAGTTTCGAATATAAGTACTTTAATATAGAAATGAAAGTTAAGATGCTTACTGTCCCGAATTAGGGCCTCGGTTCCAAGGGGCGCGTCTTGAGTCCCGCTTTGGGCATGGTTGTTTTTCCCCTGTATCTCGTGTATGAGTTGTCGCGATGGGCCTTGCGTTCTCCTGACAGCATGTGTTTTAATGTTTAGTGTATCGTTTTATAGTATGCGTTCCATCGGGACGTAATGGGTCACAGACTATCGGCTGGATAAAACCCCAGGAAGAAGAGGATAAGACGCTTACAAGATACGACGAAGAGAAATAAGAAAGTTAGGGAGACAGATACGCAAGACAACGTTAGTGGAGTGTTGGGGTTGCTTGTTTGAATGTCTCAAAGTAATAACGTATGTTCAACACATGAGTGTGTGTGCCCACGGCGCGTGCAAGAACTGTACTTGTGGAAATAAAAGACTTTTATTGTTAGTAATTATAATACATTAATTAATAATATATATTAAAAATTTAATAAATTAATTATTATTAATACTTTTTTATACATCAGCCCACGTTTAAAAACGTTTTATTTTTTTGTCTTTATAACAAATTGCCAAAGCAAAAGCATCCCCAAACTAACGTCGCTAGATGGATTGCTTAAGTATGCTCCGCGAGGTCACTGAGGTTAAGCATCTCGAAACATCGCTGGTATCTGGATGGGTGACGGTCTGGGACTCCCGGGGATCTTACGAGGTCGAGCCTCTGGCCGAAGGGACAAAGGCAATGCTTCAGTATGACTGACGATCACTGCCTAGGTTAAAGGCCGAATTATCCACTCGTTCACGACACGTTCAATATCGGTACTTTGTTATAAATAGAACGTATTTATAATATAACAGAACTAAAAAACAAAAAAAAGGAAGTTGCAATACATTATCCACAAATTCATTTAAAACAGCTCCTGCCAGCATTTAAATAATGAACTAAAGCGGGCAATGCTACTGCTGTCTTCCCAATTAAACAATTTTCTTAGAATACTTTCTTGTACTTTTTTCAAGCCAATTTATGCTTGGTATTAGCAAATAATAGTGTACGGTAAGAGAAAGATCATTAACTAAGAAACATATTTTATCGTGATTTGAATAGAATACAGCGCCGTATCTGAAATTGTTGCGTTTTGCACTTTTCTATCACGCATCATCTCATATTAATAACTAAAATATGCCTTCAATACTGAGTGTCTCAGCCTATATTCATCCAAGTTATTTTTAAAAGATACAAATGTAATAGAGGACACAAAATAATTATCAACGCGATCAATCATTAACACACTCTCCTTGATGTTTTACAAAAATTCATTAGAATTCTCTTTCGTCTTTAAAGGACTAGTGTTATTTTGGACAAAACTGAAAGTCGTTTTTTGAAGAAAATGAGTGTCCTTACTATCTTAATTAAGACATTAATTTGAAATATTACAATTAATGAAAGTAAAATAGAAATATATTTGTAATAGTAGTAAAACGTCGGATGATACACGTTTGAGAAATAAACCGACAAACATAATTCCATATTGCATTATTATAATGAACATTTTAAATTGTTCGGTTATTAATATAAGAAATATATTAGTGTCTGTGAAATGGAATAAATAAGTCCAACATCCATACTATGAGCGTATCTTCTAATGTATACAACAATAAATTTAAGTTCCATCAATAGCTGTTCAACAAATATTTCAGTTTAGACTCCAACTGCAATAAGATGCCATCATGTTTCCAGTATAGCAAACATGCAATACTCACACCGAACTGTGGACACTTGCTGCATGTGAAGTTGAACGCACCAGCTATCATACACAAAAGGAAGGACAGGGGTTCGGACATGAAATAAATTACTTTGAGAAGCTACAAAACAGGTTTCATCTGGAATGCAATGCTCCCCTATACCTTTTCGCTTAGGGTATGACCTATTTAAGGAGACGTACGAAGCCAACAAAACAACGTTATCTATGAAAATCTCCCGTCTAAGTAGATAATTCGTAAATTGATGACGAATTCTGGCCGAGAAATGGTTTCGCATAGCGTACGTTTCGATAAATTTTTTGTCTAGTTTTTTTCTGATCCGTAAGCAAATGATGATATGGTCCCTTATTTTGCTTCGGAACATTAAAGTAACTTGACTATCTGTGCACGTTTTCTTGACCTCAGAGGATAATGCAGTTAGTCGAATAAACGTTCATCGTGGCTGCATCGTAGAGTTTTTTCATATACGGTACGATAAATTATAATGACCAAAAATATGTAGATGATTTGCTTTTGCAAATAGTTTTTACTACACGTAAGTTTTTATTTTGTTATTAATTATAGGCATAAATGCAAGTTGCTACGTGTACTTTTAATTCAGCTTTATGTAACATGAGTTGTGTTAGGGACACCACACTTAAGGAAACTGCAAAGACTACACCTTGCTCAAAAATACGTCACAAAAAATTTGGAACTGTTAACATTCAATAAATGAAAATAAACTTAGTGCCACTGTTTTAATGTAAAACCGAAGATAAGAATAGACATTTATTGCAACTCTGAACTTTTCTATTTAATGACACGCATTTTTTCCAAAACAATTTCTAATATAAAATTTGTACGAAAATTTGTGTATCGTCTTCCTGGTTGCACAACCTTTTGCATTTTTTGGCATTTTAATGGCTATGTTTACATCCTTTACATAAACATCCTATTTTATATATTTTTCTAGTCAGTTTCTACGAGGCTTCTCTTCTCTATTGCCCTTTAATTCATTGTTTATATTAGTGATGGGTGACTACGTGTAAATTTTCACAGACTACGTCTTCGCGAAAACAATGTGTAGACAATATACACTGCGTAATTCATGAACGCAAAGGCAATATATCTTTTATGCGGGTGGGAGAGGATGTTGGAGATTTGTGAATTTGTAGTGAAGGACTGCGTAATTCTTGCTGTGCAAAAATCCCTAGGGTCCTAAGTAGAACTCATCATTTATAGATAATATATATCATTGTTAATTTAATGATACACGTACTAACTAATTGTTGGTTGATATTTACCAGGCAGACTGATGTATAGTGTTTTTTCGGAAATTCTGTTCTTTTGAGGTTTTAAATAACGTAAAAATGTGTTCAAGTGATGTCACGATTCATGTTATTTGATGGTACAGTTTGATTGTTTTTTATTGAAGTTTATATTGACAGATGAAAATTTTCATGATCTTGTCTTTTCAGTTGAGTATATTACTTATACGTTCGTACCATGTTAAATATTAAGGTTTACCACCCTTTGAGCGCCTAAGAGATGTGAAAATATGCCTGATAAAACATCTTTAATACGTATATATTAGTTTGACTTGCTGATTCGAAAACAAAATTTGAAATATGAATATGCTCCTATTATTACTACTAATTATAACTATTTTAAAAAATTTGATGTAAAGCAATAAAATATATTCTTCGTAGAGTGCATAAACTTAGTCTACACATAGAACGAGTCATCTAAACTACACGTAGGTTACATATAGAAAACAGAAAATAGTATAATAGTCTAGGGCACCATTCTGACTTATACATTTTTATCAACAAACCGGTTCTTTTCATTACAGTGTTATAATACTTTCTCTGTACCACAAAGTACGTCGTAATAGAGAAATTAAAATGAACCAATTTTAGATTTAAGATCACCGACCTTGTAATAAAGGGACGAGTTGCGAAGAGGTTGTAATGAATGCAGTTGATTGTTATCTAACAAATATTTTATCGAAAAGACCAAAATATGACACACGGCTGGAAATTTATCGTAATATTTTATATCACTTGACCCAGCACAACAGCATACAAGTGAAGTACACGGCTAGTACACGGTCGCTGAAAAAGAAAATGTACGAGAAAGTAAAATGACATTTATTTTGGAACCACCAGCAAGAGAGGCACCTGCGGTTCTGTACAGGTACCTCCTATAATATAATCTATCATTTTACCCTTTGAACAAGAAATTTACTACCAATATGTCTTCTTACCTAGCCGAAATAAATCAGTTAGGGGGCAAAACCCACATAATTTACTCTCGCTAGTGATACTTGTAACAAAATCAGTAAAAAAAGTAGTTTTAATGAATTTTGGGGACCTGCGAAAGAATAGCTATAAATGTTTTAATATTTTTATTGGTGTAAAACTATTTATATTTATCTTCAGTTCAATTCTCTTCTTTTATTACCTTTTGCCATTTTAAGGCATTCTCCACATTTGTGATTTCTTGCTTTACGTAAATGCCCCGGTAGAGAAGCAACAAGATCTGCCCAACTGGATTCCGGTTCCTGTATTCCCGGGCGGTCTTTCCGAGCCGGGGTAAATAGTTGCGCCCGCCTCGCATCGCCCCGGCTAACGAGGTCGGAAGGCGCCGTCCAATGCGTGGCACCGTCAGCAGCGAGCACAGGGCGGGTCGACGGGGGAGGGGCGGCTAGCGAGGGGGCCAGGCGGGCGAGGTGGGCAGGGGAGGGGGCGGGCAGAGCGCGTCGCGCGCAAGTGACAGCGCGACCTGTCCGGCCATTCGGTTGCGGTTCTTACGCAACATCGCCGCACTTCGGTTCGTACGTGGGACAGCGCGCGTCCCCCCGCGAGCGCGCGGTCGCCATTCGGACACGTCAGTTTGGCCGTGCGGGCCCCGTGTTTAATGCAGGGGACAGGGCGGGGCGCGCCGGCCCCCGAACAAGGCCGCACGCGCCGAGCCGCGCCGCTCCCGGCCCACGGGCGCGCTAGACGCCGGGCCCGCCGCCGCCACGCGCCGGTGCAAGTGCTGTCCCGCCCTTTCACCCTGTCAGACATTTTACCAGTCTGCATTCATTTAAGAAGGGGCTGCTACCTCTTGCGATTTTAGCTGAAACGTCTCTTCTCCGATTTCCAAATTGCAAACCTGGCAGAACAAACGAAGAATTGGCTATTTAACTCTATACTGGGGTTTCACGGGAATGAAGAATCTGACGATAAATTTTTCCACCCGTACTGGTGTCTTACTCTCAATCTTAGTTGATACTATAAACGAAGTAGAATACGACCAGTGAACTGGCTTCATTTTATGCGTCAACTAAGAATCTGTGTATAGGATGCCACAAATCGTTCAATTGGGCTTCTAAACCTTGTTTTGTTTTGATAGAAAACGAATATCTTTTTTTATATACCGTATTCTCTCGTAAACATCTGAATACCATTTCTTTGTAAATGAAATTTATATATAGATATCTTTACAGATTTAAAGAACTGTGATGCATTCGAAGGTACAGGGGTAGACGTATGAATGGTGATGCACAATTGTTATGATTGTATCTGAGGCTGCCAAATATTCTGACAGTCGCCGGACTTTCACTAGCATTGCACTTTAATAGTAATATTGTAGTCGTAAAAATTAAAATATTGCCGCATTATTTTACAGGAAGAAAATGCTATGTTACTGTGGTGAACGAAATGTTGGTTTCTTCGAAAGTTTCTTCCTTTTGAAATTCGAAGCAAATTATGTACACTATACATGTAGAGTGTCTGAGGTTAAAAGTTTTGTATGACATTTCCGACATCGTACATTATTCCTTCATATATACAGATCTGGAAATTTTTATCTGACCCCCCCAAATACAATATTTGTGTGACGAAGGGACACTTCTATGACATTCATTGTTATCGCTAATATTTCGATGACCATTTATGACAGTTAACACTACGAGTCAAAACCTCAAAAGAAAAAAACAATAACTGGAAAGAGCAACAACAGAAACTTCGCAGAATAATTAACGTGGCGATATTCTAGATTTCTTATCTCTCAATACACTCACAAAGTTATCACTATGCAAAGATATCTATAGAAATCTCAAGAACATTTCGCGCGGAATCTTTACACTCGACCATACGAGGTCCTGCAAGAGTGAGAGAGTAGATACATACTGTAAAAATTGCATACCCACTGTTGAAATTTTAAACACTACGTGATACCCCAAGAAATGATGTGATACGTTATTTTCGCTACAATAGGAACACTCAAAGACAATCACGCATCGCCATTTATCTGCAGTATGTTGTCAATCATTCTTAAGCCTTTCTTTTTTCCTTACTATAAGATCCGTTTCTGCACGCTCTTCTTAAGTCAGAATATTATTGGGTCGCAGGTTTTAGGGCTTTTATCTTAATTTATTTCATTATTTTTCTTGTATTTAATGTTATAATTGGAATTTATGTTCCACATGTTCCTTCATCAGCTTCAAGTATTTGTGTCATAAAAAAGAACCGTAGAAATGTCAACTTTCTGAGAAGTCAGGCATGATATGTCAGTGTTCTGAGAAATCATCATAAGAACATCCACCTTCTGTTAGAGCGTCCAAAATAAATCAGTTTCAAGTAGGCTGTTCTATAACATACATTCAATACGAGCATTATATTGATAATTTCATGGATTCAGCTGATTCAATAATACCTAAGAACATAGACAAGAATATCGAAAAGAAACAGGCGCAAGGGCAATATTCAGTCATTCTTGAGAAAATGAGATCTTTGAGGGTTCTGAGACGTAAGTTGTCCAAGGGAGGTCTTATCGATATAAAATGTGTTTTGCGATTAAGAATCAGGTTGTTCGTACCAAAATCTATTGATCGTATATCATGAGAGACAATAAAATTTTCCTCATTGTTAATAGCTCATGATGTTGGAACAAAGAGATGTAAACGCACCCTTTTGAAATCGGAATACATTAGAAGCCATAATAATCAATGCGAGGCGATACTGCATGGTATTCGTATTGCCAACTGGAAACTAGATTGAATTTCGTAACCCTCCTCAAATTGGAGAGTGCGTATTCCCTTTATCCTTCACATGATCTAATAAAGTGTATACATTAATGAACGTTCCAATAAGTCGAGCTAATAAAACTCGAATGAAATAAAATTTTGGAAAGAACTGGGGGAAAATATTTCCAAAAATTCCAAAGAAACATGCAATTATTTTGCTATGAAATTTTAAAAGTCCTACAACTCAATTTCCGGATACCCTTCCTCCAACTAGACAGGAAATAAATGTACTTAATGTAGATTATCCATTAAACAAACATTAACCAACACCTAAGGAAAAGTAATGTTCAGGAGCAAAATGCCCATGTCCTTTGAAAAAAAAACCGGTGCCCGACAAAGTGACAGATTTTCACTTTTATTCTGTTGTGATGATGAAAATGATTGGGATGTTCGGAATTTGCAGACGGATTAGCAACGTTTTCCGATTCTATAAAAACTACCGTCCCAGAAATGCAAATTCTAAGAAAAAAATGGAAAATTTTATTTAATTATGACTTTTGTCTGCTTTGAGAAAAATAAACGGCAACTAAAAAAAGAGTGCCCCAAAAATTCTACTTTCAATCGAATTTTGAAAATTGAGAAATAAAAACACTTCAAATTCAAATTAAAACGAATCAGAAAAAGAAAGTAAAATATAACCAATCTGGTAAATATTATAATCAATGATATCGTCCGTCTGTATAATACGCAAAGGGAAGTTAATGGCATTATACTCTTTATAAGAAACTATCCTCACCACTCCCCGAAAGAGAACTTCCGTTGCATCGAGAATTGTGCTCTCATTTCTGGTTTATATTGAAGACGTGTATGAAATACGCAACATACGTTTAATTGGAACCTACTCTACCTTCGTGCAAAATCGGAAACGACCAATTCTAGAACCTTAAAAGCATATGCGCATCTAAATGAACAGGAGTAATATTTTTTAAGCCGAAATCTAATTTATTTCACGGGAGAAAATATTTGCTTAACATTTCTTCCAAAAATGCTTTTCTTCACCTCTATTTATAATTCGTTTTGATAATGAGTCTGGGGAAGGATCCCCAAACTCACGAAAACAAACAAAGAAAACGCTTTTCCGTGTAGTATGCCACATACAGTTTTAAACATTTTTTGACATCAAAAAAATTAAAATATACCTATTAAACATATTTTGGCGATTTATTACATTTTTGAAGGCTGTCCCAAAATTATAGTATTTCAGAACCGTTGAATATTGAATTATCACTATTATCACTTTTAAATCAACGTTTCACAAAGTGCGAAATTTTTGCACGGATTCAACTTGCTTAAGATCAGACCAGTGGCAGCACATACGTTTCCCTATATTTTATAACTGTTAGGAAATAACATAAAATTGCAACTTCTGACACACTAACACTTAAGCCATCACTTGAAAAACCTCGAACCAAAGCCCGAGATGTCTCAAAAATACATCTTTCATTACTTTCCAAAATTGAAAATTAAAAAAATAAAATATCTTTCTGCCATTTCCTTGAATTCTTCTCTCACACATCTCGCAAACCAATGCCATTTCGGTATCCGTAGAGCGCTAATGGTGGATCCCAGAAATAATTAATATTACTGTAAAATGCATAGATAATAAATTCCATACTTTTCGAAAATATGTAGAAACAATAGATTTGTTAGCCAAAGTGGCGCAGATATTTCAAATCTGGAAAATTACGAATGCATAAAAAGGGACAGTAATTACCGAACAACATAGGGTACGTAGTTACTTTCAGTGGAAGATCTGCAACCTCTCAAAATTCGAAACACATGCTCCCAGTAGTTCAAACATTTGTAGAATTCTCTCACATCTGCTGGACGCCATACAATACTGTATGACCAAAAAATCCATACTGATTTTATAATAGAAAAACAACAACAACAGATAATGTTACTCGTACGGTAACCAGATACTGTTACTCGGATTCGGACAAGAAATTGTATCTACTCGTAGATGTGTTTGAGCCATGCAATCAAAACTTCTTATCTAGAGATTCAGAGAAACGTCTTAATACAAGAGTCGCGAAATTTTTATCGTCCCTTGGAGGGTACAGGAAAGAAACTAGGTTGGCAGACAAGGCGACTGATTAGAGTGGAAACTTGTGTTAGCCAGCAAAGGAGACTGCCTTCCGCAGTCAGTGAATATCCCGTAAGGTGTAGTAATCCCGGCTGGCGATCGGAGGGACCATTGCTGGGCCATGCGGGAGGATGTCCCGAGGCCATTGTGGGTCGCAGTAAAGGATAACAGGAAATAACATATGGGTTAAGTGTGATTTGTGAACTCGAATTTGCTTCCTGCGAAACTTCACTTAAAACCAAGAAGCAAAATGAATAGTACAAGAAATGTAATAAATATTAACGTGTCTTGTTCTACCAACGTTCAATACCCGCTCAGAAGTCGAGATAATGTACCTTGTCGACGTTTGTCTATCTCACGGATGATAGTCCCAAGAACATTGTCGGCAATAGCTCGAAGCCATCGTCAGAGATGGACAATGGATGAATTAAAGGAGGTGATGTGATGCGTTTAGTACCCAAAAGTGAAAAATGGGTGCTGATAAATATAATTTGTTAAGATTTGGAGAGACAGGATACCAGAAATGAGATCTATCCTCGATTCAAAACAGTTTGCCAGCCAACGACGAGACGTACTCACCAGTAGAAAATTCTCAGCAGAACATCTTGATGACATTTAGGGAAATGCGGAGTATGTTATTTGTATCAAACTATCCACAAGACGAACATTTAAAATCATCTAATATCCCTGAAATACGACGGTCCACACGAAGGCTCATCTCTTCCTAGTGAAACATCAGTCACTGGTGAAAATTCATCTAGCTATCAATCACACGATAAGGACATGATGTCAACCCTCCTGCGTCGCGAGATAGAACGAGTTCGTCTCCTTCCATTCGAATCTCGTGCACCGTTGAGGAGAATATACGAAAATGATAAAGCAAAGAGAGTAAAAGAAACAGCAAACTCTTTCGTACATTAGCTGGTATATACCCCAGATAGAGATCTAGATTTTATCAATCACATCGTGAATGAAACTGGAAATATAGTATCTCAGATAATTTTGGGGCCAGCCAAGAACACCGACGGCCGGCAGCCAGACAAATTACTAGCTCCGTACCCCCATAGGTGAAAAGAATTATGAAACGGATAGCCAACACTCAGCGTGAAATATCACTTTTAACCGAGGCATCTTCTAAATCAACGAATTCCTCTAAAGTTCATTGAAAAATACTCCGTGTTGAACAAAAATACAAAATTGAAAATGACATAATAATGCTAATGGTAGCTGAGAACCTAACAGAAAAATATAAGCATGGACTCAATTCATTAGACGTTACAAACGTAGAGTAGATTTCCGTGCACAGAATCGGTTGTTTGAATCAGACGCGAAGAGATTCTATCGGAATCAGATCCACAAACCGATTGGCAATGTGGTCATTCCTTCAAAAGATGGATTCGAAACATTTTGGACAGGAATCTGGGAAGAAAGCAGATTTTACAACTAAGATGCATCATGGCTCCAGTCTGAAGTTGTCACTGCCGATGGACTCGTGGTGGAACTGTTCATGAATTCTCGGAAGAGGATCTCTTCCAAGTAATGAAGAACATGGAAAACTAGAAATCCCCCTGGGATTGATAAGATGCAAATTAATTGGATTAAGAAATTAACAGCATTACATTCTCATCCAGCAAAGGCTGTTAATATAATTTTAGAAAACTCAAAGAAACTCCCGGAATTGCTCACATCATCACTTGTTTGCTACCCGAAGCAGGAGACAATTCTTTGGCGAAGAACTGCAGGCAAATCTTTCTTTCCTCTTTCTTGTCCTATCTTCACCCCTTACACACACACTCACATGCACTACACTATAACACGTGCCGAGAGACCAGTCGGAAGCGTAGTGCTTGACCTTCCCTGCTTGTGGGAGATACCTGAGTAGGGGAAACCCCGCTAGCCGACGATATTTCGGAGCTGGCTCTCGTTATTCAGCGGGGAAGCCAACCAGACACAATGCAATTGTCGGGATGGGAAAGTATGTAATCAGGCATCCATTAGCAACCTAGTACACTCCTCTTCTTCCTACTCTACGTTTTTGTTCAATGCCTGGTACTTCTCATAAATAATTTTCTGATGTTATTTTCAAAGGCATCCTTTCGTTTTCTTCGAGGATCCCATTTAAATGTTTCACTCTCATGTACTATTGTTATCTGTTAAATTACCTATCTCTTCTCACCGAAGAGCAAAGTAAGAAAGGGTTGCTGTTGGTGCTAATTTTGATGCTACAATTCTTTATTATATTGGAGAATAACATTGCAACGTATGTTTTTGTATCTTTGTTATGCTTTTAATATTGTCACCTTTTATAAATGTGTATATATTTAAGAAGTTATCTGTGTGTCAATATTTGCAAATTCTATTCATGATCTGACGAGTCGGAGCTATTCTTTTATTATTATTATTATTATTATTATTATTATTATTATTATTATTATTATTATTATTATTATTATTATTATTATTATTATTATTATTTCTTGAATTAATATATCCTAATTGTCGCATTTAAAATATTTTATTGATATAGTTTTTTATCATTAACTTTTTATTTGAAATTCTTCATTTCATTAATTTACTCTGAAGTAGCCGTCGCTTTCTCTTTCTTTTGAGTAAATTTCAGTACTGATAATACCTTTAGAGTATATTTTGACCCTGCAATTAGAATATATTTTACTGGAAGATATATTTTCCCATACTACTCTTTTTGTAATAAACTTACATGTAAAAAAATTTTGACCTATTTTGTTTTCATTCCCAAGAATGTTTGCCGCTTAGTTCTTTTTTCCATCAGTACCTTCAATCGAAGGAAAAGTCTACTTTGTCAGTCGATGCTTCAAATTTTATCTTCCCTTTAATACCTTCGTTTGGTTGCAAGTTTTTAGTACATTTCCAGTTAAGATAGCTACTCGAAACTTGGGGTCATACTGTTACTCGAAAAACAAAGTAATTTTAAGTGATCATTTTGTGAGTAATGAACAAAAAGTTCTAATTGCACTAATAAGCTCAAAGTGAACTTTAAAAAAAATTGTCAAAACGTCTTATTATTCATATTGTTCCAGTGATGCCAATGTCATCAATATTATGTAAGGAGACTTCATGTAATTTCTTCGATTTGAAAATTTTACTTTTCAATAAAATTCTGAGTATATGAGTTAATATTATTATTATTACTATTATTATTACTATTATTATTATTATTATTAATAGTAATAAAAATGTGTTTGTTATTGTCTAAGGTGAGGAGGTCAGTCTAATTAATATCTTATTATTTAAAATCAAAATTAAATACATTAGTAAGTATAGTATGTATTTTATTCCATACTAGTTAGCCTAACTATTTCTACCATCAGGACACTGATTAGAGAGTACAGATGAAATAATTAAGTTGTATTGTCGAGCAACACATTTTTGCACTGTAAATTGCTGTTACGTGCTTCAAGCTTTGCACTCTGTAAAATTATAAATAATAAATGTTAATGCATCTTCTACGTAGTAAATCCTTATTTCTCATCTCCTTACCATGTTGAGCGACATTTTTAACCTGTTCTTAAAATGTTTGTCTGATGGACTTACAATATATCTGAGGGTGGATCCTGTTGCTTTTAATCATCTTTTACTACAAATCCACCAGAGACTGAACCAAACCCATCTCCTCCACACGTGCTATGCTTCACCCTTTATTCCGAATGGTGTACCACTCTCTCGGAAACCCGCAGACACTTGCCACTGCTAGCAGCCACCTGCCCGCGCCGCTCCGTGCCGCCCCAATCCGCGCCGCCGCGCCGGCCGCCTCTTGGCGCTGACCGCGCCACCCGCGCCAACACCGGTTCCGTGCGGCACGCTGGGCCACGGAGAGCTCAAGTTCGCATTATTGAAGAAGCTGGACGAGAAATGTATTGCGCGCGATTTTACTTTCGTCAGTAATGCACTCTGCATCGCGACGTTTTTACGACAACTGAAGTGTGGCACTAAAGATATTCTGCACTCCACATCTGAAATTCTCCCACACTTTCTGCAGCCCTCAGCCCTCGTTGCCAAGAGAAAGATCTCGAGTTATGTAATCCAGTGTCCGCCGGATATCAAGGAATCCGACATCTGATTTGATTCTTATTGGCCTTGGGGCGGCCGATATGGTTTTACTCTTCTTGGATTCTTCGAAACGAAGGTTTGCTTTTTACTCTGTGTCCAGAAGGGGGTGGGAGTCAGGTCAGCTATGACTACTAACACGACATATAAGAGCCGCATATTACCGATAAATTGTTTTTACTGCATCTCCGAAAATGCTGAAAACCTTTCACTTGGCTTGTTGTGATGCCAAGGTTCGGTGATAATTCTTGTTCTACCTCATGCGATAAATCATGGTGAGATAAACCTTACTGTTAATAATTCATACATTTTTTCTAAAAAATTACAAGAAATAGTTTACGTTACATAAACTTATTGCATTCTCTACATATATGGACGAAAATCTGAGCACAACTGATTTCAGATAAACATTTAGACACGACTCTGTTAACATAAATTTCTGATGGTATAATGCCCACGATATTCAAAGAACACAATTCCAGTTTCATGCATAGGTCTGAATAATAATAACAGTATTAATAGTAACAATACTACTACTACTACTACTACTACTACTACTACTACTACTACTACTAATAATAATAATAATAATAATAATAATAATAATAATCAGAAGAAGAAGAAGAAAAAGATCTCTAATAATAAGATACATCTGTACAATAATAATGATAATAAGAAGGAGAACAAGATCAATTATTTTCATATATAACACTAGTATTAATTTCTTATAAATATACTGCTAATATATTATATTAAAACGCATTATTTTATCTTTTAAATATTTAATAATAATTGTTATTACTACACAAAACTAAGAAATGTTGCTTAATCATCTTGTACGCACGTGCTCTCTGGTGGTAAAAGCAAATTCTGACACCGTTCTCTGTGCTCAGTACTGAAAACGAGCGAATAACACGAACTCCTCCATACAATACTCTACCGCATACATACAATACTCTGCTTGTATAATCTTGTAAGTCCTTTCTAAGCTGTACCGTTTCCGTATAGATTTTCCCACAGAAGCTGTACAGGAACGTCAAGATTCCCAAATAGTAGTACAAGACGGTAAATATCGTGTTTACACGGTCTGTGTTTTTTCTGGACGAGTTGTCACGAGACGCCGCCAGGGGCTCTGTTGGAACACAAATGAATTGCCGAATTCTGCCATCCGGGTACACTCAATTGCGACGTACGATTGTGAGCTTCTTTATTGATACTTTTTTGGTATTAATCAAGCATAAGGAGAAAAACAGAAAGTCTATCATCATTGTAATATAGTCATACATAGCAGTGGCTGTGAAGGCGCAGAAAAAACGCTCCAAATCGAAGTCTTGGACGCAGAAGTGAGATTCAGTAACCTCATATTTGCAAGAGACAATAAAATAAACCAGTAAAGCCGAAAACTCGAACCCGCCTCTACGCAAAATTTAAATTCTCACGAATCGTACCTAACCTAACCACGAAACAGAAAAGGATTGACGACTTCCGCCGTAAACAAAATCGTTAGTGAATGATTCTGCCGCTGGAGGCACTACAGACAAACTGAACGATTTCTCTATGGAACTAGTGGTGCTAAAACAGCTCGTACTTTCACCCTCGTATTCGCTCGCAAAATTACGCGAAAAGTACTCAAATTTTCGAAATATCGTACATGACCTTATTTTAAAATCTATCTCTAAGAAACAGGTTTCATTAAGGAAAAAAATCTTCGTAATTGTAGTTGTAAAAATACGCCGAAACAAGTTTGAACTTTTGCAATTTTCGAAAAATCATGGTCTTCAACGAAAAGGAGATCTGTACCATTTTATTAAACGTCCTTTACAACAATAAAATTCAATAAAAACTATGGAGTCATTTTTTTTTAAATTTGAAAAATGTCCCAGGATCTTAATGTAAAGAACTTCCAAAACTAAAATATCGATTTCAAATTCAAGGGGCCGTGACATCAACTAGATAGATTGAATAATGTTAATTTTGGAGAAACGCGGTTGAACAGTGTAGTCGCTAGTTTTGTTCACAGCCCGACAGACAGACGGACAGTCTTTTTGCCGTCATTCGATTTTTCGGTATCAAGTACCCTCAAAACATGGATTCTAGTAACATCATGTGATAGTTTTTTTCTAAATTTAGCAACTGGATTTATCCACTTTTTCGTTAACAGAGCCCTGTAATAAGAGTTTTTCTTCCAAAATTTTTTTTTCGCGAGCGTTACTCAACTTTCTACTCTTTAGCGAGAAAGTAAAATCATTTCATGTCCCTATCGATTTGCACCACTACTTGAAACCCAATATCACAAATATTAGCTAAGTAGCATACTGAGATTTTGGTTGTTGGAGGTCCTGATTAGCATCGATTATTTACATTTCAGCAACAGGAAATACAATTTATGGCACTATAATACGAAGAGTTGGAGAGACAAGGAAAAGGTTCGTGTTGATTATGGCGATAAAAATGTCTACAGAAAATGTGAATATTGTGTTGGACCATTTTTAATGTAAAAAATTGTTAATTACATTTAAATTGCATTTGTTTTTTTACACCTTCAATCATAAATTTGTATCCTGTTTGTTTAACAGTAAAATTAGTGGACATTAGTTGATAAAAAAAAATATTTCTTTAAAACGTGAACTTTTTTGTACACTTTTCTCCGTATTGTATATTCGCAAACAGTCCATCCAGCTTCACATCAGAATAAAAAAAAATTTTATGAAACTGAATTTACTATCTTTTGTGGCATATTATGAGTATTTAACTGGAAATTATAAAATCAATTAGGTATTTTAATCCTTGAGAAGATTCGGGTTTGAGCTCCGAGAACGCCCTTAACCGTGCGATTTCATGGATTGGGCTCTTACAAATGATCGATTTGATCCATTTGTGTCATTGTTCTCACAGTACAATGCTGTCAATCTCGACTGGTTGCGCAAGTTCTGACGGTTCTTATCTGCAGCATAATTTTTGCTTTCTCAAGACTGCATCATAAAATTTGCTCAACTGAACCAAGACAGAATCTAGGGATTATACTTTATGGTGAAGATCTGCTACCCAAACAGATTTTTCGGATAGAACGTCGCCATCAGAAATAAAACATTAAACACTAACCGGGTCACTATAAAATGTGGTGCTATTGGCACATCTGTCAGAACAAATCTGTAGTTTTCGCAACGCACAATTCGGTTTCACAATTTCAGTGAGTGCGATAAGAAAGGAGGGACAAATGCATGGCAGGGTAATTAGAATGCTTCGGAACTCTAGATATGTCCCTGCCGTAACGAGATTAGATTAAATGTCCCTGCCGTAACGAGCGCAAAGGACGAACAACCTTGGTTATAGGGAAAGCTACTGGTGCTTATTTGTAAAGGGAATGTCAATTGCATGTAAATTTACAATCAATTATTAAATTAACAAAAAAATATTATGAATAATAAGTCGTTCAAAAACTATTTAGCAAAGTAATGGTACTTAAAAAGAGCATACTTTCTCGCATTATATGTAAGAGCTAAGCAATATTACATAATATTCCATGAAGCTGCAAACGTACTCAGTTCGTACTCCGTTCTCCGGCCAGCGGAGCACTGTCCGCGCTGGGACTGGTTCTTAGATTCCGACTGCTCTCGGGATGTGTGTGATAGTGTAAGATTATTAAAAAACATAAACTTAACAGTAGAAATTGATTGTTTAGTGATTCGGGGCACGTCAGCTACCAGGGTCATTAGTCCCGTAAGTGTGATGCATGATTTTGACTCGGGAGGGGGCGGTGATCTTTCCCCAGCTGTATAGAGAGTTCGGGCGCCGACCTACCGCTGGCTAGAGGGTTTTCCACAACCGGGTGTATCCTAGCAGCGGGGCACCACCCCAGCCAGGAGAAGTTCTTAGCTCCTGACGAGGATCTCGGGGTGTGTGGCAGTGTAGTGCATATTAGTGTAAGTGTGTACGTAAGGGATGAGAATAGGAAAAGAAAGAGGAAAGGCAGCTCGCGCGCGGTCCGTGGCCCGCTTTTTAGGGCTCCGACATTCTCTTGGTGTTGATCAGAAAAAAACACGGCAAACGTCCGATCAGGGCAGCCGGCTGCTAGAATTTTCCTCCAATTAAATGATTATGAGACATACGCGCTGCCTACTGCGCTATCGAGGCTGAATTCGACGTGTATAGCGATCTCGCTAATGTCCAAGATTCTGCCACAGGACGCGAACCCCAAGACCTCCCTATCAGAGGCACTGCAGAGACATCAGTTGATGTCCTGAGCCACCTAAGTCGGTACGCTATCAGAGGGCAAAGTTAAATCCAAATATTTGGAGCAATTTTGAGACTTTAGAAAATGTCAAAGTTTCATGTAAAACATCCCCAAAATTTAAAACATCAGTTTCAAACTCGGAAAATCGTGAGTTCATGCAGATCAATTTTGAATACCAATTTTAGAAAATCGTCTGAACGGTTTAGGCGCTAGTTTTGGCTAAAGACAAACAGACATATTGACAGTATGACATCAACCGATTTTTTGAACAAACAAATCATGAATTTTGACTACGTTCATGTTAGAGGAAGAAAATTACTATATAGAGAACAAAATTTATCTACTTTTTCGTTATTATAAATTACTTTTTTGTTACCAGAAAATGTTGTTACCGGAAACGAGAAAATTAGTTTTTATTTCGAAAAAATTGGCGATTTCCGCTGCATCAATCCAGTACTTAATCTTTACTACATAAATGTAATAAGGCAAACAGGAAAAGGAATAAATGAGGAACGGGTATAATTAAAATACCACCGACACAGAGGGTAATACTAAAGAGATAATTTCTGAGTACATAAAGGATGCGTTACACTGTTAAATTCCGAGAACGAAGTGTGTAAAACGTATGTAATAAATATCACAGGAACTAAATTCCATGTTTCATGGAACGTGGTAAAGAGTGGCAACAATGAAAAGCAGCTCAAAATTACACTGCTGATCTCTTCAGTATCTCCCTAAAATCGCTTAACGTTCCTCTAGAGGATCGGAGATCCCGGTTCGAGAACCTGTTATTGAAAAAGAAGTATATTTTAAAATGAAAATAAATCTGAAATTTATAATTAATAATTTATACTGTATTTTACTGTTCATTGGAGCGATGTTTAATTTGAGAGGTTGTCAGAGTCAAAAATGACGGGTTACCTCTTGTTATGTTATAAATATTTTTTACTTGAGGCAATGGAACTAATGTAGATGAAACTCGTGTATGATGTTCAAATGGTCAGAGGTTTGAGCCTTCGGATGGCGCTGTCTAGAACTCGTGCCCAAAGGGCCCCAAACACGCTTGGATGTGAAACTTGACACAAGTAAATATGATATCGGCGCCGCATCGTTCTTACTAGTTATTCCATTGTGGAAGCAATGGGCAACATATTTACAACAGGCACAGGCCAGGCTCCTTCAAAGTGAATGTGGCTCTTAATGCTAGGCACCCAGAGGCAAATCTCGCTTGACGAATCTTCTGGACATTGGCGTCACTATTACTACCTACTTCATTATTCTCCCAACTGCGAACAAAGCAGCGTCAACATTTTTACAAGCAACATGCGAAAGCGGTTTGTTTGCGGCAATGAGCGGTCTTGAAGAAACTGCATCTGCCAGAGCTGGCTTGTAGGACGTGGAACATGACGCCTAATCTAGTACATTGTACCAAATGTACATGAGCTGATACGGCACCTGTTTTGGGATTGCGAGGCTGAAGTCATCGAATTTGAGGGCATCAGGTCTACCCGGTAACGTGATTGTTAGTTCTGTGGGGTTTAGTAGCCCACAAAATACTAAGGTTATTGACACTCATAAATGATTATTTAATAAGTAGATGAAATCGATAATGACGATGGAGAAATTGGGGAATGGGAGGAAGAGGAAATTAGAAAACCCGGGCCGGGCTGGGTTTGAATAACGCCCCAGATGTGGAAGACGTATGCGTTAGATATTATGCCACGAGTCCTCTCCAACGCGTCTGTAATGAGTTGTAGTGATAGCAGTGGATTTTATGAGGGATATAACGGGCATAACGATGGAGAAGAGGATGGAATGAAAGATCGGAGAATCTGAAGAACTCGCGAAAACCTGCCATTAATCCGCTTTCAACACCACGAATCCACTCGTGGTGCCCGGTCGCAGCAAAGGAAGGTCAAATGCGTCATCGCTACACACAACAAGACTATAAAATCTCAAGTACCTTTCAGTATCTTGGATGAGTAAAGCGAAATTTGTAGCAGCAGCCGCTTAATTGCCCAACTTAATTGCAGATGATAGTCCTAAAGTCAGAAAAGGTACTTTCAAATCTGAAACGGTTTGTAAATATATATATGTGGTAGTTATTTTCTTCGGTAAGAAGACAAGTAATTTGACAGTATATGCTTACAAGGGAGAACTAAAACACAGAATGAAATGATGAAAATAACAGCGCAAGTACGGGATCGAGTACCTCAGTAGCTGTCAGTGCCGGTACCAAGCCCGGAGAAAGTAGGAGGGTTTCAGGGCAGGTTAGCTCCCTTCCTGAGTAAAACAAAACCCTGCTCAGATAACGACGCAAAGCCTCGGAACTTCACTCAATATGACGACCGGGCGAAAAGGAAACAACGATTAAAGAAAAAAGAAGTAATGAGAATAGGAACCAAGAATGTTAAATCTTGGAATAGAAAAAGTCAGGAAATAATGATGAAGATTGCAGAGAAGAAATTGGATGTATATAACATATCAGAAACACAAATGAAAGGTAAATGCACTGAAGTCATTAATGACTACATCGTGATCTATTGTGGACGAATTAAGATGAAAGAGCTACAGCTGGGGTAGGAACGCTCTTACACAAATAATATCAGCAATGTATAGAGGAAATAGATTATGTTAAGGAAGGTTTATTCAGAACAAAAATAAAAATAAATGAAATATGTATCCATATCATTAGCGTGTATGTTCCAGTTATGGCCAAAGCTAGAGAAATGAAGAGCCTTTTATGAATACCTACAGAATCTAATAGACAAAAAACCAGAATATCAATATACTCTAATATCTGCCGATCTGAATGCACGAGTGGGGAATAATCCATTAGATGGAGTATAACAACGAATCTATGAGAATGTTAGCAATGATAATGGAGACCTCTTAATTGATTTCTGTGCTCAAAATAACTTACGTATTAATAATACCTTCTTTAATCATAGCTTTATGTGTAAGTATACATTTTTTGGTTCTTAAGGGCGGCAGTCAATGATCGATTATGTAATAACAAATAGACATTTTATGCCAACGGAAATACTAGACGTGCGAAGATTAAACTCAGCAAACGTAGTGATCATGCACTTCTTTTGAGTAAAATAAGATTAAAACATCGACAAGCACGAAGAACTAGCACAAACACACTGAGAAATA
This sequence comes from Gryllus longicercus, assembly GCA_038098605.1. Taxonomy (NCBI): domain Eukaryota; kingdom Metazoa; phylum Arthropoda; class Insecta; order Orthoptera; family Gryllidae; genus Gryllus; species Gryllus longicercus. The sequence goes on from JAZDUA010000001.1 coordinate 3,062,017, forward strand.
TAATATAGAATCATTAGAAAATGAAAGCACAAGAGAACTATATCAGAGAAGACTAAACGAGAAGATAAACACAAACTCTATCAGAAGATAAGAGAGCATAAAATCAGGGTGAATAAAATTAAAGACAAATCTACTAAAAGAAGCGAAAGAGGCTATAAAAAGAGAAGATACAATTGTGTGCAAAAATTAAATACAAGACACCTTGTTTAACTAATGATGTTAAATATGTTACCGAGGAAAAGAAAATAACACTTCTACGCTATAAAACAACAAAATTATCAGATGGTCGTCTGTTATGCAACTGCATAGGATGTATGTTACTGTAAGGAAGATGGGAGATGTTAAGGAATAGAAAAAAATGAAATAAACAAAGCTGTAAAAATAAATACGATTGAAATGTCCTCATAGGAAAACTGTTCTCAACAGTTATGTCAAGAGACTAAGAAAGAAATCCAAGGAAATCCAAAGGTAAATATAGATGACAACAGGGATGATGTACTTGAAACGACAGAGAATTATATATTATCAGGATTACAAAACCGACTTTAAAAAATAAAAGAGAAAAGACCCTAACAACTACAGAGGTATAACTCTACTGACTACGATATTACAATTACTGACGAAATCAACATCTAGTAAAGCCGAGAGACGAAGCGTGAAGAAAAATAGGTGCACAACCTACATAAAAGAAGAAGAACTATGTGAAAACATGAAAGCAAAAAAAAAAAAGTTCAAAGATTATATTTTTAAAATCGCTATAATAACTCAACATTACAATCCGTAAATAATGTTTTATGGAGATTACACGGAAAGCTGAGTTAATAACAGTTGTATTAATTATAATAGTAACCAATAATGAAACTAATACTGAAAATAATTTATATAATTAGTGTTAGCAGTACTAAACAATAGAAAGGATACGGGGAAATAAGTTTTGGTTTTAATATATTATATTCTATATCACTATGCATTTCTTAAATAACTGATGTCTTACGTGAATGTGTTGTTATTATTATTATTATTATTATTATTATTATTATTTTTATTATTATTATTTTATAGCAAACTTTGAGCAAAATTATTCCTCCTATAATATACCTATTTTGTTTGTATATAAAAGCCATATAAAGAGAAAACGTTCTGTCCAAGCGCTTGTGTCCGAATGCGCGCGTCGAAATGTTACGCCAGCAATCAATCGTCGAGACTCACGAGAGCTGTATTTGGCACGGCGCTGGACTTCACCTTTACGGATTCCTGCACACATGCCAGTTTCTCTCCGGAGGCTGAATCAAGACAAGCTTGTTGTATGGGCCCATTCATCCGGTACCAATGTGTCGCTCTAGTAGGGAGGCTTCTTACAGTAAGGCCCTTGATATACTGTTGTAAGGGCGGATGGTCCAAGATTATGATTTGATTTTATTAATTTAGTTCATCGAAAAGAGTGAAGAAATTTAAGGACTGGACTGTAAGAGGAAGTAAAATCTGTGCACGTTCTCTTCAAATACAGAATCCCTAATACACCCTTTTACTACATACAAGTGAATGATGAATAAAAGTACCAACAAATTATGGTTAGAAACATTTGAAAACTAGAAATTGCTAACTAGTAATACCCAATAAATGCTAATTTGCATCGGTAAACCACAGGTATAATTTTCTTGTATGTAGCAAAATAGCAACACACAGCCGCTGGCTCTGCTCCTACTATAACTAGCGTAAGAAGAGCTCAACAACACGTGCGTTAAGTGAAGCTACATTTATGGACAGAAGCAAAACGAAGAGCCATCTCACTATTTGCTTGATGGATCAAGGAAACTGTTTCAAAAACCCTGATACATATGGGGTCATTTACTCAAAAGCTGAAGAAGATTACTAGTTATCAGAATATTTTGTCTTTTATAAGTATACAAGAAAATGTGAATTAAGTAAATTTCGTTATTGAAATAAATATGGTTTTCCCTGTTAATGATCAGAGTGGTGTCTAATTGCATAGAAAAAGTTATGCACCAGAAACGATTCAAGCTAACGTCACGAATACTACACTGGTAACATTAACGTAAATTAGTAAAATCGTAGCAACAGTTTAAAATATGCCCCTCTATAACTTAAGGATGTCCAGGTTATGACAGAAATACCTACAAAAGTGGGAGGTTTCAAGACATCTTTGTGAAATCCTCCCTTCTCGATAGAACGAGAGGGGGAATGTGTCCGAAATGCAGCATGGCCGCCATGCTCCACCCATTCGGCCCCCAGATGTGGCTCGCATAGGGTACACAGGAGTATGGCGACGGGTGTGGGGGGGGGGGACACACAAAATAGCCGGGGAGGTAATTGGGAGTTATAGGATGTCCCGGGGTGGGGTGCCTGGAAGCGGTAGGATGTACTGGGGGCCACAGAATGATGCGCAGATGGGGAGACAAAACAAGATTCGCGGGGGGAGGGGTAAAAGGAGGCTGACGGGGCAGGCAAGACGGCTTGGGAGGGGGCGAGTGGGCCGATGGGAGCCATAAAGAGGGCAGGAAACAAGTGCCCGTGCGAAGGCCAGGGGAGAGGGGGCGAGCTGGCGTTGGAGGCGAGGGTGAGATGGAAGGGATGAAAGGGGGCGTTGGGAGCAAGGGGGAGAGGAATCGGCGAAAGGTTGAAGGCGCAAGTGGAGCAAGGGGGGTGAGGAGTCGGGTGGGAGAGGGGGCCCGGGGCGAGGAGACACGAGGGCCAAGGTGTGAGTGAGGAGGTAACGGGGGCCAAGAGGGCCGGGGGGCGAGGGGGGCGAGGGGCGAGGGGGGCGAGGGGGCGAGGTGGCGAGGGCGGAGAGGGGGTCAAGGGGTGGGGGGGCGAGGGAAACGAGGGGTCGGCGGGGGTGAGAGGGTAAGGTGGCGAGGGGGGCGAAGGGGCGAAAGATATGTTCGACGATGCCGACGGGGGTCTGTGCCGAGGGGTGATCTTGTGAAGGTCAACTATGCTAAGGAATGCAGATACAAACGCCTTGGATGCATTCTTTTGAGCGACTCCCTCGTCAACCCACTTAACGGGTGATACCACTACCGGATTAATCTAATCCTGTGTAGGTACGTGGTATTGATCCGAAGAACGCATTAGTCAGGGAACGGTCACTCACACAAGTGTTTTTATTAATAAATAACATATTTTTAAATAAACAAAATAGATTTTGATTTGATTTGATTTATTTACAGTCGCATCAACTACATAGAGTTATTAGCGACTACCTTAATAATACACAATCAGTACAAAATAACACAGTTTCTTAGAATTTTACATATATGGTTATATATTGTTATACATTTCAATTTCCTTTACAAAGCAAATGAATTTAATGCACTGTTCTTTGTTATTGAGATCTTTAAGAGAACTTAGTTTGTACTTGTTTCTTGCACTTTCGTATTCAGGGCAAACAAACAAATGTTCTACTGAAAGAGGGATCTTGCACACACTACAGTTATCAGCATCCGTCCTGTTCAATAAGTAGCCGTGTGAAAATTTTGTGTGTCCTATTCTACATCTTGTTAAGACGACCTGATCATTTCTGCAGAAACTGACCGTTGGATTATCATCTTCAAGTTTCCTAACTGATCTTAATTTGCAACCCTGTAAGTTGTTCCATTCTTTACTGTCGAGGTCAGCTAATTTGTTCTTGACTCTTTTGAGGTATTCTTGATAGCTTACTGGTATATCACTTCTAACTTCGCTTCGCGCTGCTTCTTTAGCTTTTCTATCTGCCAATTCATTTTCTGCAATGCCAACGTGCGAGGGTATCCAGCACAACGCTATTTCTTTACCCTCAGTGTTCAAATGGTTGATTTTTCCAACTATTTCTTCGACCAATACATTATCAATGGATAGATTCATTATAGCAGATACAGCACTTTTAGAGTCTGTTATTATCATAAATCTTTTTTGATTGGCCCTTGTGATGTATTTAAGAGCCTCAGCTATGGCATATAATTCGCTGGATATCACTGAGAAGTCATCCGGTAATTTTTTGGTGATCACCTCACATGAAGCTATTACTGCGCAACCTACGTTGTTTAGAATCTTTGAGCCATCAGTATAAATTGTATTGTAACCATCACATTTTGCTAGTTCATTTCTTATTTGAGCACCAATTTTACGATGATTAGTATTCTGCTTGTTAGGAATATTCGCAAATTCAATAACGTTGATGTCTCGTATTGTCCAGGGGGCATAGTCAGGTACAGTCGTAATCTTTAGGGACGGTAGTTTCTCTTGTATCTTCTTTAGTGTTTGAATTGCTCTTATTGCTAGGGGTCTCGGGAGCTTCTTTTTATAGCTAAATGTTCTATAATGTTTGTAAGCATACTCGAACACTTTATTTATTGGATTCAGTTTGTTGGCTGCCACTTTAATCGTATACCCCATAATTAGGTTTCTTCTACGTTTTTCTAATGATAATAAATCTGCTTCACACAAAATGCTCATTGTTGGGCTGGTCTTGAAAGAACCACACGTCAGTCTTGCTCCCGTATTATTGATAGGATCTAACATTCTCTTGATGTTCTTCTTGGCCGCATCATATAGTATACAGCAATAGTCCAATTTTGATCTGACAATTGCCTGATAAGTTCTCCTTATAATCGTGTAGTCCGCTCCCCAGGATGTGTGGCTAATGACTTTGACAAGACTCATTCTTTTGGTGCACTCATTCTTTAGATTCTTGATATGCGGAATCCATGTCATCTTTTCGTCTAAAATCATTCCTAAGATTTTAATTTCCTTACTCTGTACCAACTTATGCTGTCCTAATTTTAGTTCAATGTTTCTTCTATGAGATCGTTTCCTAGAAAAAACTATGAACGTGGATTTTGTCTTGGAAATCTTGAGCCCGGTTTTCCTTGAAAATTCCATGACTGCATCTAAGATGTTTTGAGCCTTTTCTTCTAATGTTGTAATATCTTTGCCAGTTATGCTAATATTGCTATCATCCGCATACATATTGATGATGGCTGGAGGATTAATATTGTTCTGGAGGTCATTAATAATAAGTAAAAATAAAGTAACACTAAGTACTGACCCCTGTGGGACGCCATTCATAACTTTTATAGCTGTCCGACAGGATTCCATTTTGATAAAGCGTTCTTTTAGAAAATTGTAAATGAACTTGCTAATGTTGCCTTTAATCGCCGACGTTATTAAATTCACTACCCGTCTTCCCCACACCATCTCTTAGGCTTTTTCAATGTCTAAGCTTACACCTAAGGTGTTCATATTATTAGCAAAACCGTTATATATGCTGTTTTCTATTGATGCTAGACAGTCCATTGTTGAACGATTTTTCCGGAACCCGCTTTGATATGGGGAAATCAATTGGTGATTTTCCAAGTACCACCTCAATCTCTGATTCACTATTTTTTCTAGCAGTTTACAAAGGCAACATGTTAATGCAATAGGCCTATAGCTGCTTATCAGGGATTTATCTTTCCCTAGTTTGTGGATCGGCACAATAATAGCTTCAGACCACTTTTTAGGGAATACATTGTGAATATAGATCGTATTAAATATATGCAACAGGTACTTTATGGCGGATGGAGGCATCTTCTTGATGAATATATTGGGGATTCCATCAGGGCCGGCACTGGTGTTTTTAAGTTTATGTATTGCTTCATGCAGTTCTCTTGGTGTGATGGGTGCGTTTAGATGTTATTATCATTATCTACTGTGCTTTCTTCTTCAAGACCGGGTTTAATTTTCTCAATCTCTTCTCTGTATTTAATGAAAGCATTATCATAATTCTGATTACTAGAGTTTGATGAAAATAAAGCCCCAAATCTGTTTGCAATATCCCAAGGATCATGTAAGTTGGTACCGTCGGAAGTGTAGAGTGAAGTAATGCTGGTACTTTTGTATTTTCCATTTATGGCGTTGATTCTTTTCCAGGCTTCTGTACTATTCATTTTGTAATTAACTGATGAAATAAATTCCCTCCAACAATTCCTTTTGGCTTCTTTTATTATTTTCCTTGCTTTTGCTCTGGAAGATTTGAATCGGATTTTGTTTGCATCCGTATTATGCCTCTTATATACATTAAACAAATGCTTGTATTTCTTAACAGCCTCCTCACAGTCTTTATACCACCACGGTAACTTCCTTTTACCTATTTTACCAGTAGTTTTCGGAATGGTTACCACAGCGGTGGTCATAATTATTTCTTCAAAGCTGTCTAAGATTGCATCTATTTGATTTAAGTCAAAATCATCGTTACTATTTAAATGTTTAATTTTGTCTTCAATAATTCGCTGATATAGGCTCCAATTTGCTTTCGAGAGAATCCATCGCGGCTCGTAAATAACCTCATGTTCCGATGTATCTTCGAAGATCACGGTGATAGGATAATGGTCACTGTTGAATAGGTCATCGGAAACTTTCCATTGTAAGTATCTTACTAGATTCGGCGTACACATACTTAGATCGACAGTACTTACATTTCCTGTTGCCACGTTGAAATATGTAGGCTTATTGTCATCATTTAATAACACAAGGTCTTCTTTCTCAAAACAATCACCTACTATTTTCCCCCTGATATCCGTCCTTACTGAGCCCCATTGCACATTGTGACAATTAAAATCACCAAGTAATATTAGTGGTTTATTAACTTGTTGAATTAGACTTACAAGTTCACAACTACGCAGTTGAAATGACCTCGGGATGTATATATTGCACAACATGATGTTTCTAGATCCTATATTTATGGATACACCAACTACTTCAAGATCACTTGTTATTTGCACTTCACTGCTTACAAACGATTCGCGAACGTAAATTGCCACACCTCCACTAGCATTCACACATGACGATCTATTTTTGTAGTAACACTTGAAACCTTTGATATGGTTATAATGGTTATTTTTAAAATTGGATTTTTGTATACAGACAATATCGAAGTTATCCTCATTTTGAAGTTTTTGGAAGAACTCGTATCGTGCGCGGAAGCCGTTCACGTTCCATTGCAGAATTTTGATTTTCATTATTCTTCTTCACTTGATAAACATTCGTTCTCCGAAGATGCTCTTGAGGAATCAGACGCTACCGGATCCTTCAACCTCTTCATGATTCTCGGAAAACGGGACTTCATGCCTCTATCCACTAGTAATGGGTAAATATCTCTGAGCAATGCAATCAGTTTATCAGTTTCCTTAGTATAATTAAGAGATATTTGTAGTGCCTTACTAGTTCCGTACGTATCTTCTAGAAAATCTTTGAGTTGTTCATAATTAAGAACTTTGGAAGTTTCTTCTAATTTTTCTTTAACTGGAGCTAACTGTTCACTAATGTTCTTTTTCTCACTTTTATTTTCTCGATTGCACTTCTTTTTCTTCTTTTTGACAGGTTTAGCAAATTCTTGTGCTCTTTCTTCCGAACTATTCAAGGGTGGTTCCGAGGTTTTATTACTAGATTTATTTGTGATCTGCGAAAGTGTTCATTTAGCTGTCTTTCCAGTCTCAATTAAAGGGAAGACTTCATCAAAAGTAGAATTATCGTTGTGGTTGTGCTCAACATTCCTGTTTGTGTCTTGTGCTAAATCTGCAGTGATATTAGGATTAATATTATCTACATTTTTACAGTTTCTTGCTACATGACCTTCTTCCTTGCATTGATAACATTTAATAGTGCCATAAGAAATATAAATCCAATTTCTCTCTCCTTTGTACTCAACTGCCATAGAATCAGGTATTTTGTTTAGTGAGTCTTCCGGCACATACATTTGCGTACGAAAGCTCAGAATATGTGTGAATTCTTCTTTTCCGAATCCCGCTCTAAGGAAAGACGCGTTAGAACTTCGCACAACGTTCAATTTATCAAGTTCTTCTTCAATTACTACATTGGGGATCATTGGGTAAACATTTGACAAAACTACTCGCCTCTGCTTATATTCGTCGCATATTTTGTTCACTTCCATCTATATTAATAGATTTATATTTATCTGTTACTTCATCAACTAATTGCTTACTGCTAAGAAAGATGCACACTCTGCTGTTTGAGATCTTGGAAGCGTATATTATGTTTCGAGGTGAAACAAAAGTAGCTAAGGCTTCTACATACCTTTCTAGAGATGTACTGTAGTCTTTCCCATCAATTATCAAACCTTCCTCTTTGTCCGGATAAATAGAATTTTGTACGATATTACTCCAGTTTGTGCGCCTTGAAGGTTGACCTGATGCGGGTTGGCTCCTGTAGTCAGAGGCCTTCCCTTCAGCCGATGCTTCATTCGAGGTCATTTCCCGTTAACTTGTCCCCCCCCCCCCCGTAGGGGCGGGAAGAGACGGTTTTATACTTCTCTGAAGTATTTGCTGATTAATAAACCTTCCACAATTAACACGCAGACTAAGGAAAGTCACAAGCTCACTGCGTAACACTGTGCTGTCACTGTGCGCAGCGCGGCGCGATGTTGACTCGACGGCTGTGTGTGACGGACTCCCAAACAAAATAGATGAAAATGTAGATTTTAAATAAAATTCGTGATATCATTGAGTTAATGTGGCATTAGTGAGTTTACAACTACCACATGGTATAACCACTACTTTATTTGGAAAAGTAGTTGAATGTATAAAGATATTTTATGCAACTTTACGCATTGTATTTACTTAATAAATTATTTTGTCCTAGTAAATATGCACCTGTTTGTACAATTTTTTCAAAATATAGTTTTTCACTCTATTCTTAATGTTTAGATATTACAGGAAACCATGAAAGGAATCCTTTCCTATAATATTCTGAGTGAGATACCATCCATTCTTGTCACTAATGTGACAATAAACCTAAAATTAACCGAATTTACTTGCACGAATTGACATACAAGAATACCTTTCAGAAGAATTTAACCCCTAAGGAATTTTTCGACACCACAAAATTGAGATTTAAAGTTAAAGTTATTAGCTTTGTTGTCTTTTAATACTTAATTTTCAAACGTAGTTTCCAGTTTCATACTCTAAGTAAGAGAAAACTACTTTTCTTTTAAAAATCAAATAAAACTGGTTTCCAAAATTTAACTCTTGAGCTGTCTATTGCATACTAAAGCAAGACAAGGGGAAAATGTCTTCCAGTAATCAACCAAAATTGGCGACTTAAAGTTTCTGTACATCGTAACACCATTTTTGCAATGTCGTGATAAACCGTCCTTCGAATTCATTACTTACAGCTCTAGTGGTTTCTAGAAAATTTTTTAATAAGAACTGAGGAAGAAGACCTTCAAAGGTATATAGTAACACAATCTACAATAAGAAGTCTTGTATAATATCGACTTACTCACTTCTTATTTCCTAAGAAGCTAGTTAACACGTTTGTTTCTTAAGTTTATTTACTCTATTTTCGGCATATCAAATTGTGCACTAACAACGCATCACTATTTTTTATCGACTTGAAACTTTTTTATGAGGTCTAGGGTTGAAAAGTGTTGGCACGTATTTTTTCTTTATCTTTTAATCCCTTTTCAGAAATATTACCAATTATTTATTCCGAAAAATCATGCGCGCAATAATATTAGTTTTTTTGCGCGAATACCTTTTTCTTCAGAAAAATTAAATTAAACTTAAATTTATCTTAAAAAGATGTACTTTCATATGATGTAAAAATAATTTTTGTTAACATTATTTAAACATTTAAAATATATATTAAAATATATATTAAATTTTGAAAATGCAAATTTTTACATTATTTTGACACTTAAATTGATTGTAAAAACTATTTATGTATTTCTTCTCTAATGTTTAATACTGCTGACAAATTTGAAAGTGGGACAAACATAAATAACATTTTTAAAAAAGTAGTTTATTCATAGGAGCACGTAGACAAACCGCTGCCTGCCGAAATCGCTGATCGAACTACGAGACGTCAATGACACGACGCATCGTGACGTCCAGCATAAAGCAACCCAGAGACTTATGTCACGTTATGAAACGACTATTACGACTAAACGACTATTAAGTTTGTATATAAACAATTGACACTGCTAGAGTCTGCCTGAAACAGAGCAGCCTCCTTTATCTGATATACTGAGTCAACTGAGTCTAAATATACTGAGTCATGTGTAAACAGAGGAATCCTCGAAACATGTCCGTTGTCCTGAGAAGTTAGGAACCACAGATAGTCTTACAATAATACTATTGTTATTTACATTTTCTTAATATGAAAATCTATAACTGCAGAAGAAGTGTACGTTTAGGTTGTTACAACCAGCACTCTTGAGAATTTGATAATTAACTGGTTGGCGTCTAAAAAAGCTGCGGGTATCGGAAAAACTGATTTTCAAAATTCCTTCTCGTAACGAGTCAAGCGAAGTTTTTTCAAGAAAGTGAAAATCGACCATGCTCGTTCATGCCTCAAATATGTTGGGCAATGACACTAATGAATAAACGTGCACCGCTGGTCCTGGTCATCCTAACGTATCACCTGATACGCGAAATATCTGATGGAGTAAGTTTCCTTTTATCTCTGTTTCAATATATCGCATACAAATATGAGAATAAGACATACTTATGGAGACACGCCAAGCCCACGTCTTCGCCGTGCCCCCTAGGACCTTCCTTATGGAGAAAGGGAGAGCAATCTGTCTTGAGTAGAAAACCTTAAGAAAATCCTGCTGGTTTCGAAGCATTGAGGTAGCAGCCCCACCATCAAACTTTCCCAGCGTTCGTAGCGTGACCAGCAGAGAATCGTGTTACTGACTCACTCAATGATCATGAACAGAACCATTTCAAAACGACAGCTGCATGGATAAAGGACATACGATTTTGAATATCGAAACATATAAATATAGGGACTTGGAATGTAAACCTACGTGGTCTAGCTCACAAAGAACGTGAATTAATGAAAAAAGCCAAGAAAGCGAAACTGGACTTTGTAATGTCCTCTGGGACAAAACACAAACAGAAAAGAACCAGTAACTTTCGGCTCTATACAATGATATATAATTATGTAACTGCAGAATATACTAAGAATATATAGCAGTGGCAAGATTAACTATTACGGTAAGGAAGAAGTGGAAGAGCAGGATAACATCGTACAGTTGGGTAAATGAGAGAATCGTCACACGTAGACTCAAGGTGAGCAGAGGATACCTAAGCCTTATGTCTGCGCATGATCTAGAAGAAGAACAACAATATGACACTAAAACCTTTTTCCCGAGCCTTCAAAATTTAAAAGAATACATGAATAAAAATGACTATATTTTATTGGAGGAGATCTGAATGCTAGAAATGGACGACAGCCCATACAAAAATTAATTGGCAAAAAACGATAGAAGTATTAATAAATCAGGACAAGAAGATGTTAGGAGATTTTGTAAACTTCAATTGATTGCGAGTGTAATACACATTCTTCTGACACAAATAGATCCACAAATTTACCTGGACATTCCGAGAAAGAAGATCAATAATAGATTATCTAATAACAAATGAGAAGATGGGAAAATTATTCCAGGATGTTAAAGTCATGAGAGGAATGAACATCATTTATTGATAAGAGGGAAAGTTTTCTGCCAACTAGATGGGCAAAAATGAAAGGCAGAAATTCGCTGCAAAGGAGAAAGTTCGTAAATTTAATGTAATAGAAGATCCAATATTAGAAAACTTTTCCAAGCACGCATAAATCTCCATATGGAGAATGGTCCTACAAGTATGGACATTGAATTATAATGGCATACGCTCCTTCAACTGATCGAATAGGTAGCCTCTAAAGCACTTGGAAAGAGGAAAAAATATAAAACCAGAAAAGGACTAAATATTTGGAATGAAAACCTTAAGTATGTTGTTAATTAGAAGAAAAAAACAGTATTTACAGTGGCTCACGAAGAAAAATCCTAACGCACTGGAATAATATACACCTCAGAAAGGATACTAAGGCATAAGTTAAATCTACTCAGGAGAGCTGGGGAGGTATGTCTCAAATATTGAAAATGACGAGCATGGTAACCAGGCTACGTCTTATAAAATACTAAAACATTTAAATAGAGAAGAATAATACGCAGCTTAGAGCTTCTTAATAAAGAAGATTGGCTTAATTTTTTCAAACCCTGATGGTACGAAACAAATTTAGATTGCAAATACGAGGATCATGAAGAGAACAACATATGTCTCTTCGAAATCGATTAAATAGAATATAAGAAATTGCAAAACAAAGTTGGATAGGAAGCTCTACAAAGTTGTAAACATCGAAAAGTCCTTGGAACAGGCAATATAAATGTAGAGCTCCCAAAAGAAGCGAAACACAAGTTGCAATAATTCTTAAATCAATCCGGGCAGCAGCAATAAATAACCACTAAATGGAAGTAAGCGATAATAGTTCTTATTTTCAAAAGAGGCTCACGCACAGACTGTGAAAACTCCTGAGTTATGATTGTTGAAAACGGCATAAAAATATACGCGAAAATAATTGTACCTATGCTCAGAACTATCACGAAAAATATTTTGTTGTAAGAACACACGGTATTTTGGAAGGAAAGATGTTGCTCAGACAATATTTTATCCCTTGATAAATTGATACAAAAGAGAAAAGAATATAATTTGAAGACCTATATTGCTTTTAATGATTACAAAAAAGCATTTCATTGTGTTAGTAGAAGTAAATTGTGAAATAACTTGAGGAAAGAGGAATACCACTACATCTAATTAGAGTTATCCGCAATATGTTTGCATGTAGACGGAACAACGTTAATCTAAAATCAAGTCACCTTTTAAAAGAAACTATTAACAAAGGGTTAGACAAGGGTGTTGTATTTCACCAATTTTCTTTTTAATATATACCTTGACAATGTTATAAGGGAATGGAAGCAACAGCTTGGACTGAAGAAAACTTTGTAGGGACAAATTATATTAAAACTCTTTTGTTTGAAGACGACCAGGTTTTAGTTGCTGATAATAATAAAGGTCTACGAAGAGCCCTGTACGAATTGTACAAAACAGCAAAGCTCAACAATTTGCGTATATCTTCCAACAAAATCAACTTCATGGCTTTCCAATGTTCTCACCCCGTAATATAGAAGGTCGTTTTAGAAGATTATATTATTGAATAAATAAATACTTTTAGATTTATAGGATGTAAATTATCACACCTTGGAGAAGTTGATATTGTAAGAAAGATTGAGAGGTTCAACCTTATGTGTGGCAAAATTAGTTGTAAAGTACGAAAAGATACAATACCAAACATTTACAGTTATGGCAATGCGTGTCGTCTATACGGAAGTGAAAACTGGGTTATAAATTACAAATCCCATAGAAGAGTACAGGCTCCTAAAATTATATTTTTTGGCCGATCCTAGGATCCTCGAACCTTGTAATTTACAATCTAAACGAAAAAATCGAAGAATATAAAAAGAAATGGAAAGACCCTGTATTAAGGATGGAACATAATTGTGTACATAAGCAACTCCTCTTCTACATACCTCGAGGGGAAAGAAGCATTGGTAGACCCAAAAGAAGATGGAGTGATCAACGAGTCGCAAGAGACCAACAGGTCTAAAGTCTGAGGGAGAAGAGGAAGAAGAAGACGTACTTATTGTTATAATAGTCAGAAACACTGAGTATCACTCCTAATATCCCTTTTTAGTCTAACGCAAATTTATTTTTTGTACATTTAATATTAATAAATATTAAAATTCAATTACACCGTAAGTAGATGATACATATTAAAAAATCAGGACTTTTGAATGCAAATGAAGACAGTCAGGACAGTGTCCAAAAACCAGGACATACCCTGATAAATAAGGTCGTCTGGTAACCCTAAGTATTTTGTATTTGTGATCGTCTGCTAACCCTAGGTGATGGTTGTTTGTACTGTACAGCCACTTTCTGACAGCCACTTTCTGACGGCCACTTCTCTCAGTGCGTGCCATGTGCTCTTCTTGATACCCACAAGGATGAGTTCAAATCAGTTTCAATAACTGGGAGTGTGTCTGTGTCTGGGAAATGTCCTTTGAATATAGTCTTTCATACGAAGCTGATGATCAACAGAAGGAAGGCAAAACATACCCATTGAAAAGGGAAGCTGTTTTGAGACTAATCTTTCAATTACACAAATGTAAGATTAATCTCCAACTTGCATTGTGTTTCAAACTGGCTCCAATAAATTAACTCCCAATATCCCACAGATAACAATATTACCCTTTTGATAAAAAAAATAGTCAAAGAAATCCCATTAATTGCACTTCTCTTATTCCAAATAGCGAAATCCGCTACTAATCTATATTCTTGTGTCCAAAATAGTTCACTATCTCAGCCTAGAAGACAAGAGTATAGCCTTTACATCTGGCGGGTCTTAGTCTCGTACTAAATCAATAAATTCAGATTGATATATTTCATGGTATATTTCAGTTCATTTTTCAGTAAAATTCGGATATAAATGATTATCTATATAATATTGACTCCTAATCATAATTTTACGGTGAATCCTGAGTTGGTTAATTTTCCCCGTTCGCAAGAGGTCGTATTGTAGATGAGATATTGTATTTTATGCTTTGACTTTCTGTTAATGCCTCTTAGAGGACGTGACATGCACAAATAGCAGTGGTTATGGTTTAAGAATTCCGCCCACACAATGGGACTAGTAAGCGCCAAGCACATTTTCTTATCACACATTCAGATGCGAGGGCATGTTACACAATAATACAATGTGTGGTCTCAAAGTTTCGCCATGATCTAAAAATTACATAAAAAGTAGAGATAAGGTTTCTTTAATAATTGCGTTTTTGTTGCTTCTGTGCTATCAATGTTACATGCTTACAAGTAAAGCTTGACCTATTCACGTCACTATGAGACATCCTGTCCACAATAACAAAAATAACACTTCAGGCCGTCCATTAAGATTCCCGCCAGTGGTCTCAGGACTTATAAAGTCCTGACTGGGAAAATTAGAAAGTTCTTCCCCCATGCCCAGTTTTTTGTTTTTCTCACTGTTACTGCCAAGTTAGTCTCAGGACGGGCTCTTTGCTTCGCCACGACAGCTCCGAATACTTACACACTATGTGGTCCGACGTATCCGCGCTCCAACGTCAACGTCAGAGTTTTGTTTAAATAAAGAGCCTCCGTAAATTTACTGGCAAAATGCTGTTCATTGATCTGAACACCAATATTCAAATCACTGGCGCACATTCTTAAGAATATCTGATGAACAGAAACGACAGGTATTACCACAGTTTATTTACCACAGTATATTTTGGTATATTTCATCGAGAATAAGCAGCTCATTGATTTACCTTATGATAACAAGTTAATGATCTTTAGGGTATTTTTAACTAGGACATTTTTCTTAGATTTTTTTTAAAATAATTATTTACTTTTGTTTACCCAGACACTTAAAAACAACTAATTAGCTATCTGAATTTACGGATAAACTCTAATACTGGCCGCAGATTTCGATTGCAGGTACGCGTCATGCAATAATTAAACATTGCAAATAGATTACTACTAAGGAGAATGTGTTTGTATTTCCTTTGAATTTTCAAACTCTTTTTTCAAAGATTCACTTGAATCAATATGTTCAGTAAAATGCATAATATTTACACTCTTTCAAGCATGAGAAAACAAACTTGACTTGTGAATACAGTGAAGAGCACTAATATCAGTAACTCAAGGATGCAGATCAAACTGAAAAAATTCAAAGAAGTAAATATGGAAACACTTTTCCTTCTTCTATTTTTTATATAAAACATAGAAATTATTACACCCGTCTCGACGATTTGTAAACAACAGAAATCAAAATTCACCCAATTGTGATACAAAGGTATTTAGATCCGTTTGTAACTTCGTTACGTCGTTCATTAAGCAACCTTTCAAGAAAAAAAACATCCACATTTCTTAATTCGCCAGGATATACTTAGAACGTTGATCTGGCAGATCTAATGTTGAGATCCTCTAATTAGTCTGAAAAATGGAACATAATGGAAATAATATTTCATTTTAAGCCTACATATTCACATTTCACAAAACCTTTACAAAGAAACTACCTACAAGCGACCCCCTCCCAGCCGCATTTTGATGCCATCTTGCTTTATATGCACAACTCACGCGATGTAGTTTGGAGGGAGTGATTCGTAACACGGAACGCTCAGAGCCTGGCGGTGGGGGTTACACGAAGACGAAATTGCCGGTAAATATTGCCATGAAACATCGAATCCATTGCAGTGGAAAATAAACTGCGAGATTCAAAAGTGGAATTGAGACTGTATGATTCGTAACACCGTGCCTTCATACCCCTACGGTTTTTTCAACGCACTGGAGCTAGTGCACCTGGATGAATATATGGGGAACAAATCCTTCCTGTAAGTGGCAACATGCTGAAGATGGCTAAAAGTCGTGCGCTATATGACTCTAGATAGTGATCTTTAGTACAGTCTTTTTTTACGGGTAAGAGATTTTACAAGGATGATTTTTTCATAGTATACAATGTCTCCTACTCTTTTACGAGGTATACAAAACTCTATAATTCTATGTAAATTTCCATTTTGCTGCGATGTGGTAATTGTAGAAAATATCGACAAAAATTGTAACTAGCAAGTTAGATAATTTTAATAACAGCGAAAAACGTTATTTCTCCAACAACAGAAATATTATATTCAATGTAATAGATTTTTCCTATTCGATTACATGTTCTCTTTCAGGCTCATTTCTAGTTTTTAATGATAATTTCTCATTAGGTATTTTGAATAATTGAAAATTTTCATTCAAGCCTTTACTTTGAGCTGTGTTTTCCACGAAAATAATTTATTTTGTTTCTTTTGTTTAATTTCACACCAAAAACAGTAAAAATTACATGTGACTTCGGCCAGCGAGGAAGAAAAGCTACTCCTTGTGTGGTGCTCACATCAAAGGAAGGGAATAACTAGAGATAAAAACATAGTTTTTATGCAAAATATCAAGGGAACTGCAATGAAAATCAAAACAAATGCATTATATAAGATAATGCTCTCTGAATTATTATGATTAATAGCAATAAGGTTGCATTATACCTAAAGGAAGAACGGAATTCTCAACCAACGAGGTGAAATTTAAATTGTTTTGTTGTAAAAAAAGAAGAATTTATAACAAATATCGACCCGAGATTATTTTTAAACACCGCAATTAGAATCGCAAGGTCTAATTAATAAATTTAAAAAAAATTCTGAAGTGTCTGTTTTAATAGTTATTATCTATTACAATTACATAATTTTGTCTTGGCAAATACAAAGTGGATACTGGACACACTCTGCTACATTTTTTCTAGCGCAATGAGTTCTGGTTTCTTACATAGAAATGCATAGTTTTCTTTCACATAATTACACATTGCAGAATTTTTTGGACACAACAATTAAATAACCAAGAAATGTTTGGAAGGATAAAATTTGTAAGTGAAACGTTTCCGACGCAATATTCAAACTGCCAATATTTTATTAAAATTGATTGACTACTTAAGAAAAAATTTTAATACCCTAATACC
Organism: Gryllus longicercus; assembly: GCA_038098605.1. NCBI lineage: Eukaryota > Metazoa > Arthropoda > Insecta > Orthoptera > Gryllidae > Gryllus > Gryllus longicercus. Next base: position 3,079,453 of record JAZDUA010000001.1, read on the forward strand.
GAGAAATAATGTCAATAACAAAACTACAATAATACAGGAAAATGTAATTCATATTTAAATATGAGTAGTATACATTTTAATAATTAAAGATAATTTTCGGCAGATAGAACGGAAGTCAGAAAAATCTTCCAAGCTTCCCTCCCATACACAACAAATAATCAAAGTGAAAACCAGTGACGAAGAATACTCAGAACATAGGATATTTTCTTGTTATTAGTACTGACAATATATTTTATAGTATAATTTGTAAAATATATTAATAATATGCAGAAACTGGCATTCTTCCATTCTTATTAAGGAAAACATAGGGTGAACGATTAAGGAAGGACTTTCAATTCTCGCTTCTAATATAGAGGTACGAGAAATAAATTAACATTCAAGGTCTATGACTTGTTTATGACATTTATTTGTCGTTTAATGATAAGTTTCATGTGCTTTGAACGGAATTTTTTCGTAAGCCCTTCTTACTGAAGTCAGATGTAAAGTTCGATAAGCAGGTAGACATCATCAATAATAAATAATGAACAATTAAATGATAAAGGTTTAATCTCAAATAATCATCAATAGTGTTAAAACTGCACAAATTATGAAATGCTGTGTACACAATATTCTAGCAATAAGGGTACTTGTATGCAGACAAAAAATTTAATGGTTATACTTTCATTAGAATTAGAAGTAATATTTCAACGCCCTTCTTTATATCTTCTTTACCTGTATCACTGTCTCAAGTATCTTCCATTCATAAAGTATTTTTTTCGAGCAATAATTTGAGTAGGATTGTATGACTCGTAGCTTGTAGGTAAGTTGTGTGCAGGTGCGCATAAATTATAATCATTAAACGTGTGCATTTATTTACGGTATAGCTCAGGTTACACTGCATGGGGAATTTCAGAGCAGTGTGATCAGTAGACTGGGCAAGCAGTTTCCCTGCGGGGCGGTCCCCCATCGCACCTCGTATGCACCCTCCTGTATGCTCTTGTTTGTAATAAAATGCAGGCGCACTTTTGCGCTTTGGAACCGCAGACTATGACGCACGATGTGCGGGAGTCCGTGCCAGCGCATAATGTAAGTCTGGGTAAATGTGAGCACGAAGTGAGACGGTTATTTACATTTTCATGTAGTTGAGTAGTGTTGTACGTCTATGAAAATGACTAAGAAAATTTCGTTCATTGTTGATCTTGAAATTTGATAAGAAATATTTCGGTTATGTTATCACCCTAAGATAATTGTATGTTTACAGACAGCAACACATGTAAGAATTTTTATCGTTTTTACTTGGCAAATACAAAATGCAGAATGTATACACGAAATAATGAGTATGTTCTCTTTTCAACGTTAAAGAAGAGAAAGCATGCAAACACAAAAAGGAAAACATTCTCTAAAAGTGAACGCTAATATTAAATTATTTTTCTTGTGAAACAAAAATAATGCGCAAAACAAGCTTCAGCTCTTAACAATGCCACATACATAAATTTTGTATTACAATTGCTGATTTTGAAGTGTTAAAAACTGCTATTCTAAAATATGCAAAGAATGCAGATCACATTTAATCTTATTTCTTTAAAATGTGCAAATCCTAAAATTCCTATTTCGTAATCGAAATCTCTTTGTTACAATTTCAGCACGATTTTAATATGTCAGAAAGACAGATTGCCGACGAAACTCATATTTGAAGAACCTTATAATTTTATTCACAATATAAAAATTGTCAAACTAATATTTCCATATCTACAATTAAAAACTTCTTTTATTTAATTAACATACCATATACTACAAACACTTTTACCCGCTACCCACCAGAAGGACGATTTTATTGACGCGGAGTATTGGTAAGCCTTACCCTTAGATTATAAAAATATTACAGAAAGTAGAAAAAAAAGATATATCACGTTCTGTACAATACAATGCTTCTTCTTCTTTTCATTTCATGGATTAATCGTGGCTGCCTGTCCGGAACCATCTTCTTCTCAGGCGACCGATACTCCTTCGCCTGGCTAGTTTGTAGTCCCTTGCCAGTCGAGGAATTTGACTTCTGCTCATTCGCTCCAGATGACTACACCTATTAATTTTAGTGTAACTGATCTTTTCAAGATTAAATATCAGTAACTCTTTCCGTATTTCTTCACTCCTCATTTCGTCATCTAGAGTACACCCTTTTAAAGCTCTAAGAAATCTCATTTCTGTGGCTCTCACTATATTTATTTCTCTTTTAAAAGGATCCAGGTCTTGCTTACATATAACATATTACATATACTGGTACTGACATCGTGTTATGGGACTTAAATATGGTTTCTTTTCTTGTTTTATGTACCAGGGTTTTATGAATTGTCCCATAAATTTGTTTAAACCTGTTCAATATGTTTGTGACGTCGTCGTCAAAAGTTACTTCACATCCCAGTAATTAAAAGTGGACATTTGCCGTACAGTATTTCCATTCAATACTATTACGTTACCCATATTAATACATTCAATACTACAATAAAATGCTTTAATCAAATATTTGTATAAATAATATGATCTCTCAACAAATACCAAATTATGACGTAAAAGGAACAAGTAAAATAAACAGGAAATTTTAAATAAGAAAAAATACAGTCAGATGTCTATACCCCTTTCTTAAACTTTAGAATAAAACTATGAATAGACCACACACTACACATTAAAGTGGTTATAAGGATTCGCCGGAGAACTATATAGGATGTTGTAGGAATTTGGAGGATGTGTACACTTATGCTATGTTGCATGGCGCCTCTTCCACCAGAAGGGTTAAGCCTTCAAGAAAAGTTTTCCTGGTCCTGATACGAGAAAATAATATTTTCTTTTCCTTCAATTTCTTCGCAAATCTCCTGCGGTTGCTATAATTCTGAAGTCAGATTTGGTTACCGCAAGAGTTCATAGTGCACGTGAACGTCGAATACTTTTGCAACAGTCTCATTATCTTAACCCTAAGACAACGTTTATCACCCCTAATTTTGTGAGTAAGGCCCCCTCAGTGACGAGTGAGCGAAGTTGCCGAGCGTCACCATCACGTCATCTCCATCGAATGAGTCAAAAGCTACTGAGATACGCGTAAGATGTGCTGATCTTCCATGTAATTTTGTTAAATCACAGCTTGAATCATTTTACGCTTTCGCATTCGACACAAAACAAAATGTATTTCTTACAGCTTAAAAATACAATATATTAACCTGCTTGCACAAACAGTTTATCCAAGGATTAGCTACAAAACAAGACAACATTGAGCCCATCCATAAGCCAGCGAGTACTGGAGTGTTAATTTAGTCGGTGTGAAAATCAAGACGTCCAATACTTCTCAAAATATGCGTTCGTAGGCTTGCGCGGCCAGAGTCAATACATTCTTGGCTATCCGGGATGAGCCGCGTCTCGGTCAATTGTGCTTACGTTTCGGCCATCTTACTGTGACCTTCAGAGCTATACTGCTGGCTCATCCCGAAATTTATTTCTCACAATAACCCGAAAATTGTTTCGTAGAAACCCTTTGTAAAGTGTGAAGACAAACGTAAATACCAGAAGTACAGAGAGGGGGCAGAAATCGAACGGGGAGGGGAATGACGTAGATTCCCCTCGTCAGAGTGCACGCGCATTAGAATCTTGTACGTTCGTTTACGTTATTCGTACTACATCCACGACGTATACTTTTACTCATTTCCAGAAATGAGGGTCACGTCCGCGATTCATAACGCTAATGTACAGGGTGATCAAAAAGAAGCGCTTCAATCAGAATTGCTTGCATGTGTTGAAGTATTTCACTTACGGTAATTAATTTGGTGTCGCAGGACACATAGATGCTGCGAGTTTATTACCAGCTGCTGACACCTCCTGATGATCCAGCAAAGAGATAGCTATCGCTTCGTAATTATGAGAGATTATTAGAATACACTAGGTACAGAAACTACGGAATATTTGCAGAAATATCTGTCAACGGCGAGGGTCACAATAACCCATTTTGATAATGTTTCCGCGCGAATAAAAATCTCTAGTGACTTATCAGTCATAACTTCACATTCACCGGTTCAAAGGTAATAATAAATTCAGCTCGTCAGCAAAATCACGAACTCCGCGCAGTACTGTGCCTTTGCCAACACATCGATGTGCTTCTGCGAACACTTAAGATAAGTTTCGTGCAAACCTTTTAGAATTCTAGTTCCTGCCTTATTTAGATTGTGTTAAATAAAGTTCCTCAGTAAATATAAAATTATATAAAGTAAAAAGTAATTAAAGTTTTACAGCTTGTTCCCGGTTCAATTTGTAGATATAGAATACTTTCTAAACTATATAAAATATGTTCGAATATAAATTAAAATACACAATCGAATGCACATTGGAAGTATTTTTTATATAAAATATTAGCCTTTCTACCAGTTCCCAAAAGAAGTTATAAAATATGTAGTAAAAATGTTTTCTCTCTTTGAATACTCACCATGCATAAAATTGTTTTCTCTCAATGAACGGGAACAAACAATAAAGTGGAGAATGTGGTGGGAGCAGAGATTCAGGTTGCCTACTCATCCGCAAGGCACTCTCTGAAACACAAATGATTTATATGAAGTTTCTAGATAGGGGAAATATTAACACAATGAGACTATAGAAACATTTTCTATGCAACATAAACACATATACAAGTTTAAAATGGCCACGGTCTTCAATTGTGGTTTCTACACATCAAGAGTTTTCGAAAATCCGATGACAAAATATCGTAGTTGGAGAAACTGGATTAAAAAGACTCGGCAGAACAAATCTCAGAAATGAAGTTGGTGATAAAAACTTATCACGCCAATTAAATGTTAGAAGATTGCATTCCTCACTTTTTTTGACAACTGAAACTTTTTAAGCAGAAGAGAGAGAACAGAGCCATATCTTGTGAAATGCAGGTAGTGAGGGAAAAGGTGGCAAATTATTCCCTGTTGTTCAGAGATCACCTCAGAGTGAGGGAAAGGGAAAATGTGAATATAAAACTAGATACTTAGGGGCTTAAGTACCCGGGGGGTGGAGGAGGGCCCTCCTCCACCCCCCGGGTACTTAAGCCCCTCGCCTCGCCCGACCCAGCGTAGTCGTTTTGGGCTTCCATCCAGCAGGTAAGAAGTGGCTCAACTTACATTTCTGTTTCTCTGTTTAAAAAAATTTTACGTTTCCTATTTCTATTTCATTTGCTTTCTTTAGTATTAATGACTTAACCGCCCCCACTTTTTTCTTTCTTCCTGTTTCTTGAATGTTAAATTTATTTCCAAAAAAAAATTTGTAAATTATTTGTAACCTTTATCATAATCTTGTTGTATTCACGTACTAATGTTTTGGTTTTTCTACTTGTATCAGACAACTGATGATGATGGCTAAGCCATCGAAAGCTGCTATTACATTAAATACTTTTGTTGGCAATGACAACCTTTACAATTATTTCAAGAGTATTGGTAGCTCCAAACCCAGAGAGGCATGGAACATATTATATTTCCATGAAATTGAATACTACCCCAAAATGGCATTTAGTAGACCCAACTGGTAGTGTAAAAGGCAAAAATACTATGAAAATAGTTTGACATAATATAGAACTGGATTTTAGGGAATAGATTATGTACGAGTGCAGGTGTAAGTAACATGAAAAATAACAAATTACCGGGGTCTCGAGGTGTATCCATAAAACTTGTTAAGCATTATCTTATTATAGCTTTGGAATTAATTACAAAAATATTCAATAGCATTTTAAAAGGAGAAATAATGTCATAAATATGGAAATTAGCGAAATTCAATTTGCAACAAAGGCCGTAAAAATATTGTAATAATTCTAGAGAGATAAGTGTGACTTCATGTTTGGTTAAACTGTATGGACGTGTGCTAAAGAATAAAAGTGAAATGCTAATGTCAAACTCAAAAGAGCAAAGTTGTCTTAAGCTAGGAATATCCAGTATTGGAAATATTTTCTGTTTCTAACAACTGATACGAAAAACAGTTGAACGGGGAAGAGAACTACACATAATTTTCATAGATCTGAGAACAGCTTATGAAAATGTACCAACAAAAGAAGTATGACGACCAATAGAAGAGAGAGAATATCAACAACATATATAAACGTAGACAAACAACTTCATAAGGATAACCGAAATCAAGTAAAAGTGGGAAAATGTCTACCAGACGACTTCCAGCTAAATAAAGAATTTCGGCAACTGTACTATATATCTCCAACCTTGTTTAAGATATACATTAATAAAGTCTTAAAATAATGAAAAAGAAAATGTAAAGTATGGGTGTAAAAATAGACAATAAGTGATTGTTTAGTCTACAATTTGCAGACGACCAGACGATAATGACTGAAGATGAAGATGATGAAACATATATTTAGTGTGTTAGTGAAGAGTATGGACAATGGAGAATAGAAAAAAATCTGCAAAAGTTTAAATAAATGGTGGTGGGGGTATGCCCTATGATTTAGAGACTAGTATAGGAATAGGTAAAGGTATAAATATTTGGGAGTAACACTAACAGATGGTAGAGACGAATAGATAGATAGTTAGATAGTTAGAGAGTTAGATAGATAGTTAGATAGATAGTTAGATAGTTAGATAGTTAGATAGTTAGATAGTTAGATAGTTAGATAGTTAGATAGTTAGATAGTTAGATAGTTAGATAGTTAGATAGTTAGATAGTTAGATAGTTAGATAGTTAGATAGTTAGATAGTTAGATAGTTAGATAGTTAGATAGTTAGATAGTTAGATAGTTAGATAGTTAGATAGATAGATAGATAGATAGATAGATAGATAGATAGATAGATAGATAGATAGATAGATAGATAGATAGATAGAAAGATAGATAATGTGCTTATTTTAGGTCGCATCAACCTCAGTCTTGGGTTACAAGCGGCCTCATTTTCATTACATTTTAAACCATTTTACACATTCATTTTCATTACATTAATGGGTTCAGTTACATTTACCGGTAGAATTCAATGTTTGCTTACAATTACAATAGAATTTCTACCCAAAAAACGGTTGTTAGAGCTGTACTTTGCATTCTGTGGTACAGATTGTTTTCCTTCAAGAACTTAATAAATACATTAAATAATTCCCTTTTACCATTTCAGCAGGTGAGATTAACTTGCCTTTTAGTCCGATGGTCTCATATTTAGGGGATATGAAGAAGAATTCCACTGAGTAGACCACATTGTATCTCTTAAACAAGGCTCAGTATTGTTGGTGATGTCGTGATCATGAACGAATTTGTTGTGATCTATTCTACATAGCATTAGTATTACTTAATTCCCTCAGCAAAAGTTGACAGCTTGATATACATCACAACCCTCTCTAATGTTTATTAATTTTATTAGTTATTGGTTATTAGTTAATTCAACTCATTCCTGTCTAGATTTTCTAGCCTATTTTAACGCTCTTGAGGTATTATCTTCATATAATATCACTTCTTTCTTCACTTTGACTTGCCAAATAGAAAACAAAAGAGAAAATAGGTACGCATAATAATATTGTTTTTTTATACAAGTAGAAAGTACTGTAAAATACATGGACGGGTACTTCTCCAGGACAAACGGAATCTATTTTAAGCAAATTTGACACTTCAATATGATCCTTCAGTAAATATTCAGTAACTTCAGTAAATATTCAAACTTTCAGTAAATATCAAATGTAAACCTAATGCTTCTTTTTCATTCTTCTATTGGTTGCGTACTGGTATTAATGCAAAGAGGCTGGCACGGAAATTATAATTTGCTACGTCATATTTGCCCTCATCTTGCTATTAGGAACCTCGCTCACACGTGATACATTATTTAAAGTATTATTAATTACTATTATGTAATTAATATTGCATATTTTTGCACAAAGCTGTACTAAGGGTAATTTTTTATCTTACCTGTCATTGCTCGTTTGTGACAAAGCTGCATGTTGAGCGCTTCTCTATTAACAGTTCCACGAGGTTCGATGACCACTTGTTACGAGTATAATACTTCTTAAGTAATTTTCTAAATAAGATATTATTTAAAATGTACCGAGAAATATATTTTTGCGATGAGAACACTTAGGAAGAAAACGTAGTGTACCCCAGTTATAAAAAGGAGATACATCTATTTTAACAGATTAATCACCAAATTTTCGTTGCGTACTTTCTGTATTACAGTAGAAGAACATCATTAGTCTCTGAAACATGTTATTGACATGTCTTTCAATTACAGAAGTTGAAGTAGTGTAAAACAGAAATAAAGGCCGTAAAAGTAATGTTAAGATGCGATAAAGAAAGAGGAAATTGAAAAGTAATTCGCGTTCTTTCTTTTTCTGAGGCATAAAATTTAGTGTTTCTCGAAATCATATTAAATATAAATTAATCTCCTAGTACGCAAATTCAAAATCCTCAATCAATAAATTATTTCTTGCTGTGTAGTGTTCTACGTATTAATATTGAGTCGTTGAAAATGGCAAAACGAAGTACTGTTAATTAAATACGAATATTGACAAAACATTCCTTCCTGAAGAAAATACTACCGAATTTGTTTAAATACCTAAGCACATCTCATCTAAGTTTTGTTCATTGAAAACGTATAATAAATATATTTACTTGTAATTTATTTTAGCATGTAAAAGGCATTTGTGTAGCAACGAGAAATGAATTCTCTCGATGTATTGGGGTACTTTTATTTGAAATGAGGGGCCCCCGTAGATCCGTTCCAAGCCTCTTGTTTTCCCTCGACGCACCTGCCAAGAAATATACGAAATGTACGCGTATTTACGAGAGCCTCTTCGAGTATTAACTTGGCCACTAACACGATTAGAAAAAAGATGCTAAAGTTTAATACGAAAATAAATATACCTTGACAAAGCCGAGACCAAAAATGAATGTATTGTTTGCTGAAAGTAGTGTTTATATTTATTACAGAGACTAGTAAAATAACATGAAACCCGAAAATGAGTTTCTCATGGGCACGTTTGTTTTCCTCCGTTGAAACTCTGCACGTTTGTTTTCCCCCATCTCGATCAGGTTTTGTACTGCTTCCCTCATACATTGAGCGAATGCTGAGATGGGAAACTGTTTTGCTTCTGGACATAACTGTAGTTTCACCATGCGCACGTTTAGTTGAGCTCCCCTTTTCCTCGTAGTGGTAGGAATAGAGCCACGGTATTGGCTACTACTATTTTTTATAAATATTAGTAACTCAATTCGGTAGTTCGTTTACCAATACAAATAATTTCCCGTAACTAGGGGGTGAAATTGTCTATTTTCAAATGTTACTAGCATTGCTTTGTTGGTACTGACCTTTAGTCATTATACTGTTAATTGAAAAAAATAAATTAAATCGAATTTAATCAAATTTGAATGGTTTACAAAATTCTCTAGTATAGGCCTTAGTGCAGACATGAAAGATTTCCATTTTAATAATATAATGGAGATTACTTGTCTCAAAGAATGTGTCTCGTACTTCTAAGTAAATTGAGGCTAAAATTATAAATAAAAATAAATGAGTAAATAAAATCGAAAAGCCTTTGCCGTGGAAACCTTTGCCGTGCTTATTCTGCGTCAGCGTGCAACACTTCTGTAATATTGGCAAGAGAAAATTGTATTAACGTATTTCAGAGTCTCGAATTATTAATGACGTAAAGTACGGTAAGTATAACTAATCGGAAGATCTGCTTCCAGTTTCAGAGAAAGATCGTAATTTTTTTTAAAATGCAGATAGCCTCTGTAACAGATTGTCAGAAAATGCAACTTCGTATTACTACAAGACAATCTGGAAGGAACAAGAAAAAAGGGTGACCAGATCAAAGAGGATTAAAAGAAGATCTCACCTGCAGGCACATGCAAAATTATTGATGGGAAAAGATGTGTAATGCTTAATATATTAATGCAAACTAAACGTATTTCCACTCAGAAGTATATTTGTTTACCGAATATATGAAAGAAAAATTCATCATGATCTCTTGAATATGATGGATGTATCAAATACCAATTCGTATATTCGTGAAATGCATGTCTTCGCATTATAGTGTACAGTGCCGTGCACAGGAACCTCTGTATGGATTAGCCAATGCCATTGGGCCCGCCCAATACAAATTAAAAATGTGATAGTGTTTATAAATAATGAACAAGTTTTTATACACTATAACTTTATTAAACTATCGATCTAAAATATTTGTTGTTGTGTTTATTTAAAATATTTAAACATATAATTAAAAACAAGTTAATAATATATAACATAGTTTGGCCCAACTATGCCAACTGGACCACGGCCTATCAGCCCGGAAAATCTACCTTCTATGTATCATTTTAGTTGCAATTTGTCTAGCTCCATACATTCCAACAGACTATTTGTTTTTGCTATTGTTTCCAAATTCCAACTATTTTGCATTATGGCGATCCTAAGCATATAATTAACAATTACAAGTTGGCAGCACTTTCAAGGCAGGAGAGAATTGCGAAGTATAAGTATTACAAATTATTTTTTTCACGTTTAAAAGTAATTAAATAGTAGCATAATTTCAGCATAATTTCTATTCCGTGTACGAACATTTTTTCAACGTTTTTATTATATCATAAAAATGTTCATGGGATGTTCAAAAAAACAGCTGCCCGCTGATAGAATTTGTACGTTAAGATAATGTAGAGAATTTGTATTCAAAAGTTTGTCTTTCGTGGATAAGGAATAACATTGTTTAAGAAGGTTTTTGATACTTTTCGTGGACATTTTGAACAAGTTTATATTTGATGTCAATGGACTTACTAATTTATTTTGATTTTCTTATTTACAGCCGCTTTTGTAAAATCAGCATTTGTAATAACTATTTTGAGGTTCTGGGAATAGTACTGTAAAAATAGATTTTTATTAATAAATATTAGAAATCATTATGTCCGATAACGAGTTAAGTAAGAAAAAAACTTACAATTTTATTATACAGAGGAAGTATATTTTTTATCCGTATAGTACAAATGCAGAAATATATTAGGGTAAACAAAAATATATTCTTATAAACTTAACTGAATTAAACCTCACGTCTCAAGTATCACGAAGCGCCTTTAGAAAATATTTTTAAGTCATACGCGCATTACAAAACACCATAGTTGCAATGAAAAGGGGTTGTAATAGAATCCAAATGCGGATTTCAGAGTAATAATAAAATTGCATATTTTATTTTTTACATCAACCTTTAGAAAAAAAATCATCACATATGTTCGACTATTTTCGGACTTTGAGGAACCTTCTTTTTGATTGGGTTTGTTTGGTATGGCGGCAATGACATAAACTGATGTCATTGCAGTCCTTCTAACCGAGAGATTCTAGGTTCCAGTCCCGACAGTGGCAGGGTTTTTCGACACTAGCTTTTTTAAATTAAGATTTTCTGCCATCAAGTTGCGATACTTAATGACAGAATTAATAATGAATATAATACTTTAAATTCACGGCTAATTATGGTATGTGTATGTTAAATATAAAAACTATTCAGGCGAATTAATTTTAGGGAACTAATCTCAGAGCTCAAATAACTATCGGTATGGCCTTTAGTTTGAAGTCCCACATCCACCTGATCTGTATTTCCATATGCTTGTATTTAACGTCTTTCTCTACCTCCTTGGTTTTGACGTTTGAATCATATCGCACAGCAACGGCTTCACAAAGACACGAATAAATCTGATGTACTAATATAAGGTTTGTTTGCTGTTATTGTATGATCAGTATGTTGTTGATATCGTACACAGTCCAAAAGGAGTCACAAGTTTCATGGCGCATGTGTTTGGAACATTGAGAAGCGTTACTGATCTTCCTGTGGTGGTAACTTCAGGCCCTATCGTGCCTCGTTACGTATTCCGAATTTGCCAGAATTGGAGAAGCTGACGCGGTATGATTAATGGTTTCTATCTGTGCCTGTTAAATATGGCATTCACCATCCTAAAAAAAAATTTGAGAAAAGCTTTTTCATTACTACAACTGCTTCCCATTCTGTCTTCGGTCTTCCTCTTGTAAGCTACACAAAATATTGGAATGTATTGATCTGTACCTTGCCCATTGTGTTTAGATATTTTAGATATCCGGTGGCTTGTCCCCCTCGGATCTCCTTAATATTTTGTGTTTGTAACCTTGTCGTGTGGCATCAACAGCTTTATTTGTTTGCCTGTCTTGCATATTTTATTTCACAATGAATCTTGCTACACTTACAATTCTTTTATTTCTCTTCTTTTGACCACAGTTAATGAACATAATTTGATCACGTTTGTGATATACCACTTACTTATTTCTACTGTTTGATTGTAACAGCTATTGATTTTCTGTCGCAAAGGCTGCTTAACAGGTAACTCCTAATTCGCCAGGAGAAGAAAAAGAAAGGGCTAAATGTAATTTTAAAAATAATTTATTGAATATACGGCATTAATTTATGAAATTTGGTTGTTCTTAATGTGAAAGAAGAATATTTACGTGTAATATATTACGGACAATCATTTGAAATAATAATTATTGGTGTAACAATAATTATTACTTTTCAATAAAGGTTTATTATTTTACTCCATTGCTTAAGTTGTGTGTTTTCAACTCTTATTCATTATTATTTCTCATCGAAATTCCTTTATACCTCTCTTGTGAAACATTTTTGAACACACTTAATGAACATCTGACTTAATGAACAGCAAAACTATGAGGGAGACATGTTTCTCACATCTTCTTAGGTGAGAAATTTGGAGCGTTTTAAAATTGTTGTCACACTGATTCTGCTACACACGTACACTCACGTGAAAGTAGCCATTTAAAATAGATTCCTTTGAGAAAATGGATTAGAGTATTTTTGAAAAAGTCGTGTAAGAAGTGAGGGCATATATTTATCATACCGCTCAAAATGCAACGTGACATGTAATTATCGAAATCGATTCTTAATTTTGGGAGCATTGGTAACTATTTTCGAGACAACAAGTAGAAACTAAGTTCTCTTAAAGATCTCAATAACAAAGAACAGTGCATTAAATTCATTTGCTTTGTAAAGGAAATTAAAATGTATAACAATATATAACCATATATGTAAAATTCTAAGTTACTGTATTATTTTGTACTAATTGTGTATTATTAAGGTAGTCGCTAATAACTCTATGTAGTTGATGCGACTGTAAATAAATCAAATCAAATATTTTCGAGACAGATTAGAAAACGACAAAAGACAATTCGATGTGGAGGTATTTGTAGTTATTTTAATGCTTTTAATATATTTATCTCTGTTTTAGTATTTTAGAAAAATAAATTAATATATATTATTAAAAATAACTGTAAGGATTTTGTTTTGAATTTCACTCTAAAAGTAATTACCACATTTTAATGACTAATACTTATTTCAAAAAATTCCGATCATGACGGGAGTTCACAGTCTTTTACTAAACTAAGGTATCATTTGCGTTTGTAGCGAATAGCAAGTTCTAATTGATAGCATGTATCTACGTCCTTTAGAGATTTAAATAACATGTTACCCTAGGGAGCACGCTAGTGATGAGTCCTACCGCTTGCTGTACTAGCTAGGCTTGCGAAGCGACGGCACCAGATGCAGTCCCCGGATGGTCACCCAATCAAATATTAGTCGAGCCGGATGCCACTTAATTCCGGTGGGCTGTCGACAACCGATATTTCCAACATGGCGAGGGAGCTTACACACAATTGTGATATTCCATAAAAATATTACCACTCTGTTTCAGTCCTCCCCTCCGCTGTTGCATCTCGGACACAATTTACGAATCCTTGGAAATTTTGCTCATGGATTGGTCGTTCAGGTTTCATGTTGAGCCGAACTCTGATATCCAACGATTGAAAACAAACGTAATGGCGTAGGACCGCATCTACATCGTGAAATTCATTTATGAGTTTTTTCCAATTTGTAGTCTGAATGTCAATACAAGTGGAATTTGAATCTCAACAGTTGAGATCTACATTGTATGGTATGCAGTAGCTGTCCGATTAGGCTGAATACGAGATACTGCCCATAATGATCCACTTTCTCTTATTTAATAATGGTACAAACTTAGTAATAATATAAAGATATCATATTGATGTTGATTCGCCCCACTCACTCCCTTTGTGACGCTCACTTCTTTTCTCCGTCTCTCTCACTTTTCTAATATCTTTTTCGTTATTTCTTTCTGTGTCTTTTAACGACGTTAGTATTTTATTTTTCAATGTATAATTCTTATGTGTAATATCAATAAATTCGAATTTTCTTCTAAAGAAAATATTACTGTCGTTGCTATTTTTATTCATTCATCTCAGTGTAGTATAGTTTAACATAAAATACGCATGTCTCCATGTACGTGCGGAAAAGCCAACTTCAATTTATAAAAAGCAAAATATTTCTTTAGTATTGTGTGTTAATAACATCCATACCCTCAATTGTAGTAGGAATATTAAGAAATCAAGTTTGCATTGATATTTCTTATATAATAATATAATTGCACATATACTTCAACAGTTGAATATTTTTTTTTATATTTTTGCGAAAATAAAGTTAATTAGAAATTTCCTCATTTCAATTACATTAAATATTCTACTAGGTATTTTTTAGAATTATTTCCCGAGCGATTAGGCTCTTGACTTTCAGTAAAAAGAAATAAATTTTCTCTTAAGATAGGTCGTAGAAAAATCTAGGCGAGTAAATTGTGGCGAAAATACGATCCAATCATTCAATGTTTCAGAGACAGTTTAATACATCCTTCGAGGTTTCTCTATGGAGCAATAATTCCAAATTACTTATGCTACATTGTCAGTAGTTATTAAAAGTATTAAGTATACAAGAAAAGAGTTTTAAAATTATAAAAAAAAGCGTTTGTAAACATAACACTTTTTGTAGAATATTTGGGATTGCAGTGAAATATTTTGACAGTGGTTTTTAGTACAATAGTTCCGTCCTATCAGCAGGGACATCACTCTGTGTAATACGTTAGCTGGCAGAAAATAAGACCTATCACAAACTTCTTTATTTACTAATACAATAGCTAAATTATTCACGATATTTGAAAGAAGAAGGGAAGGAAGAAGGGAAGGACTAACAACATATTAAAATGGATAAAGGATTTCTAAACAAAACTACCAATAGGAAACATCAAATTATTTACAATATTTTGAAATGCTTATTGTACGTGTATTTGAATATTTTTTGTGATTTGTCTAAAATATGGCAAATTACAATTAACAAATTTGAACAAATGGTTCAAATCAATGTCATGTGTCCATTTGAATGCATTCTAATTCTTATTTTAATCTGTTTTATGAAATTCGGTGTCAAGTGTATACACGTGAACTATTTCCGAGAATGTAAATATTATGCAAATTTCAGTGAAACGGTTTGGAACAAACTGGAGGCCAATGCGGAATTTCTTCTATTTTTTACACAAAAAAGTTTTCTATTAATCGGGAGCGAAAGTTTCTAGTTTTGAAATGCTGCTAATCAGCTTTCTTATTAGTTTTATCGATCATTCAACTATTCAAAGTAAAATGGTAGAAATTGCGGAGCTCAAGAGAGCGTGCGCAGTTTATCTTCTCCCTTCATACGTTTCATGCTTTTCCTCTTTTTACTGTAAAAGAAATCAAATGAAAGGGAATTCTCGGAAAGCTCTTGTTTCGTACGAGAAACAGCGCAGAGGAGCAGGGCGCGAATGTCTGGCCAGAATCTTCAGCCCCGGGGCCGGGCGTCGGGCGGGTGGGTCTGGGGGGCGGGTCGCACCAGGTGTGACGGGCGAGAGGCTCGTTAGGCACGCCGCCGGTTCGCGCCCCGGCCGGCAGCCAGCACGCGCCCGCCCCCCGGGGAACTCGTTTCCCGTTCCGGCCGGGGGCGCGCCGGGAGACGGCTGAGGGCCGGGCAACCGCCTCCGCGGCCGCGCCCGGTCGCGAACCGGACCTGCGCTCCACGGGGCTGGGCGGCCGCCGCCGCCGCCGCGCCCGCTCGCGCTCCCGCGCCGCGACCTCGAGGCCGCGTTCGATGCCCGCGCACGTCGCGGACGACGCTCGCCGCCAGGAAGTGGGCGCTGCTTGGCGGAATGCACCTGCCCCGCGAGGGGTTGCAGGCGCTTGGGAGGGGGGCTTCCGGTTGCAACGCAGGCCAGAGGCGTAGGTCGGGCGGGGAGGCTGGCGACCTTGTCTAGGAATGTGGAGCGTTGTCCCTTCGGCTTGGTTAAGTGCTATGAGGAACTATTGTGCATATTTCTGTGCTGCCGTACTCGCAATAGCACCTGAACACGTCCTAATGGCAGCTGTGATGTACTGTAGTTAATGATTTGATTGATGGGAGATAGGTAAAACACATAATAAATTATGCTTATGAATACGTCCTTGAAAATGCAAATTAAGAAATCCCTTTACAACATACGTAAACTAAAATCTTCACACACTTCAATATAGTAGCTATTAACTACATTACGATAACAAATAGTTGGATAAATAGTGAGATGCGCATTAAACGAAATAATTATCTATTTGATGGTAATGCAAGCGATACCAGTGAAATGAGTTCTGCAAATTTCCTCCAGCTTTTCGTAATCCAATAATATTTTTCCGTCAAGTTTTAGCAATTGACAAAACATTTAACTTAACTACCAAGTGTTTTGATTCCTCTGATGGCAAAATGCCCACCTGGTGACTTCTTGTTATTCGTGCAGTCTTACTCTTAATTTTAAGATCACGTTGTTTGTTAAATACGCCATTACCAAATTGTCAAGTTAAGTGATAACTCCAGTTCCATTAGTAGATACGAAGAAAACCACTCAAAGAATGGTATATAAAAGATTATTACAAATACATTTATATAAAAATATTATTCTATATTTGTAACAGTATTAAAACAAGGAATACAACAAATAACATTTATTGATATCAATATCTTTCTATATTTCCAAGACGAACATTGGCCAAAACCATTGTAAATTTGACAATAGATATTATTGACCATTAAAAATCAATAAAAGATTCTACTCTACTCTCTCTGAGTGTAATTTGTTTATTCATAATTTATACTTCTGCTACATACGCCCCATACGCTTTTGCTGGTTTTACGATAAATAAATTAAATAAAATTTCCTACTCAGTTTGTTGTTAGTATTGTAGCACTACATTTAGTGTTCTTATACGTATCGCTTTTATTAGTTAAGAGAAATTACAACGTATAGTATTTAATTATAATCAAATAATGAACTCCCCTATCATCTAAAAATGATTTAAATAATTATATAATTTTTCATTTTTAAAGTTAAATTAAATTCCCTTACTTTTCATGGTATTCCAGAAAATATTCACTTTGTTTAAAATAAACGTGTTAAAAAAGGTGTAATCCCATGATTAACGAGAAATTTATGGCATATGATTAATCCATCAGTAAATTTATTTCTTTATGATTCTTATTCATACACAAGGGCATGTTTTGTTTCTTCACAAGTAACTCCGTAGTTTCCGTTCTGAATCAAAAGAAATATAATATACAAATAAGATGATCCCTTTGAATATCTTTTTATACGTTTCAAATATTGAGATGCGGTTTTCTCAGAAACCAACGTAAGCGAGAGGCAGAAGATGCTGTATAATTCAGCTACTACAGCTTTTTTACATAATAAATATCGAGGCAGCTTCGATTTTCAAGTGGATACGTACATATTTTGTTAGTCTACGATAACGATAGTCTCGTTAACCCCATCGTACCAGTAAAGGGTTAAACGGTCGAAATTGTATCGATATCTACTATGTAAAGAAAATAGTATATCATCTTATGTAACCCTCGAATACTTGCATTTTAGTAAAAAAAAACGCATCTAAATATCTGCAACGATCAGATGATATTCAAATGGATCATCGTAAGTGAGCCACCTGTATACAGAGTGGAACAACTAAGTGTTAACACATTTGTATCTCCTCAATAGTGCAAGATACGAAGATGCCGATGTCGATTGAATTACATGGGCTTCTAGATTACAGGATACTTCGTCTTTGCACTATTTTTTATTACGACTATATAAGGTCAACTTTGTTTTTTTTAAACGAAACTCTATGCTAAATGTTAGCGTATCGTAATGGGTTTATAAAATATTATTTGAAATATGTGTATAACTTCGTACTTAAGAGAATAGATTTTTAGAAATTGATGTGTAACCTATTGTAACGTACCGGCAATTATCCAATCGACCTTTCCTGTTAAATGAAAAATGTCGCAAATCCGTTCTTCAGACAAACTCGCTCATGTATTTGAGTAGAATTCAACTACTTTCTTTTATATTAATTTTGCCGAAAGATGATTCCGTCGAAGGAACACTCAAATGCTGAATACAGGAATCTTGCATGTGACGGTCAGTTACAAATATATTATAATTAATAAGATATTCTTCATTTATTTTTTGCATTATTTACCTACAATTTATTATAGAATATGTTGTCACAGTTTTCAAAATATCACAATAGTAATTAAGTGACAAAACACGATCTTTCTGGAAGCCTGTATGCAGTATTTGTGCCTTCCTTGGACGAAGTCATTTTTCAGCAAAATTAACATCGAAGAAAGTACTTGTTATTGTGCTCAAATTAAAGAAAACGTTTGTCTGAAGGACGTACTCACGTTTCCTATTTAGTAGCAAGAAACGTCGAATGGAAAATCGTTGATTCAGAGGAAAAGTATGTTACAAAAGCACATTGATTTCTACAAGGATGTATACATATTTTAAATCGTATTTTTAAGCCCATGCTACGCTTCTGACGCAAAACTTTAGAACAGGTTTTTATTAAAAAACAAAACAAAGTAGACCTGATATCTTCGTAATAAAAAAAAGTGCAAAGACGAAGTATGCTGTAATCGCGTAACCCCTGTGTATGCAATCGACTGTTCAAACATCTTCGTATCTTGCACGATTAAGGAGACACATGGGGCGTCATAACTTAGTTGTCATACCCCATATACATTATATGCATTTATTTTCTCCCGTTTTGTGCCTCACTGAAGGTGGTTCAATGTGAGATAGGGTAATTCGCTTCACTCTTATATATTTAACCCTAAAGTCATCTGATTATTGGATATAGATAAAAAATTTAGGCATTTTGAGAAAATACTATGCACATTAATGATCCATAGTTTTTATTTTTCAGTGATATCTCTTGATTGATAACCAAGTCGGTATATCCTAGAGTGATGCATTGTACTGTGTTCTATTCTTCACGAGAAAAAAACTAATTTTCTTAAGAAATAACATCTTACACTTAAGAAACGTGTCGCTAAGTTTATTTTTATTTTATTTTATTTTATTTTACGTCAAAACAATTAAAAACTTTATGTGACATGCTACGGGGAGTAGTGTATTCTGTACAGATTTTCTTAATTCTGGGATTTCCCACCCTAAACCGCACACAAGTTGAAATGAATACTGTCTGAAACAATTTTCCTTCTGCTTAGAAAAGAGTAATCTTACCAGTCTGCAAACAGGGGAAAAACACAAGGATAGCTGAAAACTTTAGGCCTATCAGTCTTCTTCCAATTTTGTCAAAAATATACGTCTAATTCTAACAAAATGTATCAACAATATAAAAGCAATCCTATAGGAACAATTCGGATTGAAACCAAACCATTCTATAACCCATCAAATATTACGTATTACTGAAGCCATTGCCAACGCTTTTCACCCAAAGAAACATTTAGTGACAGCCTTCCTTGATAAAAGTCAGGCACATGAGTGAGTTTGGCACTAAGGCCTCCGATACAAAATGCAGACTTTTGTTATACCCGAATACCTGCTAAAGATCACGAATGTTCCCTTACGAACAGATCGTTTACAATTAAAGTCAACACAGACACATCTACCCCACACACTATTCCTGCAGGAGTACCATTGAGCTCAGGTTTCTCTCCTTTTCTATCTAAAATTTTAAGCTAGCTTAAGATATTTCAATCTAAGGTGACTGCAACATCGCTTTATATTCTGATGACATTGCACTACTCACCTCTCACAGTGATAACATAATAGTGCAGGAGAATATTCCGAACAATCTAAACAACTATATTACATGGGTTCAGAAATGGAAAATAAAACTAAATCATTCTATATGCCAAGCAAAGGTATTCACAATATGCCGGCCGAGTAGTAAAGCTCTGCTCAGAACGTAAAAATGTTTCCTTTAATTATCTCTCGATCTGCAATTAATATCGAATGCCGATTATTACTATTGAAATCAATTATTCAACCCACCCTAACTTATGCATGTACAGTATGTATGTACAGTAGCACCCAGTAACCTCTAAAAGCGCGTGGAAATCCAAAACAATTCTTAAGAAACGCCCTTAAGGCACCTTGGTTTATTCCAAATTTCCAAATTCATAGTGTGCTAGTGACCATTTCTATCAAAATCTTTACTCTTCCCCCTGTTCCACAATATTTAACCTGGACCGCCATGCTTTACGGCACGCTATTAATCTAAGCTCCCCAAGGATAGATTGAGATCGCCGGAACTTCTGTTTTTTTACGCCTTTCACTAGCACCACCTTAACTTCAACTTTACACCACAGACCAAACCTTGAACCCTGAACAAACTTAGACCACGTTCACGAGTAGGAAAGAATACTCGTTTGCTATGGATGGCCACATCCAGTACGTTGTAATACAAAATGTACTGTTTTCAAGTCCCTCGAGAGACACAAATGTCAAACGAGAAGAAATAAAAAAGCACTAGCGCAAGGGGTCAGGGAAATGATTCAGAAACTGAAGTACAATACTTGTTACAGGTTGTGTAGAATTATACAGTTCAAATAGTAAATAATCCACTAAATATCATTGTTAAAATTAATATTAATTTCCTTTTTGAAGCTCGGCATCGTCTCTAATTGCATAGAAACAGTTATGCAGCACAAAATATTTTACTTGGATAAAACTTTCGTAAGTTTTACATTCGTTTAAAAGAAGCAAGCAAAACCTGCACCGTCCTGGGTGGCAGGGCTATTAACTTAGCACTCTTTGTAATCACGACACGGGGCAGTGGTCGGCTTGAAGCCTTACTCGGCCTACAAGTGCAGAATAACTTGCATTCAAATGTTCATAAAATATCAGTTTTAGGAGTAACTGGGCATCTAAAAAAAAGAAATAAAGGAACATTTTATTTCATACTCAGAGTGATTCAGTCCTTGTTGCTTACACGCCGGAGACTTATTCCATACGTAATGTACAGACAGAATTTGGCAAAATTAGATACTGTTTGTCGTTTAGTTTTGTAAATAATTAACGTTGACCCTTGAACTATGCGCTTGTACTCGTGTAACACTGGTTATGCCAAGTGAGCGAGCGGCTGCACTTTGCGATAAGGCTCGCTACTTCTCTGGATAACTGAGTTATTAATATTATCGCTAAGGCCCGAAAACGAGTGGAAGGCAACTAGCGCGAGAGGACAACGCATCACAGTCTCTTGGCGAACAATTCATGCAGAGAGATTTCCATTTCCAGCGTGTGAAGCAATTGGGCAGTAGAGACATACGTTATTCTGAATTCTCGATCTGCATTTCACCTGCGCAAATGCAAGAAAAACCAGGAATTTCTGAAACCGTTCTTTGGGCAGAGAAGCGTGTTTTAAATGAATTGGAACAATAAATGCGCATAATTTGCATTTGTAGGCCGAGGAAAATTCACATCTTGCACTTCACGTAGCTCACCAAGGCTGACTCTCTGTAATTGTGAGGTCTGGCATTGTGAATTAAGTTCCAGTCGGTCCTCACTTCTTACCCGAATGTTTCAGATGCATTCAGTATCTGTATTTAATAACTCCAGTACTCCCTACGCTTTTAGAGGACGACGCGTTCAATAACTGTCGTTTGTAGGACGTCGCGGACAGTTTTTGGAGGGCCTCGCGGGCACTGATGCAGTACCAGCATGAAGGCGCACCCCCTTATTATTACGGAATTACCTAGATATACAATTTCCAGATAGGTGAATCGCACGAGGAAGCCCAATAGCTCGGCCGCTTCGGTATTCAGATTTGAATCCGCTGAACTATTTTATTCTCGGGGTTAATGAAAGACGTTATGCTACTGAGGTCGTGGATCGTGATGGCCTTCTTCCCTGCATTGAAAGCGTGGCGGCTGAAATAAAGGGACGACGCGGCAGAGTTGTGCGCGTCACGAAGGCCGTGTGGCGCAGATGTCGATCTTGCATTCAAGAGGAGGTAATTTTGAACCCTCGTAGAGCCCCTGTCTGTATGGCCCCTGTCCCTTCTGTCTGTATACGCAAATAATAAATTATCCTAAATAACATTTATAGTTTTTTTCTCACTCTTTTCATATCCATTAGATACGTAGGTAAGAATAGCATCAGTGAACAAAATTTAATGTAATATTTGGGCTACCATTACACAAAAATTTACTAACGGCAAAAAACTATTTTTTTCAAAAATTAAAATGCGGTTCGCACTATTTTCTTTAGCACACATGAGTTACTTAATGTACTCTATCACAGGTTCATGAATGTGTAACGAGTAGTGAACCACACTGTATTAGATACCGTTCCGTTCTTGGAGAGTTTATGCAGGTAAAGCGCCAAAATTGTTTGTCAGAAATTGTACTAAAAATATTCGGCAAGTAAAATGGGGTCATTAAAATAAAATAAATTTAGAAACTTTGCTTCAACAGTAGATCATTTTCAAAATATCTATCTGACAAGATTGATTAATTCTTTTATTATGTGTTTCACTATTGTTTATAATTCTATTAAAATGGAATCTTAATATTGCATATCATTGTATTATCTTATTTTACGTGACATTAATATAAATTTTGCCTTTAACCACTCTGCTTTGAGATGGAGTAGTTCGGTTCCGAGCCGGCCTTCTATGTTGTTGTATTCGTTGATACAGTGAAAAATGCTTAGAAAGTGTATCTTTTCTCGACCCAACAAAATATTATCACGCTAGCGCGGTTATAACCAGTGGGCAGTATGTTCACCGCATCAACATAAATCAACGTTTACATCAACTCCTGTGCAGGGCAAACCCTCAATGCTGCTCTAATTATTAAATGACACATCAAACTCGTATCCCAGCATCACTCATCCACCTTTAGAAACGGATTACAACAATCTTCAAGAAGCTGAGCCAAATTTATTCCATTGAAAAAGCCACCACGTTCAAACCAGGGACTTACCCATTAATATTCAAATTGTCTACCTCCAAATCGGTCCCCGCTGTGTGAACAAGCAAGACACTGACAAGAAATCGACCACAATGAGATGCTTGTGGATAACACAACTAACAATTCAAATAAAAAGAATTTACATAATAGTAAAGTGACAAACATATCTAGATACTTCCAAGAACAGTTATCGGAAAAACAAATAGTCTTTAAGGAAATTCCACTCGTAATATTGTCACTTCCAATACCAATTATAGCGCAATCATCTGTGAAACAAACACATTTCAATTCTACAACCGAGTACAAGAGGAAGAGATTTTAGTTACAGACAAATCAAGACTTCTAATATTTCGTATTCACAAAGAAATATCTAATACATTGAGTGACTCCTCCAACAAACAAATTTCAGTTGTGATCAAAAGCAAATTTCATTTATCGTATGCAAAAACGTATGCAGATATCTAAATTCACTTAAACAGTCATCGATGTTATCAGACTTACAAAATACAATATTCACATCCCAGTAGTAAAAACAGAGTTAAATTATTTAGAAACATAGAAGTAGTTCTACTACTAAACGATATATGTAATTCAAATGTAAGACCTAAAAACGAAGATTATCAAAAGTTCCAACACAAAGTTTGGTATACAGAGATTATGGACGTAATCACTGCTTGGCTGCAACCACTCTATTCAATACTATAATGCCCAATATGCTGCCAAGAGTATTTTACGGAGCAATGTTCTTCAAAACTCGAAAACCCCATTTTTTTAAACCCCAATGGGCATCATAAGTAAAGCTTAAGAAGTAGTGATTGTCCATTCTACAAAACAAGATTAAATTCAGTCGCTGTCTGAAGGATAATTCTAATTGAACACCTAGAATTTCCCAAAGTTATGTTTGTGCTGTTGTGGAAACACTAGTAATTTATATCAGAAGTTATGTTTCATCATTTAAGTCTTTCCTTATTAGAACTTTTCTTTACCGTAAGTGATAGATTTGTCTTCCAACGCTTGCGGTCGGACGCTTACAAAACAATTGGAAACTGTTTCTATGCGTAATAACTTCGTGAACTTCAGCGTTCTTTTACAACCAAGGATGCCTGTAAACACGTTAAAACCTTACTGTAATATAGTTCTATGCGGACAATAGTTGTGAAATGTGAGCAACACAGTGAATGTTGATCTATTCATGAAAAGAAGGACATTGCATTGTCCCCGCGAAGAGAACTGCGAGATAGCAAATGCACATATTTATGCACATCACACATAAAAGAAACGGTTGCTGAAAGCGACATATTACTGTTTTAGTGAGCGTGGCGTTCAATGACCACAAATGAAACAAGAAAAAAAATCAATGATCTTCTTGTATAACTGTTGTTGTGAAAACAAAGTTCAAGACATGTAACCAACTGAAAGGGTTGCGCAGAAATATTTTAATCTTGTAATAGACAGTAGATGCTTCCTCGTTCTTCGAGCTACACTTTTTAAAGACATTACCACTAGATAATAACACATTTTTTAGAACAGTCACACACACAATCTCACACACACTCGCGGAAACTATTGACAATTTATTACACAAAAATGTATCTGACTTCATTTAATGTTCGAATTTTGGAAAATAGATTTCATTAAGAAACTAATATCAACCTTCAATATTGTAGGAATAAACTGAAACAACTTTTGCAATTTTCGGACATTCAGAGCTGAACGAAAATCAGGGAAGTTCAGTTTTTATGTGTATTTTGCTCTATCTGCCCCTCGGGTAGATCACTGGTCAGCATGTTTTTTTTTTCATGACTTATCCGGGTTCAATTCCCGGGCGGGACAGACTATAGCGTGCGCTTTCCTCGCAATGTCCCAATATCTGTTGCTGTGTGTCGATGAGAAAGCTCACTTCTCAGGTTGAAACGTCCAGAAAACGACATAGAGATGTCTATGTGCTAACCACACCCCTTAACCCTTGGCCGTAATGCTGGGACGTCGCTGGTAGGCTTTGGCCAGAAACGAGCTGTTGTGTCAAATTATATACATTTTGCTATAACTGAAAAAAGACACAATTTGGAGCAATTTTTGAGAAAACTTTGAACATATACTTGAGGTTTCTTATAAAGTACCCCTCTCAAATAAGAATAAACATTTCAAATTCAAGAAGTCGCAACATCAACCATAATGTTTGCTAAATATTAATTTTGGAAACAATCCTGTCTACGGTTGTGTCACTAGCGTTGTTCACGACAGACGGAGAGACGTTTTGCCGTAAACGAAGTTGTTGATACCAAGGGCCATTTTAACGTGGATTCTAACTACACAACGTGTTAGATAAAATTGTTTACTACATCCACTACACAACAAGAATTACTCATTTTTTCGTTATTCATAACCCGAAGTTTTTGATGTCGGAATATTGTCATATTTTGCTGCAGCATTACAATACTTTATACTATGTAATTAGTTGGCGAGAAAGTAAAAATATACCAGTTTTGGGTGAAAACATTCGCAGAACTCAACAGGGTGTTACAAGTTTCCTTTTAATTGCAAGAATTGGAGTAGAGGAACACTTTATGTCAAGAATATAAACGTTGTTAAAAATATCTCATTCCCAACACATTAAGGTCACAATATAAGAAGAATTGGAAATAACGTAATAAAGATAAATGTTATAAAGTCAAAATAAACCAAGAATGATAAATCCGAGCTATTGGATTGTAAGACAAGCGATGAGCTTCTCTGAGGCTAATAATATTCTAATAGAATTTGAATAGTGATTTTTTATACATGTATTCTAAATATTTTGGGAAAAACATTAAAAAATATAAACAAAATCTAAATATTGTAGAAATTAACGTCTTTTGTGCGTACTTAAATATTATAAAATTAACCAAATTCAAAAAGATTCGTTGAGATAAACCAAAGGGATTGTATTTATGGTTTACCTAGGACGAAGACATTTAAGCCATTAAAATCATAAGTTTTAAGTATTCTAACCTTTACCTGGTATTGACGACAGATGGTCTCTTTTTCGCACCAAAACCGACGAAAAGAGACCACACGACACTAAGAAAAAGCTTAACTATTTGTTAGATGGCTTCATTATCTGTGCATGTTTTCTTGAGCTATGTACGAAATGTATTAGATATTCAATTAAACGTTCTCCATTTTATCGCTGCAGTAAATCTATTCATTCATATAGATAAGGATAATAACCAACATATGTAGCCGATTTGTCTTGGCAAATAGTTTATATAATTCTAGCCTAAATCACTTGTTGTAACCGGTATTCATAATTCAACCTAATATGTATGAGTTGGGACAGAGAGTCCATACCTCAAGGATCCATTTATTTATTGGTTATTAATTTCTTTCCCAGTTGAGACTCCGCTCTTAGCACTTACCAGCGCAATTTTTCCAGCTTTCTAATAGTTCGTACCTTTCCTAGAAGTGATCCTTTATGAAGTGAGACGTAGTATTTCTTAAAATGTCCTGGACAAGCGTTACGTTTCCATGTCGGAAGTAATAGTTCCCCATTTCCACCTAATTTCCCCTCGATATTTTGGCAGCATAGCAATTTAAGATGGTGTTGTTCGAATCTTCTATTTCGCCAAAAATCACTCACATATCATTGCCATGTAAGTCTTTCAATCTACGTTCCATCCAACCCGACCGTGAACCGCGCGTAACAAATGGCGTTACATGACGCAAGGTGTTAAAGAACGAAAACTGCTTGGAGGACATTTAAAGGTCAAATGTATGTTGCGATAAATGTCTGTTGTAAGTACTTGAAAATTAAAGAAAAGTAAAAATAAAATTTTTGTTCTTCCACAACTTGCCTTTTATTCAATCATTGTTATTTAACATATTCAGTTTCTTTAGGTTTGTTTAATGTTATAATATTAAAAAAACAAATAGAACATGCTCAGTAGCATTCTGATGAATTTTCAAACTTGCAGGGTGTCGAAATAAGAAATGAAATAAGGATAGAATAAAAGTTAAATCCCTCATCACAGAAAAAGAGGAAAACAATAAAAATTGTCGACACGTAAGAAGAATGACTTCCGCAAATATAAATGTTGTGGTATTTTCTCACAAATAAAATGAAACGCAATAAATCAAGTCACACCACGATACAAGTTATTGAGACAAATTGAAGTGAGGTTTAGCAGACAATGAGTAATGGTATACGGAAAGGAGGAGGTTGAGATACAGTCTGTGGTGACATTTCCAAGATCCCTCTCAAGAAGGCTTGTAGAAAAATACAAACCCATGCATAT
Source organism: Gryllus longicercus (assembly GCA_038098605.1). Lineage (NCBI taxonomy): Eukaryota > Metazoa > Arthropoda > Insecta > Orthoptera > Gryllidae > Gryllus > Gryllus longicercus. Next base: position 3,106,833 of record JAZDUA010000001.1, read on the forward strand.
ACGATGTGTTTGGCACGATACAATGCATATACGATGGTGTGTGGAAGCTAGGGAACCCGTTTGTAATTTGTCATTCATAAAGAATTCTATTACGAGAAGCTACGCGACGTACAGGATCACTGAAGAGACCCACCCGGGAATAGAACCAAGGAGTTAGAATAAATGACTTTCTTAAGGGGTGAGAAGCACAAAGAAGAAGAATTCACCTGTCCGGTGCCCAGAGGCATCCACTGCAGTGCCTCTGACCGAGAAGTACTAGGTTCGAGTCCTGACGGTGGTGGGATTTTCGACACTAGCTTGTAAAGTAGATCAAATTCAGCCGCTGTCTGGAGGAAAATTCTTGTGGCCGACTGCTCTAATCGATAGTTTTCTCCAGTCAGCACCACGCGATTGCTGGAGCAGTAACCTAATAAACGGGCCACAGACCGTGTGCGATTATTCCTTCCTCTTTCTTGTCCTTTCCTCACTTTTTTACTTACACACACGCGCGCGTGCACTATGCTTCCGCACTTGTCGGGAGATCAGTTGAGAGTTTAGGGGTCGCCCCGGCTGGGGCTATGCCCCTCAGGTAGAACCTGGTTGAGCGTACGTCGGCGCTGGATCTCGCCAGCCAATGGGGGAAGATCACCACCACTTTTCTCATTAAAAACACCCACTATAGTTTCGGGATTATTGACCTTAGCGATTGGCATGCCCGGAATCAATAGTCAAAGAAGTGTTTTGCCACTCTGTATGTGCATTTCCATTCCGTTTCCTCATCAGTTAAATCGGTATCCAGAACACCGTCATTCCATGCTCCGTTTTATCTTATCGCTGTGTTTGTTTCCGTGCGATATTGTATATGCATACTTGATTATGTGCCAAGACGTAATCCTCCATTTGCAAAAATTCACCGAAGTTGCCGAGGTCTAAACCGTTCGAGCGTTTTTCTCCAAAATTGATATTCCCCGATCCATCCGAACGAAGTCATTCCCCCGCAAGTTTGAAATGATTGTTTCAAAGTGTTGTTTGAATTTGTTTGTGTACTTGTCACACCTCTATTTTATTACCGGAATCATGCTTGTCAATGTTGGACTCAAATAATTAGGATTCTCTATTCAATATTTTTGCAATAATATGCATTGAAAGAAAATCGTAAAAATGAATGTCAATGCGTTTTTGATTATAAATGAAACTTATTCAACATTGACTACAACATCGCTTTCCTATATTCTCAATTAATAATTATACGTTTGGGTGTAAATGTGCTAAGAATGTTAATTAGCTAGGTTGTCTGCTCTGTCCAACATCAAACGTAATTCCTTTTTAGATCCCGTATGGTCAGGCCCAATTTTGAAACATCAGATACGCGCAATTACGTAAGTGGAGGCACGCCGAGGCGTATTTAGCACTTGGATATAGTGACATCAGGAAATCTAGCAATCAGAGTTCTGCGAGTACAAGCAGCAGAGCACTTCGTTATCACAGCAAAATTAGAGAGTTGTGGTCATGAATCCCACAGAGAAGCAAAGCCATGAACTTCCAGGCCTAGTGTGTCAGAACCGATTGATGTGGGGAACGTTCTAGAAACTTAAAAAATCTACTCAATCATTACGGCCTAGCCACCACCTACCAGCTCCCAACAAGAATAAAAAATAGATATCCATTAGATTCATTCCTCAGCATATTTTCAGAACTCAATTAATCACATAGGTGCTCTGTGAGTTTCCTATTCATGTGTATTTAGATTTAGTTGTAAGATTAGCATTTAAGTTAAATATAAGTCATAAAAATACATATGATGTAGTATACATAATACTGAACTATGTACATTCGTTCACTAATAAAGATATACTATAAAAAAAATCGAAACTAATCATTCTTGTGTCTCATACAATAATCTGAAATCAAATCCAATTTTTCTTTTAAATAAAAAACATGCAATAATCGTACAATTACTTTATTCTGAATGCAAAAAATCATTTTAACCTTCATAACAGTTTTGCACACAAACCTAAATGTATCAGTGTTTTCTCTAATTATGAATTAGCAACAAAATATCTTAAACATCAAGTTTTAGTATTTTAGTGTATTGAAACTGATCATCGTCCAAATTGTATGTAAGAATGATGATTTTTTCACAATTTTGTATATTCGCGAATTTGCAGTCATCAAACAGCATGTGAATGGAATTCAATTGGTAAAAATGCAAGGTAATGTAAAATACCTACAACGTTTAATTCTGGACCAATCACTTAACTTCTTTCATTTATGAAACTATTGTATGTTGTAACACGGAAATCGTTAAACCTCGCGTCCTTATTCACAAAGACAATTATCTCTGAGCAAAATGCAGCGACTAGTTTTGGCCTTTCTAGCATTTTCACGCCCAAGAAAATATCTCATTCGTCCATTCTGAGGGTGTGAATTCTGAAGAAAGATACAATTTACCCATTTTCGAAAAGTTAGATATTTGAATGAAAATCAGACCTATATATAAAAATAAACGTTCTTGAAAAAGTGTAAAGAAAAAATGGTTCAATTTTTCACAACATTTTGAAAATATACTAAAGTCTTCACATAACGTGACAAAACAAAGTGACATACAAAATATTTAAAAAAATCCTCGGGCATCGAGTTCTGCCAGATCGATAAGGGAATACGCATTTTGTGGAAAATTCTATGTACTATTTTAGACGCTATTGTTGTTCACCGACGGGTAGATGGAGAGTCAAACAATTTTTTGAAAGAAACACTTTTTTCTATCAGGTCCCACCAAATTACATATTTTTGTCAAAACCTATTCATCTAATAATTCCTCTGTACTATAAAAGCGAGAAAATCGAAATAATTTATAACTACATAATTTGCCATCCACGAAGACTGGAGAATACTGATACATCATAATCACCTTACCAGTAGATTTCATGACCACGGGAAGACCGTACGTTCTTCAATGGCACAGTATCGTAGTCTTAACTTTTCGATTTGCATGTTCTACAACTGTAAAGATAGGTTCAGTGTAAAGATTTCAACTTCGCTACGAGAGTTTTTGAAGTATGAATTGCAACATACACTCTGGCCTCATTAAGTTTTTCACGTGTTTCTCAATCTAAATAACAAACATTTTACTACGTACGAATATTTACAATATTGGAAACTTGCTGCCCTTTTCAACGCCCACAAATGACCTGCACTTCATCGTCTTTACGAACAGGGATTGTGTGAACGTTGTACTTTGTCAAAGTTCTTCAAAAAAAAAGTGTAGATATCAATTGACGTCGATTGTGGTCATGAAATCTACTGCTATAGTAAAAGCCTCTCCCAGTCGTTAAGATTGTATTCCATGCTTATTAATCTTCACTTTTGGTGCCAAAAGGAAAAAGCCTCCGCATTAGTTAATATAAAGGGTCAAATTAGCGATAGTTATGTTAATATTCCATGGCTTCACTTTTGGTGCCAAAAGAAAAAAGCCTCCGCATTAGTTAATATAAAGGGTCAAATTAGCGATAGTTATGTTAATATTCCAACTCATATATGGCGCTTGTGAACACATACATGTGAACAGTTCACATAATAAAATAATATGTATATTTTAATTAAACGAACATTGAACAATGTTACATTGAACAATGAACCTAGTATTATTTTCGTTCCATATTACTATCAAATTTTTGGTTACCAACTAATCAGGAACTTTGCTTTACTGTGCATTCTGAAAAGATGAGTAATGTATATGATATGTGATAATTTGCTGGTTTGCCTTTTACTTTCTGCGCTTCACTCTCTGGGAGAAACCATCATTCCGTACGCCAGTCTCGAATGTATTTAATCCTAGAGCAGACCTTCTAGCTGCATTCTTTCGGCAGGCTTAAGATCCATGTTCTAAACTAAAACACTGAACAGAGAGGAATGCAGATACATTAAGGGTCTCTCATTCAAAGGCAATGAAATGTGGCAAAATAATTTCGGAATGGTAGAAATGAAAATATATCTAACATATCTGCCACACATTATTTTGGGATGTGAATCATTTTTGTCTGTGACACCAATTTATTGGTTTTCAATCAAAGCGCAAAACAGTTGGATAATTCCTTACTATTCACCTAAAATGAGTACATTGATTCGTTAACGCACCTCGACAATTATAGCAATTTTTATCCAAGTCGAGACGTTCGTCTAACATTGCGTGAAAAAATTCTCACACACATTTCTCTATCAAATAGGGAAGTAACTTTCAAAATAACAATTTTAAATTAAACGTATTATTAATGTACCGTGTACATTTAATAAAATTAATAAATATTTACGATTCCGTTTTTTACGATAAACTGAAACATCCATGTTATTCATTTTTCTCTCTCAAATTTATATTCTGTAGTAGTAGGACTTATCAAAAGCCAGTTGTTCATTAAAATCTTTCTAATTATTCCTTGTATATTTAAAAAAATTGTATAAAAAGCTAATGTAAAGTATAGTTCATCCTAAGGAAACTTTTTACTGAATTTTCAAAAAATTTATTGACATTTGTAATAATCTCTGAAAGATAATGACTACAAAACAAAGAAAAAAATAAATATATCAATAATTTTCTAACATTCCCAAAACTTCAGTTGATAGGGAACTACGTACAAATTAAATTTTTAAAACTTCTTTAGTGATGGAGCCTGCTACAAAACTGATTTTGAAAGACTTTCTAAGTTTTAAAACGGACAATTGTGTTAGATATGACATCCTTTTGTGCGAACAATAAATATAAAGAATGTCTAGTTTTTAAACTATCAAACGAGTATTTGATAATTACCTCTTACATTTTTAAATCGCAATTAGTACAAATGCATAAAATTATTATGTCTGGGACAATATTTACGTTTAGTATAGATTATTTTCTTTTGCAAAAGAAGTATAAGAGGCATTGAATTATTGTGGTTAGAATCGTACTGTTGAATGACCTTCGAAACTAGGACAAGAATATTTGATATGCAAAGAAAACTTCGTTTTGAAATTTTTTACTAAAATTGCCCAGAAAGTTTTTTATTCATTTTCTCCATTAGGAAAGAGACTTCCTACAATAAATCTAAATTCTATATTATGTAATCCACATTCAGCCATATTTTGACAGTTCACAACGTTGCAGAAATAGTTGACTAATGAAACAAGCCATTTCAAGAAAATATTCCAAAAGATATTTCAATGGCGAATATTTGTGCATCATGGCTCATGATCACTTTTCTACTCGGTTTACTTCATTGTCGTTACGAAATATATAATTTGTAATAAGTTCATAACGTACGTTTTTGTGTCATGTTTCATTCACGCCAAATTGTTTACAAATTTAGTATCTAATAAAAGAATCCCAGAATGAATACTGTAATTGGCATGTAGAAGTTTCTGAATAAAAATTATAAGTGTACTCTGACATTCTTGAATAATTATATCAATTTCTAGAGTGGATATACGTACTCTTCAAAATCTCATAACATATAATATATTATTTCTTAATATCTTAACATCTTATATTAAATTAATTAGTACAATAAGTGATAATATTAATATAAATAATATCTGTTACTCACCCTATTGGTTAACTAACAACAACAACAAGTACTGGTATTAATAACACTGACGATGAGTTTCCTTATATAAAAAGACAGATTATAGGGCCGTGAATAAAGCAGTGAGATACATAGAGAATAGAAAAGTAGCTACGAAGTAAATTATTGCATTGCTATAAGATAAAGTAATTTTAGAACTTACAAGAATAAGATCATGAAATATCCAGTTTTGCTCAAAACTTTGCTAATGAGACTAGAAAAACAGGAAATACTGCCAAATAAATGTTGAATTTATAATCGGACCGTAAGTTCATTACAATTTCAAGATCAAAACACGACAAAAAACGCACGAATAGGTGAATGGTCAGCTAACCCACAATACAATGCACCCTAGCCAACACGAAAAAAACAGACTCACCTAACCAACCAACCAGGTAGTTACGATTTTGACCTTTCGCCAAGTTCTTTAGACAAGTTGCTCCGAAGAGGCACTTGCTCCTCGGGTTTGGGCCCCCAAAAGCCCTTTGCGGAAGCGGAGAGAGTTGGGGCCTTTGAATGCGAGCCGCGGTTTCGGCAGGTTTTGGGTCGACCAGGTGCGGCTCCCCCGCACGCGCGGAAGGCGGCACGTGGCGCGGCGGGGGAATTGTGGATTTGACCCGGGCCAGGGGCGGCAGCCGGGACCGCGCGCCTTTCCGCGCTGCCGAAACTGGTTTGGACCCTCCGCGCGGGGCAGGCGGCCCGCGCTTTCAACTTTCTTTTTTTTGGCCCCGTTAGGGGCTCGGGCAGGAAGAAGGGAGAGAGCGGCGGTGAATCGCCTGCTCCGGAAGCTGGGTGAGATGCATTTCCCGGAGTGAGGCAGGTCAAGGCTCCATTGGAGGCGAGAGAATCTTCCCCACCAACAGAGAATCACGGAACTAGATTATGGTAAGCTACCTTAAGTGACTTTTACAGTAGAGGCAATTGAACGTTCAAAGAATTCACTACATCAGGTAATCTACACAATAAGTGTATTTACCGTATACGTCACACTACGTTATATTATAATACTTAGCTAGTGACTGGCCAACCTCTAGCAGAGACAAAACAGTTAAAATTTGCTTTCGATGTTGCTTACCATTGTCTAATATCAAGCGCTTCAATGATAAGTTCGTTGAATTGAATTATTTCAGCATTAATATTATTATCACCGCATTAAAATGCAATAAAATTAATATATAAAATACACTTAAACTGATGTCTTCCCCACTAATGTAAAACACCGTCACGAACGCTAGTATTTTTTCTTTTTGTTGCGTGCAAAGTTGTATATATTCGGAGGATGGAGAATTAATGTATTTTCTGCGCGGATTAAAATCGTAAAGCTGTGTTTTAGGTAAAGGGTAAAAAATTATCTGTCACGCAAAACATTGTGTCACGTAATTTAAGCTAAGTTTTGCATGAGACTTCGACCAGTAATGTTTGTTTCGAGGGCCTGCATGAAACGTACGATCGCCTTCACTATGAATATTGCCATACCTCGACACCTTTGGATCTGCTCTACCTCCCAGTTATTTTCATACATTTTTTCATTTTCTGTCCTTTCTTACTCAGAGGGACTCGCAAGTCATAGCACATGTGTTCCTCACGCAGAAAGAGTACTTTCCCTAGTATAATGAGTTGATGAAAATCCCCGAGTTTGCAAATATTCGTAACTGATTTATTTGCTCATGCGTCAGGAGATAAATATTCTTATTCCGACAACCTGATGTACGTAGTATGTTTGTAGCATCAACAAGACGCATCGCATAAGAGCATTTTATTTTCCCCTAATGTCTTCAACAAAATTTCTATTGCACGAGTCGAATAGATATAAACATTGAATCTTTAAAACTAAGTTGGGAATGTGGCACTGACTATGCTATGATTGATATAGTTTTTTTATTGAAAAATAATATATCATGCGGAAATTCAAAAATGTATATCATTCGATAATTTCTCGGAGAAATGCTCCACAATTCTTCTCAGGCTGCACAAATTCTACGAGATATAAATATTAATAATATTTTGTAAATAGAAACAGAAGATAAGTGTCAATTGTTTAACAAAAGTTCAATTACATTTGAAAACCATACATTTCTTTAGACTAAATATTGTTTTCATTCATATTATTGAAATTTAATACGATATATCTAATACGATATACATAATAGAATATTAGAAACTCACAGAGTAAATTATGTCTCACATTGTAAAACTATTTTGATAAAGCTAAAGGTAAAATTCGCATTGTACAAGGAAAAACTTACAATAAAAAGTTAATATTTTTAAAGGGCAAATATATCTGCTTTACAAACAGATTTCCCCCGCCCTTTGGATGGGGTGAGCCGGCAGCAACTTTGAAATTTTAAATGGAAACCCTATTTTTTATTCAAGGTTCGAATTTTGCAGCAAAAAAAAATAGGTGACTTTCGATGGGCACATATATTTGGATTTGAAATAGATGACGTTTCATTTATTTACGGATATTTACTGTTTCACTTTTCCATTAGTATGTGAAATGCAAAAACATTTTCTCTAAGATTTTCATATGTAAAAACAAAAAAGGTACATCTCTGACATTAATTTTGCCTAAATATAGAAAACATTAAGAAGAATAAATTTTCCAATATATTCTGTCTCGCCTGTTTAGTAAGTCCGTTCTTGATTTTCTAACGCAGAAGCTAGGTATTTCTTTTTTTATAATAGTCAGTTTTTGTACTAATAACTGACAGGTCTTACTATTACACAAAAAATGTCATCAAGTAAATAACACACCTTTTTCCACAAGTTCGCAAAGCTATTCCTATTATAGTACCGATTCAACAGTAATTTGGATTCACATGAACTAACACAACATGAAAGGAACAACATTCCGCGCTACGTCACGAAACAAGCAGACACGTAACTCTACTAGAACGAAGACTACGTGTTCTTCTCAATTATACAGTGAACAAGAGTGATGCCGAGGAACAAGTTCAAGTATTGACGTATACATGCGTAAACTGCTGTCGTTTGGAGTCTCCGATGTGTTTCGCAGCTACCATTTCATTGCTGGAGAAGTTGGACGACAGAACTGGAACCGATTAATAACGCACAAATATTAACAATAGTTCAACATCTACATATTAGCACTCCAAACCTTATCAGAAATGAGATTTCATTTACCCTTACGACGATTAAAACTCACTAATTTGTATTTAGTTCACATGCTCCCAAAAACATTCTTTACTTACAGTGCCAGAAGATATCCATTTATTTTAAATTTTAGCTCTGGTGTTAAACAAAATAATTTTCAAAACTTTATTTTCAGGGCGCATAAATGAAGGTTTCCGGAATTAAAATCATGAAGACGTATCGCGAACTCTCTAATCATCCAGCTAAGTCAATGATCTTGTAGCCTCAAAACAAATTTAAGGGAAATTATTTCTTTAGAGCCCATCACACACAAAATTTACAATAGATTCTATCTCACAATAGACACTAACTTTTTCTAGGTTGATGTAAACATAAAAGACAAAAACTTCTAGTCAACAGTAGACATACAAGACAAAAACTTGTAGTTAAGAACATTAGAATGAAATATAGTCAGCGCTACATATTACCTGTCATCTCTGTCAATATATAATACAAAGAATGGTCTATTGTATATTTATTACAGAAGAGTTGATTTTATGTGTGCTCCAGGGTCTATGGCTTCTAAGTGTAGTATATGATTTTCTGAAAATATTTCTGAATACCAGCAGCTTAAGAAATGGCATATCTGAAATACACATATTAACGCATTTCCTAAAAGTATAATTTTATTGGATCCTGTTAGCTTCACTTGATTCAAAAATCGAAAGGTATCATTCCGCAGCCTTCGTCTTTGAGAAGCAATGATAGACAGGTAAACATCGGCAGAAAAGTGAAATAACGTTCATTTTTGTACAACGGAATGTCCAAAATTCGCCTAATGTGAATTACCACTGTCGAAATAATAAGGTAAAAATATTTACAATATTTTTTTTTTGTTTTATTTTCCCATCATAAGAATTATGAAGTTATTTACCAGAAAGAAAAATATTATTTCATGTGCATTATGGTAAATAAGAGGAAAATTATAAAGATTAATCACTATAGAAATTACTAAACACGATTCTCACGCCACGGGTCGACTATTCGACATTTTCTAGTCGATTGGAGGTGTTTCACCAAGAAGATACATTTCTGATCCCTCTTTATAGTTTTTTATCATTGAAAATAAATGAAGCATAATAAGCATAATAATAATAATAATAAAAGAAGCATAATAATAAAAGCATAATAATAATAAATAAATGAAGCATAATAATAATAAGCATTTGAAATATTATTCAATGTACAATTAGTAAATTTAATATACTTCTGTAAGAGACTCTTCGCGAAAAAAAGCAAATTATTACAAATGAATGTAATACACTATGTTCTAAATCGAAAAAAAGGTTTTTTATGACTTAATAATTTTCACATATATTATGTCTTTGATAACAGCATTTTCAAAATTTTAATTCAAGTATGAAATTGCTAACACAATTGACAAAATCTTAATTTTTATGTATATTTAATGTTGTGTTTTGGAAGAAGGACTGCAAAATACTTTTTGCATCAATTTGTCGCTGCCGTAAATTTTTTAAGACAATACTTTCCATTTTTTAATTAATTTAAATCAACCGTTGGTAGGATTTATTTCGTTCGTTTTGCTTAAACTAATACTTAAGCGTGTACATAGTTAAAAACACTATTATAGTAAGTTTTATTCTGAAGTTGCATTTGCGTAACATGTTTGTAAAAGCGTTCTTTCTAATACGGTTCTTTCTAGCAGGGTGGTTAATTGACTGAACTCGTAAACTAAGAATACAAATCTCTTACGTTGTCATGTAAAAACAATTGCTTGAAAATTTGTATTTTGATAACGTTTCACTTTTCATGAGAAATACTAACAATTTACCATTTCCACATTTGATTATTGCATAAGGAAGTATTCTTTATGAATTAAAAAGTAATTAAAATAATGGAGCATGATATGCATGTAGAAGTGTTAAAAGAAACATACAAAAGCGTTTCTTGAAAACTTGCTAGAGTTGTGTTAGATACTAACCATTCTATATACTATTTACCTAAAATGTTAATAAAATGTTGAAAAAATTATTCCGCGGGACTTCAACTGTTTTCCTGGATCCGGCTTATTAAAAAATACGGCATGACCTTTCGTTTTTAAGAACAAGTGAAAGATTTACATCAAGGATGCTTGATGCTCACAAATATCAATTTAACTCTCAAGTATTTTAAGAACCTTTCAAATAAAACGCCTTTATGGGTATAAGGTTATATTTTTCCACTTAATATTAAAAATAAAATGAAAAATCAATGTTATAATGTCGCATATAGAGATAATCACATAAAGTACTCGTTTCACAATCACAGAGTTTTGCAAGTCGTTGGTGTGTAAGAAAAATGACACATCTCAAAATATTCGTTTTGCAAAAGAACGGTGTCATTTCATGCCAAAATATTTGGCATGCAAAGTTCCTCTGTTTTACTTCGTACACAGACTGACTCTCGAATCTTTTTGAAATTTGTGCTATTAAAATTATACTATTTTCTGACCTTTTTCTCATTAAACTCAAACCTGTTATTGAAGTATTATTTCTTTAGTGCATTGACTATACTTCAATAATATAACGTGATTCATTGGCATGTTGAAAAAAAAGAAAAGATATTTGAAAAAAGCGATCTGCACCCGACAAAATGACTGGGGATTATGAAAAGGTCTAGACAAGACTTGTCAAGGCTCGTGCTGGTTCGGGATCCCCGAGTCGCCTTAGTAACTCGCGAGCGCAATGCGGTTCGTGGTGGAGATCGCATGCGCCGGCCCTTCTTGCTTCCGCGGAGAACGCACAGGAATATCTAGGCTGGAGGGATTCGGATACGGACGACGGAAGGGACGTAGCGTATGGCTACAGAAGGAAGTACTGGTATTCCTGAAACGAATTTCAGTACAAAATTGGCGAAGTAAACCCAAGTTCAAGAATAACACAAATAAGTATTCAAAAAATATGAATTCCTGTAGCTGCTTTCTTAATTAACATTATCTATATTTTGCATAATTTATTTTGCATGCAATAGACTTTTCGCATTGTCTACTTTGTACTTCATGTATTTTTACTCGGTAATATTATTTCTATTAACATTAATACACAATCATTACGTACAATACTAATTTCATATTTATTTACAATTACATTGCGGTTTCAATTTGTCGACTGAAAGAAAAATATCTAATTTTAATGAATCATCAGAGAGATTTTCCGTGTCTGTTTTTATTCAAGTTTATTTGGAACATAGTTACTGACAAAAGTATGTAGAACCAATCGCAAGGGAACAGAAACAAATAATGAAGAATTTACTAGTAACCAGGAGATAACAAAAACTTATTCCGTATCTCCCCCTCCAGTGCCATCAAGAGAACTAAGACGCTGCTCTTACCCGTGTTTTCCCGAGCTGTTAGCAAGCGCTTCGACTCGGCACGGTGGGAACGGGTCTGGGGTTGACGGAAACTACTTATTTTGTAATAAGGGAATAATGATAGTACACATAATGCATTACGATCCTGAAACATATTCATAAATATCTTAGGAAAGATACTCCGCACATTAATTCACTTTAATACAAATTCGTGATATTACATTCAGTTTTCCGATTGTACAAAAAAAACAGTGTTTTTGGTCAAGAGTTATTTTATATTCCAAAATCATATGTCACAATTACGACCCGCTGTATTTATGAACGAGCTGGGTTCATGGAAGAAGAAGATGAAGAAGAAGAAGATTATGATGATGATGATGATGATGATGAAAAAGAAGAATCGAATAAAAGAAGTGCGCCAAACCAACAACGTTGCAGCGAGCCGGCCGAAGCCCGCCGAAGTGGCGGGGCGCTACGCGGGGCGGCCGCGGAGCCGGTGGCGGTGGAATGGTGGCCCGGCTCAGCACCCGCACCGGCTCAGCACCCGCCACCTCACACAGCTGCACTTTCACTCACCTTGCAAAAGGGCCGCGAAAAACATATTTGCGAAAGGATAATTTCCTCTCGTCGAAGTAATAACGGTAAAAATATTTACTTTTTTTGTTGTTTCCCATCATAAAAATTATGCAGTTATTTACCAGAAGGAAAAATATAATTTCATATCCATTGCGGTAAATAAAAAGAGGAGAATATTATGAAGATTAATCACTACACAAATTACTAAACAAGAATCTTATGCCACGGGTTGTTTATTCGACATTTTGTAGTAAATTGGAGATGTTTCACCAACAAGATAAGTTTCTGGTCCCTCGATATTGTTTTTTATCATTGAGAATAAATCGTTAATATTAAACATTTGAAATAATCCTGAATCTAAAATTGGAAAATTGAATATACTTCTGTTAAAGACTATTCGTGAATAAAATCAAATTATTACAAATTGAAAAAATACACTATTTTCTAAATTGAAAAAAGGTTTTTATGCTTTAATAATTTTCACATTTATTGTTTATTTGATTAGAGCATTTTTAATTTTTTATACAAGGATTAAATTGTTAACACAATTTACAGAATCTTAATGTTTATTCCGGTTTATTGTTGTGTTTTGGGGGAAGGGCACAGCAGAATAATTTTCGCATTTCAGTTAGTCGACAACGTACATTTTTAAGAAAATTTTATTTAGGCTTTCTGCCTACTTTGTAGCGCTCTGTTAGTTTTCCTTCATGCCAACTAAATGTTAATATATCGAATAATGTTCCTAAGAAATGAAGACAACAGGAAACACTCGAAAATGTTCATCCTTAAATTGAGAATTCAAGAGCGGGAAGAGATGTGGTTCCATTATATTCAACGATTGGCTACCGAGACGGAGCTACGCCAGACTACCAAAGAAGATTCTCTACTATGCACACGAAAGAACTCGAGATCCACGTACACCCAGAAGAGCAAAAGATGTTCATCTTGGTGACAAAAGAAGCAAATAGTCTAAAACTTGAAGATAATGATTATAAATATAATAATGATAATATTCAATAATGTATGCAGACAACGAATTACATTCCAAACATACAATTAGTAATTTAGGCAATTTCTTTGACAATTACGTCATGTATTATTTTGTATCAGTTCAGTAGTTTATAAACTTAAGAAGCAAAGAGTTTGTCTCATTTTCGTTCTTATTTCCGACTTCCTTTTAAAATGATTTAGTGAGTAAAATTAGCATTATTAGTATCATAAAACTTCTGATTATAAAAGTCAATCTGAATCCTAGAATAAAACACCCACGCAAGAGAAGAAGAACAAGTACAATTTTAAGAATAAAAGGAGATATTTAATCGGAGGAAGAAAAATAAGGGAAGATAAGGTCTTAGAAAAATATTCAGAAAAAGATGAATCTGGAACTTTCTAGCGTATGAATAACTTTAAACCTTTTTCCCGACAGCTGACTCTTTGATTGACTTCGATAAATTGAAATACCATATTTTCAGTTCTACGTAATATACTCAATTATTTTTTTGTAAAAAAAAACACACACACAAAACTAGTACATAAAGTTAGTGACTAAACCAAAATCACACTTTGACAAATTCCTTTATAAAGCCAATTTGATGTTCAAAAATTTAAAAATATATCTTTTAACTATTACAAGAAATGGTTGAAAAGACGCATGATACTACTGTTTTGTACAACGCACTAGATCGAAGCATATTTTTTTCTTAACAAAGAATATTCTATATGAATTTCAGAAATTTGTCAAAAGGAATATTTAGTTGTTCTTGATATTTTTGAATTGGTTGTTGGCTTATGGTTTCAATAATCATAAGAAAAAAGTTATAAAACAGCATTTAAAAAAATGCATATACAATATACAATACAATACATAGAGATACAATATACCTTAATGTAGCGTGTAAGTTTTTGTGTTTTATTTATTTTCCTAATTATCGTTATCTAAAACATACAGGTAAATCATTTCAGATGATAAAAAGCGTGTTCTCCGTCTTCTCTTCACAGATTAAATGATTCTTATTCATTGAGCTGAGAAACGCTTTATTATTGCACAACTGTTTCCTGGCAATTCCTCTTCTTCTGTTACACCCAGACGGTTGTATTTACATTGATCCGAATCTTCGCAGATAATTCTAAGGAGTGCGAAAAGAAATATCTTATTTTGAGGGAAAAAGAAGAAAACCCCCAAAAGGGGAAACTGACGGATTTTGGTGCAAATAACGAAAACCTTTATTGGCGCGCCATCTCGCTATTTCCCCGATTTTCGGCAGTCACACAGCCAGCATGCCATCTAAACTGCACCTGCGCTCTCGCCGTTCGCAAATTGCCCTTACGATCTTCCGAATTAACAATAGCTTGCTGTCTTGTAGTTGGCAGAACGTTCCGGTGATATACACGCAACAAAACTGGAAAATTACCAAAAAATCCAATAAACTCTTGGTGCGGGATTCTAAGCTTCTGGGGTTAAAACAGTAACAATATTCTTTATGGCTAATACTATAAGGAAATCAATGGCGTGTTTTTACCACCTGAAATGAGTAATCGTGTATTAAACCACCACTGTGGCATCCTACACAGCAAAGGGAAACACATAGAGCAGTATATCATAAGTCTATAAATTCCAGTAACTCTTAGTACTAACTTTAATAATGTTAACTCATGGAGTTTAGATATAATTTGGAATAAAATGATTCACGCATGTTTCGAAAATTTTTTGTTTCTTTTCACGCCAGCAGTATAAAACCTTCACAGAGATTTTCTCAATAGTAATAACGAGCGGATTTCTGTGATTTTACACATTTTTCAATTGCTTGAGGACATAGCTGAGTGAAATTTCTTGGCATTTGATTAGAAATGGATGCTACGTAGATTAATGTTAGTGCACACTTGTGCATATTTAGCCAATTTTTTCATGTTGGTGCATATTCCTGTAATTAAAGGAGCATATTTTGCTTATTTCGTTGAAATAGAGATTTATCTAAAAAAAACTTTTCATGTTTTTATAGTATCTTTTTGTTTGTGAGTGCTAATTGATTAGAAAGAGCTTGCTACGGTTTTTTTGTTTTTTTCTTTTCTAGCGATACTCTTGCACAAGCAATACTTTGGTATATGAAGGAAATTTCTTGATATTATTTATTTTAAACCAGACATAAAAAGTGAAACAAATCATACAATGTACTTCATTAAGTTGCGTATTTACTTCAA
Organism: Gryllus longicercus; assembly: GCA_038098605.1. Classification (NCBI taxonomy): domain Eukaryota; kingdom Metazoa; phylum Arthropoda; class Insecta; order Orthoptera; family Gryllidae; genus Gryllus; species Gryllus longicercus. The sequence goes on from JAZDUA010000001.1 coordinate 3,122,642, forward strand.
CTATTTCTCCGGTGCAGTAAGGTAGGTTATGTTATATTTGCACAAAAATATATTTTTTTCATTCCAAGCATGCTTCTCCTGATTTGATCAAGAAAGGTTTATACAGGAAATTAAATATTGTTAATTTTAAGCGTATATTTTTAAAAGCATATTTCAAGATTTTTTACAGCATAAAAATCCTCTCGCTACTAATAACTTATGAGTTAACATCTTGCTATGAGCTCTTCAATTGTCAAAGGTACTGTCCTCCATTTCTACAAATCATGATCCTCACATTCTGCCTACCTAATTCAATTTTTCTTTCTTCGTACTCTTGGAGAATGTTTTCAATGATATTACATAACATTACGAAGAAGTACTGCATGAAAAGCAAAATATTTAGATGACATTCTGCTATATTAATGAAACAGTAATATTAACCAACTGAAATGGAAAAAACGCTGAAAAATTGTTACCAAGAAGTTCTTGTAGGAGAATGTGCAACGTTTTTCAAAGAGCACGATTCTCAATACCTTTGAAGAATTACGCAAAGTAACTAACTATAAGAAAAAAGAAATGAAGTTTTAGCGATGTGTTCGAATATTATTGCTACTATATTACTTCCTCTAAAAAAAATAATATCCAATATTGCATTCTCAATAATCTACAAGGAGTGTAAGACAGGAGCGCCGTAGTTACGTAGTAAAGTAAATACTCTAATATTGAACAGGAAAGATTTTTTTTGTTAGAAGCATTCATATTTTTGAAAACTGCAAAACGTCAATATTTTTTCGACGTCTTCTGTAACAACATTAATTTTACTTTGTACACGTATGCTTCCGCGGCTCGAGTTCATGACTTCTAGCCTGTCCGGCGTCATCCGGACAGCCTAGAGGTTTTAATTTTACTTTCCAATGTACATACGTATATACTTAGTAGAGAGAAAGTTACGTAATGCTGCGCGCAAAAAATGGCGGATTTTCGGCAGAAAAAAATTCATTGCCGGGCTCTGATAACTATAGAATGAATAAATCCAGTTGCTAAATTAAAAAAAATATTCCTCTAACATGTGATGTAGCCAGAATCGCCGGTTTGTGGGTCCTTGATATCCAAAAATTAATTGATGGCAAAACATCCGTCCGTCTGTCTGTCTATCTGTCTGTCCGTCTGTGAACACCACTACTGGTTAAACCATACTATTTTCTCAAAAGGCTCCAAAGTTTTTCTTTAAATTTCTTGTAAGAATAGAGTAAAGTACACTTATAAAGGTGACGTGACTATGATTTTCACGGCTAACTCTGAATTTTCAAAAATCGCAAAAGTTTGAATTTATGGGCGTCTTCCGATAATTACAAAATAAAAGATAGAGATTTTTCCTATAAATAAAATTTGTTCTACATGGTCACTTCTTCCATTAAGGTTATGTACATTGTTTTGATATTTTAGTAATTTTTGCGCAATATTTCGTGCAACATGTGCATTTTAAAAAAATAACAAAAGTACGATTTTCTCAAAAACTCTCTTTTTCTTCAAAAATAGTCTCCAAATTTTTCAAAGATAATTGCCATTTAGGAAGATGTATTATTGTTCTATAATATTTTTAAAATAATATTTCTATTCTACTATTAGGAAACGGAAAAATTAAGAAAATGTGCAACAAAATGTATTTTGGGCGGCGATAAATGGCAGCTGGAAAGAGTATGTGCAAGTCCGTATATCTAGTCGAGACCAAAGGAAATAGAAACTACTACGGAAAAGTCTTTTTCATTCTGTAACACCACTAGTTTCATTAATGTTATATGCTCTTTATTCCCATGAAATGTTATACTATTTACTAAAATGCACACCATACGTAGCACAGGTAAGAAAACACCGCACACAAAATACACAACAGCCATGCTCCAATGTGAATCTCTGTATACTCTGAAATCGGGGCAGGAAACGGAATATAGAACTCAAATAATGGCAGAAAATATGCTCATCGCTTACAAATATGATAATTTTTGGACAATGTATTTTCTTCGGGGAATAAAATTTTATTTTGGGCAGCGGCGTAAACATTTGATCGGGAAGGCGTCGACGAGGTCATGTAGCGGGAAGCGGGTGGTGCGAAGAAGCGACCTTGAATTCTTACAAAGTTTTCTGGAATTTTATATCGTCCATGCGCAAGAAATGTGACACATCAAACGTATCGTTTTACAGGAGAAGGGCTTAATGTGAGCGAAGCCGTTTTTTAATCTCGGCGAAATATTTTATTCCATATCCTGTGAATCTTCCAGTTTTGTGAAATACCTTTTTGATTTTTAACTCAAAATGGACTCACATTTCACTTAAATAATAAATGTCGCTTTTGTAAATATTTCAGTTTTCTTGTGCACCAACAATATGTCAAATTATAAAAAAACAAATTTTCCTCCCAGTTAGAAACTGAGTTGGTAGTGAAAACCAAAATATTGGAGTGGTTAGAAAGTTTAGCTACGTCAATTCTGTTAATACTATAACGGTGACACACAGATAGGAATTAAAATTACAGTATTTCGCTAATATTTTATACCTGTTAAACACATTCTACAATTAAATATATAATTAAATATTGTAATGCGATTTCATAAATATTCGTTCATGGCCTTTTGTAAATGTGTTTCTTCTTTCATCAATGACTAGTTCTTTTTAATTGAAGAATTATATATTGCATTACGAAGCTTCTCGTATGCGTATATTTGCATCATTCTCAGCAATTGATAAAATTTGACCGTACAGGGAATTATAATTATTGTAGTTAACCTTGTCTTAAGCCGTTAATTAAAAATTAGCATTATGCTTGTAAAGATTCACAAGGACTGATAATAGGAAGGATATGATTAGAAAAGGCATCTCACATTTCTGGTTTGCTTGGCTCGCAGTTATTCTTTGGCTTAGTGCATGAACGCGAAATAAACAGCTGTTTGGATAAAACTATTTTCCTGCAAAGGGCCAATATTTGAGAAGTGTCACTGTTCTTCAGCAGCGACGATATGTACAAAGTTCCGGCAAGACATATAATGCTCTTCTTTTATGAATTAGGCACGTTGCCTCTTCCAGCCTAATTTCATCTCTTTTTTGGCCTTCCAATATTTTTTTTACTCTTTGTTTAAATTTCCGAGCGTGCACTTGAAATTTGTCTTGTGACATTTCCTGCATAATTTTCAATCATCGTTGTATGAATTTTTTAAAAATATTGCCAAAAAAATATTTAATTGGAACTTATTCTCTTTTATTCCTTCATTTATTTTCTTTCTTCTGCCTAGCACCTGAAATGGGGCCAGGAGGTCCATATTATTACAATTAAGTCTCAATGAAAGAAGCCTACGGATTTGATGACTACTATAGCAAAAGAAAAAGTATAGAGCACATGGGAAGAATGAAAATTCTTATCGTAGTAACTTGGAATGTACCCGTAATTCTAAATAAAGAAGTACAATTATTAAAGATATCAGGAAAGCAATATGACTGTGTTCTCTCAGAAATAAAAAAGGAAATAAGGAATAGAAGGAAAATTTGTAACTAGGTAAATAATATTTGTAGTGGAAGACACGACGCCAAAAACGTAAGTTGGTATATATATATATATATATATATATATATATATATATATATATATATATATATAGGGAGAGAGAGAGAGAGGGAGAGAGAAAATATATTACAAGTTACACTAATATCGATGAAATAATTTTTAGAGTAGATTTTAAAATGTGGAGAGGTCAACCTATTAACGTACTTTTATGTTCCCGCGGAAGGTGAAAACAAAGACACCAGAACATTATATGATAACCTACAGATACTGGATGAACATTTCATACAAAATTGTAAGAACGAATGTGCCGTTTCTCAGAGACTGTAATATTTCGCTTATCCCCATTCCTAAATAAAAGATTTACCTGTTACTATCTCGTGGCCATTGCTAGCGCGTCCGCGCGACGAGATGCGAAGCGGTGCGGCGGCCGGGGCCGGGGCCCGGGCCGGAGCCGCGCGGCGGTGGCCACCCTGACCCAGAGGACGGCGACAGGCCGCCCCGCGCCGAGCATCGCGCCGCGCCCGCTCGCGCACTTCTCAGCGCGGCACGCCATTCGACGCTCGCTTGCTTCCGGCGCGATTCTCTTCTAGTTCCGTGTAATACGTATCATCGCTGCGTCATTGTATTTCGTTTACCAGTAGCGTCCATTTCGTTTCCTAGCATTCCAAACAATTTATTTTAAACATATAATGTTAAACAAGTGTGATTGATATGTGAACGTAGAAAAAATTAACAATAAAAAATTCTCAGTAACGTGTAAACAATTGACATTTCTGAAGGTTAAGCATGCCAAAGTACAGGTATTTTAACTGTACAATTAGATTAAAGCAAATTTTTAGTTATTTATTAAGATAAAGCCCCCTCTAACCTAAGTCGCAAGGCAGTAGGTTTAATGTATCCGACATATAAAAATAAATTCCTACCTTCACAGAAATACTGCGGAGGGGACAAAACTAAAAAAAAAAAAAATTTATCAGCATCGTTCACAACATTTTTAAATAATTTATGTAGATGTTGTATACTTGTTATTAATTAGACTATTACTGAAGTATACTTGCTATTAATAATACTATTATTGAGGTATACTTAATAATAAGATTATTTAGAAACAATGGTATAAATATATACTTTATAATTATCGTTTTTCTCCTAGTAAATAAGAGTAGAAACTTTCATTCAAGAACTATTTTTCACAAATTTTTAAAGTTGAAGTTGAAATAAAATGGTTACATAAATGAGTTGTGACCGGGCAATTCAATTTTTATAGTGAAGGTTTGCGCGTCCGGAAATAATAATGAAATGTAATAAAAATTGTACTAATTCAGTGGACTAGAACAAGAACAAGAACATACACCTTTTCGCAATATAGCGTCAAAACCCCCTACTTCCTTTGTTAATAAAACCTTATCTTTCTCATTTTCGTTGTCGTTTCTTAACGTCACCAATTTGTAGTTTTTTGTAAGTTTCGTTGTCATTATTTCAAACAGAACTTCCACCTCTATTACTAATTTAAATAATAAAGAATAAAAAATGGTAATATTTTAGCGCGCTATTAATGAGCATTTGTTAAAATAAAATTACTAAAGAAGATAATTATTTAAGTAATTCTGATATCTTACTCAGTAAATCGGTATGACACATAGTATTTCCCATATTTTCAAGCAGTTCGAAATATTTTGTAGCATTTAATTACCAAAAACTGTAACCATTTTAAGTTTTTGTTCCAGTATGTAATTATTATACACATGTTTTCTCTACCTAACATTCTTATCGTTCACTAGTTACATTCGAATTTAAACTGTTTCTTTCTAAATTATTCACATTAAAGATTACATTTCCTTGTGAAAATAGCCAAAATATGCCCCAACAATTCACATAATTATCATTATAAGTACTCAATTTTGATCCAAGTCGCATCATTTTGTAAGAACTTTTATATGCACGGAGTCTTCACTATCAAACAGCAAATTCAAACTTCAAACCCCAAAACATTTTTAAATATTGAAACGTAATTTTTTTAAATTCTTCGGAATACTGTGCTGAATTACATTGATGTAGATCACACAATAGGAAACTAACCCATTTGTAAAGAGCGTCTAATCAAATAAGAAAATGTGTATTCAAATCTCTATAATCACCTGTATTTGCACATTTAATTATTATCCTCTTAACCGAAAGCAATGTAATAAATTTTGATAAATTAAATAAAATTTGTTGATAACATTTTCATTACTTTGAAGATCAACGGCCATGACGATATTAAATAGAGAAAAAGGGTCTCTTCTAATTTTAATGATAATTTTTAAAATTGATTGAAATAGATACATTTTCTACATTACACCTGATTTTATTATTGCTATAAGCGCCTTAGCTGTTATTGTTTTACGACAAAAGTAATAAAAATAGTGATGATAATAATTTAAGTCATATTATGTGTATCGTATTTAGAATCAATGGTTCTTGTTCAACCACATTATAAATGAACGAAAAGTTTTTTAGCCCATTTAACCCATGTGAATAGTCGGATGAGACATGTGACCATCATTTAGGTTCTCATACTTTCGAAGACTATAATAATTTTATAGTTTAAAGAGAATGAAGGGAATTTATGTTTCCTGGGAAATCATATTTCCCGGAGACGATGGACCTGATAGTTAAGAAATAATTAGATTATTTATGTAATTTTGGTTACTACTGTTCTATAATGCTTCATTTGTGTGTATAATGTAACAAAAGTATTGTAACATTTATGCAATATTTTTCCGTTGGAATTATTTGTTGAATAGTTACAAGAAACTATTTCCCGGCAAATAAATTTAACCATATCTTTGAAAAATTACAGGATATAAACAACATTACATGAAACACCTCGTATGCGTCAATGGTACGTCTACACGTACCTCAATGGCTAAAACGTATTAATTACATGGAATTTAATACCTTCTTCTCCCTCCGCGCGCAGTCTCTATCTTGAGGCTACAGCAGAATATTTATGGCCGCCGTTCGCAGCGCGCAACTTGCACAAGAGGCGTTCAATAGAAAAATCGCCGCGCATCCGTTTGGCGTCGGGCGCGGCCTGGGAGCGGCACCAAGGCCGGTTGCGAACCCGACCCTCGCGGCGAGGGCCAACGGCCCGGGCCAACGCGCCGGGCGAGCGGCCGGGCGAGCGGCCGGGCGAGCGGCCGGGCGTAAGGGGGCGGCGGAGGCCGCGACGGCAACGCGAGGGTCGCAGGTGCGAGGGTCAGAGGCCGTTGACCCCGCCGCGCATCTTCCACCCCTCGAAGCCCCTTGCGCTCCGCTCCACGACGCGACGCCCCTAGGCTCCTCGCGAGCACGGACCTGCGTTGCACGTGCTCCCTGCTCGCGATATTGGGTGTTCGGTGCACATTTGCTCCTGGCTGTTTTCGTTCCGTATGATAGTTTTCGCCCCTGGCAAGATTTCTTCATGTTTAGGTAGAAACGATACGTTTACTACAGTGTTTAGTGACTAATAGGTCCGATGAAACGTGGAAATATTTTCTTGGAGAGTTTCAATAAGGTTCGTATTTCGTATTTCAATAAGGTTCCTTCAAATGGTCGGAGAAACTACGCATTTCCACTCCTTAATGAGTAGTTGGCAGAACCACTCATAAGGGGAAGCTAGTGGGGCTTCTGACTTCTTCCCTGAAGCCTATGACGCATGTTCGTGAATAAAGTATTTTCATTTTCTGTAATATATAAAGTTATTCAATACCACAACTGATTTCGCTGTAAATAAATATAAATCGACAAATAAAAAGTAATTGAACCCAAATGAAAAATTCTCCTTGAGAGGACATTAACTCAGCCGAACACCACATTTATGGCTCCCTCATAGAAAAATTCTGAAGGTGCCATTGACCGTAGGGAAAAAGGTTATTTCTTAGCAACAGTACTAGAAAATAATCCTTCTGGTTCCTGGATTCGTTTCCTCACCATTCAATTGGGAATTTGTGGTATACAAGCGAGTTCAACAGGTTTTCTCGGGGTTCTCCTTTCCCCCTATCATTCATTCCACCATTTCATCACTCACGTGTTCATCTCATCGTTGAAGAGCCCCTAAATTTCAATAAATAAAAGTCGTTCTTATTCTCACATTAGCTAGCCAATTGCCTCACGTTAAGCGCGATAAGCGATAAGAATGAAAATCCAGCTCATTTTCCGATGCAAATAATGTGTTACAAGGATGTGAATATTTCTTGTAATCAAGTTTGCCCCAAAATCTCTTGCTACCTTTATTCACAATTTAACTGAGCGTAGATAAGAGCACTCCTCTCCCCTCCCCCGTTCTCACAGTTTTTAAAGTGCTTTTCAAGATTCAACAAATAATTAAAAGACAATGTAAAAATGTTGTAAGCAAGAAAATGAGAATCGGCTACCATTGCTGATATTATTTTCTCTTTTATATAGCACGCAAGAATATATACGAAGTAATGATTTTTTTGTTATTTAAGGTCGCATCAACTTCTAGGTCATTAGCGATCACTATTGCTTACAACGGTAACTGTGAGGATGACACGATATGATGATGATAGAGGGTGAAAGGACAAACACAATACAACCATGCCCGAGGAAGGGAATCGAACCCGCGATCCTCGGTCCGAGATCGTTACAGCACCACTGCCTTAGCGATATCGGCTATCTACATCGGCGATGATAATTTGTCTTCGTCATAAATTATAATTGTCAAAATAGTCTTAGAACTAGACGAAAGCAAATAGTTTTTTAGTATTTTTTTATCACTAAATGTAGCTCCGCATGTAAAGTGAGGCAATATTCAATCCCTAAACGTAATGTTTAAAAGTGAATTAATATTTCTAAATGTTAAAAGCATAACATTCCACTTCCGTTATGAATGTTATTATTTTTGCAGTCTAGATACGAAATTTCTGTCGAATGGAAATCTCAGTTTGTTTCACCATCTATATTTGAAATACTGCAGATCTATAGTATATCAAAATTATTTTTACGATGTGTCTCACTTTTTGCTTCCAAAGGACCATATCGGGACTCAATCAAAAATAACTGCGTTTTTTATTTCGTATCCTTCTTACATTACTGCTCACGGTTTGTCTATAAAAGATCATATTTTTAATTTCTTTCTTAAATATAAATCTATATATATTTAATACATAATTAAATGATCTTCAGGAACACCATGCAAAAAGTATGAATCTCAGAAATGTTTGTGTTGTTAGTATTACACCCATTTACCTGTGCATCGAGTTCTCCCTATTTTTTCCCTTTGCATTTGTCGATCCAAACAGGTTTCGTATTGCTGTCCAGTACAAAGCGGCGCTCGTCATTGGGATATCTACCCTCGAAATTCGTAACCCTGCTTCCCTTCAAGCTACGAACCATTTTGCAGCAAGGCTGCATGAAGACTTCATTTTGAACTACTATTTTCTAAAATACTGAAATATTTTTTAGAGAATACAGCTGTTTCAGGTCAATTTTTTACAAAAGGTTTTGCGAAAGCATCCAAAAACATGTCACTTCTGGATTTATTCTTCTCGTTGCTTATCATTCTATAAATAGAAATTTCTTATTTTTTTAAGTTTAAAATATGGAAATAATTGAATTGTTATGCATATTCTCGACACTTCACAATTCCGTTATTTTGTTAGTATTTTACTGCTTTATTTTCTTAACTATTTATTTCCTAAAGGCAAACTTATCACAGATTGCAAAAAAAAATTTTTCTATAGACTCTACATTGATTTTACTGGTTGTTATTTGACTTAACTTTTACTTCTAAATGCTAACATCAATAGCAACGTTATATTATGGACACTGTCAAAGCTGAGACTCTGGAAGTTTTTTAAGTAGTAATATTAAATTTTGCTCTGCATTTTGATATGTCAATGCTAGACATTTGTTTAGTGCAATTCTTTTATCATCAGCTTCATGAATGGTTCGTTTGCTTACGTCTATAAATAGACGAATTACACAATATGTTGAATGTTGATACGGTCGTATGCCATTGCCTTCAACTCCCCACATTCACAGCGAAAACGCCCATTTCCATGGGTTGGAACCATTAATCGTAGATTGCTTGCGACGCACCTTTCACTAGAGCTGATTTCCTACAATTAAAGGCAGGTCACACCTTTGCGCAATTGCAGAAGACAATTTTACGCTATGTAATCGGTCCTCAAATGTTGTGAAAGTAATTGAATAAGAAATTCGCCCTGAATATGTAAAATAATCATTATAATAACCCGAAAATTTTAAAAATTACATAAAAATCAGAATATTTCTTTTCATAACTCAAAAAAGCTTCCTGCAACGTTATATAGGATGTTTTGTAAAAATTTCTAGAAAACTATGAGTAATTTTTGAAAATTAACTTAGTTATTTACTTATTTATGTGTCATTCTCAGAGACAATTAGCTATAAACCAAATGAAAATCCAGAAATTCATTATTCGCACGGGTCAGCACATAGTAAAGCAAAATACATACTGTTAGAAAATAATTCAGAAATATGAAATGTGACAGATATATATTTTTGTGCATATTTTTTTACATTTACAATGTATGTTTAAAAAAAAAATTAATTTTAAAACAAATATAAGAAAATATTTTTATGATTTCTAGATTCACTCAAAACTTTATGTACGCATCCAAGTTGAGTCCCCACATTCCAATTTTTCAAGAATCTTAAACACAAATGGTTTTCTGAATTCTGCACGTATTTAGAATTGTATTTTTAAATAGAAATTGTATGACAGAAAACATAGACAGTTTTAACTACTTCAAAAACCTATCTTCAATTGGTCTCCGTGTAATACGCATGTGATATACCGAATCTCAAATTATTACTTATATTTATACAAACAAATTATTAATTATTATTATATATAAAAATATGATTAATATATTTAAACATAACACAAACGTGTACATTCAGAATCTAAAATTATACTTATTAAAATCAGACAATTATGATTACTCGATGAGTTTTTCATGTCAATAAGCTGTGACACAGAAGAAAGCAATAATGTTATATTTGTATTATGTTACATATAAATTGTTAGTGATAATTTTATTACAATATTTGTCTCCGGTAATGAAAGCTACATCGTAATCTTTACTTGTTTTTTATCGAAGCGTAGAGAAATATTAAAATAATACAAATTTAAAGGTTACGAAATGCAGACAGACAATACAAATAAGTGGCAAGAAAGCATATGCACTATTCTGTGTGGAAATAAACATGAAGTTGGTCGTTAATACTTACATTGTGATGCACTCATATAACCCATTTTTATTTTCTATGAAAGGGGTTTACAATGCAGTTCCTCAGAAAGCCATTTCTTTAATAAAGAATTTAAAAAATTAAGCAAGTAAGTAAACGTGTTGTTCTTTCTAAAAATACTTTTTTTGAATAATTTTATATATTTCACGTGTATTGAGTACGAAAGATATCAATCTTTCTTGTGAATAAACCAAACTCAATTAGAAAGATCATGGATAATACATGAAGCAGACATTCACCTGTGTTTAGATTGACTTTCGTGTTACCACTAAATAGCAATAAAAGTCTGTGTTTTATTACTTTACAAGTTATTTAATGCCCTGCTCGTCACATTGCAGAATGTTAAACATTTTCATTAAACATTCCTTTAATATTATTTTCTACGCGATAAATATCTTTAGTATACATCAACATATAGTAAAGAGTGGAGTTGTTCAACAGAATTGCATTGTGAACGTTATGAAAACTGAGAAATTAGTTACTTAGGACTGTAAATATTACATTGGTTGATAGATAGATATTCAGGTGGTTTGAAGTGCACTGACTCTTATATAGTTCGTTAATCCCTGCATTACTTTTAGAGTCAGACAGTAAACCCAACTAAAAATCTAATATTTCACATCAGATTCAACGATTCTTTTTAATTGATAAAACACAAAAAGTTGGGTATTTATTAAAATTATCTAAATTAGAAAAAAATACCAAATATATTTGAAGTATTGTCTTCCTAATGAATTTTTAAGTGAAAAAAAATAAATAAAAATCGCAAGCGGTGGAATATCTTAATATCGTTTAAATAATATCGAACCATATGTCAGAAACTTTCCAAAATGACAAAGGTTTTAAGATTCCGTGACAGAAGCTTTCAGTTTTGCCAATGTAATGATTTTTTTCTCTTACATTAAATTTCGAAAAACTCGAATATTTCCAGAAACATCAACAGTGAAGATTTTTTTAGCAACTGTTAGATCAGCAAGTTATTTTAAGTTGCTAAATGAGATGTACAAAACTTTCAGAACATTGTTTTGAGTTCCTTTTGAGGTTGAATATCGAGCGGTATCACCAGGCTCCTATCTGCGTCAGCGAAGACTAACAACCGATTCTTTTAATATTAAGTTTTTATATACTATACCATTATTTTGTTATTATGTATTAATGTAAAAAGAATTGTTTATATTTTTGTGCCATTCTACAATAATTGTACTAGTGTCATGTTTTCTAATATCATTTTGTAACACTTGACTAGTTTAAATATTGTTAATTTTTGTACTAATCATGTGGTCACTCAATACTTGGAAGTTAATGCGACCCTACTAGACAACCGAATTTTTAATAAACGATTCTTGTGATTGGCGCTCGCCACCGCCGCCCCATCGCTTACATCGAACGGCTGCCTGCCCCGTGTGCCACGCCCCGCACACCCTGTTGGCAGCGCGGTCTCGAGTGCCTGCCCCGCGTCCCGCGTCCCGTTCAACCGTCGCCGCCGGGGCTCGAGCCGCGGACCTGTCGCGACAGGCGCGCGCCCCCTCTCACCATTATGACGGGCGCGAACAGGTGCCGTTGGGCGACCGCACGCCGCGCCGCGCCGCATGGAGGAATGCGGACGGGCGACCTTCGCGGCGCGCGAGAATAGGGAAAAGCGGAATAGGGAGACGTATTGAGTGTGCAAGACGCAGGAATGCGGTCCTTCTAGGAAAGGGAGCGCGCGCGCCCTCCCCCGCGCCCGTCAGCTGACGGGGAAGGAGCCGCGGTGCGGGGCGGTCCACGCGCGCGACGCCACGTGACGCCACGCGACGCCACGCGACGCCACGCGACGCCACGCGACGCCACGCGACACCGCGGGTCGCCACCGCGCGCGCATGAATGGAAGTAATGCAATTCTAGCACCGCGTACATTCGTCGCGCTGCACGGCGTAAACTAGCGTGTTTCCTGCTACATTGATTTAGTTCTATTAATATTACGTTATTCACCGTTGTAATACTACGTTGTACTACACCGGTTAGTGAGAAAACAGCGATGTGTACGGGAACGTACAATGTTCGCAAACGGACGAGTTATTGAGCGGCGTGCATTTCTCTAACTAACGTAAATAGAACGATACTTTTTCATAAATTAAAATTTCGAATTCTCTTTGATGCAACCATCAAATTTTCAGTCATCTTCCTTCACTTTAACTGTTGTGTGAGTGCTTATGCGGACTTATTTGGAATCATCAAAATTTTCTTAGTTTCAAAGTTTTTATTTTTATTTTTCTAAAACTTTTTAATAATATTTGTCGCACTGTAACTAATGTTCAACAAGTAAAAACTATATTCACAAACAACATTTATTTCCATGTTTTCACTTAGAACACAGAAGTATAAGTCGTCAGATATTAATATGATGAAATATACTGATTCATAATTTCATTCAAATGTTCTTTCTGAACATTTACATACTCTGTACATTACAATCCAGGCTATGATTTTATGCTTGGCATCATCTTACATTCGTTTTTAGTTATTGTCATTGTACTCCATCCATCAAGCTAAAAACACAAGGAAAAAATATTACTAACATAACTTATTAAGTTGAGGTAAATACCATTTACATAATTCCTCCAAGTGGTACCTGAGATTAATTTTCGTTTATATTTTTTCCAGGAAAAGAATTTTTCTCATGAAAAATATTGTTTTATATATTTATTTTTTACAAAAAGTATTTATTTTACACCTTCACTCCAAACGGATCCATGATGACCTATCACTGCATTACATTATGTTCGCGAATTGAACACTACATTTCCAATGACAAAGTAGGTGATGGGATGATGGATACAAATCTTCAATATGCAATAATCTGAGTTGTTCTTCTCTTCTAGAGTAAATTTAAATGAAGATAAATAGAGAAGAATTAATTCGTATCGAATATGTGAAGGGTAGCCGGCTGGAAAAAAGACGTAGGGAAGAAGAAGAAATAATGCTCAGTACAATATGAATAAGTGAGAGTACAAAAAGAGACACATATCTCACGAGTTTCATATTTTCAATATCATACTTTTAGTTGTTTGCTTCTTTTGTTCACCATCATATTAGTAGATTATGTGAGCACTGAAAACTATTCATTATTCTTGTGTCATATTTTACCACACAACGGTCTGTTTATGAATGTTGCTGTGACAATTTCTAGTAGAACGCTACAGACACCTTCCTAATATTTTAAACTGTTATAGGTTATCTACGTGAATTCTCTTTTAGTTTCCGATTTGCTGAAAGATACCTTGGAAGACATTGCTTATACCCACAAATAACATTCTACAAACAAGTATTATTACACACGTGGAAATGTGTAGTAGCTAGGATCTCTGATACTAACTGACCTGTAATATTACTTTCTTGGGCAATATGGAGAGACAATATGGATGAGTATATCACAATGAATTACATTCAGATATTGCCTTGCCGCAACGAAAACTAGGTGAAAATTAAACTCCGAATTAGCGTTTTCGCCTAAAGGTTGCCGTCACAACCAACATTCTTCAGCACCTGAAAAGTGTAATTTCAATTTAATATTTTATATCCATGAAGCTAATAAGAAAATTACATGGAACTATCAAAACGATACATGAGATAGTAGATTTTGGTTGGTGGCAATAAGGAGTCAGGAATAAAGAATAAGGACTCAATAAGGAATCTCTTTTGTTTGTTTCAGATACCAGACCTTTTACGGAGCACCATTAAGAAGCTCTTTTATTTGGTGTAAGAATGGCACAGAAGAGCAGGATATACTTTTATCCAACATGAAATATCATTATTATTATGAGGAAAACATAATTTTTTACTGATGAACATCTGTATTCAAATAAACAAGCGGCCAGTTTTTAGCTGTAGAATTTATTGAAACTAAGATGTTCATATTTGTGGAGACAAAAACACTTTCTTTACCATGACTCTTGTTTTAGTGATCTCTTCTAAAAAAAGATAAAATTTTTCATCGTCGTGTTCAGAGTTTGTGTGATACTTCCTGAAGAAAGGATTAGTAAATGTTAGGCTAAGTGTTATGAACGAACTGCACTTTGTAAACAATGGTTAAAAATAAAGCACCCGACATGATAGAAAGTCTTCAGCTTCTTTATCAAAACCAATTTTATTGGCAAAGTTCATAATTCAAAGACATTCTTGAGCCGACCAAAAAGTATGTGCAGAAATACGAAATCTGGTTCTACAATAATTTGAAATAGAATAATGCGCCTTACAGTGGTCTAGAGCAAGGAAGATTTTATGATGCCAAAATTGAATTCTACAATGAGGAACAATGTTGAACAATGAGGAAGGTATTCATAAGTTGTAAGAAGAGTTATTAGATCACTATTCAATTTTCGTTACAAAATTACTATAATAGCTAATAGTCTATAACTATAATAATACATGTCTGTATGTGTTGTAGTAAATGATGTAACATTTGTAAAAACTCTATGCTCCGCAATGCTAAGTAATTTCTTCTATTGAATGAATGTATTACTTAAGCAATTCCAACTTTCATATTTTAAATAACAAAAGTTGACAGCTCCGCCCTTTAATACTAAGGTGTGTTGATCAGTTGCAATGTTTTTGGTCTTTTAATAATGCTCACAAACGTGCTGAGATATACTTATTAACTAGACATAACAATAAGAATATAGATTGACAGGAAGATTTTTAAACACTTTCAACATTTCCAAAATTTGTTAAAACAACGGTGCCTCTCTTTTACATCACACCGCCAAGTTTCCTGTTTATTAAAGTAATCCGACTATAAAGTCCTAAAACTACTAAGTAAACATTGTACAAAAAACAGTGCAAATGTTTATTGCACAGAGTACAGCACTTTCATATTTCAGGAAGTTAATTTATGGGCACAAACATACTGATCAACACTTGATAACATTGCTAAGGTTATTTCTTTAAACATTGCCTTTTAAATATTATATATCTGCTTGGAAGATTTTTATTTTGTAACATATGTCGTTTTCTCAAAAATTTCAAAGCATATTTAATTATTGCATTAACAACAAAAAATGTCGAAGATAACATTGAAGTGAAATAAGAAAGTAAGTAGTACAATTCGCAGGAAATTTTTTGAACAGAAATGTAACGTCTAGCGTGGGATGACGATGCCATCAAATGCAGTGGCATCCGCCACTGCTAGACCTCATTGCTGGCAAATAATAAGTAGAAAATCTGACATCGTTCCAAGTAATTTAGATTTCCATATTTTGCGTCGCGCATCAATGCCTGCCAGAAGACGTCTGATGGACAGGTTGTCAGATATATCCTCTAGGATGAGTTTTCGAAAATGAGCTTTCTACCAGAAACAATGTACGTCCCCCAACAGCCTCACACTATTGGGATTTTAACTTATTCTACACATTTATGGCTCACTAGTTCCAAGATTAACTGCCATTGAAAACTACTGATAATGCCAATATTTGCACGAATTGCAGAATAAGAAGTATCCGTCAATGTATTACATACATGTAATAATTGAATTGATCCATATTCTTCTATTTTTCATGAAAGAAACTAATAAATTCATTTATGTGATAATAAGTTTTTCATTTAAGGCGATGTAAGTATATTACATCAAAATATTTGAAAATATAAACAATATTAGGTGTATGTTATGACTAACGTTCTGATCTTAAAAATTAATTTGCTATAAGTGCCATAAAAATTGACCAAATCCAACAGACTAACAGAAATAGATGTGTGTCCTTTATCGAGATTATTACTAAAAAACATTTAATTTATTTACTGGACAGCATTACGAAATGCAGTGTGTAGAAATATCAAGAGAAATGTAGAAATATCTAGGAAAGGAGTATTTTAACGCCTTGAGTTATGCTAAAGACACGTTATCTTCGCAAGATAGTGAAGGCAAGATACAACACGCCGAGCATATTTTAAATAATATTGCAAAATATACAAATTTTAAAATTTCAAGCTACAAAAATGGGAACAATTAGTTTTAAAGGGAAATTTCTACTTAGAACGAAAATTGTAATTGACAACAAAATATTAGAACATGTGAAGAATTTTTAATACTTATAATGCTATGTTACATATAAAAAGGATGAGGATTCAGACGATAAATTAAATTAGTATAGAAATAAATAGGGACACATTCACAGGAATTTAATAAAAAAAACAGGAATGAAGTTCTTTAATACTACTGCTTTTCCAGTATCATAAACCAAAGTGATTCGAAAGTAATATTTTTTTTGTTATTTAAGGTCGCATTAACTACCAGGTCATTAGCGACAACTGTTGCGTGTAACGGTATGGTAACTATAAGGACGACACGATATGACGATGATAGAGGTGTGAAAGGACGAACACAATACAACATTGCCCGAGGCGGAACTCGAACCTGCGATCTTTCGGCCCGAGATCGCTACGGCACTACTACCTTAGCGATCTCGGATATCCGGAATGGCGATTGGGTTTGGCAGTGACAAAAGTAAATTCAGAAATGAAATTTTTACGAAGTATACTAGGAAACACCCACCTAGATAAACAGAGGAATGTGGATATAAGAAAAAAATGAATGTCACTCTGGTGTTAGAAAAAATATCTACTAATAAGAAGAAATGATGCGGATCATTAGAAAAGGATGCCAAATACGAGAATGCGGACATTAGCTCTTCAACATATCTCACAAGAAAGTGGATACCGGACCATATTGGAGCAGGGAGTGGATGCATGATTCCGAAAAATCGATTGATTGCGAAATGTCTGATTGCCTGTGGTAAACGGTAGCGCCAAAAACATTCGGCAGATTTCTCGAAAATTGATATTCGTCAATCGTTTTGAAGGAAGTCGAGGACCTTTGAGTGTGAAACGGATATTTTGATTTTGGTGGGTACTTTAAATGACGCCTCAACAACATTGTCAAAAATTTCTCAAAAATATTTCTTCAAAGATAAATTTGAATTAAATGTCTTGTACAATGTTTCAAAAATATAAATACATTTCGGGAAATTTTGCGAGAAATACACGGACAAGGTGTGTATATGCAAAGCAATTTTTAAACAACTTTGCTTAAAGTTTGCTTTTGCTAAAACTTTCCTTTTAAACAACTGTTCTTCTAAAAGCAGCTGCAAATTTTTTAAATATTATCCTCGCATATATTAGGAAACGCTATAAAAATTGGTGCTAGAAACATTTTCGTTGTCTTTCTGTATTGTTGACAATTGCAAAAAATAGAACTGAGAGACTACAATATTTAAGATGGAGCTTTTTGTTTAAAACCAAATCGGTCCTACAAGATCTCAAAAATAGGTTTGTACGTTTTCTTAAAAAAGAAAAACAACAGTAGTTTACACTAATTTCTGCTTGAAATTATTGCAATTTATTAAAAATTCAAAGAACTTCTCTGCATACTTTCTTCATTTTTTCCCAAGGATAAAGCAAGGGTCGCATAAAAGTATTCGAAAATTGAAAATTTAGAAATAATGCGAGAAGGAATGTGCTGTTGTATCATCGCTAGTTTACATTCTTGTCTTACTTCTTAAGATGAGAAAGTACGTATTGTAATTGTGCGTCGCAAATCAATGATATTTTGACAGAAAAACTCTTATTTCCATTACGTGGTAAGATAAAATTGGACAATATGCAGTAAATTTCTTCCTCTGACACTTTGGGTTGTCAAAATCCGTTTTTTGTGGGTCCTTGCTATGGATAAATGGCATGACGGCAAGTACGTTGGTCGGTTTCTCCGTCCGTTTGTCACTGGTCAACGCGAGAGCAAACATTCGTATTCCCCATTTGATCTGAACGAATTCAAGCTTCTACGAGTTTAAAATTGATGTATACATTTTTGTGAGGGCATTACAAGAAGTCTCAACAACATTTTCTAATTTTTTTCAATATTTTCTGAAAGTTTTTTGATTAAACTTTGGTCTCGGAACGTAAAGATGCTTAAAATATTTCATTGTCATCTACTTCTCATGGTCACTGATAGGCCTCATTTATCTAAAATTGCAAAATTTCACAATTTTATCGGCATATTCCTACCTACTACTACAATTTAAAAGAGAAATTTGGGTAATAAACATCTGTTTTTCTAAGACAGATATCAAAAATAGTAGTTTTTGCATAATTTTGCGTGAAATATAGGTAATATAAATATTTTAAATACAATAATTATTTTCTCAGAAACAGAACCCCAAATTTCTTTAAAGGTTTCCCTTTTAAGTATCCAAGGACAGATAAGAAAAGTGATGCCTAATTTATTTCTGGCAAACTCTCTCAATTTTCAAAAATTGCAAAATGTTATATTTCAAAACTGCAATAATGAAGATAAGATGTTTTGTCTTGTACAAACGTATACCATACCGAGCTCATTAAAATGTGCTGAGATAGTCAAGCTACATTTAAATAGAAAGGTTATGCAGAGGGTCGAACTCTATTTCTCAATAGCCCAAAGGAATTAAGACGATTAGAACATACTAAATCTTTCAGAATTATTCAGTTCAAATGATAACTAATACGTTATTATAATTGTGAAAATAAAGATCATTCTCATTTTATAATAGTTATGTGTAGAGTAAAAATATATGCATAATAATATAACTAAAATTTGTATTATATTGCATCAAAATGCAAAACTCAAACGGAAACGTTAATTTTGAACAACTTTTACCAATGATGTACTTGTAAACGACTTAGATAAATGTGAGGCAATACTCTTTGCATTTTTTCACCTTTATATTTGATATATATTTGTGCATATAAGGTCAAAGCCTTTCTTCAATAAAAAATATATTTTATACGAAATAGAATTCATTACGAAATAATCCTTATGAGAATCATCTCATTGCTCCATCTCCTTGCTCAGTACAATTTCCAGAACATTAATTATTCAGTTTCATACATTGTTCTTCCTATTCATTCATTTAGTGAAGTTTATATTCATTAAATATTCATGATTTGAAGTATTCTATTTTCTTTACATAATTTGTTGAAGTGTAATTTATGTCATGTGAAATTGTCAATGGATATTTTAAATGTATGAACTTTAGTACATTTATTAACGTTCGAAGAAGTAACAATTTTAGCTCACAATAATCAGAATCTGGAATTGTGAAGTAGAATACTATTATATGAGAGTGTGTCTCTATGTAAGAACTAAGTTCGTTATGTTATTTCACATATGTGTACCTTTAATTAAGAATGCATTAATGAATTAATTTGTGACTGATCGCACCGACCAAAGAACGAAGCATAAAGTGGGTAAGAGAGTCATCGAAAATAGTAAGCTTAGCTGCAGTGTTTGGTTCATTTGATTCGGCCACAATTCAACGCATTACCGCATTACGCTCATTAGGACCTAATGGCAGTTTTATTGTTTCTGTGATTCAGTGGCATTCAGTCACTTGTTAGGGAAAGGCTGCTAGGCAGTCCCTTGCTAGAAAAGCTGTACTCTTTCACGATTCCAACCGATTGGTTGATTATTGCAAAGCATGCTAGCAAAATGAAAGTGTCACAATCGTATGATCAACTTCATAGAATGTTGACCCTCTATTTTGCAATGAGACGGAAAACTACAATTCCTTTCCGCAGTGAACAGTGAAATCCGAAAATATTCCATAATTTATTATCGACATATTTCAAACAACTTAAAAATGAAATAATAAAAAAAATATTGTAATAAAATATTTTATCATTGCCATGAGAAACTGTAGGTAATTTTGAGATTTCAAAAGTTTGAAATTATCGATTTTTGGATACAAATTCCCCCACTACCTCAGTATTAAAATCTTTGCGGTACTCTATATTGTTTCCTTCTATTTAATGTTAATTACGAATTACCTTTTACAATCTAATAATTGTTCAAAACAGTTTATTTTATTATGTTGTGAATATGAATTAAAATTCGAAATACCTTCTTCTATCGTTTGAAACAATCATCCTACTCAATACTGACTCCTTTGAATTAAAATATTTAATGGCTCGAAATCTGTTGTGAGTCAAGACATCTCCCTTTTCACGGTCCAGGGTGAACATTACATTAGATGAACACATAGAAAAAATTTTCCTAAGACATAAGTGTATAAAACCCACGTAAGTGTATAAAAAACAATACCACCAAGGCTAGTGAAAGATCGGGGAATATGTTCTTTTATATATTTGCGACTCTTGATATCTATTTAAGACTACAATAACTGCGTCTAATCCAATACATAAAACAGATAAATGATAAAACAGATATTCTTATTTACTAATAAAACTTATTCAGAGATGCATGCATCCACAGGCTTTACTTTTTCGAACACGGATAAAAAGATGAAGATAGGAAGTTTCTGATACCATAAATGTGTTTAGTATTCAAAACGTCTTACGGTTCCGTCTATCCGTCAATTCATCTCTTCGTAAGCTCGTCTCTACGTCTATGAGCAATTGAAGCGCGGAAACCATACACACAACAGACATTTCCCATTCTTTCTAGTTGATGCCGCAACCGCTTGAATTTAAAATGAATCTTTTGAATTTTTAGGGTGCTTTACACGAAACATCTAGGTGCACATTCTCTCAAAAGCAGCTCCATTTCTTTCTGGCCTTTGTTGGGGAGAGTTACACGGACACAACTCCGTACCGCAAACAAGAACTTCCACCTATTGTCAAAACAACATAAAACTTCATTAAGACCGTAAAATATTAAATCATGAGGGTAAACAAGCTAATCTCACTGATATCATAATGATGGTCTAATAAGAAACAAGAAGCTTAGATAAATGTCGCTTATTGCAACTTAGACATGACAAAAATGCAAAGATAATCAAAAACAAATATGTAGCTCACGAGCATAAAAACTCTTAGAATGAAAATATAATTCACAGGTCTAACAGGAGCTTTAATGACTATGCAGAAACCTTAAACACTTAATACGTGTAAAGAATACGTGTACCTGGAAGAAGAATTGGAATGAACACAGCACAAAATGTGTTTTTATTTCGTGTGTCATTTTATAGTTTTTTCTTTAATGTATAAAATGCTTCTGCAAGGCTAAAATTGCTTTCATACTTGCGAATGTAAAATATTAAATATCAATTCTGCTTTGTGTTTCTAGCCTAAATCATAAATAGTGTGTTACATATAGTAATGACAAAATTATCAGTAGAGAAATAATAATTTTAATAATAATAATAATAATAATAATAATAATAATAAAGTGGACTGAAAGACTACAGTGGGAGTAACGATAAGAAAAAAGAAATCGTACGATGCAATTGGCAAGCTAACACGCGCCAAAGAGGATTTTAGAAAAAGAGGAACCAAATTTGGCAAGAAAAAACTCAGATAAGACCTGACAAAAACACCCTAAAAGATTAATTGACCAGACAGGAGTGATAATTCGAAAATATATTCACACAACTTTGGAAATAGAATACCTTCAGAGCACAAAACAAACTCATTCTCCGTTTGAACATAAAAAGGAAGAACTTGAAGGGAAAACTTTAGAGACTAGTGTTTGGAAGATTGAATATCAGAAGATGAAGTGATTATATGAAAAAATAAGGTAGAATATGCTTTCTAATAGGAAAGAAAATGTAATTTTGATCTGACTGATACAAGAGAGAAAGAATGTTTTAATTTAAAAACAAAACAGTACTGTGGCCCGGGCAAGTTTACAATTATATATATTCGGGAAAATTCCCATTTTTCTTAAAGTACTTTCTGAATAGTATTGCATGAGCAGCATTTCTTTGGAGGCAGACCTAAGATATAATCGCTGCAATAGTATTTATTATCCTCCTCCCTTAGAAAACAAGATGGATTTAAACACTTTAGTTTAGAGGAATTGGTATACAATTCCAAGACTTGGTATGGTATGAGGGTGTACGACATATCGTCCCATCAAAGAAGATGATTGGCCAGATAGAAGATGAGGGAAGCTTGGGTGCGAGAGTCGCCGCATGGTGGAGTTCCACTCGCAGGAGATGACAAAGGTATTCCATTTGCTTCCATTCGATAAGAATGTCAGTATGAACAATAGGAAATACCAAATAAACTGTAATTGTACATTTCTTTTACTCTTGGCTATTGTAAAATTACTGAAAGGTTTATTATTAAACGAGGATCGTGAAGGAAAATTTCGTGTTCATTTTCAGTTTAGTTTCTAATTTGTTTTTACAGAGATATTAATTGAATATTCTAGTCGACTGAAAATGAAATCCTAGTACGCACCTAATACTCTGTTCAGCAACTCGCGAACTTTACAAAAGTTGAGTTGAGTTGAGGTTGAGTTAAGATACATTCACGCAGTTTTAAAGTAATGTCGGCCTAGTTGCAGACAATATTTATTTGCATTCATGTACATGCCTCTTGTGCTACAGAGAAACGGAGCCGAACAGACCAGCCCACGAAGCTGATTATAAATAAATGTTTTGAGATTTGAAATAAACTACCAAAAATTTGTTCAGAGTGAAAGAAAAATTATATTTGAAAAGTTATCACACAACATGTTTTCAACAATCAATAATGCATTATTCATTATTACTATTATTATTATTATTATTATTATTATTATTATTATTATTACTATTATTATTTCTTTCAAGTCTCTCTCTTAGCGATGTGTCCTACAGCAGTCACAGGGACCTTTGTAGAACCAAGGTGCCTTCTTTGCTTGCAAACTCGGGCGGTCAGGATTCAATGTGAAGTTATATCAATAAAAACTTCCTCACGATGCGTGCAGTACTCAGGAGAACAGCCTTTTGCATTGACTGAATGTGCTAATTCTTAAGGCCAAGCCTTGCAGGCGATGAAATTAGTTCTTCAGAGGTCAGTCCATTTGCAGTGATGACCACAGGGACTACTTCAACAGATACTAACCGCCACATGTTGCACAGTTCAATAGCCAAGGCCTGATATTTTCGCTTCTTCTCGGCAAAAGAGGCAACTATATTTCGGTCTGAAGGGATAGCTATGTTGACTATAATCCACTATTATTATTGTTGTTATTATTATTATTATTATTATTATTAGTAGTAGTAGTAGTAGTAGTAGTAGTAGTAGTAGTAGTAGTAGTAGTAGTAGTAGTAGTAGTAGTAGTAGTAGTAGTAGTAGTAGTAGTAGTAGTAATAGTAGTAGTAGCAGTAGCAGTAGCAGTAGCAGAAGCAGTAGCCGTAGCAGTAGCCGTAGCAGTAGCAGTAGCAGTAGCAGTAGTAGTAGTAGTAGTAGTAATAGTAGTAGTAGTAGTAGTAGTAGTAGTAGTAGTAGTAGTAGTAGTAGTAGTAGTAGTAGTAGTAGTAGTATTTGTGCAAAATGAAAGATATGCTTTTATCAATTTATAAAAACTGTTGTAGTGTTTTATATTAGAACTGACAATATGTAGGATACGCAAAACTTTAATTATTCCAGTGAGGCAATTTTAATTCATTTTAAGATTCGTCTGCTTTACTTATATTATTCCCGAGTAATTGGAGACAGACTACTTTTCCATAGCTTTCTATGCATATTTCCTTTGGCTTGTGTATAGACATTTTTGTTCCCTCGAATGCCTCTACCACTGTTGATCATTAACCATCTTTCATAATAGTTTGCACTTAAAATAGTTCTCGTGAAGGTTCAAATGTTGAAATCACATGAAATGTATCTTCTTACAAATATTCAGTTGCATGTAATTTCACATTCACCTGAAAGACATCATATAAAGTATTGCAATTTTTATCAGCAAAGTTGTGAACCCATTATCTCAGTATTTACATTTCACTTATATCGTGTGTGTTATCTAGTTTGGAAGTGTATCAACGGAACGACAATATGAACTGCTTGATAGACATTCATTACAATCGAATACGTTCCTCTATCCCGACATGTTTTACCTTAAAATATGTTTTGTACTCTTACGCAACATACCGAGATGATTCGTTACGTTAAATGCAATTCTATCAACAAATAAGCAAATAAATAAATAATCGTATTAATATGAACAAAATTATGTTGTATAAAAATAATTGTGGAATTTTCTGATGAATATTATTGAAGTAAATTCACACATCAATAACCTTTACACCGCTCTATTTTAAACTCACCTTGCACCTTCTTCTTGCTTATCAGTGCAATTGGTAGTCGTGGAATATTTTAAGGACCAACTTAAATTAATTTGCTTCATATTTGATTGTAAAAATCTTTCTACGTCAAATGTTACTTTGTCTATTCTTAATTTGTCTATAAGCAATTACCGAAGAATAGTTAACGATAGAAACTAGTAGTGATATTTGTAAACATTAAACTCGGGATACAGATGAATCCTTTTAAATTTAAAAGAACATTTTCTCACATTGTCGGTTGGTTCTCGCAAAAATGGATTTAGCCATGACGTCTCAATTCTTTACCGTGGAAAATATTACGGCAGATCGATGAAGATAATTCATATCAGTTTACTTTGAAGTTCCTATGGAATCATTAGAATTTTTAAGTTTTACATCATTATGTATACAATTTGCTTACATCAAAAAATAGATTGCTGTTGCGCTGATTGAGAACTCAAAGAGAAAATAGTTTCTTTATTGTGAAATCTCTGGATGAGCATTTTTAATGGCTCATTTCACTTTTTTGAACTAGTTTTATAAGACGTCACATTGTTTGAATACATGGGTAAGTTCAAGAATTTTCGTTGCCAGTGCAAATCGCAATAATTTTCTTCATTAACAAAGCAGTCAACGTGGCCCCAAAGTGACGTGAGTAAGCGCAGAATCTGTAAGTTAAAGATTCTTCTCTTTTTGCACAAACAGCAGGGTTGACTCAAAGCAATAGCTGTTGCCGCAGCGGTGTCTCTGAACGAAGGTCCTTTGGTTCGAGTTCTGTTGTTGGTGATGGATTTTCGAGACTAGCTAGGATGGTATATCAAATTCAGTTGCTATAAGGACAACTCCAGCGCCCGATTGCCGAAACCAGGCGAATGCGGGAGTAGTACTTTGACAAACGGGATACGGGCAGTGCGCAAATTTGCCTTCCTTATCCAGGTTTCGTTCTTTCCATTTACACACACATTTACATTTACAAGTACCACACTACCACACATGTCATGAGATACTTCGGGGATAGAGCTTGCCTGGGTTTGTCTGGATTGGAGCGGTGCCTAGCGAGCGGAAATACATGGAAGCGGCCCTACAGGTAGATCGCCACTGGAACCCACATTCTGGCGGAAAAGGAACACCCCTACCGCCCAGTATATGACATATACTACACTTTCGGTACTGATGGCCACACAGCTGACGCGCCCGTAAATACTGTATAATGAATCAAAAACGCAAAACTCTGGGGTGACATGAATCGACACCTCATATTTTCCCAGAAAAAATTCAAAGAAGTGATAGCCGAAAGGTTAAATGATTTCATATTAAACTAGTAGTGCGCAACAGCAGGTACATTCTTGCATTAGTAATGGTTACGTAATATTATAATATGACCATTTTTGACCACATTAACATATCCCAGCTATTACTTGTAAAACTCAATCAGCATATTAAGAGCAACTCGTACCGTAACTCGTGCGCAATTCGTAGCGCATTGGGTGCGAAAACCAATACTTTTAAATCAAATATATCAACACAAATTCAACATTCCAAATTTGCGTTTTACATCCCAAAACATCGCTCAACAATGAGAAGTAATTCTGAGCATTTCGAACTGACGTGTCCGGGGTGGCCCTTGTCGTATTGTGACCTGAAAACCCATGGAAGAGTAGTGACGCGCCCGTAAGTGCGGGAAAATTGAATTTGTAATTTGAAAGTTCTGGAAAAATTAATCGAAACTTCATGCAAGTGAACATTATTTTATTGAATAATCTAACTTTTTAGAACCGATTTCATTAAGTAAAAATTCTGTTATCAATATTATAGTTTTGCAATGTTATTTTTATGGTAGTTTCAGACCATATAGAGAGTTCACCGAAAATTGGCCATTCGAGACACATATTCGTCCATACATTTGACACCAACACACTTGTGAGCTTCTTTGATCTGGGGTCAAAATCACGCAAGGCCCTCCGCGACAACACATACACGAGATACCCGGAACAAACAACCACGCCTAACGTGGAACTCGAACCCCCGATCCTTCGGATCGGAGCGCTCAATCGGTACACGATCTTAGCCACTTCGCCAATCCATGTCGAGAGTCAATATTATTTAAGCAAACAAAATAATAAAATTTTTGACGTATTGTTATTTAAGAGAATTGTTAGACATATTCCAAAGGCAAATTGTTGAATGCAAGAAAATACTTTTGCAAATAATTTTTTAAACATGTGATCATAAAATGGTATCACTGCCATCGCTTGTATTGCTTTCTTTGTGGTCTCCAACCTGCTCTTGGATACCATTCCATTGTTGCTTGTTCCAAACGGTATACTTTTTCCCGATGATGTGACCGCCCTATTTCCTCTTTAGCATTTCTGCTTAATGTATTGCTTCTTGAATCTTGGTCTTGTTTTTGAACCTTCTGGTGTTACGGCCATTCACTGACATGTTATTGATTTTTCTTTCTATTTCCCATTGACACCTACAAGACTATACAACAGTATAAAAGAACAATATCCACTGCTCACTTCTGCGAACCTCAATCAGCATATTTTCAGAATTAAACACATAATACATAACAGACTTTTAATTTGCATGATTTAATTTCTTCATAAGCCGCTTCCTGACTCTCAAAAGATCTGTGGTAGGCTATAATGAAATACAGTGAGAAACCGCTCAGGGCGTATCCCACTGACATAATGGGGAGGTCAGGGTTCAATCCCCGAGCCGGCTATCCTGACCAGGATTTTCGTGATTTCCCTCGATCATCCAGGCTAATGCTGTGATGGTTTTACTGAAAGGTCACGACAGCGAAACCGGTGGTTATAACCTAATTCTTTAACTACGTGAAGTCATGAAGGTTAAGCGATTTCGAGACATCGCGGGTTCCTGATTGGGGGACTAGGAACCGGGATCTAACGTCACTAGAGGAAAATTGCCCTTTACTGGACATATAATGGTTAAATATTCATTTGCATACAAAATATGTGATTCATATTAGTAGTGTTGTTTTTGATGATTATATTTTTGTTATGTTAAGAATGTTTTTCTTACTTTAATTTTCCATCGTAATATTTTTCTAAAAAATATGAATTTTTTGTATGAAACATCTTGAACACGAGCTCCTTTCTTTCACGTCTGTGCTAGAATTTCAAAATATAGAAATGTAAGCAAGAAATTTATTATTATTATTATTATTATTAATGAAAGCTTTTAGAGTTGTTTAATTCGCCGCTCATTGCGTATTAGTAAATTAACAATGTATAAAAACTCATTTTGCTTTTTCTCCGTTACAGCTGACTAGGGCGAAGCTTTTTGCAACATTTTTGTAAGGGTAAATATGGTAAAAAACGATAAGATAGGTGCGTGAAAATGACACTTTTCAAATATTATAAATCATATCTACTGACTGCGTCAACCTATGTGGTTGTGAGCCACACAAGAACTTTAAATGATCGGTATGTTTATCAGATGTAGTGGATTTTGAATAAACGGATAGAGTCAATGATTGAAGATGAGTTTTAGAAACCCTAATTAGCAAAGACCATGACTCCATTGCGAAGGTATGACAGCTGCTACACAATGGCGCTACTATGTGGTGCGTTTTCGCGCGACTCTGCGAATGATTATTATGCTTTTCAAGAAACAAAAACATTAAGGAAGCGAAAATAGTTAAATACATACATCAGTCTCAAAAGAAAATTAATTAGTGATTCATCATATTTTTAGGTTGAGAATAACTCTAAAAGATTCGAATAAGATAATTTCAATGTATTTTTTAAAGGTCGCTTTCCAATATCTTGGTCATATAGCGACCACTGTGATTGTTTTCACTGTGGGGAGAACACGTAATGACAACACAAACACACACAAACATCACTGTCCGAGGGGGGATTCGAACTCACTACCCTTCGCGCAAAAGGCAGAGATGGCCCTTCAGTCTTGACGACCTCCAGGTCGGCAGTACAACTTTATAGTACAAACGATAGCAATATTCTGCCAAATACAAGAAGAAAATTATTTTATGAATTTATCAGATATGAAAATGTAACATTTTACAAGATACATACTGAGAGCACATTCCCATTTTATAGTATTTGTTTCTATGCTTTTAGTTTTGTTTGATATATCACATTAACGATGCATTAGAAATATTTTCATATTAAATATTGCAACGAGAGTAAAGATAGCATTAATAAGAATAAAAGTTAATTACTTAATCGTAAATCGCCTACAAAGAAAAGAAAAACGAATACGTATACTGAATTTGTGATCATTTTCTTCCAACAAGTGAGCTAGAAAGTTGCAATGGCAATACTTCCACACTTCACCACTCATGGTGGGATGCTAGCTCCTATCCAAAGTAAGTTCTTGGCATGTGGAAAACAAAGACATTTTATTACTAATTTCATAGAGCGTTCTTGACCTTCACTGCGTACATTTCCTTTGGAAATTAAAGAATCAGATTCATGTCCCGAGATGAGTATCCCAAATACGGTGCCTAGAAGCCACGGGAGATATGAAAAGAAGATTAATATATCAACATCAATAAAGTGAATGCTACTTCAGGACTAGAAGCGATTATTTTACTTCATTGAACAGGAATAATCTCATGGACAGAGAAATTGGTTACATGTTTACTTTCTAGCATTCTTACTGCTGCAGTCTTCTTCAACTATTTACGTCGTAAAGACGAAGCTATGTAATGCTGCAGCGGATAGTGGGAATTTTCAGCACAAAATTTCGTATTTTGCTTCATTGTTATAAAAAATTGAAATAAATCATGCTCAAATGTGTAGTAAATGACATTATTTAGTTGCCGTTGTTTTTAGGAAAATTTTCTGATATGGTACGATAAACAAAGCACAAAGTTGGGTTGCTGGCATTACAATGAAATACTTTTCTTAAGATGCTCTCATCGAGTAGAGCAAAGTACACGAATAAATATGTCATATGCGATGTCATATGAATACAACATGCAATTACCATTAAAAGACGTAAACTTTCGAGAACTGCAAATCTTCGAATTTCCAGTACTCTTGTACCTGAAGAGTCTTTTACAAGAGAACTGAATAGTAATTTGGGTTCAATATGCAATATTATAATGTGCATGTAATATATCCATTATAGATAAAACGAGAAAGTATATGTTATTAGATTTTTTGAAATCATGCTCATTAGTAGATTTCTTGTAATTATGACCTCGGTTGAGTCCATACAGGCCGCAATGCAATGGCAAGGCAGTTTGTGAAGTCAATTCCATGAATTTGATTGTTAAGTGACAATGTTTCACGCTGCTTGGAATAACTTTTGCAAGCATATAGAAATTACTTTTACTTGCGTATAATGTCCTGCGAATATTGTTACAATTTTGATTTAATAATATATGTTTGTTTGGTAGATAGGTAAAATTATAAACTGTTTCTGGCTGCCGATGTAATTATAGGTCCTCATCTCACGTGTTACGATTGGCACGGAGTTTTCCAAGAAATGGATGAGATGTCCAAATATTGTCAGAAATGGCAGTCTTAAAATATTACATATCCGTTATTAATGCGAGAAAGTATGTGCTATTTTTAGCACTACTACTTGTATGTATTTGTCATTTTGGGTCGATTGTTCGACTTTTCCGGCTAGCTAACGGCGACCCCTATGCCTGGGCGACGTTGAAATCCCACGCTTAAGAGAGACATTGAGGTATTCCCTTCAACGTAAGTAGCAAACTCGGCCTGCTTGAGCTTTCCTTCCTCACACAGCTACAAAAACTGAGACAATTTTAAAGGAAGCCTACAGCTCAAGTTTTGTCTTCCGGGAACCGATCCCGGAATCATATCACGGGAAGCTTGTATGCTCCTTCATGATGTCTGTTCTTTGATTTATTCATTATGATTACTTTTCGTAAATAATGTGTAGAAACTGCATGCGAGGCATGGGAGAGAAATATAATCTACGAACGTTTTCTAGAAATCCAGATTCTTTTCCCACCGTTTTATCATAAATAAATAATGAATAAAAGTACCAAGAAAGCGAATTTAGCAATATTTGAAATCTAGAAGAGTTATAGAAAATTTATTTGCATCGAAAAGCGACCTTAATATTTGATTTAATAGTTTTCCTAAATATATATTTGATTTAATAGTTACCAACCTAAGACTTGTTCTTGGCTACTCTCCCGTTGGGACCTGCGTCTCGTAGTGCCCTTCGGACCATTTCTATGGATACAGTTCTCCCTTTTGTTGAAACCTCCCACGGAGTCATTTTAATGACATTTTGGCGAGGATTCCTGCTAGTGTGATTCACAATATTTCATTTATCTCGTTAGTTGAGTGTCGGGTTTTGGACATTACCCGTTTTGTTAATTAATCTACAATTGTTCATGAATGAGAACTGCTCACTATCTTTGTAATACCTCCTGCCGAACTTCCCCTCATGGCTAAATTCACAATATGTCTTCGATGTTCCTCTATTGTTTCCCTTCTCGAAATTATTATTAATTCGATTTTGCTCACCTCAAAATCAGACTATCAACTAATCTGTTTGACACTACTTTGTGTCCAGGAAAACATTTCAACTTCTGATGGCGTACGTTCGTTTTTGCGCGTTTATTTGTAGGTAAGAAACAAAATATTTAATTTGAATCTAATAAAACATTTTTCTGCTTTGAAATTGCATCACTTCTTCCAAGAAACCTCAAATATCAAAATTACATATGTTATTCCTAGAAATATTTATATGAGACAAATTCAGGTATCATTAAAGGTGTATATTCAGTTTTGAAAGCCAGTGCAGATATCTAGGTAATAAGGAAATTGAACGTCGGGTGGACACCCCGGTCAGAGTCTGTTCTGACACCGCTTTACCTCTGAGCAAAACTTAACCCGTAATATTTCTTTGAATCTAGAAGAATTATTTTCCGCTTTCGACAGTGTACGACGCTTTTCTTTGAAGTTTCCATTTTGCCTTAGAATTGGTTAATTTTAACATGAAAATAATATAAAATTGCGCGTGAGGATATTATTGTTACTTTTCAACTTCATTAATACGCATAATCCACCATTCATGTAATGAAAGCAGAAAGATAAATCATAAAAAGCTATTTGTGTAATTATTTTCCCTTGAATATGGTAGTAAAAATTTCATTCACATGCTTTTTAAAAATATTTCATAATAATCATTGGGAAGTGCAGCAGCATTATTATGAAAAACGTGCTATTAAAACTCATTATATCGTAGAGAGTGTAAACCTGCTACATGATTTAACCAGCATTATGTCTTAAACGTCTTCTAGGGAGATAATCTAATGAACACGCATAGTCTAAGATTTCATGTGTCATTCATGATTTTCTTGTTTCTAAAATTTTGTTTGAAAATGCAATTAAATTCAAGGTGCAAATCAGATCACAAAACGGTATGATAAATAGCTAGCACTTAAACAATTATCAATTATTTTTAATAGCAATTATAACTTTTGCAATCTTATTTATTCATTACATTTTATAAATGAAGTACTTTCTCCAAAATCGGAAATAATTCGCAAGGTCTCTTAAAAATTCACGTAGAGAAGCATTTTGTTCGCAAAAGACATCTGCGACTTAGCAACGAATTTCCTATAGATTGTAACGTGCGTAAATAATACGCAAACACGGCCAGACTCCTCTTTTATCAAAATTAAAAACCCGTGAAAGTTTTCCTATAGTTTATTACTATTTACTTATCAGTTTCGGAATTTTTACGAGACTTTTCCATAAATACAAGACAGCTCCATGTAGGTAACTTATAAATTTATAAATTCAGATGTGATTCAAAACAAACTCAAAAAACACAGTCTTGCTGTTACAATATCAAACATTTAGGAACGGTCACGTATTTCCTATTATTTATATTACTACTTCACATTCGTATAAACTCTTACTGCATGAAGAAATTAATTGTTTTCTGCCACAGTAGTTCAGTACTTTATTCAATGAACTCTGATTCTTACGTGTTCTGTGTCTTTTATGTATTAAGAAATGAAATTTTTAACGGGAACGGGAATAATAATAATATAATAATAATAATAATAATAATAATAATAATAATAATAATAATAATAATAATGCTGATGATGACGATGATAGTGAACTACGTACTGTAGTAAGCAAATTTCCCTAATTTTTCACGCAGGTATTCATTTTGTAAAACCGTGTAATAAATTGGTGAAAAAAAATGAACAGACGATTTCAAAACAACCAAAGGCTAGCGACTCCATCTAAACTCTTTCCTTCATTTTGTAGAGTTCAGCGGTGTAGACCTCACGCAGGTAGTACTAATTGATTTAAACGATAAGAATTCCAGATGAACGAGGTAAGCGCGCTATTTTTATGGTTCCAGTTACTGTAAAATAAGAAAATTCATTACCTGAAATATTTTAAAAAAATGCTACTAGTTGATGCGTCTAGTCTTGAGAAATGCGTCTAGTACATTTGAGCATGTAAAATTGTATGTGTGTACGTTCGAGTGTGAGTACATTCGCATTCGGGTAAAAATAATCCCGAGAATATTTAGACATGTTGCCTGACCATTCCCTTGTAAATTTCGCAGCTATTTCCATAACTTAATCTGCAATACAATTTCCTACTTCCTTCCAGTGCTGAATGGTTGCAACGCTAGTTTCGCACTGCTAATTTTATTACATGGTTACTTGGTGCAGGTGAACGGCGAATGTGACACTGGAAAGAGCCGGTCAGTGGGTTCCAAAGACTTCTGGATATCCTGAATTGAAAGCGCCACGTGCGAGCGACTCTATGTACGCGCCGGACGCTCCGCAACTGATGGCGGCCGCCGCGACGGCCGGTCGGTCGCCGCCCGCCCGGAGACTTCCGAGAGACGCCTGAGCGGCGAGGGCGGCGAGCGCCTTCCCCCGGCAGCTACTCCGAAAGGCAGTCGGCTGTTTTTCACACATTTCAGAGCTCTAGTGTTTTGTCGTCATGATGCTGGAATTGATCACTCTAAAATTAAGAAACCAAACTTTCTTGGCAGGCCTGTTCCAGAGGTTAATATGAGGTGTCTGGTGCTGAAATGTCTTATCGGTCAGAATACTACTGTCCCAGTATAATTTATTTCATTAGTCTCTGAATGATACGGGGAATGTGATGTTTCAGCTTCCAGAGGTAGCCCATAATTCTTGGCAAGTTTGGCATAGATATTCCAGCCAACTTCATCGTCCCGCAATGACAAAAATATGTGTTTTTGATGTCTAATAATTACTACTATAAATGATGTGTTGACTATTCGGAGAACTGACTGCCCCGGCAAGAAACTGAACTTCCTTCTCTTGGTATAAGAGTAGTGGGTTTAACTACTTGAGCTGCCGAGTAATAATAATAATAATAATAATAATAATAATAATAATAATAATAATAATAATAATAAAGTCGGCCTTGTGGCCCAATCGGCGCCGGGAAGGGTGCGGGTTCGATTCATGTGTAGACATGGTCAAATTTGCGATTGTTCCTTCACCCCTCATTATCATCTATCATCTCATAATTCACACTTCAAAACGTAACAACTTTGTTGAAAGAGGGATACAGCTGAAAAACTGCTCCTGGAAGAACTACACACGTTAATCATGTAGTGTGGCCATAAATGACCTATACAATAATATTGTTATTTATTATTATTTTTATTATTATTAAATAGCAAATAGGGACAGATGAACTACTGGGGAAAGTGAAGTATAGGAAGAAAATAGAGAGACAATCTCGTGGCCATCATTCGGGGTATGCGAGGTGTTATTCGACGCTTTTTGGTTTCCAGGTGGGGATATGACCATTTTCTCCTTCTGAACTAATTAAAAAACTCAAATTCATAAATCTTCAATGCCGTATTTTAGAGTGGGTAGAGGATGTAGCCGGAAATGAACCACCGCACCGCACCGGTACGAAGAGATGACACACTTCTTTGCATTTTTTATATCACCACATACTTCGTACTTTTGCAGTAAAGAGAAAGTAATATAATACTGAAGGTAAGAAATGAGTGTAAGGTGGAGCACAGTTATTGGATTGATTTATTTAACGTCAAAAACAGGTAAAAACGGAAACGTACTATGGACAGACATGTATTCTGTGCATATTCATTTAAAATTCTGTGATTCCCACTCTAATCCATACAAAAGTTTAAATATGAATACAGGTGAAAACGAACTTTTTTGGTAGATTGATAAGAAAATAGAGTTAGTAGAATTTTATACACATTGGAAAGGAGGAGAAACAGTTTATTGTGAAATATTCGCACCCGTTTGCAAAATATTCGCACTACTTGCCAAGGCAATTCATGCTATAGATAATGACTATTATCCCTCATCATGACCTTCCTGAAGGAATCAACGTACTGCCGCGAGAGGAGAACGATAAGTTGAGTAACTATATTCCGCATCGAAGTCTAGAAAACCTGGGCAGATGAAGTTACACTTACTTATAATGGACGATTTTCGATGGTGTCACGTTTTAGGCATTGATCGTTAATCGAAGACTGAATGGAGACTACATATGCCGTGTAGCAGACTTTTGATTCATATAAAATAGATTACAGATACCCATTATTGTATTCAAATGAATTGTATGTTACACATGCTGAGGTGGCTCAGAGGTTCACGTGATGTAGCTCTGACCTGGGGACCCTAGAGTTCGAGACCCAAAATGGATGGATATTCGACACCAATTAATTATCTTCGTCGAATTCAGCCACTGTCTGGAGGAGAACTCTAGCGGCGCGTTTCTCTGGTCGGTAGTTTTCTGTGTTTTCTTCAGTCAACACAAGGTAAATGATGGCGCGGTACCCTAAAAAAGAACCTCGCATGATCCTTTTCCTTGTCCTATCCATTCCCCTTACTTAAACCTCCTTACCCTTTCATTCATTACACTACCACATATGTTAAGAACCCAAAGCTTGTCCTTGCTGGGGCTGTTCCCCGCTTGGGAGGAATTCCCCCGCGCAAGCCGTCATGTAATTTGGGGCCGGATCCCACCATCAAGCGGGGAGCACCATCTCCCGGGTCAATAAAATTCACTACACTGTTTTAATATGGAAAAATTGTTATTATATAAAAAATAATATAAATTAAAAGTATTATAAAATGGTTTAAATACATTTATAAATATAAATTGAAAATAAAATTTCTATCCATATATCTTTATGTT
This sequence comes from Gryllus longicercus, assembly GCA_038098605.1. Taxonomy (NCBI): domain Eukaryota; kingdom Metazoa; phylum Arthropoda; class Insecta; order Orthoptera; family Gryllidae; genus Gryllus; species Gryllus longicercus. The sequence goes on from JAZDUA010000001.1 coordinate 3,158,683, forward strand.
CTATGCTTTAATATATACTAAGTAACAAAATGGTATGGTGTCTTTTCGATCAGTGATTCATTGATGTTTCTGGGATGATGTAAATACAAACTGTAAATAGAATTTGTATTGATATATTTGTGTGTGTTCTATGTTTTGCTAAAAGAGAAAAAAACAATGTGTGGTAGACTTTTGGTCGCCAAGAAAAATTCTGTTTATAAATCTTAATTCAAAACTAATCCGGCAACATTCACCAAGGGATTAAAAAAAATTAAATTAAGAAAATTCAATATTATTTCTTTGTAAGTCATATATGAATTAGAAGCAGCTGTGAACGTTTGTCTAAATAATGTCAGTAGTTAATCATAAGATGATTGACAACTCCTGTTCCATTTCATTGGCTACACTTTGTTCATAAAAGTAAAAAATATACAATTTTAAGTAATGAAATAAATGTATTTCATCAATTCACAAATAAACACATTTGAATTAAAAATACTACGAATAAACTCTTGCACGTACATGTCAATTATCTCACGTAATAATACAAGTTTTCATTTAAAAATGTTGTACTGCATTATGAAAATATATTTACTGAAGTGTTGCTTATATGACAAGATACATGTTTCCTCTGAAGCATACCAAAAATAGCTGATTATTGTCCTCAACTTGTAGTCAGAAAGAAAATTCAAAACTTTCTATGGACACATCGGTATCTCAATATTTTTATTGATATTAATATTTTTATTATTCATTAGTAAAAGTGTGTATGCTAGCGAGTAACAACATAAAATAATTGCATGAAGTGGCAGTTCCTAGTGGTGTAACACAATTAAATATTAAAATTTTTAATATATGACAATACCAGATAGGAACATTTTTATTTCAGCATTCACGTTCAATTATTGAAAGATTGTGCTGATTTAATGACAAAAAATCTTTCACTGACTGAGACAATTTATTTTACCTTTTTTTACATACATTCTTACAATATAATTTATATAATATGAGGCATGTTTACATTGCGTGATATTAACATACAGTATAATCTGTTCAACACTGTCTACATTAGCCTCTTCAGTATCTACCTACTTCCCTTTTGAATCTTCTTGCAATCAAGTTGATATATCAGGTAGATGCAAATAACCTGCAACCTGCAAATAAAGAAACCAATATTAAACTTTTGGATTCATAATAATGGCCCAAACTCTCGTCCTATTGTCTTAAGTTTTCAAATAGACAATTCTTATAATTAAGAGAAAGAAATATATTGCACTTTATCACATTCTAAGGTAGCAGCAAAATGATTTTGAAATGTATATCGAACAAGTGAAGAACTTTGTATATGCACATTGAGCGTAATAACCATCATAGAGTAGAATCACATCGCACATCATTCTTGAGTAATGATTAATTATTAACAAACTGGTTAATAATGCTCAGCGCTCAAGGTTACTGCAGTGGCAACAACAGTTGCTACTGTAGCGTCTCTGACCGGGAGATACTTGTCGTCGGGGCCCGATGTCAGCGGACTTCAGACAATAGCTAGCTAGCGTGGTCGAATTCAGACGCTGTCTCGTGTGGACTTCTAGCGGATGGCTGATCTGACCAGTAGTTTTCCGTGATTCTCCGATAAATACCAAGTGAATGCCGGAGCAGTTTTGGTTGTTCCGATGAGCTACGTGCATGCCGAATGCTAGCAAACAAACGGGTGACGGGCCGCGCGACCCCACTTCCATTTTTCATTCTTGTACCATCCTCCCATTACAAACATACACATTTACACTTACATACTACACAACATTATCACACGTGTCTGAGGACTGGTCCGGAGCTAAGAACGTGTTCCATCGGAGGCGGTGCCCGCTGGCGGGGATACCTGGAGAAAGAAACCTTGCAAGCCGCGGTATAAGTTAGTGCGGTATCTCACGTTCAAGTAGGGGAGGGACACATTCACTTGGAATATAACCTTGACATTATTTTATTGGGAAAATTAAATTGAAATTATAAGGGAAACGACAAAAAATGCATTTCAGAATTATAGAGTACGAATAGCAACTAATGCATTACATATCATGGGTAAAATCAATCTTATTTTCGGGTTTTCTCAGTATAGTCTCTATTTGCATAGGAAGATTTTCCATCACACTCTTCTTCTTCTATTAGATTAATCAATACAAAAAGAAAGAACTAGGAAGTATGGCCTATCTTGAAATATTCCAATCATCATGAAATATACTCTATTAATTTGGTGACCTCAAGAAGTGAAGTGTAGGCGCAGGTTTCCTGGCGAATTTCTATTGGGGTTGTTTCGTTTCAAGTGCTGATGATTAAAACACAACTTCGCGCGTACACAGTACGGTTTATGATATTCGCTGTCTGTATAAGCTTATCTTTACAGTTTCCGGTAATCTCTAATACATTTTAACCCGATTAATCAATTGCTAGTAATGAATTTGCCAGCAATTATAAGCACATAATCACCGGTGAACGTTGTACCTAGCGAAACTTGTTTCGCGACGTTGTTCCTTGCAAAAGTAATAGTTCAACAACAGCACGTACTTTCTCACATTATTTGTAAAGATTACGAAATATACTACTTGAACCCGCAAAAGTGTATTAAGCACACAAAACGTTTGTCAACTATGAAATTCGAACTCAAGTGATTCAATTGAGAACAAACAGATCACATTTCATTGCAAATTCTCATTAAACCTCTTTTATTTCCTTATGTACGACGTACTTTCTTAGTGAAAAAGTGTTTCAATGCTGCAAAGGAAGGTGGCGATTTTCCCATGTAAAACTCATATTGTGAGTCCCTTATACCTAAAAAGGGGATAGTTATTGCTCTTTTATGTAAAAAAAAGTATTGATTCTACGCAATGTATGATTAAAATTCACGATTTGTGAATCCTTGATATCTAAAAGTTTGGTTTTCGGCAAAACGTCAGTCAGTTCGATCCTTTCTGAACAACACTGGCACCTAAATTGTTTATAGGATTTTCTCCAAAATCGATCCTCCCGAGTTCCAGGTCCTGCAAATTTTTAATTGATATTTTGATTCTTAGTGGTACTTTACATGGAGACTCAACACATTTTCAAAATTTTATCAATCTTTAAATTTTGAATTTTTCTCTCATATACAGAAAATTTCGCTTATTAAAATGGCACAGGTCTAATTTTTGTGTCACTTAGAATACTCGAAAATTGCAAAGGTTTAAAATTATTTCGGAGTCTTCATACAACTAAAATACTAAAAATAGAGTTATTTTCTTCATGAAAGCTGTAGGTAGAAAGATAAAATTTTTTGAAAAGATGAATAATGTTGAGTAATTATAGTGAAATATTGACACGTTTTAAAAATCACGTAAACAAGATTTTCTAGTCAGCAGATATTTTCTGATTTTTTTCTTGAACTCGTCTGATTTTCTTTAAAAACCTCAGATTTTTTTAAAAATAGAAAATATAAAAATTTCTCTTTAAAGCGTCGGGAAAGATGTCAAATTATGTTCAATAATTTTAGCGCGTTAGTTATATTTTTGCGGATATAGGTAGAATTATAATACTATATAATGGCCCTGGCAAATAATACAAGAAAGTACGTTCTGTTAGAGTTATTAACGTTTTCGAGACTGGAATCTAAAGATGATTAAAACCAATGATTCACTATCCTAAGTAGTGAGTACTGTTTTATTTTACAATTTTAGAGGTTGTACACGGTAGGGAAGAGTAGTACACAATGAGACATGGTACACACTGGGAAAATAGCTGAAAACTTGAAAAGGAAATGCATGTAGTAGTTATGAAAACACTAGTAGTTAGCATTTTCGGTTGCCTCGTTGCAAATGTAATAGAATGGTGCTATTGAGGTTAAAAAAGCAACATTTTAAATTTTGATTTTTTAAGTTGCGGAAAGTGATTATAATTGTAATAATAATGCTAAAGGTCACTGACGTTTGAACTACATATACCAATAGTAAGTATACTCAGTATTTTAATAAATTATATTGAAATTAACGAATTAATTGTTGTGGAAAATGCATGTTTTGAAAGCAAGTTGATTTGTAATCATCATAACTCCATTTGTACACACTGAGACGTGGCAACATAGAACACGCTGAGACGCTTCTCAATTAAACAATTACTTTAACTAATCTGGTGATGTTATTTGCTAAACCGGATCAAAAAGACAACCAGAAGACTATAAGAAATTATCAATTTTCCAATTCAGCCTGGGAATCTTCATATTCCCTAAAACTGCTTTATGGATTTGGAAATATATAAACTATTTTTGTTTGACCATTCTAAGAAATGCTTTTCTGAATTTTAAAAATTTATGTAATATTTGAACATTATGTTCTCAATATTATTAAAATAATATAAATTTAGAAAGCGTTTTACTTCACCTAGGGAGTACATGACCTTGACGTTGGTAGTGGAGCTTGAGTATCCCCGTGATCCGGAGAGCTATGCCGGCGGTAGCGTAGCTACTGTTAGGGCCTCCCTTTCCAGACTGGTCAAAGGGCAGGGGCCAGAAGAAGAAGGACTCCAGAAGACGACGGGGGCGCAAGAAGAGAACATCCGGTACGGTGCGCTGAAGAGAATCTCGAAACGACTCGACGAAAGAGTTAGTCGGAAATCTTAACCTACATTTCTACCGAGCGATGAATGATACGGGTATGATCTCGCCAACGGAACAAGAAAATTCCAAAAGATATCTGCACAGGAGGAGCTCAAAATCTCAGTGAAGCCATCCTCCTAGGGAAGTAAGCACTAAAAAACTCCTGATCTTTGGGGTTGAGACGATGGGCAAGCTCCTCGTCGTCCGTGTAAAAACTAATATATGGCAAAAGGCCTATTCATGAGAAAACAGACAGTAACTGGAAACGAACTAGGCAAAGGAAATGGATAATGAATATTGGACCATGGAACACTCAAAGTCTGGGAAATAAGATACAGGAGGTATTTTAGGAACTTCAATATTTAAATACAGATATTGCAGGATTAAGTGAGACAAAGAAAAAGGGCTCGGGTATAAAAGAGATTGGATCCTATGTTCATATTTGGAGCGGAGTACCAAAAGATCAGAGGGGTAGTAAAGAGATTTCCATAGTCATAAAAAATAAATTCAGAAACCATATTAAAAATTGTGAATCCAAAGACGAGAGGTAGTATTTGAGTAGTATTTTAGATGAATTTTAGTCCGAAATAGACGGAGTAATCTGTGAATGTGGGCTAAATAGAGACCTTACCTTGTGGGACGGTCTTAATGCTAGAGTGGGATAATCTGAGAGCTGAAAAGTCATTGGACAACATGGAGAGGAGGTGGAAAATTCAAAAGATTGATTTAACTATGTGAACAGCATGAACTTATAATTAGAAACGGCCACTTCCAGCATAAAGATAAGCATATGTTCACTTGGAAAGATAAGGTAAGAGGAAGATCAGTGATCGATTACGTAATCATTAGACAGGATTTAACAGGTAAAGTAATAGATGTCAAGGCACACAGAGGCCCAGAATGAAGATAGAACCATCACCTAGTGAAGGCCAAAATTATGTTTGCACCCATAAAACAAAACGGAGATCAGAGAACGAAAGGAAGACAAAAATGAAAATAGCGAAGGTAGGAAATATAATATAGCGGGTCTATCACAACCAAGTATAAGATATTTATTTCAAAACAGATTGGATAATTTACTGAATGAAAACTTAGTTGGATCAAATGAGGCGACATATGAACGCCTCAAAGATTGTCTACATCAAGCGACTTACGAAGCGCTTGGTGTAATAAGCTATTGGATTACTCAAGACCTGGAGCGGGAAGTAGAAGAGAAGAAGAGACTAAGAAAAATGGTTGAGTACCAAGAGAGAAGAAAACAGAAAGGAATATAAAATCCAACGAAATAGAGTTACAAACATCATAACAAAAGATAAACAACAATGATGGGAGCGTAAATGTCAAGAAGTAGAAATGTACATAGATGGAACAAAAACAAGTGAGATTTGGAAAAAAGTCCACATACAAAGTATATCTGTAAGCAAACGGGAAGAGTACTTTAGAAAATTATTAAATGAAGGAAGATCAGACTCTCTTGAAACTAGAGAAAGGGAAAAGATATCTCCGGCATGGGAAATTACAATAACTGAATAGAGGGTTAAGAGATGTATCAAAGAAATGAAAGGCGGTAAAACTCCGGGTCCAGAAGAAATCCCAAGGAAATGATAAAGAATGGAACACCAAAGCTAGTGCGAATGATGACGAAGCTAATGAATGGGTGTATAAATAAAGGTGATATACCAGAAGAGTGGAAAATGGCTTATATAACACCAATATATAAGAAAGAATGGATATCAGTGACAAACACGTTCAGTAAGGAATATGGAAGAATATTAAGAAAATTAATATAAGATTGATACAAGGAGTACAAAGAAGAAGAACAAAGTGATTTAGGGCGGGTCGATCTTGCTTAGATAACCTGTTTTGTCTGTCCCAGATGATGCACAAGGAAGGCAAACGGAGAGAACTTTACATGATATTCCTCGATACAGCATAGGTCTATGATAGTGTGCAAGTAATAAAGTTAAGGGAAGTTATGAATAAAATTAACGTAAATAAAATGTTAATAAATGAAGAAAGTGAAGAAAGTAGTGAAGAAATTGTATTTAAATCCAAAGGGAAAAGTGAAAGTTGGAAAACACTTGATCAAAATATTTCCTATATCAAAAGGACGACGACAGGGTGCTGTTTCTTTCCTACCCTCTTGAAAATGTATGTTAATGCAGTGTTACAGGTATGGAAAAGGAAATGTGCTGGGATGGGAATACCACTTTGCTGATGATCAGGTACCGAAGGCACAAGAACAAGAAGATATTGAATATATAATTGCAAGATAAAAGAAGATTATGAGAAATGGGGACTAAGTCTCAACCTAGAAAAGAACAGTATACTGGACCCTAGGCAGTACACATGACGATTGACTATGGAAACTGGATAAATAATAACAACAGAGGACATAAAGTACTTGGGAACAACAATAGGGAATCAGGGTTTTTATGGAAAGGAATGTGAAACCCAACTCATTAAAGAAGAAAAATTTTAGGAGCCCTGAATGCAGTTATCTGGGATCCAAATATAAGCAAGAAAGGAAAATTAGAATACATAAATGTATGATTGAAAGTGTTCCATTGTATGGAGCAGAAATATGGCATCTTCCAAAACAACAGAAAAGAAAATTGAGAGCTTTGGAAATGAATTTCCTCGGAAGAGCTGCAATATCTGGAAGGGAAAGAATTAGGAATGAACAGGTTAAGGAAATAATGAATCTGCAACATGATATTATAGAGGAAATTGAAAAGAAACATATCACTTGGTTTGGATATGTACAGCGAATGGACGAGAGAATACTCGCCAGAAGGTCCTTAGAATGGCAACCAAGTGAAAGGAGAAAACAAGGTACACCAAGACGAGAATGTAACGACCAGATCAGAAAGATAATTGAGAAGTGGGAATTACCTCATGATTCCTGGAAGAACAGGGAAGACTGGAGGATAATATTAGGCGCCGGAAGACCCAAGAAGCGGTTAAGAAAACGGCCAGAAGAAGAAGAAGATATCGTTTTGTATTAAATATAAATATTCGTAGTAAAAATGTTATTACTCATATTACTTGGTTGGATGTTAGTGTTCATAAAAATAATATATTAAACGCTATTTAGTATACTTTAATTATTGAACACTGAAAAAATGATATCATGTTCACTATGTTATTTCTCAGCCTGAAACACGTGCGGTATTTAGTGAGACAAAAATGTTCAAATAAAAGTTCGTAAATCAATTAATAATAAGTAATCGTATAATTGTAAATTTTTAAATAAGCATTTGAAAAACTCAAAAAATTCTCTATAAAGACTTTTTAATTATTTTAGAATATACAATGATTCGCGTAAAAAAGGAAATTTGGTCTGTGAACTACTCTTTCCTACTCGATATATTTCCTACTTATATCGATTTTAATTGTTTCTGACAATGAATCTATTGCATTGATTTATTTGTAACTAATGAAACCTAAAGGGAATACTGAGATCTAATTTGTGTGTTATAACAAATGACAGAATATATAAAAATATATTTTCATCCTTGAGTTTGCTTTGGCAAAATCAAAACTTTACTAATTGAAGAGACAAGATGATAGTAGTACTTCATGTTAAATAAAGTGAGGCAGGCAATAAGGTCACAAAAATATAAAAATATTTTTCATATTGTTAGAAAATGAATATCCAACTATATAGACCTGACAGTACTTACGTCTTGTACTACTATATTGCAAGAAAAAGTGACTCGGACAAAATTAATATTTTCTGCTACAAAACAGTCTGGAATAAAACGTAGGTATTCCTTTAAAATTCCGAAGTTGTCTTCCTTCTCAACACACTCCGTTTTTCTGCGCCCTTAGAGTCGTAAGTTGCAAGTAGATTTTTCAATGTTCTATTTTAATTTTGTTAATGAGTATTTAAAATACTTTCATAGATACTCGTTCAAACAATATTATTTGTTAGAATAGTTGAAATTTCACTATGATCATGGAGAAAAAAACTTAATTTATCATAGATGCGTATTTGCCGATAACTGTTTCAGGAAACTGATGTTCAACAAACCATTTCAACGAAATCTGACGGGAGTGACGAAACCTACAAAATTATTCACAACGTATTTTTCGATTGATCGCTTCCTCTTCGAGATACTTTGTATTCTGCTTTTTAGTGGCTATTTTTGCACTTTCCAATACGCGCAGTGTAGCATTTATGCAAAAAAAAAAAAAAAACGCTTCAACGACCCATTCTTTATGGAGTGTTTTTTCGCCGACAAGGTATTGCAATGGTGATGGCGGGGAAAGTCATGTGGTAGTCACACACTGTTATATCCACATGTGAGGCCTTTTCGCAATAGATTCGGTCACGGTAGTGGAGTATTTTGCCTTACTAGTTTACATGGTAGTACAGTGTTACCAACAAAATAATCCGTTACATTGCGTTATTAAAAAAATTAAATTGTCGATAGCATGTTAGCTTATTTCGGCAGTAGTTGAGCATACTATTTTTTTACTTGGCGTGTACGAGCCATGCCCTACCAGCAACGTCCCGGTCTCGCGGGCATGGATTATTGGGGTACGTGAGGTTAGCACGAAGACATCTCCAATTCTGGTCTTCTCAACCTGAGAAGTGAATTTTCTCATCGTCACACAACATGTATTGGGACATTGTAAGGAACACGCACATGATTATAATGGGCTCACAGGGGAATCGCACCCGGGGTCACGTCATTGAAAGCGAGCACGCGGTCTAAGTTGACAGGCTCTTGTCATCTACTTGGCTACATTTTTCAGGAGTTTCCTCTACTGCTGAACAATTCTACAATATTTCCGATTTAAAACGACATCGTCACGCACGTTTTTAGTGATCGAAATCCCCACAGTCACAATTCTTCGCTGGTTTCTTTCAGTTTTATGCCATGAACTCTGTAAATACACCTAGTTTTGAAAGAAAAAAACCGTTGCATTATACGTGTTCCCCTGACATAGTATAATATAGGTATTTTGTAAATAAATAGCTTCATACAAAAGAAAAATATTGTTTCTTTTGATATTAGAAAAATTAGCCTTCATTTCCTTCTCAAACCTCTCTTAATTATTTGAAAGTTATTAAAGAAAACAAAGAGTAAATAAACAAATATATCTGACCACATCATCACCATCTGGAGTTCAGAATGCTCTCCTGTACGTGAAAATTCTTGATCAAACATTGATCTTCATCTGAATGATTTGAAGATAACACAATGCTGCTCTTTCCTATGATAATAATTAGCTTTTAGAAACTCAGTGAATTATTTGCTGTACCGTGACGAAGCATCTCATGATTCATGACATTGCATGTATTGAACAACAAGGCCATAACACAATGCAAATCGGAAATGCTCGCATACTTGTTCAGAAGGTATCCAAAATATTAAGAGATGCATTTTAATTTTTTAAACATTGAAATATATGAAACAGAAGCTACAAGATTGAGCCAATGTTCAAGAAGTAGAATCGGCGCGTCACGGGGGTTCTAGGTAAATTTGATTATAAAATATATATTTTATACGATTCCATTTTTAACATACTGTAAGTAAGTTAAAATGATGAAAATCACGAAATAACAAAATCGTATCTTCAAAAACAACGAAGTTACAAGGACATATCGCTAGGAGTTGAAATGACGCCTCTAGGCGTTCTAGTGTTAAGTAGCACGTGACGCTTTCCTCAAGTAGCAGCTCCGGTAATTTCAAGTTTCTAAACATGTCTACTTACAATTACACTGTACAGTTAATTATTAATATTTGAATGTTTTTCCAACAAAAACAGTTGTTAACAGAAGGGCAAGGTGACTTGGAAGTGAACAAGACGAGAGGAAGAAGCTACAACTGCAGTATATGAAAAAAGTGGCCATGAAAAATGTTAATAAATGCGTTTTGTAGAGATACATTTGATAAATGATTCGTTAAAGCATATACTTTTCAAGAAAGGATTAAAAAAGAATTGCAACCAAAGAAAAGTGCAAAATGTAGATATCTGATGTCAATGTTAGAATATTTACCTCAAAGAGTAGCGAGCATTTCATATGAATTTGTGCTCTGATATTCTGTAAAAAATCCTGTCATTCACGTAAGGTAAACCGGCTGTTATGGCTGAAGTTAACAACTATTGTTAACGCCACGTCACGTCACTGCAGTGTCTGTGACCGAAAGATTGGCGAATCAGCTGGAAGAGAATCCTAACGGTTGGCTCCTTTGATCTGTAGATAGAGTTCGGCTACGTAATACCTCTGAACAATACCAGGTGAATGTCAGGTGAACACCTTAACACGCAGACCAAGCAGCGTGGCGTTGACAGTGTGCTGTGTAACGGAAGCTACACAGGCCACGAACCGTACACTTTATATCCTTCCTCATTCTTGGTCCCACATATCCACTTACCTCTTATATGAAATACACAACCACACATGTCGGAAGACCTGCCGGAAGCTTAGCACTTGCTCCGTCTGGGGCAGTGCCCCCTGGCGGAGAGATGTAGAGGGGAATCCCCTCACAGACGTGTAAAACAGTGCCCGGTATCACCTGGGTAATTATTTTCATAACGCTTAAAATAATTAACATAGCAAGTGACGCCCCAGAAAACAGAAAATGAACAAACCAGTCACTCACATGAAAACCAACACTTTCGTTCTTAGATCATGATTCTCATAAGAAAATTATTTACTTTATTGTAGTGTAGAACTATTCATATTCTCTCTAATATCATTGTGCTATTATATAAATATATCTCTAAAACACGACTATTATTTTTGAAGAATTTTAATATTACAAATATGTTTCAAGCTAACAGTCAATATAAATTCAGGAGCTCAAACTTCGAAAAACAAATGTTTGAAACGGGCAGTGTAATTTAATCATCCCAGAACCTCCGCTTTTGCGCTCGGCTTCTTCGTAGGTAAAGAATTAAAATATTAAATTTATGGAACAAGTGTAACTATAGGACAATTAGTTGATTGATTTATTGATTAGTGATTACGGGCGCGTCAAAGGCTAAAGTAATTTGTCCCATAAGTGTAGTGTGTGTTTTTCCTCGGGATGTGGCAGTGCTCTTCCCCCACTGAGTAGTGTCAACCGGCGCTGGTCTACCTATCTGCTAGGGGGATTTTCGCCCACCAGGTACCTCCCACTACGCGGGACAACCTCTAAGCTCCCGACTCGTCTCCCGGAACGTGTGGTATTGTAGTGGACGTGAGTGTAAGTGATGTAAGTAAGAGGAGAGAGGAGGTCAAAGAAAACGAAGGAATCATCGGGCTCGGTCCATGGCCGGTTTGTTTCGATATTGCTCGGGCATTCGCCTGATGTTGACTGGAGAAACCACGGAAAACTATCGATCAGAGCAGATGGTCGCTAGGATTTTCCTTCAGACAGCGGATCAACTCGTCAAAAATCCTGCCACGGCATTGTTGGAATTGGAACCCTACGACCTACCAGTCAGAGGGACTGCAGTGACATCAATTGATGCTCTGAGGCACCCTCGCCGATGGTATGACTATTCGAAAATCAATAAGATATTCATGTATCTAGTAACATTAAAAAAAACAAGAAAATATCGTTCATCAATCATCTTTCAAAATTAGAAAAAATAGGTTAAAATATTTCACATAAATTATTTCATCAAATATTTCGTTAAAACCCATTCTTACCTTGGTATTCTCAATAAAATGATAATTTAAAACGTTAAAATTAAATCGTATTAATTACCATATTTGCGTTAAATAATAATAATAATAATAATAAAAATAATAATAATATGAGCCCTTCGTAGAGATGGTCGTTTTGTGATTGCCCCTTCACCGCTCATCATCATCCTATCATATCATAATTCACACTTCAAGGCGTACCAACATTGTACTGAGGAATACAGCTGAAAAGCTGATCCTGAAAGAACTACACACATTAATCGTGTAGCGTTGTCAGTAACAGACTATACGTTGATAATAATAAACGTAATAATAGGTTAATAATAATGCAACAATTTTAAAAACGAGTCTTTTGTGACCAGCTATCAAGACAGCTCACTTATGATGCTCATCATTAAATTGAACACGCAACACTCACTCTGATTTTTATGAGACTGTATCAGCAGGTAATGGACAAACGAAAATGCATACACAAATTTCTGAGTGCTTTTGATAATTAGAGCACGAGGTATGAATGTTAAGTTAGTGTTAGTGTTAGAGCATGATGTATGTAAAATGTTGAAATGTCTCTGCCGGTCCGGTTAGGCGCGCACGAGGAGGGCTGGATAAAGCCGCGGACCTTCGCGCCTTCCGATTTCCGCATTTGGATTTTCTGGACTGCCCCTTCGCCTCGGGAGAAGCGCCCGCCCGCGGCTTCCACTCCCCGATTTTACGCGCCTAACATTTTCGATTATACAATATCTTCTGGGAAAGTCTCACAAAAATCTGAGTGACTGACATCGTGCGTGTTGCATGTAAACAAATTAGTGAGAATGGAGGAAATGTAAGTTTAGCAAGACATATTGTGAAGAAAAGTATGCAACACACGGAGAACAAGAAATGCACACACTGAATGACTGATACCTCAACAGGAAATGTGGGACAAAACTTGTTTAAAAGTCGCGGAGAAACAAATCATTTCATGGTTAATATCTACTAAAAAGGAAGAGCAATATAATTGTTGAGATCAACAAAGACCATTGGCGCAACAAAAAATGTTCTGTTCGCCGAGGATGCAACAGATCTAGTATTCAACCGCCTTTGTTTTCGCAGAAAGAAATGTTCACATATATTTACTTTTTTTCTAGGGCTCTTGTGCAGGCGGCAGCCGATTACCTTTTATGGAAGGCATATTTGACCAATACACTAGACTACACACTTACGGGCTCCTCTGATCTGGGGTCAGCAGAACGAAATGCCTTCCGCGACACTTATGTTGACTTAGTTTTCTTATTTGTTGATGTGTTGCATTTATAGTTGTTCCAGTTATATGCGTTATAAGTGCGCGTAAGATATTCAGTGGTGACATTAAATGACTTTCGTTACAACAGGATAGTACATTATGAAATTAGTTAATAATTTTATGCATTATTCAATAAGTACATGTTTTAGAAAGAAGCGAAGTTAGAAGAGAGTTTTCAAATTTGAACGAATGTAATAAATTAACATTATAAACTAGTTGCATACCCAACTGTTTGTATAACAGTATTATAAACTATAAAAAAACAAAATTAAATTTGGAAACAAATTTCAAACGCAGTTTTGCAGTTGACAACATAATATGTTGATATTGTGACGTTCCGGAGGAACCACATAAAGAAAGCACGGGCAGAGAGAACTTCCAGACAGACAGAGACAGACAGAGAGAACTTCCAGCGAGGTCGGGCAGTGAGAACGAGTGCTTAGTACGTGCGGTGAAGTTTGTGTAAGTAAGGGATGAGGATAGGACAATGAAGATGAAGGAAAGATCGCGCGCGATCCATGACCCGTTTGTTAGGGTACAGCTCCAGCATTTGCCTGGTTTGATCGGAGAAACCACGAAAAACTACCGATCATAGCAGCCGGTCGCTAGACGTTTCCTCCAGACAGCTGCAGCACTCCACCAAGCTGTCTAGCTTGGGTCGAAAATCCTGCCAACGTCGGGATTCGAACATAAGACCTCCACGTCAGACGCCCAACAGTAACAACATTTGATGACCTGAGTCACCTAAGCATGCATGTTTTTTTAGAGTTCAGTGGGAAATATTTGCTGTTGAAATTATTTTTCTCCGTTTTTTTGTGTGTGGGGCAGAAATTTGATTACTTCATGAAGGGCAGGAAGAAAGATACTAACCCAAATATGTAGCTGATTTGCTTTTGCAAATAGATTTTATTACGCTGGGGGAAATATTTTCTAATCAATACTTGCCATAAACGCTCATTTTTATCCGTATTCAGAATTCCACTTGTATATAAGTTAGGGAAGGTATCCTAGAATTTCATAAAACATCCACAGAATACACTTTTCATAGTACATCACAAAGTTTTTAACTGTTTTGATGTTAAATAAGTAAAAAAATAGTGTAAATACCTAAACTACGCTTCCCGTAATCTCATAAGCTAAATTAATGAGCCACCACTATTAAGAGCCAATGCTTGCTTGAAACATTAATGACCACCTAAAGCATGTTTCACTTCACTTCCTTGATGAAGATGCTTTGCTTAAACTCCCTAACGTGGTAACGAGACGGTAAACATAACGCTTTATTTGAGTTTTGGGATTGGTTTCTAACCTCAACAATATTTTCAAGGTTGTCTCAAGAATGGCCAATAGTTTTTGATTAAGTTTTTATCTCAGGGAGAGTAAAGAACGCTTGAAAAATTACGCATATCCCATTTTTGGTGAAATTTCTGAATTTTTGAAAACTCCAATAGTTCAATTTTTCGAAGCAGTTACACATAATGCAAGATAGTATCTGTTGTTGTTGTAGCACCACTACTTTCGCCATTCGCTTCACCCCAGGGGCCTTAGAGTTCCCTTTCTCAACGAGTGTACTCCTACAATTCGTGACGCTCCCTTCCATTTTGTGATACCATTATTTTTCACCGGGATAGTTCATGATGAAGGATGAAATTGTGATTCAGTTGGGAAACATGAGACCATGAAGGGTCATCAATGTCACTATCACATGATGTACAACATCCGTACATTTTTCAATAGTCCAACATGTAAATTTCCCCAGTCCGTTTACTTATGTTACGTGCACTTAACTCACGAAGAATCGTTAGAATCGTAGTGTCTTGAACATAATGGCATTGTTTCTAGGAATTTACAAAACAACCAATATTTTGTACTAGTTTTGCGAAGATATATTTTAGATAGAACTTTTGAAATATTTTACAATAAAGCCTCATTATTAGAGAATAATAAATAAATAATAGTAAATTAATAATAATAATAATAATAATAATAATAATAATAATAACAATAATAATAATAACAATAATAATAACAATAATAATAACAATAATAATAATAATAATAACAATAATAATAATAGTTATTCTTATAACTATAAAGGATTTTTTCCGAGGAGTCACTCATGTAAACCAAACTCAAATAAAACTAGCAATCATGCTTCAGAAACGGAATGCCCATTTAACGCTCTCGAGCACTACATTACCCGGCACTCTCGCATCTACTCCAAGGATAGTCTGCAGACTGAGCGGTGGTGCCAGAGTTGCTGCCCGGGTTCAAGTCATGAAATCTATCACATCTAAGTAATAAATTTGATACAATCATTAGCACATTCTAAAAGAGGAAGACTCCCATCCATGTCGATGGACGGACACGTCCTGTACTTTGATAGTTCGGCGTGACTTGCTGGAAGCCAACTCTTACTTAATTAAAACATACTATCACTGCCGCGGTCATTCAGGGGTAGCAAATTGCAACATTCAACGCCATACCACATATACGATAAGAAATGAAAGATTTCCCGTTGTCTTCCCTTTAATCAGGACAGAAATTCAGCATATTCGCTATTGTCCGTCATCATTCGCTTGTGTTTACTGATAGACACTCAAACATCATTTAGTTTTCCAAGTTAATACTTACGTTTAACACTTACTTATTAACTGAACACGTCACAAATTGAAACATTTTTTCGCGCGGTGGAGTAGTTACATTAAGTCACGGGAGAGCAACGAATAGAAAAACGCTTACGTACTGCTTAAATTACTTATTGGTGGGCCCTTTCGAATTTATTCTGGCACTGTCTCTACAATTGTGGAAACAGCACCTCAATATGCCTCATACGAGCCGAGATATACGTGCGTCAACGTAGATGAAAAAAGTCAATGAAAACTATAAAATATAAATATTACAAAAAACTACAAAATATAAATATTACAATCAATTTCATCTAATCAGCATCAAAATAGGATATAAAATGGATGGTGGGATTCTTTTACATCGCGATGAATAATAAATTTATACTTTCTCACATAATTTCGATATACATTCAACATTTGCTAAAATATTTCAGTTTAAACGATAGCGTTGTGATCGAAGGCTATCCGCAAAGGTAAAATCGCAAAGGCAGTGAGGCAAAGGTAAAATCGCAAAAGGCAGGAAAGAACCTCTGCCATTTCACTTTTTAATAGGCTCGTTTCCATGAAAGTATAAATGTTTCCATCAGCCTAGAAACACTTGTGTCCAGTTGCTCTTATCAGAAGCAATCAATCGAATCAGATTTTTGAAATAGTCATTTTATTGTTTAATTTCAATTGTTGAGAATACATGGTGACAACAGATTCTTTAAAACAGCGAACTCAATCGAACCATAATATGTTTTTAAAATATCCCTAAAGGTACAATGAAACAATTGTTTAATTGTTTAAAAAAATTGACAAGAACACTAATAGCAAAAATCATATTTTATTTTTACGTTCTATAACCAACTGTGGCACTTCTGCCCTCATTCATGAAAGAAGCTCCACGTTTTAAAAATGTTTAAGAAACGAATTGCTACAACTCCACAATAACCAGTATATTAACAAAAAAGCCCTCACAACTCAGCGACTGCCAATGGCGTTTTCATCTGGCTATACATTGCGCTTTGCAATCAAAAATAGCAAAATTGTAGAACATCTAGATGATTACGGGTAAACAAGCTTTGCTAGACCGACTAGATTCAAATCATAGCTGGGAGCAAGTCTTGTCGCTGTCTCTCCTACGACTTTTACCGGGAGGTCTTAGGATTCGAGTCCCGTGGCGGACATTCGACAATATGGCTACGTAGGACAAATTCAACCGCTGTTTCGAGGAAAATTCTAGCGGCTGGGTGCTGTGATCCGTAGTTTTCCGGTTTCTGAAATCAATAACAATGAACAAACAAGTCACGAACCGCGCGCGAACTGTCCTTCCTTTTCCTTGTCCTCACCCCTCCCTTCCATACAAACACTCACACTGCACTATATTACCACACATGGCAGGTAATTAGAGCAGGAGCGCTGCTTCGCTAGGGGGGGGGAGATACTTGGAGAACAAGAGATGCATTAATTATTTCGTTTCCGCGCAAACTCGCTGTGGTTCGCATAGTGCCGTGTAGTGCATGCCTTTTATCACGTGGTCGTGACCTTTCCCTCTGTATAATGAGAGCCGGTTCCGACCTACAAGTCGGCTTGCGGAACTTTCCTCATGGAGGTATCTCTCACCAGCGAGGCACCGTCCCGGCCGCGACAAGCAATGGACTCTCGATATGTGTGGTAGAATAGGGCATGTGAGAGTAAGTATGTGTAAGTAAGGGATGAGAATAGATAAAGGCAGAGGAAGAGAAGTTTGCACGTGGGCCGCGGACCACTTGTTAAGTTACTGGCATTTCCCTGACGTTGATCGGAGAAAACGCGGAAAATTACCGATCAGAGCATTCAGCTGCAAGAATTCTCCTCCAGTCAGTGGCTGAACTAGACTTGTGTCGAAAATTAAATATATAAGTAATATATAATTAATAAATTATATATAGATAATTAACTATTCTTATTTACATATAAACAATATTTTACTAAAAGTTCAACAGAAAATATAACTTGTAACTAAAATTAATACTAACCAGTCTTTGGAATTAAAAATTTAAAATTATTATTTAAATTATATACTACGTGTCGACTACTTACGTCATATATGTGTCGTAAATTTATGAGTCTATTAAATCTTCACTGTCATACTGGGAAATTTAGTCTACTTATTTTATGACTTGAATTGAACTAGTACACAATAATTAATGTCTCAATTTATTAACAAATAGCAAACAATATTGCTTTACATCATTAATATGTATTTCACGAAATTTAAATCTCAAAATAAAAACAAAAAATTGATAAAAATATTGAAAATCAAAAACAAACAATTGGAGAACCTGGGGAACAATAATTTGAATTCCAGTATTTCCAACTGAGCTCGACAAAACATGCACAGATAGTGAAGCTACATTTATGTCCGGAAGCAAACCAAAGGACCATCTCAGCATTTGCTCAAAGGATCAGGAAAATTGGACGACAAACCTGACCGAGATTGAGGGTCACCTTTACCCTTCTCCGGCGAAAATCAGGAAAACGACTACATTTAAGAAAGAAGTGAATATAATTAAAATTGTATATTTTATGTTTTGCTATATCAATTTTATATTATAATGAAATTACATGAGAAGCGTTGGAGGAGAGGTATTTGTAAAAAGGGAATTTCACATTCTGGATATCTGGAAATGTACTAGTATTATTTGAAAGATTGTACACGCCCTGATTTGTAGTTTTGAAATGGAAGTGTTAATAAAAAATAGCTTAGATGGAATTGCTCCAACATCGAACCCGTATTTGATTAAACTAAAATTAAAAAGCTCCCTCTCACGCATTTATTGCAGCGTTGGCCACTGGTATCATGGGTTACCACCGTTTTTGGTTTTCTTCCCTATTGTATTTTGCAATTTATTAAAAATGTGGAAAATATTAACTGAGCGCACAAGGGAGTTCGACTGTCGTGAAAGGAATCGTACAAACAAATAATTACTCTAGAAATATGCTATTCCTTTTTTGAACTAAATCAGTACTTTTGTATGAAAATATATTTAATTTGAAAACTACTCACACACCAATATGTTTGTGTGTTATTGTGATTGCGTGTGTGTGTGTGTGGTGACATTTAGTTGGGATTCAAAACAAACGACGTTTTGTATAGAATTCTTCTTTTGGCGTTCCCAGTTTGTGATTTGTCACAATAACGTCATGACAGTACTACCGGAGTCTTTTTAGACCATGAGGTGAAACATAAGAGTGGCGGATAACACACATCGTGTTGTAAGGTTGGGAATGGGGTCAGAAGAGATGTGGCCCGTTGTTTGAGGTAGTGCCCCGGCAGTTACCTCACGTTGATCAGAAACAATAACGGAAACGACCAGTCAGATAAGACGACCTATAAGATTCTCCTTTGGATGTTGGGATGGTTAAACACACTTTCGTCACTGGTTCACTGGCGTCAAATAGCCACTGTTGTCATCGTGTTACGGACCTAGGGATGGTCTACTAATTCTCGTATACGGATATCCAATTACATACAGAATTTAGCCACATATGAATGAAAAGAATTATAAATGCAAAAAATATAAATATTTTCATTTTTACTTAAAAGTCGATAAGATTTCATTAATAGGAAAGTTAATAGACAAGAATACGACGATTTTCATGATATACAGATTTATTACTGAATATGAGAATCCACTGCGTGTACTGTTTCATGATGGGTGAAGGGAAGTGGAGGTTTAGGCTAATGGAACACGATGGAGTTATTATTCTCCGTAGCATTCTCGGATACTTCGCCTGAGGGTACGTCAGATTTCAGCATCGGTGTATTCGCGAAGCTTAACAGAGAAAATGCAAGTCTATTTCTTTCTTGCAAATTAAAAACGAAATAAATGTTTAATATCATTTTTATAATCCCGTTACATTCTACGGCTTTTTGTGTCAATCTCCCCAACACCGGCAAATACCTCCGAACACAACGCTCGTGTGGTTCATAAAAAGCAGGAGGCCCCCAAACGGCCTGCAGAGGTAGAGATTTGAATCCCGTCCCATGAACGTGAAGGGGACCCGCGAACACTGGCCATCACTACACCCACCCTCAACCCCTTTTCCCTAATATTTTTGATGTATAGAGGTATTTTGATGTGAATTTCAATCACGTCCAGCAACGAGGCTCACCCCCAACGCCCATCGGTCCTCGAGAGCGACGCGGAGGTTCACGGCGGAGGATGGGGCAGGCGAGGGGCGCAGGTGGAGCTTCGGTCGCCATTTTCCGCAGTCGACGAAGCCGCTAACCGCTTTTCCAATTCCATGGAAAAGGCCCCCTGGATTGGCGCAGCGCGGGGGTCCACCCGCCACCCGCCACCTCCGTATCCACCGCTGCCACCGTCGCCGCCGCCGCCGCCCAGGCGCGCGCCTTGCGCCTCGTCACCGGGGGCGCCTTCCGCCATCGCCCGCGGCGCGTGTGAAGAATGACGAGATCCCAGTGCGGACGGCCGCGCCGCGCTGCGACCTGCCAGCGCCACTTGTTGGAATACAAAATGCCTGAATTGCAGGGGGACCAATGAGTGCAGCCCAAAAAGGTCTGCTATACATTCTAATAGCCAATCCGTTGGCCGGTCGGCCGGCAGCTCGCTGCTTTATTTATAATCGTGTGCAGTCTTGATTTAATGCATTGTTGATCGGCCGCGAGTTGTACAAATTCTGAATGCGCTCCGCTGTGCCCGGCGTTACACTGGCACCGGCCGCCCCCGCGGACGCGTTCGCTCTCTCGCCGCCCCCGCGGCCGCTTTCCCCGCCCGCCTCACCCGCGACCCCCGCAGGGCGTGCGACGCTGCGGGCCGCGGCTACGGGCGGCGGCGGCGGCGGTGGTGGCGTCGGAGGCGGCGGTGGAGGCAGCGGCACGCTCGCTCCCGGTGTGCGCGCTACATGCTTTTCCGCTCCAGAAAAAAAACGCTTCTCTGACAGTGACGCAAAAAACGCGTAAATTATTTGGGGGCATCCCAGGAAGACACGGTGCGGAGCGCGACCCTCGTAGTTCAGCAGTCTGTGTGGACCACATTCTCGCCCCCCCCCCTCCACCGTCCTGACTGCAGCGCGAGAAGGCTGCCGCCGGAGATCGAAGCACGGCCCTCGCCATGGCAACCAGCCTCTCGTTTCCGGGAGCAAGAGGGTATTCGATTGCTCGCCATGAGTGACAGCGAGGGTCAGCGAACAGAGAATATTAGTTACACATACGTAGTTCCATCTTATCCACACTAACTCTGATAACTTAAAAGAGGCTTTGGATATTTTTTGCATGAGAAATTTTTTCTACCTTAGATTTTGCTCTTTCAGTCAGTTTTTTCATTTCATCTTTTGTAATTTTGATTTCTTTGATCAAGTTTGTCTTGCTTTAATCTTACTTCGTACTTGCTGTCAATCTCCTCTGGTTCTTATTTCTTTGATTTCACTAGTTCCCAAAACACGCACATTCGTGTTCGCACGCAGAAATTGATTTCATTACTGTCGGGTGGGTCTGAGATAGTCTAAACGGAACCAGAAATGCCACTCTGCAGAGGGGTCTTCTTCCAGTTCGTGTCTCTGTAGCCATACTCTATCTCAGGGCCGTCCCTTCCCCTATACTTATCCTGAGCCCCAGCGGTCCGCCTTCTTTCCACCGCCCCTCCCAGACCACCCCTTGAGGGGGCTTGTCAGGGAGAATTTCAGAAAGTGGTTTGATTGGGCAGGATTTGGATTGGTAGGTATATACCAAGGAAAGATGCAAAATGTTTCAGCTAATAGAGAGGCGCCCATCCCCTCCATCGCCACCCTCTTCTACCCATTTCCGCTTTCCTTCATAGCAGTATCCACCATTCGCTCCTTCAATCGTCCCGGATATCATTAAGAATCGTTAAGAATGTAAGAAAATGGAGTAATAAACATTACAGGCCAGATGCAATTAAAGAATCTAGTGGAATCGAGTAGAGTCTTCTGTATGTATCATTTGTACATCCATTGGATATTTACGGAAATAGATTTTCTTCCCCCTACTAGGATGCTTCAGTCTAACGCGTGTCTTGCCTACATACACAAAACATTTCTGATACGGTCTTCAGAATATATGCCTCCAATTTTTGATAATATTTTAATTTTATTCAATATTATTTTTAATTTAATTATTATAATTATATTAATATTATAATTCTTATTATAAATTTTAATATTTCATATCTGGTACGATAAATTTACAAAGTATTTTTATGCTATATATTTGTAACTTAATTTTTGAAAATAACTAGTGATATTGCAACACTACATACATTCTCGCATTATTCTTACTTTTTCGCAATTTTCGATAATCCAGAGTGCTCAATGGAAGTTCGACATACTGCATTATTTAAGCGTTTGTTGCTCCACCCCAGTGAAACATTTCAAGAAAAACTTGCATTCATTTTTGAGAAAATATTTGTTTTAAAAGTTTCTTACATTTCACACATCATTACGAAAAACTACTCATCAACAAAAAAAATTCATGACCTTACTTCAAAATTTAATTTAAAAAAAAGAAAAAAATATATATGATTTCTTCCACCATGTCTTGGTCAGAATGAAAACGTTTACCAAACGTGTAATATTTTGTACGATACAATGATATGATTTTCATCCTGAAAGTATTTTTCCCTAGAAAAGTGATTAACTTATTAGGAGTTATATGCGTATAAATAACAGAAAAAGAGTTATTAATTTTTTCAATAGGATGCATCAATAAGAAAAATCTCGGGGAAAAAATCAGTTGTATATAACACCTGAATACAGATCTGTAGGATTTTATGGAGTTGTCGACCCAGAAATAAAACAGAAAAATACCGAATAATAATTTCATAATTTTTAAGAAATTAAATTTCCCGCCAAATGTGTTGTGAAAAATCTCTCCAAGAAATATACAGATGTCAATTATGTCTCATAATTTTTTAAAAATTGAATTCCCGAGTAGTGATATAAAAAAATAGAAAAAACGAAAATTCGTATTTTTTCTCATATCTTACAAAATAATCATTACACTAAACATACCATGTATTCAAAATTGAATTGAGCTTGGAGACATTTTTACCCCCTTTATCCTCATACAGCCCTTCCGCTGGAAGTAAATGAAATTTATAAAATCATGTTTTTCAGAGACAGAGTAAAAGTTTAACATAAATATACAAAATAAATTTAAAAAAATAAATTTTAAAAATCGCATGATTAGCAATATTTGGAAAATAGTCATTTTCGTTTCTTAGTCGTAGAAAAATTATTTGCATCTGTACACAAATTACAAGTATAATTTTTCTGCATTGGTAACAAAATAGCAACTCGCCCTTACCTCTACTCTTACCATCACATTTAGGAGAGTTCAACAAAACGTGTGCATAGTGAAGCTACATTTACGTCCAGAAACAAAACAAGGGGCCATCTCAGCATTTGCTCAATGGATCAAGGAAACTGGACAAAAACCTGATCGAAAAGGGTATATAAGACAATGGTAAGTCCAATATTGACATTCGGAGCTGAAACCCGAACTGATACGAAAAAAACAACTATACCGAGCAGCAGAAATGAATACATTACGAACGATATTAGGAAAGATGAGCAGTGACAGAAGTAAAAATCAGGATACAAGAAACCAGTGCAAAATAACTGATATTACCAAGTGTGCGAAAAGAAGGAAAAAATAATGAAATAACCACATTACACGAATGAGCGGTGTTAGATTGAGTTGAGAATTGAATGACTGGTAAAAATAGATAGTGATATAATACCATTAGGTAGGACGAACCCTGAAAGTCCGCAGAAAAGTTGGAGAGAAAATATGCAATCAACATCTAGTGAGTCCCCGGAATGGAGCGTAGAAAAACAGATGTGCAACTTACATAAAAAAGAATATATGAACGATCTCAACGTCCTGCGTGTAGTAAACGGATATTATTTAATGGTTAATATTTAACATGAAGCCAAAATAACATATTCAAATGTTTCACAAAATTGGTTCCAATATTTTTATTAAAATTTGTTCTCAAATACCGTAAAAATACTCAATTTTCGTCAAACACCGTATTTTTAAAGATTAAAGAAAGTGATATTGCAAGAGTAGAATATCTTACATTTTTTAAAAAATATGATCAAAAAATTACACCTTTTACAATTTATTGAACAATGGAGTTGTTTTTCAGTAATTTATATAGAAAAGTAATTCAATTAATAAAAAAACATAAATGTTTTAAAGCTTTTTTAACCCTTTAACAACTCCCTGACGCTCTCCAGAATGGAAGAATGAGAAGAGCCGACAGCAGCGCTACTCTGGCCGTTTGATGAATTATTTTTTTATGCAAATCAGTGCAGTGTGCTCAGTTGTCACTTTACTATCGTAACTAAAACTAGAAACACTATCACATAACAAACCTAAATTGCTGACAATTGTAGAAAAAGGTGGCTTCCTGCAGAATTAGCTATTACAGAAAGAAGTTCTTACTTGGGTGTCCGGGAGACTCCGCGTCCTAAGAACGCTAACGTTTCGGCCGCCATTCTGCGACCTTCCTCAAGGCAAAATTCCTATCGGCAATATATATATATATATATATATATATATATATATATATATATATATATATATATATATATATAAGGTAGAATCTCGCTCTGGAGAGTCTGATACCAAAATATTGGTTGTCGCAAATCTTCTGCTTGTCCATCCGACTATCCGCCCGTTCGTCTGTGGTCAATGCTAGCGTCTAAATCGTTCGGATGAATTTCTCTAAAATGAATATTACCTGATCAATCTGGCTGCACTCAAGGCTTTGCAATATTGAAACGGATATTTTGATTTGGGGGTAATTTACAAAAATCTTAAGATCGTAATCAAACTTCTCTCAAAAATGGCTACAAAGTTTTGGGTTATTTTTTCTCGCATAGAAAAATGGCATGTTTCATTTTAGTTGAACATTCTAAATTTTTGAAAATTGCAAGAATTGATTTTTTCTAGAGCTGTAATATTGAATACATTATATTTTATCTTGAAAACAAACTGTTCTTCAAAAATATATTTTTGAATAAGGACAGGCAATATTTTCGAAAATATGAGTAGTTTTCGCATCATTTAATTTGACATGGCTTGATAGAAACGGCTTTATTATAACTATTTTTCTAGAACAGAGTAAAGATATCAAAATAATAGTTAAATAATAGTTAAAATAATAACAACAAAATAAAAAATATCTACAAAACGACTCCAATTTTTTTACTTCGGAGTAGAGAGAAAATTATGTAATACTGCGTAATTCGACTTATGTTCGGTAAGAACCTTAATTTTTGTCAATTGCAAAAGTTCAATTTTTCAGTCTTTCTACAGCTAAAATACTAAAAGTTAGAGATTTGCCCTTAATGAAATCTGTTCATTAAAGACAGATTTTGAAATAAGGTCGTATACATTTTTTAAAAATATTTGAGTGCTTTTAGTTACTTTGAGTGTTTTTGCTTTAAAAATTTGTGTTATTTTAGCACCACTAGTTATTAATTTCATAAGTGTAGAGTTTTAATAAATTTCTGTTCCTGAATCATTGTATATAATTTCTTTTCTTTAGCCATACGTACGATTTGACTTGTTTTCTTAATACTCACTGGAAACCACGTTAAAAATGTTTTAAAATTCTTGTTTTATTATTTCATTTGACGTGGCTAAACCTTTTCAATTTTTTAATATTCTCTAAAACTAATATTTTTTATTAATTTTCATTTACAATTTAATTTTATGTTTTATCTTATTTTAACATTCTGAACGACCTTATAATAACCATTTCATTTGCTGGTAATTTATATTATTAATTCGTCTTAAAGTTTCGAGTTTCTGATCGATATACAAAAATATTTTGAGTAACAGATTTATATTTTTGTAATTCATTTCCATTTTTGTTTTATAATCTTTTATTTATCATTGATATGGATGTTTTTTTCCTTATTTTTTTTTGCCTCATAATTCATATGAATGGCATCTTTACACTTAAAACTTGCATGTAAACAATTAAATTTTGAAATTTCCGTTTCCATACTGAAAATTACATCAGCACTTCTTTCGCCGAATCCATTCCGAACATTCCGCCGAACATTGTAGTTTTAGGGCAGGTTCGAAGTCCGAGAAAGTTTTCAAAAAGGAAAAGGAAACATTTCGCAATTTTCGGTATTTGACAGTTTTAGTGAAACTTGTATATAGCATACATATGTTGTAATTATAGACTTTCTCTGATTCAATAATAATCTAGTGCTGATACAACAGCACACACTTTCTCGCACCATTTCAAACCTCGGTTCGCGCCTGCGGCAAATTGTCACAGGTTATAGATTTCCTGATTGCTATATATATGTCAAAGTGACTTCTAGGTAAATGTAGTAATTGTGAAGCGTCCAGAGGAGTGGTCGTCGTTGATCTCAAATGTTTTCCAATATTTATAATCTTGCTATTGTATGAAATTGTGATACCACAGTATTTTCTGCTATGTGCGTTACATTTACGGTGTAAAGCCCGCAGAGCTCCTAGCTATGTAAGTAAACATTATGATCCAACACGATTTCTGCTTGGCCTCAACAAGAATGCAGTGATTGTCTTCTTAACAATGCATAGATACACTGAACTGGTGCACGATATCAAATAATCTATAATGAATTTGAGTTGTAAGGATTACAGCAGTACTATAATAACTATGGATTAAAAATTCGAACTGCAAATATAGGTGAAGATTCTACGTATCCGATTCGCGTATATTAGAAAATTGTACAGGGTAGGTCGATGAAACATCGCTGTTTTCTTTTATAATTTTAGGAGGGTTGCAATGAATTTTTGAATTTATTAATTTTAAAATTCATGACACAAGAAGAATTTTCTTGAATAAACTTCTTGCTTATGTAAGAACATTTGCAGAAATACCTGTGAAATTTTATTTTTTTTGGTCAAAAATACACTAAAAACTATGTGTGACTTGTGGGGAAGAAGTATAATCTGCGCACTTTCGGTCAAGGGCAGAAGCGACGGCATAATGCAACAAAAACATTCAAAATCTGGAATTTGTTTCATTTATGGCACATAAAAACAATAGAACTAAATTTTTCAAAAATGTCGAGTGTTCTTAAGAAAGACAGTGTTTACATGGCACATGTTTTGTTTGAAATTACGAATACTAAGATACGAATTAAATAATTTGGCGTCAGGTTTAAAATAAAGTGTTTTAAATCATTATAGGTTAAAAGTATAAGAAAGGAATTTACTTTCATATACTCCGAGAAAGGAACTTCTATATTTCAGGAACGAAAGCGGTAATAAATGTAACTCTGGCTTAAATGTCGCCGCGCACACATTCACTGAATTCAGGAAGACACACCATGGGATTTAAGTATGTGTTGAGGTAAATTCTTGCTGCTATTACTTAATTCCTAATTGCCGGGCTAAGACTGAATTTCAAGGTATATATAGCACAAAGTCATACACTTGAAAAAATGCATGTGTATCTACATTTTGATTTGCTATTGCAGCGATATATATATATATATATATATATATATATATATATATATATATATATATTATGCAGTGATTTCTGATTTTTCTACTTTGGAAGACCGTTGCTTGTTTATGTCATGACTCGACCTCACATTTTAGAACAAATTCCTATTTAGTTCCTTTAGGAGGTCGTGGAAAATAATTGCAGATGTTTACGAATCATGAAAAAAGAGATCTACTGAAAGCATCTAATATTTCCTAAAATGTTCTAAAAGAGCAGTTGATGCCTATTTTAATATTTGTATCCTAAAACTATCTAAATAAGTAATTTTGAAGGATTCTCATATTTTAATTGGTCGTTCTTTGAATTTTTTATACCTAAACGAAAATACTTATACCAATTTCCCAAAAAGCGAATATTCCCTGATAAAATACGTAGTCGACTACGCGCTGGAATATCTCACCCAACACACCGAACAAAAGGAGTGCTGCAACTCAATACACAGAGGATGTTTCGTTCGTCTGACAAGCAGGCACTTCTTAGGTAAATGCACCCATTCCTGGCGATGAATGAAACGAAAAGAAATAAAAGTGAAAATATATTATGCTTGTTGTCACGCTCGTAAATGTAATAATACTACTTTCTTAAATAACAAAAATTGGTTAATTTAATTATTTCGTGATCAGTTTTAGATGTCATAAATATAACTTTTTAAGTGTAATTTTTATCAAATGCCTGGTTTAATCATTTTGTAAACTATTTTACGAGCCTGACGTCACTTTTCATACATACTAGTGCCTAATTTTATAAGTTTTTTACCTATTTACGTGATTAAACCATCATTTTTGTGCTTAAAATTACGAGATCTAGTCATGACAAAATTGAGAGAGGAGAAATTTTTGTATGTCTGTTTTTCCTTAAAATATAAACATGAGATAATCAGGATACCCTATCCACCTTCTTCTGCCGCCTCATGACACTCTGAGAAGAGCCCTGGTGTGTACACTCTCATGGATTCTTCTTTGCCTCCAATATCAGACTTGATCAGTTTGACAATACTCATCGATACATGCAAACCGATACTGCGTGGCAGTTAACTCATTTCCTGAATTGGGAGCTGAACAGGTGCTCGATCATGTTGAAAGTTGCAATTGCCATCCGTGAATTGGTCTTCAACAGTGGGAATAGAGTAGGTGTTTAAAACATCAACGAAGGCCTGTGCCGTGATAGTACCACACAAAACAACAAGGGGTCCAAGCCCCTCCATGATAAAGACGACCACACCATAACACCAATTTGGATGTGTCCGGATACTTTTGATTAGAGTGTATTTTTAGACTTATATTTTTCAAATTTGTAAAATGAATTGCATTTGCAATTGTTATTGTCTCTTTAGATAATGTCTCATGTTTTGCTTCGCTTCTGAGTGTACACTTACTGAGCGCTCTTATACTTAAGACCTTACACCTGTAACACTAATGACATTTCTGTTTCATTATTGTACTTCAGTAATTTATATTAACTTTCCCATGCTATATTCTGAACACGAATATAGCTTGATGAAATCCATGTCTGCACGATGTGTCGCTACTTTTTCCGTGCACTTTAGTTAAAACCCTACAGAGATGTCATTGGATTCGTAGCTAGGAAAAAACAGAAATGTGTTCAAATGTCATGGATGATGGACGGTTTTAGATACATAATCCTTTCTAGAATTTATATTATTATTATTATTATTATTATTATCATATCATTACTTTTATTATTCTTCTCTTGTTTTTCGTTTATATTAGGAGTTATCAATGTTGTGTCTGCACTGAAATACAGATGCTATGGATGAATTAGAGCAATGGTGGAACTAATGGAAAGAACGTGAAAGAACCCGAAAAAAACATCATGAAACTTGTTTTGTCCACTGAAAATGTCCATTCGAAATTGGACATGGAGGACCGTGTATTCGAGACCTAATATTGAGAGATGGAAAGTGTACGCGTGGATAATAAGAAAATAGTTAAAAAGAAAAGAAATTACTTCAAACACAAACAAATCCGAAATTCAACTAAATTACTACATTCGATGATAAAATAATTAGCCAATACACTGGAACTTATACATCTATAACTTCATATAAAAAGACTCTGAAAATTAAAATATAAAACACATGAATTCGGATATTACGTTATTACAATTTTAAATGATTAGTATGGTCAAACACTGTTGCAATTTTTCAGTGCTATATTTAGAGATATTATTTTAAAATAGGCAGTCCCAGAGAGCAATCTTAGACTACATGGGGACCAAAACTTTGGTTCTCAGGCCGGATGTTGTGGTCATAATCTAACAACATTCTAAAGACAACATTGGTCTCGTACCCTCCGTATGATGCTAGTTAAAATTTGAAAGTTTTTAAGATGCGCGGGAGAGATTACAATAATAGGATAGAAGTAATAAGATTCATGAAACGTTTATATTATTGTTTGAAATAACTGTTTCATATAAGTAATATGATCATCAAGCTCTTCAGAACGTAGTTCGCTCCACTGTCTTACGTTGGTTCACTGGATTAAGTTGTATTTATTTTTAACATTATTGCTGGTGAGATTAATACCTTGTAATAAATAGGGGAAAACTATGACTAACCATCAATATTTTCAATGCTTCAGATCTTTTCGATCTGAAGTTTTGTGGTTCTGAATATTTCGGGTTTAATTCACTTAAACCTTTCTCATTTTATACAACTTTCACAAGGCGTGTTTCTATATTCTTATAATTTTTGCTACTTTGTGTTGTTCAACAATTATTGCTATAACAATTTTAATTACGTATCTTAGAGATTATTTGAGGAAGGATGGAAAAATAGGATTCAAACTTCATTGAAATATTGATCTAATATATGAGTAATACACGAGTAATACACATTTATCTAATGTATGAGTAAGACTCATCTGTAACGTAATCATAAATACCGTAATCCTGAATTAATTTACAGAAAAATATAAATTGTAGTACTATAATTAACACTGGTATTTACACGGAATAATATCTAAGTATGTACATACATATGGTCTAGAAGTTTCAAGTAATAAAGTAAAATATGGACTAAAAAATTTATAAAACTTTAAAACTGAAAAAAATAATAAAATGTTTAAATTAATAAATAGAACTGTCAAAGAACACTGTTACTTGTAAAACAATAATTAATCGTGTACTAAAAAACAAACTTTATTGTGTTGAAATCTATATTGAATAAATATATATTGAAAACTTTATTGTGTTGACTTAACAGTCAAATGTGAAAATTTTGACTGAAATGTCTCGAAGCATCATATGTAGAAATGGAGTTCTCTTTGAACTTTGCTATATAAATAATGGAATTCTATATAGATCTGCCATGGTGTCGGTGGCTACGGTGATGTAACGGTACGCGTATCCCAGTTATACAAGGTTCGCGGCTTCAAACCCGATCGAATTCGAGGATTTTTAAGGGCACAAAAGTCCTTCGTACGCCTGTCTTCGGAGACGTAAATCCGGCTGTCCCATGCTATAGATTTGCTTCATGTAAAATATCCTCAATCCTAAAAGAAGCCTCTGAGTAAAATGTAATTCGCCTGTTTTGTCGCTCGAGAGATACCTCCTTTCTTTGCCAGCCGGTATAAGGCGTGGAGCGGAATTTGTGTGGTCAGGTAGAAGAGCAGGCCTGATGACCTGAGCATCGCCACGAAAAAAGGCATAATTGAATTGAATAGAATTGAATCTACTTCCAACCACGAATCACTACTTTCAATTGCTTTTAAATTTTAAAAAAAATCTTCAAAGAATAATTTTGTTAGACTATAATATGACGTGTATTACAAACAAAATTTCGAAAAATACAATTATATGTAAGTCTTCCTTTAATTTGTGAAAATATGTACTATGCCAGGAAATATGAACAAAAATGAATAATCAAAACACTTCAAATCTTTTAATTCATACACATATGACTATAGTTCATAAAAAACAAATTTATAATTACATACAAATCGTATATCTCGTTATAATAATAATAATAATAATAATAATAATAATAATAATAATAATAATAATAATAATAAAGTTGTTGGATGAAGTGGAAAGAAGGTAAGCAAACGAAAAACGTATGTATGTAAGATAAAAGGCTTTAATGTGCCTTCTAAGAGGAAAAACAGAGAAATGGAGGAAACATTGTTTAAAGGAAATGGGAAAAATAACGACGGGAGGTGATATGTGACAAATACTGGGAAGAGACGTGGAAGATGAAACGGGTAGCAGGAAATGAAATAGACATAGGGGAATAGTATGGTTGGTGTATAAAAGTGAGGGGTAGGAGATGATTGATGACAGGAGAGAGAAGAGAGATGGAGATAAGTATGTAAATGATAAATAAGAAACAAATTCGAAAGTTTATGAGATGTATTAAAAAAAGGAAATGGGAAGGAGTGACCATTTATTAAATTACTTTTGGATTTATCGTGAGTAGGAAGGTATGAATTTGGCGGAGAGGATTATGGATTTAAATTTTGGAAACAGGAAGGATGCTTACAAATTGGAAGGAAAAACTTATCACCCTCATATACAAGAAGGGAGGCAAGAGAGAATTTAGAAATCATAGAGGGATTACTATCATTGCAATGATGTGTAAAGTTCAATGATAGAATATGTAAGGCCAAGATAATCTGAGGAAAAATGGGTAGAGAAGTGGAGGATATAAGCTTATTATCTATTATTTAAGAAGCATTTGGAAGAGACTTGGGAGATACAAAAAATGTTTATATGCTGAATTAACTGACTGACAATATGGGAAAAGCAAAAGGGAAAAATCTGTGGACGGTGTTCATAGACATAAGCTCTGCTTTTGACAAGATTAAAAGGAAAATTATTACGGAAAATATAGGTTTAAGTGAGAAACTGGTGAGTTGGATTAAGGGAATATGTAAGGAGACCAGCTGGAGAGAAAGAAACGGAAGAGTGTATACTAAAAAAAATTGTTTAACGATTAAATGTTCGAGATGAGGATGTCCTCTCAGCATAATTTTGTTCAATCTGTACATAGCTGGATTAATGATGGACAATCTGAAAAAATGCAGGACGGAGGAGTGATGATTGATAAAAATAAAATGTGGACTAATATGATAGGAGAAATTTTGGGGGAAGAGAGATTTGATAGTTTATGTGGGAAAGAGTAAGGTGGTAGAATTTAGTAAGAGAGAAAAAAGAAGAGAAGAGATAATAAAGCAGTAAAAGCAGTAAGTGCAAATCATTTGGAAAGGAAAGAAGATAGAGATACTAAAGGAATATAGATTTTTGAGGTGATGGTTAAAAAATAGAAGGTAAGTGGAGAATATTAAGGAAAGTAGTAATGAAGGACTAGTAGTAATGAGGCAATTACGTGTTTGTTTTGGCGATCTGATATCTGGGGATGGAGGTAAAGAAGGAATCTTGGGGTGATACAAAAAAGATTTGTGAGTTGGATTATTTCACCCCCGATTATATGATTAGAGCTCGGGCCAAGAGAGAGAAGATTGGAGTGGAAGTCGGAAAGAGGGCATTACAAAATGAGAAAAAATAGTAGGAAGGGGAAAGAGTTGATGAGGTAGCTCTGAAGGGAAATGAAAAGAAAGTTTGACAGGAATAAGTGGAATGGGAGTTTAAAAAAAAGCACATAAATCATAAACGTTTTGCAAATGCGGAATTTGTACGGATGAGGGAAGAAGAGGGAGTGAAAGGAGAGGGATTATCGGAAAGAAACCGGGATGATGCAGAAAGAGGAGGCAAAAATCAAAGAATGATAGTACTTTAGATAAATGTTTTTAGAAATTTACAGTTGGAAAATGTGACAAACAATTTCTTGAGGAAGAGAAAAGAGACGGAAAAGAAGGTAATAGGAAGATAATGAAATAGAAGAAGTTCGAAAATGAAATAGTAGTTACAGATAGGGAGAGGAACAGAAGTTGTGTAATTGTGGCCAGGAATTGAAGGATCAAGATGTTTGGGAAAGATTAAGGGAGGAGATCAAGGAATGGAGCAGGTTGGGATGGAGTATTACAGATAAGGTAAGGAAAACTCAAAACGCGCCTGATCTAGAAATCCTGAAATGCTGGTTTCTGAGGTTTCAGTTTTAGTTCCTTTTCTTGTATTAAAAATTCCTACTTGCAAACAATTCTTACCGAATTGCAATTAAAGCATTCTGGACAGTAGTAAATAAACAAATAAACTCATAATACCCCAATAGCTCATTCTTACTCTTATTATTTGTAACTTTTGCGAAAACTACTCGGTTAATCAAAAACGAGCACATCATTTTTTTAATTTAATTTGTTTGAACAAATTTTATTTAAGACAAAAATCGGTATCTTCAATTTTGTAGTGTTAGAATTTTATCTTTCTGCAATTTTAGAAATTACAGAAATTTCGCTGGAAATAGGACAGGCGCTACATTTTTACCGTTCTTTGGAAAATAACATTTAAAGAAAACAGAGTCGTTTTTTGAGAAGATTTTTTTTAATTGCCTACATTTAACGCCAAGTTACGCGAAAACAACATATATATTCGAACAACAGTACATGACCTTACACCAAGATTTATCTTTTAGAACAAATTTCATTTACGAAATATCTCTATCTTCTGTAGACTATTTTTGTCTGGTGTTTTGTTTCTTATTGTTAATATCTGTTTGTAATGCTGTAATTGGGTCTTTGCCCTGTTAATAAATAAAATAAAAAATGTAATTATAAGAAGACGCCGAAAAAATATTTGAACTTTTGTAATTCGCGATTTTTTTCTTTCAAATTTCGACGAAAATGAGACTTGTGCTATTCCGTCATTTACGCTATACGAGCACAAGGTTAACTAGGAACATTTGGAGCTATTGTTACAAAAATTTTGAAAATATAATTAAGACTTTATGTAAAGTTTCACCACAAATTGAAATATCCGTTTCGAACTCACATAGTTTAAATTCATTCAGTTTGAAATTAAGGAATATTAATTTTGGAAAAATGTCTGAACAGTTAAGGTGCTAACTCCGACAGAATGACGGACGGACAAACACGTTTTACCGTTAATAAATTTTTTTCTTACAAAACAGATTCTAAATTCACAACGTGTCAGAGGCAGTAATTTACTATACAATGAAGTTTTATTCACTTTTTTAATACAAGGATCTGGATTTAAGAGTTTTTTTCTGCCGAAAATTCGATGTTTTCCCGACTTTCATTACAATAATTTGTCTTCTTACGAAGTAAGGGTGAGAAAAAAGAGTACTACTGAATTATGCCGTCAGTAATTTAAAAATAAATTCTTTATAGGTATTTTGTGAAACAGTGCAAACCGTTTTACAATAATATTAATAATAAAAAATGGTTGATTGACCTACATTGTTCAAACTTTGCACAATGCATTATATTATATTTTTTAATACGTAGTAAACATTTGTTTCATGTATGTCCAGAATAATGAAGATGAGTAACTCATAGATCTCCTTAACGCTTGTAAGTGACGTTTTAACGCAAGACATACTGACAATCAAACAGACACATCAGCGAAAAAGGGTAGTAGAAACAATAGAGTCTGATGAATACAAAGCCTAGGCTTGGGAGGCACATACCCTCTGCTTAGATTTAGAAGTGTTTAAATATATATTCCCAGTCTATTTTCTGAAACTCAAATAATTTAATATTATATTGTACAAATAGTTTACTTTCTAATATTTTATTTTAATATTTGTTTATTGTAAAATATTATTTACAATAAAAAATAATGAAACTTTCTGTAGAAAACCATTTATCTCTTTTGGTCCTTCCATTGCCTGTCTCTGGATCTGCTAAAGATGCTGACAATGTAGGCTATAGAGCAACAGTTTTATTTAAATATAAGACACACTACTGACTGCCCAGTAGAGACAAGAACTCACTGGATAAAATAATATTTAAGAATGGAGATTCGCTCCAATGAGGAACGGAAAACAGAATTATCTAGCAAATCGTGGTTTTCCAACTGCTCGTGAAAGTTGAACTCGGCATTGGATATTACCCTATGAGCATATTCACACTGTGGAGTGCACGAAACAGATCCTGAAATAGAGAACAAGTCTGTCATCTCAGGTCTGAACTCTAGAGAATATTGTTGTGAAACTGTAGTTTCATGAGAAAAATGTAATTAATTAAAATGCGTAATTCTATGTAGAGCACGAAATGTATTGCGGGGAAAGGGACATAATTTTTCAAGAAAAATAAAAAAATAATTTGCTTCATTTCTTATATTTAGAAAAAATTGTACGATATTTTATCATTTCAATATGGAAATAAAATATGGTGTTTCTTTGAATAGATTTTGTAGAGCAAATGTTGCTAATCTTCCAGTCCGTACAGTTTCTACATGAAAATTGTTTTTATTCACAGAGCTAATACGATTTGACGCAATCACTTCAAACCACTCAATCTATATTCCTTAGGTTAGTGGTACACAGGTGCAAAACTTACGAGATGTAAATAACGAAAGTTATGTAACAGAAAGCTATAAGACACCTGAAAAAACTGGATCACTAACAATGACATGTGTCAAATTTATGTGTAAACGGAAACTTTGATATAGATTATTAGTGCTCAGATGATAGAAAACCAAAAATGAGTGAAATATTTCAGCTCAATCAAATCTTTTAAAGTCTGACACTTGCCACTTTCAAGCATCTTCGAATTAAGCACGTTTTCGGTAAAATTAGATTTTCGTTGAAAAGCAGTAGTTCATACGTACTCATAAAACTCACACTGAAGCCCAGTGGGTTCGTTTCTGCTACCGCGTCTTCCTCTAGGTAGAGAGCACCGAAGCGCATAAGAGCAGGCCCTTCTTGCCAAGGGAAAGCGCGAGAGGGCTGGATTGAACTGCTTTGGGCAGAGCGGAAAGGGCTAGATGATTGGGGTGAGGTAGAGAGGAACGAAGCGGAGAAGAATGTCGCAGAGCGGCGTGTGGTAGTACAAAGTGGAATGAGGAGTAAAGAGGAGGAGTGTGTACGATAGGTCGAGTTCGACGCTCTCAAAGGTTCTCGAATATTGCATCAATCTTTCTCATTTTCGCTCCTAACGTTGCTTTTCTCCGCACCCAATTTCCCTCTGTCTCAAGAGGAGTGTTCATTGGATGGTAGCAGCACAGGAAAACCGACGGCGGGTAACGACCATTATACTGATCACCCATGGTCAGACCCTCAATCCTTTGATACATCGAACCAGGAACCCCTGTCCACCCAACGTGCTCCTGCCATACCTTGTGTTTTACCTCGCTCTGATTCTCATTCCAATCCCATTGAGGCATTTCGTCAGGGCAATGGCCGTCTAACTAGACAGTGGAAGTTCTGGATGGGGCTGGAAGGGGTGGTGGGCGGGCGGGGGGACAGAGTGGGCGGTGGATGGGGAGGTTGGCGGGAGGGGGGAGGCGTATCGGGAGGGGCGGGAAGCTGCGGAGAGGCGACGGCGATTTGCGCTGGGGGCCACCAGTCGTGACCCCGCGGGACCTCCGCCGCCGGGTCCGTGCCGCCCCTTGGCCCACCACGCACGACACCCTTGCGCGCATAAATTAGTGGCCGTGTAGCGCGGCGCCCGGGGACCTGCCTCCTCCCCCTGCCCTTTTCGCCTGGCTCCAAGGAGGGCGGCAGGTAAAGGGCGCCACGCACGGTGCCGTCGCACCCGTCGCACAGGTTTTTTTTTGGAGGGCGAGGAATGAGCCGGATGAGCCGGCAGAGGGACCGACGGAACGACCGCTCGTCAAAAGGGTTGCACCTAGCTGCACCAACACTTCGCGGAGTTGATTTGAATCCTGGGTCAAGTAGGTGCGAATGTTGTGCCACTTCGTCTTTATATACAGGTTTAAGTCAGATGCAGTAGGCCGTTATCATACTTCTAAACATATAGAAGCCACGAAATATTTAAAAATTAATATAGGGACTACTTTTCTAGAATCTATAAATATAATAACTCATAAATTAAAGATAGCACGTATGTGTAATTCTTCACGAAAAACGTAATACATTAGTCAGAAAATATTCGTTCGTAATGATGAAACTAAGCCAGACAGTATTAGCTGTATTTAAACATATTAAAACTAGCTACGTATTCAGGATGTTCAGAGAATGAACGTTCCGAAAAAAAGCTTTGCCAGGAACAGAAAAGCGAACATTTTCCGAGCGCACGTGAGAGAAGAAATACATCCACAGACGGCATTGAATATTATGGAAATATCGATCCCTGTATAAGCTAGCAATGGAAATGACAGCGAATGGGTTCGTGCCTCGTAATGGCAGTTGGAGATGATTTTACGTTTTGCTCTATCCGCCCCGAATGGAAGAGCGAAACATGGGAACGAACGGAGGGGACGTAAAAATCAAGATGGCGGTTTGAGCAGACGAGAACACGAGTCCCCGGTCCCGGACCCTGCCCCGCCCCGCCGCCCGCTCGCCCCGCAGCGCCGCGCCGTGCCGCGCCGCCTCGACCCCGCCTCCACCTCCGCCGCCCGCAACGGAGCCGCCCATCGCATCGGCGGGCGCCGGCCGCGCCGCACAGATCGTGCCAACGACGGCCGAGCGAAGGGCGAACGCAGTGGGCGCCCGTGCCGTTTGCTCCAACTGCTCTCGTTGGGAATGAAAATAACTGATCAATTCAGAGCGCACCCCGCTCTGGGGCACAAACTGATACTCGACGTAATCCTTGCATAGTTTTTGAAAAATCCGTGACCGCTAATGCCGAGATCGGCGGAAGCAGCGGTGGTGATGTCGGCGATGGCGTTCTCGCCCGCGCCCTCACCCCTGCCGTCGATCTCGCCCTCGCCCTTGCCCGCGCCCTCGTCCTCGGTCTGGGTACTCGCTCTCTCCCGCGCGAGGCCCGCTCCGCCGGCGGCAGGGTCACGCTTCCAGCCCCCACCTTCCCTCTCGATTTCGTGGACGCGGGTGAGAGCGCGGTCGGCGCGGGGAGCGGGCCGGCGTCGGAGCGACGTGGGGGCGGCGCGTCGGAAGCGCCCCACCTGAGCGCCCCGCTCCCCGCTCCCGCCCCCCCCTTCGCCGCCCCGCGTCGCCTGCAAGGTTCTGACTGGCCGCCTCGCCTTCCCGGCGGCGATATATCTTTGTGAAAGCCCGCTGACAAATTTTATATATTCCGGCGTTATCAATCACTTGGACCGGCATTACCAAACCATAATATCAATATCCTCGCCTCCACCTCCGCCTCCGCCGTTGTTCATTAGCACAGGGTTATAAAAAATGAAGCCTCTCTTGGCCAGAGCGCCGAATGCGTTTTGGTGCATCTGTGCAAAATTGCCTTTGATTGATATCATTTTTTGTTGCAGGTAAAAAATCCGTTTTAAATGATTTTTTCCGTAGACACGTGTCATTGACATTTTGAATCATCGCATCTAAGCAGGGTGCAGCGGTCGGCAGCAGCAGTAGCCAACCAAAATTCTCCGAAAATCGAAAACCCAGAGTAGAGGCGGGGCGGCAGAGGAAGGGTGGCGGGGGAAGGCGGCGGCGGGGCAGTAAACGCGCGGCGAGAACAGCGCGTGCATAGCTTAGAGCGGCGCGGTGGCGGTGGGGGCGGTGGTGGCGGCGGCAGGGAGGCGGGGCAGAAAGCACCGGAGCGGGCGCCGTGGGACGCGGGGAGGCGGGCAGTACAGCGGGAACGGGGCGAAACGGGACAAATGCAGGCAGGAGGCAGTGCACGGCTGCACGCTTGCACGGACTCGTCGCCCCCGGCTTCGCTCCCCGCCACCCCCTCCTCTTCGCCTGCCCATCGCCCGCGGACGCTGCCGACGCGCCGGGGAGACGGACGGGGATATAAAATTTATCAACTTTTGAGTAATGTTGCATTTCCGTTGGCAGAAAAAAAGAGGAACATGCAAATAATCATCGAATGGCGTGTTTTTGCATCTGCGCAGTAGCGACGCATGCAGAGCTGCGCCGCGGGGCCGAGAGCCGCCGCCGCGCCGCCTCGCCCCGCTCGCTGTCCGCGCCGCGCGCGCTCCATGCGTTTTTGTATGATGATTGGGATTTATGCGGCTAATCCCAAGGAATAGGCCTCTGCACGTCCTGCAGCCGCCATCTTGGAATGGAATTATAACGGTGCGTTGTGTGTGCGTGCTCGCGCGTGCGGAGAGGGCGCGTGCCCGTCAGTCCGCGCGCTCGCCCACCCGCCCGCCCGCCCGCCCGCCCGCCGGCGCCCGCCCGCGCTCGCCCGCTCCCGGCCGTTGTAAAAAATGGATTGCCGGCCGGACGCCGAGCGCGGCTGCGAGGCCCAAAAATTTACGTCCCAATAAGAGGAAATGACGAGGGCGATGCAACGGACCAATATGCATAATGCATCTGCATTATAATAATATTAATGGCGACAGCGGGAACGGCGGCGGGCGCGAGGAGGCGGGAGGAGCAGGGGACGGGGCAGCAGCGGAGGGCGACCGCCACCTCTGCCTCCGCCTCTTCCGCAAGCTCCCTCTCCCAAAGGCTAGAAACGCTGCGACGAGCCTCCCCTTCACTTACTACACATAAGGAAATCGTCAAAAAGACGTAAGAATAGAATAATGCAAAAAGAATAAAAAAAATAGAAAAATAGTATTCTTGATTAAGTAGTAGTATCAAAAAGAATATGTAAGATTTTGTACAATATTACGTGATCGAGGAGTTGTCTTGGATTGGCAGTTGCAGGAATTAATATACAATGTGCAATGTATTGTGCAAAATTGTATAAAATAATGCGCTACTATTGTGCAAGACAAATATTCAAAATACAAGGAGTCATGACAACGTCAATAGTCGTGAATTATTGACCAGAAATGTAGATTGAGTATGCCAAACGCGTGCAAAATTTAAACAAACCTATTGTACATGAAAAAGAAATCTACGGAATAGAAACTGGAGAAAACCTAGTTCAAGGTCTAAGATACGGGACAGCAAAGGTAAAGGTGTGCAGGATAAGCGCTTAAGGAAGGCTGATTTGCAACAAGGGTTATCGAATGAGCGAGGAACCAGATATGCCAGTCGATGGGACACATCAAGAGGGGGGGGGAGATCAGCTAAGCGCAACAAAACAGACGTAGCAGACAGGTTCACGAGTCCGGGAGCCGAATAAGAGGGGAAGTGTGGCTATGCAAAAGACAAGCCTTCGACTTTACGAGACGTCCGAACTGTAAACATTCTAGAAAGGCTGTAACCGAAACGAACCGAACGTTAGAGATTACCCCATTCGAACGGGAGAGTGTGCACGTACAAACGTGAAATAGTACGCCTTCTGAGCGAGCGGATCGCCCTGATGCAGTTGTTGATAGATTGATTGAGTATTAGTGATTCCAAGCGCGTCAAATAATAGGGGCATTAGTCTCATATGTATAGTGCATGTTTTTTCCTTCAGAGTTAGCGGTGTCCTCACGCCGGATGGAAAGATTTGGCGCCGACATTTTGTCGGCTAGAAGGGACCACTCCAACCAGGTATCTCCCACCGACGAGGCACTGCCCGATCCGGAACCAACTCTAAGCTCCCGACTAGTCTTCCGGCATGTGTGGTAGGGTAGTGCATGTTAGTGTGTGTGTGCAAGTAAGGGGTGAGTATAGGATAAAGAAGAGGAAGGAAAGATCGCGTGCGGTCCGTGGCCCATTTGTTAAGATACTGCTCCGGCATTCGCCTGAGATCGGAGGAATCACGGAAAACTTCCAATCAGAGCAGCCGACCGCTAGAATTCTTCTCCACACAGCGACTGAATTCAATCTAGGTGATAAGCTAGTGTCGAAAATCCTGCCATAGCCAAGGCTTGAACCTTCGACCTCCCGGTTAGAGGCTCTGACAACAATTGATACCCTGAGCCAATCAGTTGTTCGCATCCATCCTTGTATCTTGTGCCTTGACTTACTTTGAAGTTGCGTTAGTAGTTTTGTATACATTTCTATTATTTAATAGTAGTCTCATTATCTGTTCACGGAATAAGGCATCGAGCGCAGTGTATTATACTGACTTCCTGAAGTACTAGCATTACCCATCGTGACGCCTAAAGCGTTCACCCTTACCCGGCCCGCTCCACGCGAGGAGGATCTCTTTCTCGCCAGTTCGTTTCGGTTACAGCCTTGCTGGCCAGTGCGGCCTTGGAAGGCCCCGCGGAGAGGGGTGGTGGAAAGCGGGCGGTGAGACACGCGCCGTGGGCAGGCACGGGCAACGGCCGTCTTGTGTGGCGCACACGGATCAATCACGCATTCGTGCGACCGTCCGTTCCCAGCCGCCGCCGCCTCCGCCCCCACCGCTGTCCCACGGACGCAATACCACTCGGTATTATTTGCCTTGTATATGCGAGTATGTCGCGCTCACAAAGTACTGTGAGCGTGAAAAAATCCAATACCGAGCAATGTGCGGGTACAGCGTGGCAACAGGCGGTAGGTATAGTCTTGAATCTACCGAAATGTAATGGGTTTCCGGATGCAGTCAGGAGGCATATAGGATTGCGCTTGTTTTAAGTCGTGCCAGTCTAATGGGGAGCGTACTCACACAACTGTGGACTGTACCATTCAAACCATGCTTTAAAATGGAAAGTATTTGCTGCTATGGGAGCGATATCTATGAATTAAAATAGTTGGTGTATACAACATGAAACATTTATGACCCATGTCGAGATATGGTACTACTAAAATTAAATTACTAGAATTTTAAAACGAGTGACTAGTCATCACGGATACCTAAGAGTTGGTATACTTACATATACACGATAGCCCTCTTGTACATTTTTAAATTGAATGAATTTTCAATTGACTGAACAACAGTGACTGGAGCGAAAATGACTCCAGTCATCGCGTGAATAAAGACACTAAAGATATTTCAGGTGACAGGACACTCGAAGGGAGCGATGAAAATCTATATTCGTTCAAAACATGAGTTTCAATCCCGCATACAATTGCCTGATTTCAGTCATTTTAATCTCATTAGTTTTAGGAATAAAAATGTCCGCAGACACTGAATAAACATAGAAAGCAAAAGAAATAATGTTTAATTTCTTTCCGAGTTTGTTTCCTTGAAAGCTTTATATTGTATAAATGTTAATCGGGAAAATTCCATTAAGGCCTGTCTTGCTTTAAAATTGAGGTGTTGAAAGAGATTGAGTTTATGCAAAAATTATATACTTATAGCCAAATAATTTTTTCAATTAAAATTTCAACTTAAATATCATAACGGAAACGGAATTGTGTAGACAATACATGTTTGGGGGATCCATGAAACCGAAAATCGGCTTATCACAAAACTTCTTTCTGTCTGTCCGTCCGACGGTCTGTCTATGGTAAACGCTAGCGTCTAAATCGTTCAGACGAGTTTCTCCAAAATCATTATTCCTTGATCAATTTAGCCCAATTTAGACCCTTCGAATTAGAAATGAATATTTCGATTTTTGGCGCTTCTTTACATGAAGTCTCAACATTTTCACACTTTTCTCAAAATTAGCTACACATTTTTCTACACAACTTTTCCCGAATTGCCCAAAGGACACTTAAAAACCTGCTCAATTTTCATTTTCGATTAAATCCTGTAATTTCCGTAATTTTAGTGTATTACAAAAGTTCAACACAATTTTCAGGTCTTCTTACAACTATACAATTGAAGGTAGAGATTTTTTCTTGAAGGAATATGTTTCTCAAAGACCTATCTTTAAGTAATGTATGCACAATTTTTCGAAAGTATAAGTATTTTCGCGTAATTCCCCTGAAATATAAGCAATTTTTAAACAAATATTTGCTCAGAAAACGACTCCACACATTTCCTTTAAATGTTTCTCTCAGCCGACGTCGTTACCACAAATGCTTAACTATGCTCTATGAAATGTGACGAAACGATGTGGCGCGATAAGAAGACAAAGAATATAATGGAGGATTACTCCGAAAATACAATATATACGCTCAATGTTCAAGGAGGGATATATATATATATATATATATATATATATATATATATATATATATATATATATATATAGTCGCAAATCCTATTTTCAAGAAAAGTTGACGTTGCAACACTACAGTATTTCTAAAAGATTTTTTTCAGGAAATCTGTTTTAAAAATGTAGTTCTTTAAATAAGGACATGCACATATAAAAAATAGTTTTCAGGTAAAATGGATTGAAATTAATGCAATTTATTTAAAGAAAGAATAAACAGTTTTCTTTTTTTCCCTTATTTTTTTCCAACGAAGATTCGAATCTGTGATTTCTGAAAAGTTTTATTGTATCGGGTCCAGTAAATGTTTTTACAAATATTTGTCATGGAAATCAAATCATGGCCTTTTATTTGGTATTCTTTAAGGAGTCGAGGGAATTGGGCAAATAATCTCTTATTACATATTGAGAAAGAGGAATGTTTACTCTCGAAAATATTTTTTATTTGAGTAACTTCATCAGAAATTATTTAAAACATTTTTGTTCACTAAATGAATTAATACATTACATTATAAAATACACCTCTAGAGTATATATGATGTGCCAAAAAGACGAACATTTTTTTATTGGAAATTTAAAAGAAATTTAAAAGAAGGAAATCAAGAACCATCGCTTCAACCTTCAAGATATAAAAAAGTTTCCAATAATTTTAACTTCTGCAATTTCTAAACTTTTAGAGATTTTAATGGAACATGGACCTGTGCAGTATTATTAAGTGCTCGATGTTCTATTTGAAAAGCACTTCCAAGGGTAACATTGTTATGTCTATTGAAAAAAATCTTGTTCAAATCTTTTATTAATGGTCAATTATTTTACTCATAATTACGCACGCATTATTTGATTTTTGACCGAAATATGCATACTGTTTTATAGATCTTATTTTAAAGTTATATTTTATTAACAAGAAGTCTTTGTTCAAAAAGGTAGTTTTGCATAAAAATTGG
Organism: Gryllus longicercus; assembly: GCA_038098605.1. Lineage (NCBI taxonomy): Eukaryota > Metazoa > Arthropoda > Insecta > Orthoptera > Gryllidae > Gryllus > Gryllus longicercus. Next base: position 3,203,212 of record JAZDUA010000001.1, read on the forward strand.
AATGGTGCCATTTCTATAAATGTACTTCGCTTTGTTTGAGCAAAATATGTAAAGAAACATTAGACGCCATTTTTGAGAAAATTCAGAAAATTTTCTAGTGGCTTCACGTAAAGCATTTCCAGAAAATAAAAGATTTATTTCAAACTCGCAGAACCTCGAATGCGGTAAGATCTATCAGAGAAAATTTTGGAGAAAATCCAAAGAATGGTTTAGGCACGAGTGTTGTGCTGAAGGGAACGGATACGAGTATTTTTGAAATTAATACTACAACAGTAGATACTTTCTAGTATTATTGGCAACGGTTACGTAGTAATATAAAATTGCAATAATTATTCAATTAACATTTAAACCATTCTTGGAAGAATTCTTAACCAAAAAGGCGCGTTTCGGATAAAAGGAGAGTTTCGTATAAAAGTACCCATAATTATTTTTTGAAAATTCGAACTTTTAAATGAAGAAAGCTTTCTGCTATTGAATTGAGTACTTTTTGATCTACTCTTACAAAATATTTAAAGAAAAAACATTACGGCGAGAATGGTTTGAGCATTTTAATTATGTCGTATGGGTACAGGTAACAAGAGATTTTTATAAAGTGTGAATGATTTTAAAATCAAAAATAAATCTTCATTTCAAATCCAAGTATTAGAAAACTACAAATATATACTGTGAGAAAATGGTAATTAGTTTATTTAAATATCTATAAAAGCAAAAAATGCATTGATTTACAAGAAACATTTAATTTCATTATTTCAGATGAAGAACAGTTTCGAAATACCAAAAAGATAACAATTTCGCAATTTTTTAAAATTTGAAGTTAGTAATGATTATCGTAGCTGTTTTGAATAAATTGTACATGATTAAAAATAGTGATAAACTTTTGACGATAAGATTTCGGTGAGAAAAAATATTGTTAGTTTTAATAATTAAACGGTTACAATTTTCAAAATTTCGGAGGTTTTAATGAAAATCGAACTTCATTCATTTTAACTTCATTCTAATCGAGTAAAAATTTAAAGAAAAACTTGGAGTCATTTTTTAGAAAATTCTGAAAATGTACTAGGGCTTCTTATAAATATTAAATGATGTTACAGCAAATATTAAAATATGTTTTAAATTCCCAGGTGTGATCAAATCTTGAAATATCCGTTTTGGAGAAAAAGCATAGGAACGGTGTATACCCTATTGTTGTTCATAGATTGAGGGGTGAACAGACAATTTTACAAAAAAATAAGTGGACGTGCAGACGAATGTTTTAAACTAGTGGTGATATAACAGGACATACTTTCTCACATTATTTGTAAAGGCTCCGAAATATATTACTACATGAACGTGGCAAAGGGTTTTCAACTAGCCAAGTTTCCTTTATCACGCGCTGACTCTGGAACTCAGTTCCATTGAGTGTCGTTGCCTACACCTCAAGAGCTAAGTCCCATTGACATGCTCACTTGGCCTCTTCTTAAAAATCTAATTTTCTCTCCAATTGTTTGCGACACGCAATTTTCGAAAATTCAGAGAGTTACACAGAAATGAGACATACGCCATTATTTTCAATGTCCCTTTTTTTATTCGAGGAAAACATTTTAAGAAAACTTGGAGCGGCTTTGAGAAAAAGCATTTTTTATAAATTACGTATATTTTCAGCAGAAAATAAAATATTAAATTTAAAAAATGCACATTACCCATCTTTGACGAGTTGATTTTTTAAGAACATTTCCATCTTCAATTTTGTATTTCTGAAATCGTAAACTTTTTCTAATTTTCGAAAATACAGAGAGTTTGCAGGAATTGAGGCTATTACAGTATTTTTTCCGTTCCTTGATATATACAAGGAGAACAGTTAAAAAAAAATTAGCAGCCGCATTTGAAGAAATATTTCTCTACACATTGCCTGTATTTTAAGCAAAATTACACAAAATGGCTCATATTTTCCCAAGATTGTACATGACCTATTTTAAATATATATCTTTAAAGAACTGATTTCAATAAAGAAAAACCTATTTTAATATTATAATTTTAGCCTGAAAAAATTGATTTTAAATAATTTTCGAAAAATTAATGTCAAAGAAAATTACTCCTGCACCCTTTTTAGGCGACCTGTTCGATATGCGAAGACAAAGTTCAATAAAAATATTGGAGCCATTTTTTAGAGAGTTTTGGAAATGTTTCCGAGACTTCATGTAAAGTACCCTAAAATCAAAATACATACGTATATGTTTCAATCTCAAAGGACGGCCATTTCACTCGATCCTGAAATATCAATTTTGGGAAAGATAGGCTGAACTGTTTATGAGCCAGCATTGACCTCTCACAGCAAGACAGTCGATTTTACGGCATTAAGAATCCACAAAAGATGGATTATAACTAATCAACATATAAGGGAAAAAATGTTACTACATATAGGAACATTTATCTGCTTTTCGTTGTCAGGGCCAGGTAATAAGAGCTTTTCTGTCGACAATTCGTCGTTCTCTGTTGCATGATGGACGTATAACGACTGCATCCTACGGTCAACGTAATTTTATTTGATTTTTTTACGTCTAAAAGAAACTATCTATAAAGTGTTACGGGGAGAAGAGTAGTCTGGGCACATTTTGTTAATTCTCAGATCCCTACCCTAAGACATATACATGTTGAATTATGCATATAGAAAGAAACGAGCGTTTTGGGGAAAGAATGTTTAACAATATGTTCACTCCGGTGCAATAATATGTATTTTCAAGGGATAATCAGCTATAGATTTGGGATCTTGTCCCCCATCATGACCTCCATGAAGGAATAATACTTACTGCCGCGACCACATGGAGAACGTTAATTTGAATAACTGTATTTCCCACTCAATATTCGATGATAATGCACGGATAATAAAGTTACATTAATGTCCAGAAGCAACACAAGGAGACGTCTCAGCATTTGCCCAAGGATCGGGGAAACTGAACGAAAAACCTGATCGAGATGGGGATCACTGACCCAGAAGCTGAGGTACAATACTTGTTACAAGTGGTTTATAATTATACAGTCTAAATGGCAAATATTGCATCAAATATCATTGTTAAAATCAATGTTACTTTTCTGTTTTAGTCTCGGAATAGTATCTAATTGTACAGGAAAAATTGTGCCACAGAAAAGATTTTACGTGTGACAAATTTTTGTATAGAATTTAATAGTTTAATGTCATCTGACAAAGTGTTGTAACATAATGTACATGTAGTGTATGTGAATTTTTTGTTATGAGCTGTTGATGCTGTCACCTGATCAATGTGATTATTACGCCGTGTGTTAGAGTTATAGACATCGGCGTTGCTCTCCCAAAAGGCAAAGCCAGACCCATCCCATTCTGTTTTCCCTCTTCCTATGAGGATTGATTTCTATGTTGCCTCTGGACTGCTTAGAATCACTTTGATTATTACACATTACACCTAATTATACATGCGGATATTGATGACCTAAAGCATCGCCAAAATTATCAATAAAGTGTTCATAAAATGTTTAAAAATTGCCTTAAAAGCAAAGAAAAATGTCGTAAAAAGTTTAATCAAGCCCAAATCAGGTGAAAAACTCAAGATGTTGGATATGTAATCCAGGCTTCTTCGTTTCCTTCAAGTGAACTCATCTTGCAAACTTTTGATTTGGATTGTTCTTTACGAGGACATTCCTGTCTCTAAGTTATCGCAAACTCGGATAACCGACGAAGGTGCTGCTAGGCGTCACAGAAACCTTAGATTACGTACTCACAACGACTGATGTCACAATTTGAATTGAGCAAAGAAATCAAATAGGCGAGTCAGGAACATGATAGAAAGACTTTCTATCATGCTCAGGTATTCTGTGGAGAGATGTGATGCATCTCATAAATATTATTTGATACAAGTACTGTTAAAATTATATTAAAATCGATGAAATCAAAGAAAAATGCTTTAAAATGACTGGAAAAAGTAAAAAATGACTTATTAGTCGAAATCTTAGAAAAAATGGAAAAATGTCATAAAAATTAAGAATTTCCTTTTCTCACAACATAAAATGAATGTCTAAACTAAAAGACATTATCCTGAAGTGAAAAGAAAAAATAACATTTCATTAAAATACGCCCCCTTATCATAATTTATCCATTTTTGTCTGTTTTCAAGAAAGTTTGCATGTCCTTTTACAGCACTGCTAATGTTGAAAATCACCAATTCGTTAGGGAACTACTATATAATTATCTTTACATGTTAAATTTTTGTCTCAATTGTCCCCTTCTTTCACCCACATTAACTTACAAGTACTTTCTGATAAATTACTAAGAATAGTTTTCACGATTACTACTTTGTATAGGTCGTAATCGTAAGAGCCAAAAACTAGTAAAATAAAAAGAATTCAATACGTGTTTCAAGTTAAATAGGAATATGTAAAAAATAATGTTAACTACGATCATATGGCAGATTTATTACAAATTGTACTCACCATTAAATAATTCCAACAATTTTCAGTAAGAAACATTATCCTTTTTATATTTTTTTAGCACATGTGAAGTCGCAAAATTCCCAAACCTGTTTTACAATATTCAGGATATGTCACGTCACATTAGCACCTTTTCCCAGTTTAAGATATTACAATAAATTATCTCAGAAGCGCATGAGAAAATGGAGTTATTGTTGGCATCAGTATTGAAAATGTTTTCTTATCGTTCGTATTTTATGAAATATTTAAGTAAAATACAATTATTTGATTATACCATAAATATGTATCAGTCTATCGTGACGACCGTAAAATGAAAAATCTAATTATACACTTATTGTTAAATGATAGCATTGTTTGTAATATTTTGGAATTTTTGTCTTTCATGGCCATATTATGTCTTACCACATCACTGCCAGGCTGATAATATTCTTTCTATATTACAGTATGTCATAATATCGACACAAAATCCGCACGTGTTAAAATTGATTATGAAATATTCATATATATTATGAAAAAATCCATAATATTTCAATTATGTTAATAAACTCTTGTATATGGGGATATGCGTATTTATGAAGAATTTGTCATTTGTACTTCACAAAATGAATCTCAAGTAAATATGTCACTGCTTGTTGGCATTAGGTATCATAAATTACAATAACCACGTATTTGTATTCATATTAAACTCCTTATCATTGGATACCTCTAGAATTAAGACATACAACTAAAAGATACTTATTTTTAATTGAACATATGCTTTGAATGAGGCTACATCACATTCCTAAAACTGCCACACTACAAGTAAACACTCCACAAATATTCATAGCTATTCTGATGAACTCTTATCAGTGATATCCCTAATATTTGCTCTAAGATTGGCTATCAAAATATCTGTATTCTCATCCTTGGTTTCTCATTTATAATTGTGCAGATTCACGAAAATAATAACAGTAATGTATTTAGCAATTTGAAAATATATATTTAATAATTAGTTAGCATTTAATTTTACGTTATCTCATTTACAACTTGAGAAGAAAATGTATTGTAATCGTGAGCCGGAAAACGGCGAATTTTCTTCAGAAAAACTCTTCTTCCCAGGTCCTGCTAACGAAAAAGTGGATAAATCTTGTTCCTATTTAGTGGAAATTACTTCCTCTAAGACGTTGTGTCGTCATAATTTGTCTTTTGTGGGTACTCGATACCAAACAAACGATTCAGGGTAAAACGTGTGTCTGACTGTCCGTCCGTCCGAGGCGAACACTAGCGCAAAGTCGTTCATCCTATATTCTCTAAAATAGACACTCCCTGTTGTATTTAGATAGAATCTAAGCTATTTGAGTTTGAAACGGAAGTGCACTTGATTGAAAGGTACTTTATATAAAACCCTCTACAATTTCAAAATTTCCTAAAAAGTTTCCAAATTTTTATAAACTTTTGTCCTCGGCTAGCGTAAATGACGCTAAAGAGAATGGTGTTTTATTTTCGTTGAAATCCCCGATTTTCCGAAAATTCAAGAGTTCAATTTATTTTCGGCGTCTTCCTACAACTATAATATCGATGATAGTGATTTTACCACGTTGAAATTCTTCTTTAAAGACATGTTAAAATAAGCTGTTGAACAATTTCTTGAAAAATATGAGGTATTTTCTCGTAATTTCCCGTGAAATATAGGCAATTTTGTTTCAAAAAACGACTCCAATTTTTTCATTAAATGTTCTTCTTGTATGTAGCAAAGGACGGTAAAAATTGGTGTTAGTCACATTTCCGACAAACGCTGTATTTTCGAAAATTGCAAAAATTTAACATTTTTAAAACTTTAAAATTGAAGATAGAGATTTGTGCTTTAAAGAAAATAAATTTCAAAATCCCAGTTCTTCAATAAGTTTATTTACAATGATTTTAAAAAACGAGTAATTATTGCATTTTGTGCTTGAAATTTATGTCATTCGTTAAAAAAACTTAAAAACTACTCTAAATTTTTCCTTCACATTTTCCCCACAATAATAAAGGGGCGCTTCAGAGAATAGCATAGATCACATTTTTGTGTAAAGGACTGAACTTTTTTAAAAAATTGCAAATTTAGAAATAATGTGAGAAAGTACATGCTGTAGTAGCACCACTAGTTTGATTATGTTTTTACGTGATATATGCGTCTTCTGTAGTGAGAAAGTAAAAAATTGAGTTCCAAACTCAAAGGCCCAGAACGACTGCTGGCAACGAATGTTTCGCAAAGACCATTCGGAGGCAACGAACGGCACAGCGAGGCCCTGTAGAGGCCCTGGTGGACAGCAACCCGGTGGGGTTTTGTTTCGGAAACCTCTTTCGCGACGCTGTCTCGAGGACGCCTGAGTACGTTGGAGGCGCCAGTCTTGAGTGCTGTGAGCGGCAGACAGGTGTCAGGCACTATGTCTGGTAGATGCTAACAGGGATCGAAAGCTCCGGTAACGGTACTGCTCACTGATATATACTTTCTAAATAAACTGATTGCTACCAAAGCCATCTTGTCTATAATCTATGCATCCTATGTCATCACATCGATTTGTGAGAATACTTCTCCGGCATCCACCTTGTATTGGTCGGAGAAAACCATCGAGCAGAGCAACCGAAAACAATTATCCTGCAGGTAGAGGCTTTCGTACTTCTGACAATAACACTGGTCAACACCATTTTTGTAACAAAGAATCTGAATGGTGTTCAAAGCTAAGAATTGGAGCCTGAATTCGAGTATTAAATCAGTTTTTGCCTATCGCGCTGTTTTCTTCTTACACACTACTCCCTATTTTCCCTATTTCTCATTTACGGAAATGCTTGAAAATTCTGCGTAATGATTATTTTGCTGTAGCTTCATTTTATTATTCTGCAGATTTAATTGTTCAAGAACATTAGAAAAGTGAACAAGGAATTCCTATACATGAATTGAATTCAGAAAAGTCAGCACTAGGAAATCAAAACGGTTTGGCAACATTTCTGATAAGTCATGATAGAACAGATAGAATTGCGTTGTGTTTAATGTTGGTTGGGTCCTGATAAGGAGACATCTGATAGCATGGAAAGGACTTGGATACGACTGCTTGTTGTTCTATATTAGTGAAGATTTGTGTTTTGTATTAATTTAGAAGCAGTAAGTCTCCTAACTTGTAAAGAGTCCAAATTTATTTTGTTATATCTGTGGGGAATTAACTCTGAAATTGCTACTCCAGAACCATAATGCTCTGATAAGGAAGTGTTACGAACTTTACTTCGGATATAAGGTTGGCGACCAGAACCTGAAATTGGCCTCCATATGTGCTCTGTATCATGTATTGTACTAGTGACTGCTGGTTAAAAGGTATACGACACATGCCCTTTGCTGTTCCCATGTTCTCGAGAGAACCAACGGATCACACAACAGATTGTTATTACTGTCAGACAAAAATACCTGTAATTACCTAAAAAAAGAGTTAAATCTCTTAATTCCCTGTAATAATCTCCTAATAATCTATCTCCCTGCTATAAGGCCTGTACGTCGTAGCGAAGAATTGCAGGTGAGGCTGCCTGCTGAGAATGTGACAAGCGAGTGAAGATGAACGCTACAGTAACATTTAGACGACAGAGTCGGAGAGACAGAGATAACCATGCTGATCCAACATTTCAACCCTCCTACGACTCAAATGAACCACTTTTTTTGTCTTAAGAGTATCTCAACAAAATTGTTCTTGATTTAAGTTTGTCGAAGCAACAGTCTGAGATTTTAACTACGCTACTATAAGGATGGAATATTCTTTTCCTCTGTACAAAACTGAGTGTTTTTCGTGATCGTCAAAGTTCTTTTCAAAACTTCGTCTAAAAAAGTGACATTTTTTGTAATGATATTGAGTCGATAATGAGTTCCACCGGGACATTCCTCAAATGGGAAAGTGTTATCAAATCAAGTTGAGTTGCGCAATGTTGTCCGACTACTGATGGATCGCAGAGAATCTCGAGACTGACGTCACAAATTTCCCGACAGAAGCTCCTATGCTGCGATTTGTGAAATCTACAAATTATCAGCGTTATAAATAAAGAATGTGTTATTAATAAAGGATTAGGGGACCTCAACATAGTAACTGATAAGATCAAACAATGTAAATCAGCCAGATACCTTGAAGTAACTCTTTCCTCAAATGGAAGAAGTGCTGACGACATCTCTAATAAAATAGGACAAGGAAATGGAGTGATTCGGCAATTAAAATCTCTACGTTGGAGTACAAAAAAACTAAATGCATTATTTAAAAACAATAGTAGAGAGCATAAGTACTTATGGAGCTGAAATTTGGGAATTAAGTAAGAGAGATAGAGCCCGGTAGATGTCCCTTGAAAACGACTTTTGGAGACGGAGCTGTTGTGTGTCAAAATTAAATCATAAAAAAGGAAGACATCCGACAAAGGATGGATGTAGAAGGATCCATATTAGACATGGTTGAAACCAGGCTAATGAGTTGGTAGGGCATCTCCAACGGGTGATTCACAGAAAGTGGGCAAAGAAAGTGTGATTGTGAACATTTACAACAAGAAAGAAGCATGGCAGGTCACCCAGAAACTGAAAAAACGATGTAGAATATATATATATATATATATATATATATATATATAGAGAGAGAGAGAGAGAGAGAGAGAGAGAGAGAGAGAGAGAGATTTCTTATGAGGTAATTTCTTGAGATACGTCCATTTTCTTTACATTTTTCTTGAAATTTTTCTTAATTACAATTTCAAACGAAATAACATGGGCATATAGTCATACTGCAATTTCCAAAGTTGTCACAAGAGTAGCTTATTACTTAAATCAATTATCAATTAAAATATGAATTATTTATCAAAATATCAGTAAGTTATCAATTAAAATTATGTTTGGTATTCTTAATGCCACTGTTTTATCAGTCATTAAGCATATTTTCTAACATAAGATCGTATTGCCTTCTTCAATTGTGAGTGTTGGATTCCAGTTCTAATATGGCGGACATCACTATTCAATATTTCATGTTTGATAGCGAACTGTTGATGAACTATCTTGGTTAGCTGGTTGTACCTTCCCAAATATGTGCTGGCAGCAATTACAATACACCCGGTCTTTATACATTCAATTGTTTTAACACAAATGCAGCATTTCCTTTTCTTGCATACGAACATGGGCATGCTTATGCAATGGTCTTAAAAATTGATAATGAGGCATACATTATCGTTTTTTTGGATAGAGATTAGTAACATTCAAATTACTAAACAATTCCTGTGTTTCTAGGAAGAATTGGCTGACAGCCATGACAGTGAGGGTATGAGTTTCACGGATGGTTTTCAGAAATTTGCAATGCTAATTATTGTCAATCCTTCTCCTCTTGGATTGCAGTTTTTAGTGTAGCCATTGTGGTTGCTGATGAAGTGGCCATGGTTCCTAGGCACTAGAGTTCAGTGTTTGGTATCACTCATCTCCTTGTACAGAAATTTTCATTAAGCCACCTTCAGAAGAGAGTAAACTTTTCCGCATATCCTTCGTCTCTGTACTTTTCCTATGTCTATCAGTCGCTTCCTTCCTTCATTTGAGGGATAGTAAGGTCTTTTTATAGAGAAGTTTGTGTCAAGATAACGGAATTTAGTCAGCAGCCTCTAAGTGAATACATCACGTTCAGGGAGGCAAGTGATCACTTGAGAATTCCAAGAGCATAAGAAAGTGCACTTATTGCTCCCAATTTGGTTGTCATGATTTTAATTTAATTTGGTGTTTAGATGTTTTGTAAATCTTGGCCAACCCTCTTTTAGTAAAAGCTTTCTCCATGCTGGAATGATCTCTTCGGTAACTCTTAACATGCCTACAAATTTGTGAACCTCATCAAATGGTAGTTTCTTAATGATGTCCCTTAACTTTTTTCTTATTAAAATCTATTACTATGCACGTGTCTTCAAAAATTGAAATATTTTTTATCTTCCCTAAATACTTTCACTGTCTCAATCGCAGCTTGTATCTTGACTCTGCTATCTGCGTAGAGTGTGAGGTAATTAACAGGTAGCAGGTGAAATATTCGAGATTAGTTTCTTTTGATTAATTTGTATACAGTTTTGCTGATGTATTCACAAGCACTTTACTTGAAATTGGACTACCTTGAAAAATTACAATTTTAATTCCTACCACACGATTTTTTAGAGATCTCGTCCATAGATTTGATTGCCAGTCAGACATCATTGTGCTAAGCATCTGGCTGATTTTAGGTGATACACCATATATCTCAAGACCCTTTCTCAATCCTTTACGCACAACAGAATGAAATGCCTTCTGGTAATCTACGCACTCGGCAGTTATGCAGATTGTCGGTTTTTAAAAATTTGTTTTAGGGTGACCGTGAGTTTACTTAGAATAGTGCACGCTATATATCAAGCATTGTCTTATTTCTTGTCAATTATTACTTCATGCAAATATTGTACCTTCGGAAACAGATTCCGACTTAGCTGGCTCCGGCGTCAACTGACGTCACTGCAGGGCCTAGAACCGCGAGGTCCTAGCGTTCGGGTCTCGAAGGCAGCAGGATTTTCTGCACTAGCTGGGTAACTAGGTAGAATTCAGTCGTGTCTGCAGAATACTTTTAGTGGCCAGTTGCTCTGATTGGTAGTTTTCCATGTTTTTTCTGATCAAAACCAGGTGAATGGCTGAGCAGGATCTTTACAAATGTGCCACAGACCGCGCGCAATCTTTCCATCCCCTTCCTTGTTCTATCCTTACCCTCACTCACACTTACAGGCACTACACTATCATAAATGCCGAGAGCTGAGAGCGTGTCCCAGCTGGGGCAGTACCCTGCAGGTAGGAGATACCTGATTACAAAAACCCCCTCTAGCCGACAGGGCGCTGAATATCGCCATCCAGAATGACAGTCATCTCCGGCAATAAGAATATGAACTACACTTATAGGAATAAAGGCCTTAGCCCAGAATCATAAATCAATCATTCCATTGAATGCTTAGGGAAACCTAGGGAAAACCTAGGGAAACTGATGGCGTTTTAACCCCGAGAACTTATTATTCATACTAATTCAGCGGATTAAAGAGCTTTATGAAGAGTGATTTTTTGTAATAATGTAGGGTCATAAACGACTAACACACGCATACGGTACTCTAATTTTACTGATCGCTATTTGTATTTTTGTTGCTCCTTAATAAGGAGGGAGGTGACATGACACTTTGTTTTATTTTTCGAAGGCCAACACATTGACCACTTACTACTTAAAAGTATTTCTTAAACATCACTCCATGCCTACTGAAAGAGAGTTCAAAACCTTTATTTTCGGTGTTTAAGAAAATATTGTTTTTAACAATTTGTATCTTTCATCTTTTCGAAATTCGGACATGCCCCAATAACTGCGATAATATATCTTAATCAAAGTATTATGTTTACACAAATATTTTTATTCGTTTCATCCATATAACAAACAAGACAATCATTCCCTCGTGGGTCCCCCAGAGCTATAACATCAATTTACTTGAGTTCACTTTCAACAGGGAAAAAAGTCAGTCCTAAAAATCAATTAAGTGATACCAAGAAGAAGGCGAAGTTAGATAAATAATAAATTCTCGTGTTTTGACAAGAATCTGACGAACTTCCGTTACCACAGAGTGCAGGTTCAATTGCAAAATTTACAAAATAACGCGGTTAGAAGTGAAAATACTATCTGTTATTGACTGTGCAATGTTCCATAAACTGTCAGATGCCCCGCCGGCGATCAACATTTAACTATACCGTTATCCCTGTCATGCTGATAGTCAGAATCCATTCGTAAATAACGGTAGCTTTCATCCCCACTACGACATATGACCTTCGCTAGATCCAAGAAGAAGAAGTAGCCAAGTATGAATAGTAAAAATGTCGAAGTTCATTAAATAAATTCTAAACAAATACGTGCCCACATAAATTTTTAATCCATCAGAATACCCCCATATATTGTCTCAAAAAGCGTAATTGGGCACACTTTCCATAAAAATAGTAGTAGGAGAAACTGTTTAGAGAAGTTATACAAATGTCAGTAGTCAAACCTAAATAATCGTATTACAGTAACACCATTTTGTATCAAAACTTTTTAGTTTACACGGGATGTTATAATATATCCTTTTTATGTTCTTGCAGCAAGCTTACGGTCATTTAAATATTGCAATAGGCAAACAGGCAATATTCACGAAACTGGTACACACAAATGAAAAATGAATATTACAATAAATAAAAGAGTTTACTAAATATATTGAAATGACTTGAGTATCACTTTTGCCTGGCTCAATCAAAAATATATGAGTCAACGAAATAGTTTTATCTAGTAGTTTTCGATGATTCCAAGGTAAAATGTTCGGTGGGTAATAAGTAGCTTAAATTAAAACCAGAAAATTATACTAAAATCATAATTTTTCAATCGTGGAGATTACAAATAGTAATCAATAGTAGCTTCCCTATAGTAGTTTCAAAATTTGAAAATGCTGTTACTATTACAAACATACTACTGCCAGTAACAATAGCGACATCGTTTTTGCAGCCTTTTGCATATACAATTATCACCTGTACATTTTAAAATGGTCACTGGTATATTAAATATATCATTGCTCATCAAAGTATTTAGCTGATTAATTATAACTTGTTAAGAATATTTTTTTTCGTAAATAAATGTTACTGTGAATGATTCCTGAATATTTATAGATTTGTACGTGCCGAATGTAAACCCGAGCTACGGATATTTTACGAGAAAATTGCAAATAAAAATATAAAATTGATCACAATAGATAATAAAACACATACTGAAATTGTATATATGTGTGTATTTGGTATTTTAGAGTCAGATTAATCAGACTATTGCCTAGGTAGCAGTGTTTCCAGGCCTGGATCTGGGGGTAAGGGAGACATGCTGTGAATATGTCACATTCCCAACATCGAATCTAGTATTTTTGGTCTCCCTGCGCTTCCTTTCGTTACACAGCTTCAGAAACAGATGATTTGTCTTAGAAAGTTTTATATTTGATTCGGCTTGGTATTAAACCCGGGGACGCCTCACAGAAAGCAAGTCCATGGACGTATATTAAAGATATATTTTCAATATAAATTGAATTATTTGTTTAAAAATGTGGAACGAAACTAGATGTAAGTAATACTCACAAATACACTGTTACTTAAATTATGTACTAAATGTATAAATTTTAATAATTTACTGTAACTTACCAAAAATGAATTATTTTTTCTTCACTGGAGTATTTAAATTTGTAATTTTAATTTTCTGTATCCATTCACGGATGTATATGTGTGAAGGTTAGAAACATCTGTATAAAAGATATAAAATTCAGAGGCGAAGAGAAACATAATAAATGTCTCAACGCTACAATATATTCAGAAGAATATTAATCAGTAACATGTAATTAAAAAAAGGTGCTATTTTATTTCAATACAAAAGTCTTTAAATAGTTAATAATTTCATATAATATAAATATAATTCTTGTTTGTTAAAATGGGTGAAGTTGATGTGAACTGCTCCACGTATGATAACGCACCTTTATTTCGAAAAGGTAAAAGAATCACAAAGAATAGACTGGCACATAGAATATGAAGATGGGGAGAAGAATGAGATGTAATAGATACAGGATATAGGCCAAACATGGCCCCCCAAAATTGTTTTTAAATTAAAGTACATAATGTTTATCACAGTTTTCAGAAATTTCTATCGAGTACTCAGTACAACAATTTTTTGTGTGACTAGGTTCTCTTTATGATTACTTGGTTCATTTTCTTCTAAAATGAAAGAAAATTAATAACATAATGTCCCTGATTTGCTTTTAAGTCCATGATTTTGATTTTATTCGATTGTAGTCCTTTCCCTTGATACTTTGCCTTTTTTTAAAATGATCAATGAGTGTTTTATCCAGCATACATACGTTTGACAGATATCCTTTATACAAAGAAAGTTCAGTATCAATATCATGAAAAACTCATTTTTATGATCCCTTTAAGAATTTTTTTTTTTTAATTTTCGCCGGCAAAAATAGGGGTTCATTCTTTCTTAAAACCCAAAAGGAAAAGAGAAATATATTTCAACTTACGAAAACTAATGTAAATTGAAAACAAATGTTTCATACGAATATAATATTGTGAACATCGCTGCTTAAAAATATAAACAGATTAATATGAATGATTTACGTCAAATTAGGTATTAAAAGTACTTTCAAGGAACAGTTCTTAAAATCCAAGTAGTAATTTGGGTTTAAAACCCAGTTTAAATTTTATTATAAGGCACAAGTGGTTTGTTTTTTTAAAGATACTATCTAATAGAATTACTTGTTACAAATATGCCGTAAATATAATATACGATGAAAATGGTACATTTGAACACACTAGTCGTGACTTCTTTAGACATGCAAACAACTAAGTTTACGAGGATTTCCTTCGCGTTTATTTTCTGGTAAACTTTCACGAAGAAGTTCCCACACATAGTCTCCTATCATAGTTCTTGATTGTTTGTCTTTGTATCTGGATTCCGTCACCATGATATTTTGGTTGAACTATTCTCCTTGCTCTTCGCATCTCAAGCTATTAAAATATTTTTCCACTAATTTTTTGTAGTATAAAGGATATCTGACAAAAACTTATGAGGGCTTCACAAAACATTTATTGATCATTTAAAACAAAAATAAGGTAAAACATTCAATAGAAAAAAGTCTAGAATTATTAAAAACAAATTTTAGCCGTACAAGCAAATCAGGTTAATTTATGTCATTGATTTTCCTTCATTTTAGAACACATCGAACTAACTAATTATAAAAAGAACCGAGTCACATAAGCGTGTTGAACCGTGCTATCCGGAAGATATTCAACTTCTACACTATATTTAAATTACTTAAATACTTATAGTATTATCTACTGAAAACAAAAAAAAAATCACCGTCAGTACACATTTTAACTAGGGCTGCCCTATCAGCACGTATACATTCTTGCACTATTAGCCCTTAAGTAAAACTATAATAACGTGCGAGGAATTCGAATTTGCAAAAATTACACGAAACTACTATTTAAAAAAATACGTGCATGACTTTATTTTAAGATCTAATATTTAAGAGCACATTTTATTGAGCAAAAAATCTCTGCCATTGATATTATAGTTCTGAGATGTTAATTTTTACATTTTTCGAAAATACGCAGGATTCAACTAAACTGGTATCTGCGATATTTTTATAATTGTAGTTGGCTCTATTACCCCCAAAATAAAGAAAAAATTGGAAACTTTTCGGTGATACAAATGAAAATTAGTAAAGATGAGTGTCAACATGAATTTATATTTAAACATATAAGAAAAGCACTGCAACAGCAATTTGTGCCAACATCACTTCAGTATTAGATTAATATCAATGTTCTCGATGCAGAAAAGGATGTCAATGAATATCATAGTTGAAGATCGATTTTATCATCTCTCCAGTGCATCGTGGGACGACTGCAAACAAACGTTAGCATGCATTTTCCTCACGACATATTATTACAGTAGAGTGGTTTGATTTTAAGTTGATTAGTTATAAATAGGTATTGTTTTAACAGTTATCAATCGCCTTGGTGGAAATTTTCGCATAATTCCGAAGACAGTTCATTGCACTGCATTTAACTTCCTTTATAGCTCAATAAATCGAATTATAACTAAAAAATTTGTAGTACATGGTTTAAGTATATATGCAGGCAAGGAATTTTTTGAAAATATTACTGATCGTTTCACCCACTTTGAAAATAGTGTTTGATAATTATATTAATATATCTTAAGAAATGCCTTGTATATGATACAGTCAAATCAAGCCACACTCCATGTTTGGTAAGGCGCCTGGTAAACCACTTATACTGCTATTGCACGTAATTTTATATTATATATCAATTAATTTATTAAATTTCAATAACAGTTAAAACCGGGTGACGTAGCATGGGGAAAAGAGTAATCTGTACACGTTTTCTTCATTTCCGGGATCCCAGAACTTACCGCGTATAAAACAAATTATGAAAACGCGGGGCGAAAACGAGTAATTTTTGACAAGAATTGATAATGATGATTGTGATAATAATAGTAATAATAATAATCATTGATAAGAGGTTATATTTGGCAGTAATAAAACTATTTTCAAAAGCAAACGAGATAAAGATTTGGAAATTATCCTTCATAGTATCCTCCGTGAAGGTGTCAACTTACTACCCCGAGAACATAGAGAAACAAAATTTGAATGAGTACATTCCCTGCTGAAATCTACCTGTACACAGATAGTGAGTTTACATTTACGTCCAGAAGCAAAACAAGGATCATCTCCGCATTTGCTCAAAGGCTCCGTAATACTGGGCGAAAAACCTGATTGAGTTCGAGGTCATTGACTCAGAAACTGAAGCACAATACTTGTAGGTTGTTTAGAATTACACAGAATAATAGGTAATTAATACATTTGATATCATTGTTAAAATTAATATTACTCTCCTCTTTGGTGCTCATTGTATTCTTTAATTATATAGAAATAGTAATACAGCAGGAAAGATTTTAATTCGCTCATAAACTTGCGAAACGATTTCAATTGTTCAATGCCATCTGGCAATGTGCGGTAAACTAAAGTTCATGGGTTGTATGTGAATTTTTTGTAGTGAGCTGTTGATACTGACATCTGGTGATTACGAATACTACGTCGTCTTATAGTTTTATATATATATATATATATATATATATATATATATATATATATATATTCAAAAAATACTAATTCGTAGATCACGTGTCACAGCAATGGCAAAATTATCAACTTACTAAGAAGAAGTTTACAAGAATCACGTTATACCCAAAATATAGTCATTTACTGATTGAGTGAATATGACTCATTTACTACAGCAGGAACTTGAATCAGAAATAGACGTAACAAATTTACCCGGACAGATGGACGGGTAAGCGGAAGAGGTGAGTTGCAAACGGAAGCAAATTCTTAATTCCTCATAAGACTTCCAAATATAATCGAGACTGGACAGTGAAACGTTTTTAATTTTAATTTATGCATCGTAAAAACTGTATATTACTTTAATGCGCTAATATGAGTTAAATTATGCACGTTCATTTGCGTCTATTTTTAAAAAAATCCAATTTTATCACAAAAGAAAGAAAGAATGGTGGAACAATAGGAAAGGTCTAGTAAATCTTTTCGAGATGACGTTAATTGTAGGCGCAGGTAGAAACGATACAAACAAGCAAGGAATATGTTTACTCCACCACGTTTGGCAGTGATTCATGTGCCTATATTTGTCACACAACGCCTCTAAGGAGTTCTTCACAACAAATTAACAAATTCCACAAACAAAGAACATTCTCAGAAATCACACTCCGAATTTAATTAAACTTTTATTGTGTTAAATTTGAACATTTTTATGAAAAAAATCTGGAAATACTCGTATAAGTTGTAGAAGCTTTCAAGGATAGGTAAAATATTTTCCGAGACTTCATAAGGGTAAGAATACATTGGAAAGTATGTCAAAGAAGCTGACGATATAGTCCTAGTGCGAATGAACAGCCTGGTAAGAGATCTTCAAACCACACTGAGTCAATACCGTCATCACACCCCTATACGAAAATGTTAGCAATTAAAACAGGAAAGCTTATTCACTTGCCATTTTTATTATTTTGATTTCAGGTAAGATTTTTGTCAAGTTAAATTCATGCTAAATGGATAGATCCGTTCCTAAATCGCTAAACTATTACTAAATTGCTAAAGCTCAGAGAGGAATATGTCTTTGAGAGTTATTCAATCCAATGAGAGGTGAGAGCGTAGGCTTCCGCGGCGGGAGTCAGTATTTAATTGGCTGTCCGGGTGAGTCCGTAACGTATTACGCCCTGAGGAAGGTCGCAGAATGGCGACCGAAACGTCGGCATCTTTGCCATGGACGCGGCGTCACCCGGACAGCCAATTAAATACAATAAGAGGTGATCGCCCCTCTGTGGAACATCAGGCAAGGTTATCAAAACCAACATCGCGCCGAAGGATCATGGCTCCAAAATTCGGCAAAGAGAACAGAGAGCAAATGAAAGTAATATCTCATTTGTAAACAGAACAATACAAAATTGGATCGAATTACCTTCAACAGTACTGGACACTTTCCCTCTGAATATCAGAAATGTTCAAATGAGCTTAAAGCTATGAGCGTAATTTTTAGAATATGTTAAAATCAAAATTAAGTTTTTACTATTATTATTATAATTTTATATTAGGTCAGGTTTAATTCTGTAAAGTTGTATTATGTAATATGTAAATATTATAATGTTTGTTTTGCGTGTTTGTAGTGGCTATTTAGAAAACGCTACCACCGGAAATATTCTATGTATTCTTAAGTAGCAAAATAAATAGTGTATTGGTTTCGTAGCATAAATCCTGAAAATATATGAATTATGGATTTTAAATTAATTCATTATGTATATATGAGAAATGTAGGCGTATTGAAAAACATATGATAATGAAATGTATTTTGGATGATTTTTAAAAACAATCAGAACAGAGTTTGCTGAAAAAATATTCTAACACAAATTTTGCAGGTCTGAAGAAGGTCATCTAATGGTTTCAAATACTGGCCATTTTAAAAACTAAGATTAATGTCACTTTAAACAACACCTAAAATCGTGTAAAATTCTTAAATCTCAAAAATAAAACTGATATTTATTCTTTCTTAATCTCACTTCTTAAGAAGAGAAACTATTTTTTTCGTGCGCCGGAAAACCCCACGTTTTTACAGAAAAGCTATCATTACCAGGCCACAATAACGAAAAAGTAGATGAATTTTATTCATTTACAGAGTAAATTACTTCCGCTAACATGTTGTGTAGTCAGGATACATGTTTTGTGGATCTTTGTCACCGACATATCGTTTGACAGAAAAACGTCTATCTGTCGTTCTGAGGTCAACGCTAGTGAGACAACAATTTTCTTCAAAACGGATATTCCCAGATCTATTTAAAGGAACTCTACGCTCTCTGAATTTGAAAGGGATATTTTGATTTTCGGGGATACTTGACATAAAGCTGAAATATTTTCAAAATTTTCCCGAAAAAAGTCCCAATTTTTTATTAAACTTTGTTCTCGGATAACGCAATAGAATCTTCAAAGAATGGTGCAGGTCTGATTTTCGATGATCTCCCTGGTTTTTCGAAAGGTGCAAAAGTTTAATTTCTTTCGACATCTTCCTACAACTACTATAATGAAGATAGAATTTTTTCTTAATAAACTCTGTTCTCTAAAGACAGATTGAAATGAAGTTATGTGTAATGTCTCAAAAATATCAGTAACTTTCGCCTATTTTGGCAAAAATCACGTGAAATATAAGCAATGTTTAAACAAAGTTTTCTCAAAAAGAGCCCAATATTTTTTCCATACATTATCTGTTCGTATGTATTAATGACGGTATAAAAATTGGTGCTAGTCTCCTTTCTGGCAAAATCTGTTTTTCGAAAATTGCAAATAGTTAACATTGATATAGTGCAGGAGATGGATATTCTTGTCATTAATGAAAATTGTTCTAAAACGCAGATCATATTATATCACATATAATTTTTTAAAATAAAAGCGAGTAGTTTTCGTTAAATTTATGTTTGAAGTAAATGCAAATTATAAAATAAACGTTTTCTTAAAATTCTCTCCAAATATTTCTGATGGATAGAACAAGAGACGCCTAAATGAATGGCGTAGATATTATTTTCTAGAATATAATATTGTAGGTAATAAAATGCAAGAGCTTCATTTTGTTGTTTTATGATATTTCTAGTATGCTTTATAAGTATATAATTGTTTTACTATATGAACGACGAAGAAAGAGTATTGAAAATGAGAAGGAATAATAATCACAGGAAAAATAAAGATAATATTAAAAATAAGGCTGTTTCCGAATTGCTGTGGGGAGAGGGAAGTAAAATTGACAAGATAGAACACAATATTCAGTCCAAAGATTGTAACTTGTTTTATAATTCATAGGCACAGCAAGAGGCGTTTTCCATTAGGTCACGACCAATCTTGGACCAGCACTGATTAATAGCCAGAGATCCCCCCGTTTAAAACTTGCTGAATCTTAAGTTTGTTTCGATCGTTTGGGGAATATCAATTTTGGAGAAAATCGGCTGACCATATACAGACATGTTTTGCACTCAATCTCTTTTTCGGTATTAATAACCCACAAAACATATGTTCTGACAACACAACGTGACAGAGGAAGTAACTCACTACACATAGGAACAACATTTATCCGAATTTTCGTAAAAAGGATCCGGCAATAAGAGTTTTTTTTTTCTGTGAAACTAACGGCGATGTCTGGCGAACGAAACATTTTCTTTTATTAAGAAATAAGGCGAGAAAGTATACACTAAGGGTTAGTAAAAATGCGAAGAAGGCCTGAGATGAGAAACTTATTTAATACATTACTTGCAATTTCTATTTTTCGAACTGTTATTACACAACGATAATTTTGGTACACATAAAACACGTGTATCAACTGTTAAGTATAGTGTATAATGATACATTTCACGACCAAACCTTTATAACAAAAATTTTAAATCACTCTGCATATATAACCATCTTGAGGTGATAATGTAATTCCTCTACAAAATGAATAATATTTTAGTAAATATAAATAGAAATCTCAAGGAAGCTCTCGGGATGGAGAATAAAAGAGATCATCAAATATCAACAATTTTGAATATCGATGATTATGTTCTGTTCTTCGTACAAGTTCTAGAATAAAGGTACATCTCTTTTATATTATCTGTGTTTCATGAAGCACTTAAACTACACGAAAAAAATGGCACCGACCCCTAGAATCAATTGGAGCCTCGTCAAAGACATGCAGCGCTCGTTGCTCCCTGTCCTTTGAGCGCGCGGGCAGAGGAATGCGGCTCTGGAATTCAGTGCGATGATGAACCTCGTATTTGAATTGCAGTCCCGCGGGCCAGGAACTCGTCCGGCATTATTGCACACGATCCATGGACGACTGAGCACACGCACACTCGAGCGTTATGGCCTGACAAATTGATGACATTTCCGTCTCGCACTTATGTGCCTCGTATGTGAGGTACAGTACACAGAGGTGTGTGTTCTAGTAGATTCCAAAATTGAATTTTTTCTTTTAAATTCAAAATTCTATAGTGATAACGTACACGTTCAAGTCAATGCATCCAGACGTGTGTATATACGTATCAGCTGCCCGAAAAGATAATAGAAAACTAGGTACTCCTGTTGAAAACCAAAGATTTCTTTACTAGTAGGCAAGAAACTTCGCGTTTCTTCTAACTTAAAAGCAAGAAAAAAACAAAAAACACCTCGTAATAACCATTTCGGCAAAAACGTTACAACTGTTAGAATATATGACGGAAAACAAAACAAGGAGGAAAATTTATATTTCTTGGGCTATTGAGTATAACTGCTAATGTTGCAGAGGCGATGATACACAAAACTACTCATTAATTTTGAAACACATTTACCTAAGGTAAATATATTTAGGTAACGATTCGAAGAATATTCTACCTCAGGGTTTCGGAAAGGTTTCTACATTCTCGTGTTCCTGACACGTGATAAACATGTTCTCGATATTTATATACGCTGCCAACGTTTATTGAATATTCACTGCCCGAGACGAGACGCGTCTGCTTCGAGGGGACATCTTGTAGCCTTCTACAGAGCAATACACCCGGACGATAAACATTCACTAAATATTGGTTACCTAGGGTATTAAGATGCACAAAGGTTGATTCTCTCCTTCCTAAAAGATAAGGTAAGCGTAGTTTTAGTTTTATATCTTTAATGACCCGGACAAAGTTTAAAAGAAAACAATTATAGTTTTTGAGCAAATTAAGAAAACGCTGTAGAGGCTTCATCTAGAGTGACCACAAAAATCAAAGTATCCTTTTCAAACCCGCAAAACATTGAGTTCGTATAGATCGGACAGGGAATATCAATTTTGGAGAAAATCGTCTGAATGGTGTTGGGGTCAACGTTGTCCACAGAGAGACAGACGGGCACAGGCATTTTGCCGTCAATCAATTTTTCAGTGTTAAGGGCGCAAAAAAGATGAATTCTGATTACACAACGTGCTAAAGAAAGTAATTTGCTACACAGAGGAATAAGATTTATCCACTTTTTCGTCACCAGTGACCATCAATAAGAGAAAAAATCGGCTATATGAGGCGGTCCATTACAATAGTATTTCTTACGTACCTTAGTAAGACCAGACACTAAAAATGGAGGGTAAGGTCATTGTAATATGTGTTTCCGATCATTTCTCAGACTTTGCACACAGTTCAATACACCGTCTTCGAAAGATCTGAGAATCCACTCCGTACTGCGCAAACGATAGGTTTCAAGCTAAACGAAATAATTATATGTGTCGTCATTGCCAACAATATTGTTGGCAATGACGACGCATATAATTATTTCATTACAAATGCCAACGATAACGCACCACAACACCTATATTCAAGCTAAACGTCTTTCTTTTATGTCAACATATTGTCAGGCAAAGGCTTGTGGGTTAAATGTAAACTGTTATTAATATTTTTAGGTTAAGTTTTGTCGTGGTCGCTGGTTTCAGTGCTATCGAAGTATTTCTTCGAACTTCGAAGTATTTCTTTTGGCTATGGCATTTATACATTTTAACGAAAGCAAAGAGACACTGCAAATTGAATTCCTTGACGTACTATTCCTCGAGTATGTTATTGGATTAAAAGAAATTAAAATTATGAAAATATATAAAATGTGATAGTGTAATGAATTTTTTTATTCTTATAATATCTGATAGATTAAAAAATAAAGACGTGGAAAATGAGTGGACAGTGTTTAAAATTCTAGTGTTAGCATGGTATATATTTCACGGAAAATTCCGCCAAATCTATTCATATTTTCAGAAAGTTGTATATGATTTTATTAGAAAATCTATCTTTAACAATTGAAGGCGGCGAAGATTTTTTTTATATTTTTGCAATTTTCAAAAAATTAAAGATTTTAATGGAAATGATATCTGGACTACCCTTTATTCTTTATGCTATTGTAGGGCAAAGATACATTTAAAAAATCTGGAGCTACTTCTGAGAAAATTTTGAAAATCTTGTTGAGATGTAGAGTACCGACAAAAATCAAACGATGTTTCAAACTCGCAGAGCTCTTGATTTCGTTCACAACAAATCAGGAATATACATTTTGGAGAAAATCGTTTAAATGGTTTAGGGGCTAGCGTTGACCACCGACAGACACTGACGGACACAGACGGCCGGCCGGCCGTGCGGATAGTCGTTTTGCCGTCAATCGATGTTCCGGTATCAAGGACCCACAGAACAGGGTTTCTGACAACAAAACGTGTTTTAAGTTATTTAATACATAGAGGAATAAGACGTCCGCTTTTTTTGTTATCAAGACCCGAATAAGTTTCTCGTCTAACACTCGCGTATCTCCGTCAAGAAAAGTGTAATGTATGTTTTTAACGCTAGTGATGGGGTAATTTTCTCTCCGTGGAAGGAGAAATTCCGACCACGACCAAAAGAAATAGAAGACAAGAAAGACCGATCTACCCGTTAGCTTGGGGGGTTTTTCCCTAGCCAGGTATCTCACACCAAAAGGGCACCGCCCCAGCTGGAATGTGTTCTAAGTTTTAGAAGAATAGTTGTTGTAGACAGATCACAATGTAGCGAAAATCACGAAATATGTTATTACTGATTGTAATTGTGAACTATCTATTTACTGTTTATAAAATGATTTGGGGAGAATATTATTTTTTATGTTCAACGCACGTAGTTTTTTTAACACGAATACAGGTTTAACTGCCATTAAAATACAACAATCTGGTAGCAGATCGTGGTTATCAGTGAAAGAATAAGAGAGATCACGGTATCACGGAAAAAATAGAGGCATAGGCGAACAACAACTATAATTGGTAGAACATGAAGGTAAATGCCTTAATTGAATCAAAGTACTTATTTGAGGAAGTATTAGTTAGCGAAGAGCCTATAATAATAAAAGGGGATAACGCAAGTGCCTCAGAGTAAGAAATGCAAAGAGTGGTCATTCCAGAACAATGAGATAATGGGGATCATTGTTTTAACACAATCACACAAACAGATATAGGGCACGAGAGGAATTACGAATGCAAAATTACTACGAAAAAAATAAAAAAGGGGACACAACGGTTTACAAAAAAAAAGAAAAAGTCTTGTAAATTTAAAGATGAAACTCGTTCGTGTTGAAAAAAAGAACGAGCGGACGTAGATGACTTCTTGACGAAGTAGGGGACTCTCATGCGAGACAGCGGAACTGGGGTCAACGGTAGAGGAATAGGAATAAGAAGTCCACAATATTATCGAAGGTTTGCCACGGAGCTAAAAATAAGTAATAATTCCTTTATACGCAAATTCTAAAGAAGATTTTGAAGCGATACGAGACAGTCTACGTCGTTACGAAAGGAATTGTGATCATTTGCGCATGAAAAAATCATTAAAACGTATAAAGTGAAAGAAACGAAAAAAATAACCTGTTTTGTATGTGGAAAGTTTGGCAATTTGACGAAAGAATATTGGCAAAGTAAGGATAGAAACGGTCAGAACTACAGATGACGATAGACAGTACGGCGATACAGAGCGACATACATAATGAAACTTGGATATGTGAAAGAAAGAGGGAAATAAATTTAGATAATTGCAGTAAATTTAAATAAAATGGAGTTTTTAAAAGGGAACACGTAATGATGGCTTCGACAAATTATATCGAAATGAAATCTACATAAACTGTAACATAGTCTTTACATTGCGTGTGCACGTCTAAAATAACATAAATTTCAACAGAAGAATCAGGTAGAAACATTTAACCGGATTATGTAGGAAAATCTTCTGTTATTGCAATCTAAATGACAATAATTTGGTTAGGATCCACTTAGAGGAAGAATTACATGTTCCCGGCTAGAATTCCAGTGATTAATAGTGGCAGGTATATAATAAAGAAAAATAAGAAAATCGTTCTAGATAAAAGAAGGGCAAAAATATATGATGTAAAGAATAATGCATTGTGAGTCAAAGGAAATTTGACAGAGATGATTTCATTTTTAAGATGTGTGTGAATAAGATGAAATAAAATACTTCTTCTACATTTGAATGTAATATTAATAATGAATATAATGGAGTTATCGAGAGTTAAAAAATACGTTTTACGCCGGAAGAAAACGGATGTGGCTTATGTCTAGGACACGGGTTTAATGAATATCATATTTACTTTTGGTTTAGACATAAATGGATGTGACCCATTTGTAATTTTGAGCATTTTTTGTCGGTCTTCTTCTAATAAGTAATTTTTTACCCTTTTCGTAATTTTTATAACATTTTGCGCTGATTTAATCGATTTTAATGATATTTCATTTGCACTTATTTCAAATAATATTTACGAGATCCAAGAAATATTCTAACACAAAATATCTGAGTACACTATTCCCTTTCTTCGCTCAGAAATTGTAACGTCAGTCGTTATATTTAATATCAGGTTCCTGCGAAGCCTATCAACGCCATTTTCGGTTCGACTGATTTCGGAATACCTGAAGACAGATTTCCTTGTAAAGAACAGATCAAAACAAAAAAGTCTGCAAGATGAGTTCAATTAAAAGAAAGGAAAAGGCATCTATTACACCAGTAACACATCAAAGAGCTTGAGTTGCTGATCTGAATTGGTATTTGTCATTTTTCTTCGCTTTTATGGCATTTTAAAAACATATCAAGAGAATTTTATTGATAATTTTTGGCAATGTTTTAGGTCGTAAAAATCCGTCATCTACTTATGGCGTTGGAGACTGTGTCACATGCATTAACAATATATCAAAAAGATGTATAAAGTGGGAATGGTGAAAAAATTGGAAATATTTACTGTGAAAGAGAATGGGGTAGTTGCCTACAGGGAAAATTGACGAGAGTTTCTTTCAGAATCGTGGATAACGAAACTAGCAATCTCATGTTAGAGAGGTGACATGTGGGTCTGGATGGTCTGATGCCAGTGATTTCATTGGGTGGAAATAGGTATGAGTTGCAAATCAACTCAATCTCCGAAATTTTTGTGGAGCTCATAAAATATATATCTAACTGTGCGGATTGATTAATACATTTCATTAAACGAAGAGAAAATGAATACTATGAAAAGGTGAAATATGTAAGAACAAATAATGACGAAGAATTCATTAATTCAACTTTATTGAATTTCTATGTACATACAGGGTCAAATGTGAAAAGACAGTCGCTTATAGCTCTCAAAGCAATGACATAGTGGAGAGAGGCAATAGGACTATCTTGGATGATACTAAAACATTATTAATAGTTTATGGTTTTCCCATGATGATCTAGAGTGAAGCTTTGTAAATACCAGTTTACAAGTATGATGTAACACTAACCATCAGGAAAGAAAATAAAGTCCCTTTAGAGTTGTGGTCGAAAATTAAACCGAACCACTTTCGGATATTCAGATGTAAAGTATTCCTTGGAAACCAAGATAGATTCGTAAATAAATTTTGAAGACTAAGTAAATCAGTCATTTTCGGAGGATATTCTAGTTGCCGGAAAGCTTACATAATCGACATCATTACGACATCGAAAACGCGAACGTAGTGGAATAAAGAAACTTTCTATTCACTGAATCTGGAATGGGATGGAAATGTTCGGGAATTGTAAAACACTATAATTTGAATATTGTCAATGTAAATATATTACATACCTTACACTTGGCATCTTACAATACTTTAACATAAACAACCTTACAAATGGCGGTTTTAGAAATAGTGATGAGAACATAACTCGTACATGCAGAAAAGTAGGGGGATTGTTAGAGGAAATGTTATAGTGAACAGATCACACTGAACTCAAGAGCACGAAACGTGTGATTACGGATTGTAATTGTTCAAGGCAGCTATGTACTGTGTATCAAATGTTTTTGAGAGATAATATTTTAATATATTCCATTAATGATTTTTTATCTCGAATATAGGATTGGCAGCATTTAAAATATAACAGTAATTGTCTAGCTCATTGAGGATTAACTAAATGAGAATGGAGGATTGGCCCATAGCTCGGCTTCAAGAACGGGAGGGGGGAAGGATGAGGAAAGTACAGCGCTGTCCGAGAATGTCCTCTCACCGGACCACGTTAATGATTGTAGGGCACAGAATATGAAATGAACCCCAGTATTCTAACACAGTTAGTTCTTGCTTTTAACTCAAGATTTAGCGGTAGTTGAAAATATGCAATTCTCACTGCAATTCTATGCAGTTTCGACTCGAAGTTAGAAATTGCTGGTCAACAAAGGCGCAGATACGATCGCATAAATTATGTTATAATTTACTTTCTCTACGATTACTTCATTTCTGTACGTCATTCATTTTATACGTTATCATTGGATACAGTAATGACAAAGATTCCACAAGCCGTGCTGGAATATTATTCATCAATCACATACGTCTTAGTTAATTACAGACGACAGAGGGTTTTCGCAGTCGCCTACAGAGGGCAAACGCTCCGCGCGCTCTGCCGTGGCACGTCGCAACTGTCGCAAGGCAGATGAACCACGAAACAGTATGCGAGTTGGTGTTTTTTAGGATCGGAGAACATTGAGTGTTCTGTGGTCGGTCTGTAACGTTAAGGCGCCCAGCTTGATGTACAAATACGGATTCTAGCCGCATTAATAGTGATGAAGATAATGTAGATATGGTAAAAAAATAGTCAACTCTGTCAAGAAATATTATCAATTGCTCAAGTTTCACAATTAATTTTGCCAAAAATACTATTTATGTTAGTAAAAGGAGTTTTGTTTATGTGTTTGTAGTTAATTTTATAAAAATATAATTACTGAATTAAAAAGTACAATAAATGCAACATTGTTTTAAAATTAAAAACTTTTTAATTTTTTTTCAGTCACTCTCTTTAGGAGAATTCTTGTTGCCGGCTGCTTTGATCGGTAGTTTTCTGTGGTTTCTACGACCAACACCAGGCGAATGACGCAGCGCAACCCTAACAAACGGGCCGCACGCGATCTTCCTCCCTTTTCCTACCCTCATCCCTTACGTACAAGTACTATACTTTTACACATATTGGGAACTTAGAGCTTTTCTCGGCAGGACAGTGCCCCGCTGATAGGAGAAACTTGCTGAAGAAAACCCCGCAAAGCGACAGGTTGGTTCGCGTCATATCTTGCCATCCAGCAAGGAAAGAGTGTTCCTGGTATCAAACAAATCCATGGACATCTCTCACACAGCCGCAGGCACCATAGTTTTCTTTGCGAATTGGAAATTACTAATATAATATAGTGCCCTCAGTAGCAATAAATAAATCTACACAAAATGATAGTATCACACACACTACGATTTTCCGATAGAAAAACTCGATTATCGAGTCCTGGTAATGAAAAAATGAATAAATCTTTTTTCCTAAGAATATGAAGTAAATTACATCCTCTAACACACTGTGTATTCATAATCCACGGATTGTGGTTGATACCGAAAAATCTATTGACGAGGATGGATGTATCTGTTTGCCTGTTGCAAGTGTGTATCGTTCACACGATTTTCTTCAAAATTGATATTTCTAGGCTGATTTGAACAAATTCAAGATCTTGCGTACTTGAAACGGATATTTTTATTTTTTGAGGGAACTTAAGATTAAGTATTCTGAACATTTTCAAAATTTTGAAAAAAATTGCTCCAAAGTTTTACATTATTTTTGATCCTTGAATAGCATAAAAAATATTTAAAATGGCATCAGTCTAATTTTCGTAAAAATCTTCAAATATTCGAAATTTGCAAAAGTTCAAAAGTTCTCAAAGGCTTCCTACAAGTAAATCTTGAAGATAGACATTTTTTCCTCAATGAAATTTGTTGTCACAGACAGATCATATATAAGGTATTGTACCATTTTTCGGATACATGGGTAGTTTTTGCGTAACGTGATGTAAAATGAAGGCAATTTTTAAACAATTTGTTTCTATAAAAGACACTATTTTTTCTTTAGAATTTCTCCTCCATCTAAGAAAGGACTGCAAAAACGTGGTACTGGATTTTCGACGAACGAACTCTCAGTTATTAACAAATTTGCAAAAAATTAATATTGCGACAATACAATATTGATGATAGAGATATTTGTTTAAAATGAAATGTGTTTTAAATAATTAGAAGTTCAGTATGACCATTGCCTGGCATATTTTGCCACTGTATCAAGGCGTATTTTGGACAAGGAATATCCAAGCCGATCGATAGGGCAGGATGGTGGTCAGATCCAGATTCTCCAGATCTCACGTCTTATGACTTTTTCTGTGGGGGAAAGCCAAACTATGAGACCACTACTCCAGAAGATATGTGACAAGTTCTACAAAGTGCGAAACACTACAATCGGTTCAATTAACTGTAAAAAATTCGTCTCTTTCTTATCTCCCTGACTCCCCCTCTCTGTCAGTGTACGTGTCAGGGCCCGGAAGGCCACCTGGAAGTGTAATTTTAAATCACGTCTAAGAAATATTTTCTTTATATTTCTCTCTCTATGCATTCCTCTTTTTATTATCAATTTATTGCAGGTAAAACTACCGGTGGTGCAACAACATATACTTTCTAACATTTTTCAAAAGGTTATGCAATATTACATTGCTACATTAAGCGGAAAAAGTGTTTCCAATCAGAAAAAAATGAGTTAACCCGTCAAACAGGTTACCGCTATACCACCACTCGCAGAGCTATACTCAGCTTCCTCGAAAAAACCAGTGGTTCGTGTCATTATTCTGACTTATGAAATTTTCAAAAAATCTGTGTTCAACGGAAATTTTGAACTGTGCAATTTTTAGAGCGTTCGTTAGTATACCCCAGAAAAAATTAAAGACAAAATATGAGAAGTTTTTGACAAAAACTAAATTGCATTGGTTTCAAGGAATTATTAATTACAGTTATTCATAAACTTCATTTTCTCGAGAAAGGCTCCAAAATTTTCAACCCGCCTTCAGCAGAAATATATTTTTAATTCATCACTTTTCTTGGCATAAAAAGGCTACGACTTTCGAGTGATGAACGAGCTAAATTTTACATTTTCCGTCCTTCAAGTAGATTTCCAACTTTGTGGATTAACTAGTATTACTGTGAAAAATGTATCATTATATAGCTATGTATGTCTACTTTAAGATGTACTAGGTTTCACGTGTAACTATGAGCAACTAAGTAAATTGCGTTACATTTTAGACGATGTTGTGCATCGAATCGCCCCTCGTAATTTGTTTCCTGTTGCGCGCAAGAACGAAGATTTCGAAGAAGCTAAATAGCTAACTCCCTTTTCGAAGGATGAGCTACGTATACTTGAATGGAAGCAAAGAATGGAGAAATGCCTCAATACATTTCAATAGTGTTTTATAGCAACTTTTGAAGAAGAAGAAGAAGAAGAAGAAGAAGAAGAAGAAGAAGAAAATGTCCCTCATTTCATTAAAAGTACTATCTAGTAAGATAGCTAGAAATAGTGGGAGTGGAAAAGGAACAATAGTAATAACATCTGTAACACAAGTCAAACCAAGGAATTACATATTACAGAAAGTACATCGAGCCATACGTGAAATCCTCCTCGTTATGTTCGAGGCGGACAAAAGTATTCATACGTAGAGTGTCGACGTATTGGACTGCCAAATTTGCTTCCGCCGTAGATGACAATTGGATATGCGAAGGTACGATACTGCGAGTTCCATGTAGAAAGAAGTTGGCTATGCCAATTGCATCGTACAGTGTATATAGTAACGGATATTTCCGTTACTATAAATAATTATATACAATTTAATCTCATTGGCGTGTCCAACAAACGCGATAAACGTGTTCAGACACTACCCCAACTGATAAGTAAAGCTTGGCCATAAAGCGCTGATCGGCAACAGAAAGCTTATCAGTGGATGTGAGGCAACTGTCCCGTCCATAGGGGGGACAGAAGATTCGTCAAATTAGTCTGAATGACCGACATGACCAGGAAAGGTAAGGAAACGACAGTGGAGGAGAGAAACGTTATTGTTAGTCTGATAGCCAGGAAAAATTATATGTTGAAATAGGCAAGATGATAAACCGAAGCCGGAAAACCATATTTAGTATCGTAAAGAGATGGAAAGAAGAAAAAACGTGCGTTAGTCGTTCACGGCAAGTGCGCGCGTTCGCAGAAACTGACCAATAGGGTCAAGAGGCACATATTGAGAATGGTGAAACAAATCTCGCGGAAAACGGAATCTGCAATAGCAGCAGAAAAGGCAGCAGGTATTGGTACCGATATCACCGTTCGGAAGATTTGCAGACACTTGAAGAGTGCGGGCTGCCATGTCAAAGTTCCACAGCGCAAACAGTTCGTGAATAAAATTAATGCAAGAAGGCGTATGGTCTTTGCAGAGGAATTTGTGAAAAAGGATGAGACATTTCGGGACAATATCCTGTGAAGTGATGAATGAAAATTTAATTTGTGTAACTCAAAGGGCCGCAGTTAAGTAATGCGCAAAGCCGAATAAAATGGTAACAACCGTCAAACACGGAGGTGGTAGTGTAATGGTGTGGGGATACATATCTTCCATGAGTCAGGCAGCTCAAATTTATTAATGGTATCATGGATAGATTTATGTATCTTGATATACTGAAACAAAATCAGGAAAACCGCGTAGCAATGTTAAATCTGGGACGATATTTTTATTTTCTGCAAGATAATGATACGCAGTATACCACGGATATTGTCAAATAGTGGATTCTATACAATACGCCACGTCTCCTTACCCCACCGCAGTCACCGAACCTGAACCCCACAGAAAATATCTGGAATGAACTGAAAAAGAGGCTACATATACGACATGTCACCAGTTTAAAACATTTTCGTGAGGTACTAAAAGAAGAATGGGAGAATATTGGTTCGGATATCACAAAAAAGTCTGTGTACTCCATGCCAAAGCGACTGAAAACTGTTCTACCGAGGAAAGGCGCTATTACAAAATACTGAATACTGAATACTTTTATACATTACATTTTTTGTTGCACGCAACGTAAGAGGTGTTTTGTCAGAATTTATGTTTGTATCTTGGTTTGACATGTTTTTCACACGTACAAATAAATAAATATTTGGAGTTTTAACACAGTAAAGGTTTATTTCCATTATTTCCTCCCGTGTCTGGATACTTTTGTCTCCCTCTGTTGATGAAATCAAGAACAAACAAACTTATCCATGGGAATTTGAGTCCAAGACCAGATATAATTCTTTAAAAGAACTCCCTCAAAAGGCCCTTCAATATAAGTAACAAATATTCAATGAACACTTGGCTCACTTGTTTCGTGAGAGGCGGAAATAATCTCTTGTCATTCCTATTCTCAACCTTCAAAGGTGTTTTAAATATTGTACTTTTGCGCTGTCCTTCACACTGAGTTCCTTAGACTTAACACGCCAGCTATATTACTTGTACACCAACAGACTGACAACCAAACTCCCTATCCGACGCTTAAAAAATGTTAAACTATTGCATTTATAGTTTTCAGAATTTCAAAGATTTTCATTTATTATTTCAAGATCTAATATTAAAGAAAATATTTCATGGAAGAAAAATATCTCTATCATCAATGTTGTATTTTTTAATGTTAATCATTTGTTAGCAATTTTCAAAAATTTAGAAAATTCACCGAAAATATGACCTGCGCTATTTTTAAAGCGTACTTTTCTTCCTCCCAGAAAAAATTGTTGGACACGTTCGTGAGAAAAAATATAAGTAACCTATATTCAATAAAAAAGAATGAATCGTTCTTTTAAAAAAAACTGTAAATGACATTATTTGCTTGGACTAAATATATTTATCGTATTAGAGACGGACTGGCATGACGATCAGTCAGAATCGTCGACCAGCTGCAGAAGATGTAAGATTGGTAAGTGCCGACGCCGCACACGCCCTTTCATATATGTGCCACAGTAGCCTCCGCGCCGGTACGTGTCGCCCCGGGAGTAATTCTCTCTTCCAAAAAATAAAGAAAGAAAATTTTAGAACCCGTTGAAAATTTTGAACTTTTTCAAATTTAGAAAATTCAAAGATTTGAACAAAAATACGTACTCCGTTATTTTTAGGTGACCTTTAGGCTATCCAAAACTAGTGGTACTAAATAATCGGACAGACTTTCTCGCGTAAAATTCTCTTATTTCCTTGGGGTGGATTTTCTTTTTGGTCTTGCCCCTTCCTCTTGCCGGCTGCCCTCTGTCGCTTCCAATTGTAAATGTTTGTGAAATTTTCTCAACATTTCTGCTTCCTAATAGTGGAAACGAAATATTACTTTAACAATATTAAAGAAGAGTAAAAACCCGCCCTAAATAGCAATTTCCATTAAAAGATTTAAAACCATTTTTAAGAAAATGACATTTAAGCGTTACTGTACATGCAAAATGTGAAGCTCTTTTTCACAGAATAGTTTTGAGTTTTCGAAACATTTCATTGAAGTAATTTAAATAAATTTAAGTCACAAATGTAATGTGTGTTCACAAATTGCTAAAAATGTGCATATTAGAGTAGAGAGAGATATTTCAAAATAATACATTAATGGAATTTTTGAAAAAACAAAAGAATACCCTAAAATGAACTTAACGTCATATTTAACAGTGCAATTAGCACTATCCGGTGTTAGAGTTTGAATAAAAAGTTGGGGCCGTGAAAATGAGATTTGAGCTTAGAAAATGGCAATGGAACGTTTCTCAAAATGCAGAAATTTGAGCTCATTTTCGCAGAAAACTGTTGCGTTTTTGAGAAACTTTGTATAACATTCTTTAAAGCAAACGTATTCATAGAAATAATAGTGTGAATAAATTGCTGCTAATTTAAATATTAACGATGTAATAAACAAGTCACAAATATTACATTTTTGTAATTTTTGAAAGAACAAATGAATAGAGCAATATGACGTTTACGTAAACTTATAGGGTTATTTTAGCACTATTATTACCCACAAATTAAAGACAAAAATTTGAGCCGTTTTTGTTAGTTTTAGTAATGTACCTATTGCACGCAGTATTGTGCGAAAGCTATTAACATTTTTGAAAACATCTACCTGATCTTCATTAAAGAACTATCTAGGGAGAAAAAGTTTACTTCAAAGAAAAATCTCTTGCTTCAATTTTGTAGTTGTAGGAAAACACCGACCTTTAATAAGCGCATTTTACTCTATTCTTACAAGAAATTTAAAGAAACAAATTTGGTGCCGTTTTTAAGAAAAATTTGAAAATGTCTCAGGGCTTTCACGTCAAGTCCCCCAACTTTTAAAGAATATTTCTCAAACTCTCGATCCAGATGAACAGAACTTTTTTCTATTTGGAAAAAAATCCTATGCGTGGTTGAGGCGCTAGTGGTGTTCACAAACGGACGGAAAGACGGACGTCTCAAAAACACGTTTTTGGTATCAAGGGATCCCAAAAAGAGTATTTTCGTTGAAATCTCAAAATTAATTTTTCGGAGCCATACATAACTTTCTCTACACTACGTTTATTATTCCGTATACACCTACATAAACGAGAAAGGAAATGAAGCTTAACAAAAATTTGGGAGCCACTTTGTAAATATTTATAAAACTTTGACGTTTTATGTACAAAACTTCTAAAAATCAAAACATCTATTTCAAACTCGCAATGCTTCACGTTCGTCCAGATTGATCGAGGAATATCAATATTTGAAAAAATCTTATTTTAGAATTCCTTTGAAGGTCCTTTTTTAGGTAGACATTCAACAAATAAATTATTCAGTATTCATTGAAATTTGTATCATAAACTAATTTTCAAAACAAAAGAACAAATTGAAAAGGATCCTGAAATTGAAGGCCAATGACCTTCGAAACGTACGTGTACAGATTGCTTGGTTTTAAATAAAAGTTTTATATATAATTGAATGATTGTCTGAAAAAAAGGACCTTCAAAGCAATTATAAAATAACATCAAGTATGGCAGTGTTATTCTCACTCAATAATTTTAAAATTTTCTTTCAAAACAACAATTTGAGAAAATTGTACGAACATTTAATCGCAAGCTTTGTGAACAGATGAACGGAAGGGCGAACAGCCTTTTTTCCGTCGAAGGATTTTTCGATAACAAGGACCCACAAATCACGGATTCCAACTTCACAAGAATGTAACTGTTAAAGGAAGGAATTTACTACTTATGGGTACAGGATTTATTTTTTATGTTTATTCCTGGGCCATCACAATATGGGTTTTTATGACAAAAAATCGCTGATATCTGCCACACCTTAATTCTGTACTACGTAAGTACGAAGTATTGTGATAAAGTTAAAAAGACACACTAATCCAGAAAACGTCACGGTGATGTTCCAACTATTTAGCCTCTGAAAGTTGATGGAGAAAGCAAAAATTAAAAAGATTTATCTGATAATTTGGAATAAAAGTAAATTGGTAACGTTGTCACGTAGTGTAACCACAGTGGTTTCAAACAAAATCGCTCGACTATTGGCCTTCTAGTCAGCATATGCAGTGATATACGAGACACATTCATCTCTGACCAACATATTATAGCTGCTGAATGTCTGAACATTGAGAAGGCTTACGTACGTAATTATGGAAATGATTAATATTGTTTTCAAATTGCGTATAAAATCAAATACTTTATTTGTTATTTTCAACTTGCGCAAGAAGAACCTGAAAATAAACATAATATGATCTTGTATAATGAGATATATCATAGATGATAACATCTTTTATGAAAGACTATGAAACGTCTTTCCTCAAGGATTTGTATTTTTTCAACAGATGAAATCCGATATCTAATTCATCTGCAAATAAAAATATACTAGATGTTTTCTGATGACAATATGATTGTAATAAGTCATAGAAATGTCAACCCTTATCAAAAATTACTCAAAAATATTGTAAACTATATAATAAATAGCTGAAAAATCAGGGTTCAAATTCTCAAAACAAAAACGAGATGCGTAATCTTCAAGAAAAGATACAAATCCAGCGATCAAATTAAATTGATCTTAAGAGCACAATTAATTAAAACTTCCAATCAAATTCAAATTCGGTAAATGATTTTAGACTGTAAATTAATATGTTAAATAAACAAAATAACACATACAAAATATAAAAGTAGAGTGTTTTTTAAGTGGCATACAGTTTTTAGTGTTTTTACGAAAAAAAACACGACAATAAATGAATTCAAATCAAAGAAATAGTAAATGTGTACAATGATCTAGTGCAAAGAAAAAAATTACGTATATTCTATCCCACTCAAGCATTAAGAGGAAATTCGAAGTTTAGCGATGCAGATGGAGAAACTTTTACTTATCATTTCACGAACATTATACTGACTTTAATTAGCTCCAAAATAGGCCATTCAGATAAGAAATACAATCCTTGATTGCCATTCCTCTTTCCTTCAAAATAGGAAACAACAAAACATACTCACATATATCAGAATATTGAATCTACAAAATTGTCACCAACATTTACAAAAGAAGGAAGATCCCAAATTATGTGTTTTCTCCTAAATAAGGTATAACTCATGTTCTAAAAGAGTGTCCCAGAAATAACCATTTGAGAAGCAAATACGCCCTGTGTAATCTTAAAACATTTCTCAGTGTCAATACTGAAACATTTAGAGTGTTTGGTTTCTTTAAGGAAATAAATATGTACATATTTATGTAAATGAATTTCTTTTTGTTATTTAAGGTCGCATCAACTACTAGGTCATTAGCGACCACTATTGCGTGTAACGGTATGGTAACTATGAGGATGACACGATATGATTATGATAGGGGTGTGAAAGGTCGAACACAATACAACGATGGCCGAAGCGGGTCTCAATAAAGCATGGTAAAAAAGAATAAAAAATATAATTTGTA
This sequence comes from Gryllus longicercus, assembly GCA_038098605.1. Taxonomy (NCBI): domain Eukaryota; kingdom Metazoa; phylum Arthropoda; class Insecta; order Orthoptera; family Gryllidae; genus Gryllus; species Gryllus longicercus. The sequence continues at coordinate 3,240,517 of JAZDUA010000001.1, forward strand.
CACTCTAAAATAGTCATGTTATAATTTGGATTTTCTTCCTAATATCAGAAACAAGAACAATTCAAATTATAATAATATAATAAAATATTAAATATGAGAAATGTCGTGTGAAATATTTGTTGGTTAGCGCCTGTAAGGAGAACGTATACCTGTGCCTTGAAGCGAGAGGTGCCAAGACGGTTTCGAGATATGACGAAAACAATGTTTATTGTTGTCTGTAAATAACGTTTTATAATCATTTAAATTAAATACAACTTTAATATATTGAATGTAGCTTTGACCTTAATTTTATAAAATGTACGGTGAAATGTATTTCAGTTATCAAAGATTATTTAAGTATGTCGGTGCGCCTTGTTGGCGTAAGGCGCTTACCATTAACTTAACCCCCAAAGTTTAATTTACACAAGTTAAGATATATTTGTACATGAAAACAATTTATATTGCAAACATCTTGGCTTACATAATAATGTCATCCTTGCAAAATGTATTCTATTGTTTGGTTAAATTGACTGCCAACTTGCACATCAATGTTCATAAGTTAACCTATCCACAATTTGTATTTCCTTATCATAACTGACTAAAGAATTCTTGATAACGCTGAAGAATGAAGAGGAACAAGTTACCCGTGTCATATTTTGAATTGATAATGAGCAAGAAACTCAGGCTCACTGGTAAATAATAATAATAATAATAATAATAATAATAATAATAATAATAATAATAATAATAATAATAATAATAATAATAATATAAAATGTGCTGTTTCGGTCTCATTCATTATTTTTTGACCGCCGTCTGTTCTCTTCTTTCCCCTACATGAGGCCACACAAGAGTTCTGCATGTAGAAGTCTCTAAGACATTAGTTTTTTTTTGCTGTAGAATACTTACATCTGCGAACGGCTAAATTATTTAAATAAATGTGATTGAAATAATAAACATACACATAATTTTAAAACATTATACGTAATATATATTTTACTTTGTTCACAATATTGTCGCTATATTTAATATGCAAAAGATTAATAGTGTGTTTTTTTACGTTTTATTACATGTTTAATTAGTTTAGACAATGATTCAACCAATTCCGTTACGTTTGTGTAAACTAAGCATTACTTGTTAAAACAAATGATTTTTTATAAGAGATGGAGGATAATTAACAACCACATATCCATCGCCAAGCACTAATTTCTTCCTTCTAACATCCATTTTCTAAATAAGAAAGGCCCTTACCTCTATCTTACCCTAAATGCAATTGGAGACGTATTTTACGCTGATTTTAAAAATACAGTTTGTGAAGAGTTGCATAAAAAAGAAGAGTTTAAAATCCTGTGTAAATTGGAACCAGAAAACAATAATGATCTCACTTAATCCACTGTGAATCTCCGCCATCTAATAAGCCAGTGGGGTTTAGTTAAAGAGTTTGCAGAAAATAAGAAGAAAGTGGTAAGAGGAAATGTGCCCAAGATAAGGACATTGTGTGTGTCTAGGAGGTCCGGCGCGCCTAAGCCGTAAGCGCCAATGCTGGGCGGGCGCACCGGCGCGGCTCTGGCGGACTCTGGCGGCGGCCGGCCGCGGACTGCGAGTGCAGCCGGGCCGCCTATTTCGGTCATGCCACCGCCGCCGCCGCCGTCGCCGCCGCGGCTGCCCGCCGCCAGCGCTGAGCGGCCGCGACGGGTGCAGCGAGGCATACGGAGGCCGCGGCCGGGGCCCGCTCCCGGCGCCGCCAGGGCGCCGCCCGCCCCGCCCCATCCCGCCGCGCCACGGCCCCCGCCCCCGCCGGCCGCTTCGCCCACCCGCCCACCGGCCCACCGGCCCATCCGCCCGTCCGCCCGCTCTCACGCCCCGCCGCACGCCCGCGCACGCCCTCGCCTTTTTCACTCGCCTCTGGGTTTCATGCATAACAAGCACGCCGGGCCTCGCCTGGGCGACGTTCCCGCAAACACGCAGGCTGTTTGTTCTCTCTCGGGGAGAGATCGAAAAGACCTTCCGGCAAATGCGCCTCGGTGAAAACGCAGAAACATTCGGATGCACGCTTCTACAAGCGCTAAATGTAGTGTTATATTACCCTAGCGGTGAATGCGGTTTCGCCTTAATATTAACAGGGAGATAAAGCGCAACCGTAAAATTACTCGCACTGAAGCGTCGAGTCACGTGGCAGCAACCAACAATTTAATACAAAGTCCCCTGCTCTTCGAGTGAGTAGTAGTGGAAAAGAGCGATTTGTCTTCAAACTTGCCTATATAAATCTGGAGTCCGCCTAGCATACTCTTAGTCTGAGCATAAGGAGAACGTTACTTGCATATGCTGGTGACATTGTGTTAGATGTGAGTATGAATTGAGCTTAAGTGTGTGTCGGCTATGAGTCGTGTGAATCTTGTGTCTATAATCGTCGAGTCGTCACACTCGATCGTGAGTTGAGTCTTTATTTTCAAGCATTTTTAATGTTCAGATAAACAACACTTTTAGCAAATACCAATTCATTACTGATGAATATATTTAAGAATAATGTTAAAGAAACGATTTTAGACTCTACGTAAACAACAATATTTGAAAATATCGATTCTGGCTGATGTGCGCAATTATCACTCGTACAAATGAAAAACAAATTAACTTCAGTTGTGTTAATTTTTTCTCAATAATATTTTCACTTAAATATTTTTATACTCCTTTTATTTATACTACTTTTATTGTTTGCTGAAAGAATAATTGATCCCTGTTGTTTTACCTGAGTTTTCTTCTGAAAATGGAGCCCCTGCAGTAACCTTAATACTCTTTGCAATATTCTTTTGATTTACAGAATCGAAATCCCAGCGCCTGCTCTCTGGCAATTATTGTTATTTTTATCTACTCCATTCTATGATACACAGAGTTCACTTGACAGGAGCGAAAGTCCAAATGTCCATACCTTCGTGTCTTTCCAGGAATTACTGTGTTGCTGAAAATACGGTAAATTCTTCATGAATGATTTTCTTTGCAACTACTTAGCAAAAACATTAAATTAATTTATATATAAATACTTTATACTAGTTATCACTAAGATCCTAGAGCCAAAACACGAAAAAGCACGTTTTTGGAAATGTATTTCAATCTTCCTGACAGATACGAAAACCAATTGCCAGTTCCCCACCAGGAGACCGAGACGCATCGAATGACAACTCATACGTCTCGATTAGTGCACGGGAAGTGGTCTAGCCGCGAGTGACGAAATCACACACATCCGCACATCCGCACACTCATGATTTTTACTTGAATAGTCTATAGGGATTTATAAAAATATTTATAACTTTTATATAAACATTTTATATTATATTTTATATTATATTTATAATACTTTGTATTCATAAATTTTTATACTTTGTATTAATAAAAACTATATTTATATAAATACGTTATATTTACATAATTTTTACAATTGTGATTCGTATCAAGAATAACCACATTTGCATTTCATTTAAAAAAATTGTCAATTCACTGAAAATTGACTAAATTCAAAAATTCAATTTTTTCACGGTATCCGAGGACAAAGTTAAACATTTTTTAGAAAATTTTGAAAATGTAATTGAGACTTCATTTAAAGTACCCTCAAGGATCAAAATATTCGGTTGAAACTCCCAAAGCCTTGAGTTTGTTGAAGTCAATTTTGGGGAAAATCATCTGAACGGTGTGGACGCTAACATTGAACACAGATAAATGGGCAGGTGGAGAGACGTCTTGGCGTCAATAACTTTTTTCTGTATCGAAGACCCAAAAACATGGATTCTCAGCATTTTCTCAAAGGATCAGAGAAACTGGACGAAAAACCGAACCGAAATGGGAGTCATTGGCTCAGAAGCTGCAGAACAATATTTTGCCAAGTTGTTTATAATTATACAGTTACAAAGTTAATAAATACATTCAATATCATAGTTTAAATTAATATTACTCTCTTTTTTGATGGCCAGTACAGTTTCTAATTATATAGAAAAAGTTGTGCATTTGTCTGCGAGTGTCAAATTTCGAATTTCATTTCGCGACATACTTACATAAGCTATAATGATTACTACTTATAGGATAACTACCCTGGAACTATTCCTTAAGTGGCTCGCGACGTATTACTACATAATGTGAAAGTTCACCTCGCACTCTTGCCCTCTGATTTCTTCCCTTGAGCCATTCTTGTATCTATGATAGGACTGTGGCAATGCCCAACTCAGGATTTTTTTTCTGTCCATCGGTTGAAACTATCTATTGTACGGACGTCCACTCAGAATCGAATCTCCGTGCGGAAATAGGAAGATAAGCCACTCGACAGTTTTTCATTAAGATTTACAAAAATTTTAGGCTGTCAATTGTAAAAAAAGTAACATATCTCCATGAACCAGTTATTACATTTGATTATGTATTAAAATGTTTCAAACTCACAGAGCCTCGAGTTCGTTTATATCTATCTCGGAATATCAATTTTGGAGAAATTCATCTGAACGGTCAGGCACTAGCGTTGACCGGAGACAAACAGACAAACGTTAAGCCATTAATCGATTTTTCGCAGTCAAGGAGCCAGAAAATATGGATTATGACTACAGAGCGTGTTACAGGAATTAATTTACCATGTATAGGAACAAGAATCATTCTCTTTTTCGTTGGCAAGGTAACTACGAATAGCTCACTGAAGGTCGTGGGCACTGCGTCTGGCGAAACTCGCAGGAGATTTAAAAGTAACAGTTTAGAAATTTCTGTGAGGTGGCTGGGCATCACTACATTCCTGGAATTCCTAAGACAATCTTTTGAAGAAATCAGTTGTCAGTTATTGCTACAAATTTAGTGATATGAATTTTCTATTTTAATTTTAAGGGCTCAACAATATAAAGTAAAATTTCCTGGTATATCGCTGCCCCTAATTTGTATTGCTCATAAAATGGGGACGAGATTGAGAAGTGGAGATTTCTTTCATGAACACTTTCTGCGCACACATATGCATAGTTATACACAAGTGAAAGTGTCAGCATTGAAAATGCACAGCAAGCCGACGCCGATGAAATGTGTACAAAAGGAATATTCCTATCTTCTCACATGGCCTTGATACCTCGGAGACTGTGGGTAACACCGTAACGTCGTCTCTAGAAATTGTATAAAACAGATTCTCGGCTTAGAATATCGTTGAAGTCTGATAACGTTTATATGATAGAAAATTTATATAATAGAGTTTCAAAGAAAATATCTATGCTTTGTCCGAGAATGCTCACTATGAATTTTGAAAATACAGATCGTAACTTACAGAACCGTTATGTAACCTCATTCCTCGGCTTCATCTATTCTAAGATGGCGGTGTGTCGTCTGTTGGACGCAATCTCAGTCGTCCGGCCGAATTCCAACGAAAAATCTGATTTATTTAAATACGTGGTCAACAGTCAAAGCTAATACAAATTTCTCATGACATAGGAAACCACCGACTCTCGGATGATGTTCAACGCTTTGACATGTTCAACGGGTCGAAAACTTTCTGGCGGAACTCATAGATGTCCACAGAGAAAAGAAGTGAAAGATCTCGTACAGCACTTCAAGCATTAATACTATGTTGCCCACCTTCTATACCAACTTTGTCGCTTTCCGAATTTCGCCTTAAGGCGAAAGAAAAAAGGAACACAAACATGATTTTCAGTGACAAAGAGAAAGACGCAGAGGCTGAATAACCACTACGCCATCTTTCATAATTTGGGATTATGAAAAATATAAAAAAACTGGTTTTACATAAAAAATAATGATTTTTTTTAAATTTGACGACGGAGAAAATGTTACGGTGGCAATGAAAATAGAGATTGAGATGATATTAATTTACAAAGCAGCTTAGAAAATCTAGCTCCCTAGAAGGAATTCAAAAGTCCATTACATTGCCAAAAATTGTGCCCATACAAAAAAATAATTAAATCTGGACGGCTGGTTTCCTTATCGCCACAAACTAAACTGTAGTTGTAATTTTATAATTAAAATACAGAAACTGTATTTATTTAGTAACATTTTCTTTACTTCGAACTCACCGTCACAAAGGTTTGGGCTCAACGTCGCGAAGAAGTCGCGGATCAGTTAACCAAAGAAATGGGAAATGAAAAATTCCTAAATCCCTAAGTTAACGGTACTAGTAAATGGTGGCCGACAAACTTCAATGTTAAAAGAAAACACCGAAGAAACAGGTACATATGTGATAATTGTTGTGCCATAGTTGAAAGATATTACAGATATATCGTCTATGGTTGTGCCCTTGAAGAACGTGCGCCAGGTTTAGAAATAAATATTGTAGTATGTCTTTGGTTGTTGTTTGTGTTCGAGCACAAACGGTGCACAATTCATAACCATTAATTTGAAGAAACGGAAGAATTCCTTTACCAATATACTTAACCACTCTCACAAAAATGCACATATTCGAATATTTCAAATTTTAATTTCGGATTTCAATAAAGACGAATCATTTTTTAAACAAATATAACAGTTCATGGTATCATTTGTAAAGACGCTTGCTTGAAAGTCAAAACATTGTTAAATAATATGAAATTACATAAATGTAATAACAAAAGTAAAAATTTAACGAATATAGCTCGTCTTATTTCAGGCATATGTAACTTGGTTGCGTTATCGACGCAAGTGCTTTCTCGTGGTAAATTATCGGAGCAAGATAGCCATTCATCACCAAAAAGAGAACACAAAACTGTAACGTCTTTTGGATAACGCAACACAAATTTTTAAACATCTTCAATGGAGATTTTCGAGCTTTCGTTATTGCCCGAAGTGAATGTCGGATGAAAACATTTCTGCAGGAAAGAAGTTGCGGTACGTAAGGGGTTCTCATCAATGATATGTTGCCTGTAGTGTCGCTTTCAAAAACGGAATTCAAGGTGATCTCTATGCACTCTATCGTACATATATTTCGGCTAGCGATTCTATTATGAATCATTATATTTTCAAAAGTTAGAAATCTTTTATTTTTTTTATTCAATAATAAATTTCATAAAATAGGTCTTTAGCTACATGTGCTCCATTAAAATACTTACTTGTTATATCGTGGCAGCAAAAATTATTTATAAAATGAAGATTGTGTTAATTATAAAACTATTATTGACAGCTCATACATCTAATCGACTAATCTTATTGTGGCAACATCAATGGTAATTGTTCCTGCATGAGTCTAAAACACTATAATTGATGTTTCCGGGTACATCAATGGCTAACTGATTAGTCCCGTTTGTGTCAAGAATGTTTTGTCCCGGGAGGTAACGGAGTTCTTCCCGGGAGAAGAAAGATCGCGAGCTGTCCATAGTCCGTTTGCTATGGTACGGCACCGGCAATTGTTTGGTCTTGATCGGAGAAACCACAGTTAAATTTCGCTCAGAGACACCGATCGCTAGATCTTTTCTCCAGACAGCGCGCTGCAGCAACTTCTTTCGACCTTGCTATGATGCAAGTGTCACATATTGACCATTGTTGAGACTGAAACCCTACAACGGTCCGGTCAGAGTCGCTGCAGACAGGGAATAACGAAGAAAGGAGCTTAAATAGCGTATTTCTAAAAATCAGGTAACAGTTCTTGGCCTTCTGTTGGGTACATTGTTGAAACATGACAAATCAGTCATTTACTTTAAATGTATTTTTTGTAAACTTCGTATAGAATTAGGTTCTTTCTAAATTCCATGTCCCATCATAGCTTTGTAATAAGTTAGTTCATAATGCAAAAATGAAAATATTGATGAAGAACGTACAAAAACGCACGAACATATTGGCAGTCTGACGAACAAAAACACAAAACATACCTCTAAATAAAATAAAAGCTTCTCTATGAGATACACTACCAGACACAAGAAAATAACCATTCGAAATGATCATCTTTTTTCACCTTACACACACAAATTGGATTTTGTCTGAAGACAAATGCAAATAACAAAATAATACCCCAAAATAATACCCCCCAATAAGACATGTTTTGCGCAGCAATGAAACACCGTGTACAAAACCAACAAGTCACATTTCGAATTTAGATCAGCTCAGAAAATATTTACTTAGTATGCTACCTTTCAAGAGAAAATAAAAAATGAATAATAGGTACTACAGCTAGGGTTGTATCACTTCAATAGTTTTTAATGCTAAGTCCTAGGGAACCTCTATCTATGATTACAATATCGTCGATCCCTGCAATACATTAATACAATTAAAGATCAAATGTATTTGGTTGCCTAACACAAGAATAGGCCTTTTTTATTTTGTCTTATATTCTTCTATAGTTTCCAAAATTATTAAATTTATATATTCAAAATTTTAATTAATGTTGAAAAGAATACTACAATAAAGGGGAATGTAATATACAATTAATAGAGAATTAAATATAATAAATCGTAATAAAAAAAGGCTTTTCAGTACTCACAAACCCAATACAAATCAGAAATATTTATACAAAATATAATGGTGTACTATAAACAAGAACTAAATCGAAATTTAAATGAGTTATATTTCCTTCTTCACCTTATAAATAATGAAGAAACTTCTAAGGTGTATTTAATATTCATTTAAATAGAGACGAAGTGTCTGTTAACTTACGTCTACCGACGAAGTTAAACGAATTTACTTTATAATTTTAATATTGCAGAGTAAATTGTCTTCAAGTATATAGAAAGAGACGTTAGAATTGCCGTACTTATAACTGTGCCCACAAAATATTTAAAAGTGCAATCTCAATTCTCTCAACTGAGTGAGATTTCGGTAAGCGAATTGTCTTTGCGCATGATTGTGTAACTTACTCCCTACACCCAGAAATGTGGATCTATCACAAAGATTGATCCAAGGTCTATCTCTTGCATACACGTGTAAAATAGAATTAGAAAACAATGAGTCTACGGACTGCCTCTACATGATGTTCTGAGATCACCAGGGAGCTCTTTATGACGAATTGTACCAAAGAATCTGGCAGGATTTTCAGCACTAGCTAGATAGCTAGGACAAGTTCAATCGCTGACTGTAGGAGATTTTTAGTGGCCAGCTGGTCTGTTCGGCAGTATTCCGTGGTTTCTTCAATCAATACCACGCGAATACCGGAGCAGTACCGTGATACAAATTTTATAAATGTCACTACGGTAAATTATAATAAAAGATTCTATACTATTATTACCACAAAAGAATTGACAAAGGAGCACATACCGCCAGAACAAACCTGAAACGCGAAAATCAAAGAACATGGGAAATATACTTTTTATGAAATATTTATTTAAATTTTGAAAGGATAAACAAAATTATAGAGGCAATACGTAACAATCATAATAATAAATATGACTTTTCTTAGGAAGTTTTGAATAAAAACTCCTGTTAATAAATAAATACGTACTAAATGTAGAGACCGACGTAGTCTAAACGAAATTGGATACTTGGAGAAAAGATCTGTACGTCCATCTGTTACGGTCTAGAAATTTTGTTTAGCATTTGTTTTCTAGAAGGAAAGGGTCGCTTAACAATTTCCAAGAAACGAATCGTCTACGTCTACGAACGATCGTCTTCGTAAATTCAAGTTAACTAATATGTCCATTAAGGTGAATGCATGCAGACTTCAAAATTTAAAATCTATGGATTTGTTGGAATATTTTCAATTACTTATAGACTGAAAGGAGATCTATTCCCAGAACCATATCTTCAAAACCTTCTTATCCCTAGCTTAAAGTTACACTAAAATACCGTGCATTCCGCTTGAGCAAGGACATGGTTCACGAGTTGACCGCTAGATAGTGCTAATGAAAGTACCAATGAACACTAAGCTAACACAGAGTAAAAGACAATAATTAGATGTCTGAAGATAGCGAAGAATATTCCCTATTACCGGGGAAAGAGAACCCAAAGTAGTTGCAGCCAAACTAGAATGTACTATAGTATTCTATTTTGTACTCTATTATTTCATAAAGACAATACTCGTTTTATCAGATAGACACACACATTTATTTTTGCTTTCTTTGGTGGCTGCCTTGACCTCGCTCCTTCGACGAGTTGCGAGACCTGCCGGTGGAATGCGCCAGGCTCGACAATGAGTATTTCGGACACGATAAAGCAAAAAACATTTTTGAACTAGGATATGTGAAACCCCCAAGCAAGTGCTCCAAAATGGGGATCATCCTCTTCAGATAAAAAGTTGTTAAATGTTGTCAGAGAAGCCTTTAGCGAGAGGGTGTGTAAGTTGAATGTTCTTAAACATAGCGGTGTTAGATTTTTTGAGAAAGTCTTCTTGGATGATTAACTCAGAAACTTTAGTTCAAATATTTGAATATAAAATATAAATAAAATAAATATATAGGTAATCCAAAATTTAATTCCCCTTGAAAACAATTTTTTTTTAAACGTGAACCAACATCCTACTATTTCGTAGTGTTACTTTAATCGTCGTTTAAACAAAATAAAGGTTTTAAAATATATATGTTAAATTTACAATTTTAGAACGTACTAGCTCAGTGAAATTTGAGACTCTTAAAAATATTAGCAAAGCTTATTATTGATAAATGTTGTCCGTAAGTCCTACACTCGGTTGCATTATAGTTCCTCTACAAGATCAAGAAATCCGAAGCCGACATTAACGTAAGCTTGTAAGTAAAGACCTGTTCAGTTTTCTTACACATTCTTATACAGACACTATACGGAAATTCGAAGAAAAGCTGGAAATACAGAAAATTGATAATTGTGTGTGCACTGTCTGTACCATTTGTGTACGAGTTGCCACAAGTTGCCGCTTTCCAAATAAATTGCTCCGTTCAAATACATTCATTGGTGTCATGTGTGTACGTGTATTCTGGGTGTGTGTTATTTTTAAGTATTGTATTAATATAACATGAAAAAAATATTAGTGCTAAAAGCATTACATAACTTTCTCTCTACCGCGGTAGCGAGAGCGAGAAAGTCAAGTCTGGTTGTGGCTACAACGGCGTAAGTGGGTGTTCAGAAAAAATGCTCCGAATGGATGAAGTCTTAGATTCATAAGCGTGATTTTCTAATCTAATTGTTTCAAGTATCAATCAATAATTGCACCAGAATAGCCGAGAACTCAAACACGCGGACCAATTACACAAAATCTCACGAATCGCACAATCGTACTTAACGTAACCACAAAATTGCAATGGATGGACCACATATTCTACAACCACAACCACTACAACCACATATTCTCACTATAATACAATGAACGATTTTCATTCAGATTTTAAAATGTCACTCATAGAGGAGCTTTAATAACTTTTTTCTACATTTGACAAAAATTTGAAAGCTTTGCAAAAGAAACTCGTTATAAATTTTGCTTTGCACGAGCCCAATATTAAGGCTAAGTACAAGTGTCCTAGAAATATACAGTAGTAGGTTGATCCGAAACACGTATATGGCCGAAACGCTGGCAAGGGAACAGCGGTGCAGATAGATGCGCGACGATTTACACCGTAAATAAATCTGATAATGAACAATGTTGCCATTAGATTCACTTGGCATTAACTACGTTTTCTGTATAAAAAATTAAATATGGTGTTTTCAGAAAAAGTTTTCATGCAGAAATCGCGAAGACTGCACTGCACGTGATCTGTAGGTATGTTTGCACGAAAAAATAACTACATAACATGGCCTTAACCACTGCCGTGGGTGCGTCTCAGCGTAGACACTAAATAAACGAAAGCGCACAGAACTAAGTACCCAGTTTTTTTTGGATTGTAGTCTGCAAGTTAGAGTAGATGCAGCCCGGACGGCCAACCCTCTCAATAGTAAAAGTGAAAGTGGCGTGTAGACGAAGTCTTGAAGATGAGCCGAATTTCAAGAACGTTGCCGAAGAGGAGACGCTTATTGCCACCCTCGGAGCGGATAATTCCCAGGACCCGCAGGCATCACAAACAACGTCCTAACACAATCCCGGTGAAATGCAGTTATCTAAATGTTGTGTTCGTTTGACGCAATTCTCTAATTTCTGTTCTTCACAGCACACTCCCACGTGCTCATTAGCTTCTTAAACGCGTTCGTCGAGCATTTTGAGAAAAGTTTCTTGAAGAGCGATTTCATTCGGAAATACCAATTGTATACTTAACAATAAACAATTTTGGTTTCAACAGCACAACACATCTGCTTGTGCGCAAATATATCATTCAACTTTGTCCTCCTTCCTCGGAGACAGCTCTTTCCAAATTACCATTCTGAATTCAAACGCAACCCGTCGCTACATACGGGATGGCGTATCACAAAGAAGTATCATCTTCTGTTCACTTCTACCTATATGTCATGCTACAACCACATATTCTCACTATAATACAATGAACGATTTTCATTCAGATTTTAAAATGTCACTCATAGAGGAGCTTTAATAACTTTTTTCTACATTTGACAAAAATTTGAAAGCTTCGCAAAAGAAACTCGTTATAAATTTTGCTTTGCACGAGCCCAATATTAAGGCTAAGTACAAGTGTCCTAGAAATATACAGTAGTAGGTTGATCCGAAACACGTATATGGCCGAAACGCTGGCAAGGGAACAGCGGTGCAGATAGATGCGCGCCAAACGGTTAACGTCGCCCCTACCCTCTGTTTTGTTTTGTTACAGATTACCCATTGGTGATCTGCGAGGATAGGAGTGCCTTCCCAGCAGCGAATGTGGGTTTAGTTTTGGAGACCTCTGCCACGACACTGCTGCGAAGATATCAGGGTGTATTGGTTACAGAGAGCTTGTGAGAAGAATGCGCTAGGTTCATTTCGAGAAGAAAGCCAGGGCGAGGTAAGCTGGAGATAACAGGGGAACACTTTAGTTGTAAATAAAACGACAATTTTGATTTAAAAGTGTGAATTAACTATTTATATACAAGATCCACCTCGTATATGATTATCATAATATTGTAAGAAAGTTTTCCTGTCATATGTCATTCTTATGCTGAAATATCAAAAGAATTTCGGGAAACAATAAACCATTAGTAATCGTATTATTAACATATAAAATCTAATTATTTGATACGAGCATGACTCATGAAGCATCCCGAGTCTTTGATCGTTGCTCACATTTTTGTCCAGTTTTTCTTGGGCCATTGTCAACATTCTGAGACCGACCTTTGCTCAGCTACAAGTGTATTAAAAGAGTAGTATATTCAAACGGCCCCAACAGTTTTCGCTGTTTTCAGCGATAAATAAACATATATCTTAACGTAATATTTTGAAATCTTGAAAAAATTTCTAAAGTAGTGAAAAAAGTAGTGTATCGTTTTACGTTTTTCTGCGCCTGTCTTTTACACTAGGGTGTTTTTGAAAAATAGGAATAATACTACATCCCATCCAGTCATGATCATTAATTCATATAAATTACTACGAGATACTGACAAATATTTCGTGAAAATTATTTCATGAAATACATGTTATAATAATAAGGATAACATTTGATCAAAGTTCTTGACTTAGATTTATATTTATTCAGTCAAAAAAAAGCAGTAAAATCTGTGTGACGTAGGTGGGAAATGATCAGAGTTCAAATATTTTTCAAGGCTATTCTGAGAGTGGAAAAACGTGTACAATTTCTACATAATAAAATAATAATAGAGAATTCATAAACTGCTGTTTAACCGACAAATTACTTGTAGAGTTAAATTGTATGCCCTGCTTTTCGATATTTTCTTTTTTTCTAAAACGTACAAAAATAGTACGAAGAAAGAATACGGGGAATGGTAAGAAAGTGGATCATTAGGATAATTTAACTGAGTAGTGCCAAGGTTTTTACTGCATTGTTTTACTGCCGTAATAATTGCAGAAGTGACTAAAAGATGTCGCCACATTTTTTAGTACTTTAGACTTAGAGTAGTCATTTCGTACGTTTATAATGCAGGCATATACATAAACGTTATTGCTACGCGTGATTGTAGTGATATAAAGTACTACAATATTATGTCAGAAAATATGCATGTGTGTATAATATTATTAAAATATGTAAATAACTAATTAATTGAAATATAAAGTCAACAAAATATACTGAGTCCTAAACTAATCCACGAAAAACTACATTAAAATGGTACAGAGGAATAGTATGAAGTAACAAATAAATTAATTTCAAACCAGAAAGAATACATTAACAATAATATAAAGAATTATTTGGATTCCAATCATGCTAAGAATTACTTCCATAGAAACTCTGCGTCTGTAAAAACATTGGAAACATGGTTTTTGAATCATGTTAGGAAATTAATATTTTATTATTAATTTCATAAGCAATTAAACTTTATAATGAGGAGATTACAAGTTGCACGGAGTTTTAAAACGAAAAGATTAAGTGTTCTCACAATTAGTAATAAATGGGAACATATTTTTGAAGTTTGTTTCTTTATTCAAATTTTTAGTTATAGTGTAATAATGCAAATGTTCTTACAAACCAATGACCAAATAAAATGTTTCGTGCATCATTGTGTAGTACGGATAATGAATTCAGAAAAAAGGAGCAGTCGGGATAATCCGAACACATAAAATTAAGGGATTCTGTTACTACCGGTTGAGTTACAAAATGACATATATTCTAATTTTCAAAATTATAAATGAATAATATCTTTGGGTAATATGATTTTTGCATTCAATGTAATACGTGCAAAAGATAATTTTCAGAAAAATATCCATAGAATAAACAAATGGAGATCGTCGGACGATTCACAAACCTGTATAAAACAAGACAATATCCCTCAGCAAATGATTTGTAAGAATACCCCTCAGTATATTTTTGTAATATCATAAATATTTGTGAGATCATTCAGGTTTTGCTTGAATTCTGCACAGAAGACACAGATTATAAGTCTATTCCAATTCAAGATGTTCATTCTCTTTACAATCACAATATCAAAGAAAAACTATTTCCTGTGTAATTTAATAACAGTTACAAATTAAATTATTACAAAATATTTTAATGTCTATGTGCTATGATCTGTTCATTAAATAATAACACATACAAATTACAAGATGTTCGATAATATCTACTCTTGTTTATCTGATCAAGCAACAACTACTTCCACTACTACTACTATTTATTACTATAACTATTATTATTATTATTATTATTATTATTATTATTATTATTACTATTATTACTATTATTACTATTGTTATTATGACTTTTCATTTTTCCCTCGCAGGGTAGAAACATTCACCGGCCGTAGTCACACGCTAGGGTCGTTTGTAGATTCTATTACTTTAATAACACTCTTCTCCTAAGAATTTTCTTACTATATCACATGTATCCAGAATAACTGATTTTTGCATTGTCATCAGCAGTTTTCCGGCTCCTAATGTCTCGAGTTGACGCTTTGTTGAGTTGACGTTTCACACTACTTCAATATTTGAGATTACTATAGGTTGAATGGTGACCTTTTTTACCTTTCAGAGCTTCTTTATCTCATCTGCTAAATATTTACATTTACTAATCTTTGTATTGTGGGTAATATTGATGTTATGAGTGAGAGGGATAACAATGTCCATAATATGCACCTATCGTCTACTTTTGTCCAAGAACAAGATGTCAGGGCGATAGGCTGGTACAGTAACATCTGTTCTTATTTCTCAATCCCGGTATAGCCTTATATTTTGGTTGTCAATAACTCTAAAAGGTTTTTATTGAAAATAAGACTTTCATTATCTTTACTATTACGTGCTGATGAATAATTTTTGCGAAATTGTTATGTCTCTTCGTGTATTCTGTGCTTGCTAGAGGTTGGAACAATCTAATTATATGTTCTGTTTGCTTCTTTCTGGATTTACTTTCGATAGTTTTTTGTTGATATAACCCTGTCTTGAATCGCCATCATGAACCCCGTTGTCAATAATTAAGTTGACTTTCCACAACTATAAGAATGCTGACTCCTGGTCAACATCCTCGTTCTCCAGCTGTTGGCATACGTTCCATGCAGTGCTTTTAATGTCCAGTCTGTCTTCTGTTTCTCAGTTGATTTACACTGCAAGGCGAAATTCGTATTTGCGAGATGCAATGGTGATAAATTCACATAGGCTTTGCAGAAGACTCGAAACATATCGAAAGAAGCTTATTTTCTGTGAAAGTATTGTCTCAGGTTATTAATTTGTTTGCTGTGGAGGCGTGCGATGTCAACAATTCCCACTCCTTCCATCGATACGGGGAGGGTAACTCGTTCTATTGCAGTTTGCGGGTGTCTCATTCGGTGGCCAGTGAGCTGTGTTCCGATCAGTCTGAAAATGTCTTCCAGATCTGTTAATGACTATTTAACAATTCCAAATGAGCATGTGAGTAATGGGATTACATATGTGTTAATGGCTCTTATTTTATTTCTGCTGCACAATTGGCTGTTAAGTATGCTTCTGATTCTTTGCAAAAAGCTCTGCATCAGATATTTTATGTGCATGTGATCAATCTCTTTCAGTTGTTCAATTTCAAGATACTTATATTGATTAGAGATATCAAGATCTTTTGTCTTGTTTTCAGCTGTCACGACGTATCCCTCTGATGTAACAATTTTTCCTTTTACAAGGTGGACAGATTTGTATTTGTCAAACCCAAATTCCAGACATATTTCACTACTGAACCAGGTGGCCATGACTTGAAGTTTATTATTATTATTATTATTATTATTATTATTATTATTATTATTATTATTGTTGTCGTTATCCCTATCATAATTTATTTTGTTATAGGATCTGAAATTAAATTGTATTTAATTGGTTGTGTGAAATACAATTAAACCACAAATCGTGTGGTTTAACAAATTAAAACACAAAAACAAAATTACTTTTTAGGTCTATTTAACCATTCATCGGTGTTTTTTCAGCAACTAAAAAGAATACGATGAATAAAAATATTATCCTTAATTTTTTTGTATTTGTAATTTTTTGGTTTCTGTATAAATCCTCTGATGTTGGCATAAATTGTAGTTTTGAGTTTGTATATTTGTAATTAATTAAAAGATATATAATTTTGTAGTAGTTTGGTTATCTCTCACATTCATTTTAATATGAACAACCATGAAATTTCGGCTGTCACCAGTGAATAAATCGTATTATTATTAAATGTTCAGAATAATATAATTTAAATGTCAAGTGTTATTCACGGTTAAAATTCGCCAAAACGCTGAACGTTATTTACAATATTTTTGTGCTTTTAGTATTAATGTACACTTTTTATTTTTACTTTCCTTTCGACTTTAAGACATACCTGTAAAGCTAATTTCGAATGCGCTCAGAAATTGACAGAAAATTAAGTGTGTGAGAGGTATCTGTGATTTTGGTAGATACTTAGAAACTCGGGAGAAAAAAAATCAATATTACTAATTTTCAATGCGTGCACAAACGAAAATAAGTATTTTGAGAAGTGTCAATGGTTTTGTTACATACACAAGAATTGGGGCAACATTCAAAATCATCTATTTTAAAAATTTCCAATGTGCGCAGAAATCTGTAAGGAAAGTAGACAGACGCTATGTGAGATGTGTTTTTGGTTTCATTATATACCCTGGAACTCGATAAAATCCAAAAACAATTTCGATTTTTACTGAAAAATGCAAATATTTGTGTTCCATCTATTGCCATACTGCGCATAACGTCTAAATAATCATACTCAATGCGTCAGTACTTACGACATAACTATGAAAGCAACTATTCAAGAAAGAGTCATTTAATATCTGCTGTATGTTTTGCATTATGGAATACGAGAGTGTTTTATACGTTTTTCTTGAGCAGTGTTAGTGCTAATTGTTGGCAAACCATTTTTTGTGGTTTTGCTCAATAGCATTTTTTCTCCATCAGGCCACAACGTGATAGTGAATAATCTCACTTGTGTTCATGTCCAAAGAATGTTGCTCTCATTGACCACCTGATATTACCTTTTAATACCATTATAATTTAAATATTTTGAATAGAATATACATATTAAAAGCTATATAACTCCACTTTAAATGAATTAACCGAATACTAATTGTAAGAAATGAAATCATGTTATGACATTTCAGGCACAAATTACCTCATTGTTACGTTTCCTTATGCATTACATAGTCAAGTTATGTCTTGCAAAACTGAGAAGTTATAAAAGTATTCTAAAATGTCCCCATTCCGTACCCACTCATTATATTAGTTTCCATCTTAGCACACATTTTCCTCTCGAGATATCTCCGTTTTCACAATTCACACACACGCATCCAAGATTATTATTTGGGATGCGTTACTGACTAGAGAAAAGAAAATTAAGCATTGGTTACCAAATTTCTTGTAGACATATCATTACTTGCAACATATTACTACAATGCTATGTAGATGAACTCTAGCTTTGTATATGTTGACAATCACATCGACAATCTCCATAGTTGAGTTTGCTATAGTTCATCAACATAAATTTAATCTAATTTGCATGGCAACATGAGAGAAGGAAAATAATGTTTTCGTTAGAGAGAATGCATTGTGCGTAGTGACATGGAGCGCAGGTGTGGGAAAGGGAGAGTTGTCGCGGACTTCAAATGTATCAGCTCGTCATTTGCCTGGAGTCGGCACATAAAACTCCGGCTTAAAACCTCATTTGCTCGTTGCCGGTCTACTGGTTCTCCTCTGGCAGTATTTGTGGCGACGACCACCCCATACACAGGGCTCGGCGAGTGCAACTCTTCACTCCACACCGTTGTGACGCACAAAACTTTTTTTTACAGACCTAATGGAAAGTAACAAATTACAAAATGGGCAATAGTTCCAAACGTTCCTTCGCAGATACGCAAGTATACTACTGGTTTTCACTTTCCACAAATACAAAAACCATGAACTTATTCTTCTCCCCCATACGTCACATACAGTTTTTACTGTTTTTTGACTAAATGAATCTAAATACTCCTCTGGACAAATTACCAAATAATACCAAAATAATAAAAACTATTTTCTTGTCCAAAAATGTGAATGAGAGTGATGATTTGGACACATGATTCATAGTGTGAAGTTATCCTATACCGTCTTCGTCGCTAACTCATTAGTATTTGCAAAAACTATTAGGTGCTAGTAAGGTATCGTTCCTCTTTGGTATCCAAAAATTCCATCACCGAGATGAAATGAGAAACGTTATGTAATCTGATTAGAACCAATTATTTAATAGTTCGATGTGATCTTTGGAAAATGCTTAGGCGGGCAAAATGGATCTAAAACTTTTCGTTAAAACCTTCTTGCAATGAGACATATTTTTTTGGTTTATTTCCAGTTATCACACATTCCAACAGTTCTAGATCAGAAACACATACGCCGGTTCTAGTTTCAATGCTTTGGCGATTTAGGTTTCTTTGTAAAATTGATGGAGAAAATCAGATAGAATGATTTAAATAGTGCGCATTTGCATCAGCTACACTTTATCTCGAGACACTTCTTTTAACTGAATCAAAGGTACACTCAATCCCATCGCGATATTTTCAACATTGCACCAACCAAATAAATCACGTGTGACGTAGATGATATAGTCATTATCATGATACAATCATCATTCTAAAGGCAAAAAGTGCCTTGTGGCTCTCCCCGTGACATTCTGTCCTCCGCTGTGCTCTTCATCTCTATATAGTTCCTGAGTGTATTTCGTCTTAATCATGATAATATGTGACAAAATTTGTGACATACCGGCTTGGATAGCTAGAGTCACTAAGGCTGAATGGCCGTACTCCCACAGCTCGAAGGGCCGCAGTTTCGAATACCACCTCGGTTGTGAATGTATGTGTGTGTTTATGCTGTCCTTACGTATTCTTCCTACGGTTCAAACAATAACAGTGGTCGGTATGGCGAAGGTGATAAAAATCGATCTAAAAAAGTGTAAAACATGATATGAATTGTATAAACAAAAGAATTTATAATTAACTTTTTAGATATATTCCAAACTAATGATTTTTTTTAATTCACAAAGATTTAACAATTTAGGTGAATATTGACAAAATATCCCGCATAAAATGGCTTATTTTAGATACACTTTGTGATTGGAAATACAAAAAATAAACAACACATTTTTATTTCTCGCCTAACTTCGTACTTGCGAAGAAAAATGAACGTATTGTAATGCTGACGGAAATTTCCGTGACTTTTGACAGTAAAATCATAATGTGGGGCTCTACCTTCAAGAAAGTGGGTAAATCTTATTCCTATACATCACAATACGTCAAAAATGGAACAGATCTCACTTTCGATGATATCTCTGAATTTTCTAATATGACAAAAGTTTTTTACAACAATACTGGTGGTAAAGATTTTTTACGCTCTCATCATTCTTAGAAGGGAAAGTATTGTAATCGTTCGCCGGAAAATGGGGAATTTTCGAATAATATTCCGGGAAAGATAGCTCAGTGTATTAACTGATGTCATTGCACTGCCTTTCACCAGGAGATTCTAGGCGGGAGTCCGGACGGGGGCAGGATTTTCGACGCTAGCTTGTCAGCTAGGTGGAATTCCTTCCTCTTCGTTGTTCTGTCCTTACATGCATGTAGGGAGACCAGTTGGGAGGTTAGAACTTGTCCCGGCTGGGGCGGGGCCAAACTGCTGGAAAATTCCTGGTTGGGGAAAATCCTTCGCAAGCCGACGTAGGTCGGCGTCGGATCTCGACAGCCAACAAGGAAAGATGCGTCCCACGATGGAAGCACGCACTACACGTACGATAACAATGACGGTAGCAGTTCACACGCCCGGAATTACGAATCACTCGATCAATAAATCGAAAGAAAAACTCTTATTGCCGGGCCATGGCACCAAAAAGCGGATAACTCTTGTTTCTATATACTCGTACAAAGAAAAGTACTTCCTCTCGTGTAGTCAAATTCCATGTTTTGAGAGTCCTTGACCGAAAGACCAACCAAAACGCCTGTCCATTGGTTAGTTTGTCTCCGTCTGTGGTCAACGCCAAACAGTTCAACAGATTTGCTCCCAGGTCCTGCGAGTTTGAATATATATTTTGATTTTGAAAATTTTCTCCAAAATGGATTCCAAGGACGATTACATGAATGGCGTCATTTTTCTTAAAATTACTTATCATTTAAAAAGTTACATCTATAATATTGAAGGTATCAATTTTTCCCTGAACGAAATTTACTTTAAAGAGAGGTCTTAAAATAGGGTCATTTACCATTTTTCGATAATATGTATATTTTTGTGTAATTTTTCGTGAAATATAGACAATTCTTAAACATTTTTTAAACAGTTGAAATATTTTTCTGAAAATGTGTTTTAAAGGACAGTTTAAAAAACTGGTGCTATATGTCGTAGCAGCATTAGTTTCCTCAAGGAAATGTGTTAGTAAAAGCAAGTCTTGAAATAAGGTAAAATAAATTTTCGAAAACATGAGTATTTTGACGTTTCACTTGGGTATGTTGTAAAACACAGCCGTTTTTTAACTAATGATTTTCCCAGAACCTGCTTTAACTTGTATTTTTGTTTTTCCCTTAGATAGAGAATTAGAACTTAAAAAATAACGCATGTTCCGTTTTTGCTGAACGTTTTTACCTTCAAAAACGGAAAAAATGTTATTGTGAAATTACCATGTTGGTATAAAATGTTTTTCTTAATAAATTCTGTGCTACGAAATTAGATATTCGTTATTTTATCTTTAAATAGCATAATGTTCAGTATTTTTGAAAAACCTAGCAGTTTTGCATAATTTTCCCGAGTATTTTTCTATACATTGTGTGACAATAGTAGTTTACGTAACAAGGGCGCGAAACAGGTGATTCACGCACGTGTCGAGTCTGCCGTCGACGAGTGCAGGAATCATCTCGCCCTCATATTGCGTATACTATTTTTTAACACGCCGTAACCCAAACGCAATGCGTCAAGAAAAAGAATGTAAATTAGATATCAAGTAACTAGAAATACCATTCTTGTACAACAGTAAGTGGATTTCAGTCAGTGTCGTAACACTATTGTTTGTAAACAATAAACAAAGACGTTGCGAGACTAAAGACAATTGGGTATCGGTAGAGCTATTGCGCATACGCTTCGCGTTAACTCGCATACTGTGAAACGTTTAGCTGTTTCGCACACGGAAAACAAGCACGAGAAACCACAGCGTGTTAAAAATTATTTTCTTCTTTCACAATAAAACGAAATACAACATATTATTTTCGCAAAACCTAGTAATGGTATTTTTCACCATAATTTTATAATTCAGTGAGAAAATTTGATATTATCTCACAATGTACATTATGTTTTCTCTGCTGTAAACGTTTCGTTCTCGCGTCCCTATAAGAGTTTTATCACATCACGAAAAATATATCAGCGTATACGTGGTAAATATGGTCTGTGGTAACGAAAGGCATGTGGCGAAATAGTTACGCACACACGAAGAACATCTAATAAGAGGTCAAATTACAATAAAACATATAGTATTAATTTTTTCCAAACTTAAGGTTTTTACGGGTATGTTTCCCAGTTAACATATTAATATATTACCTGGGTCTTTTTTTGGGCTTCTATTGCTTTCATTCTCCCAGAGGGCTCCTTTCTCTTTCATCGAACAAATTTTCATTGTCTTCTTTAATTTTTCTGCCTAGCTCTCGACTCAATCGCGGATATTCTAGCTGTAGTTTTCTCTTTTTTAAATTCAAGATGTTTCACTACTCCGGTTTCCTTCAGAATTTCATTCATTGTAGCGATCCACTGTATTTTCTCAATGTTATCTTACCTGCTATTCTTTAAAAATTGTACTTCTCAGATAATTTGAGTTTGTTTCATTTATTAATAGTACTTTTATTACTAATATTAAAAATAAAATAGTGTGTTATTACATAATTCGAAGGATCAATATTCGAAGTATGGGGTTATAATAAAAAATACTGTAATAAAATCGTTACTGCGGAGTCTCACAGTACACACTTTAAACAACTTACAAAATAGAAGGGAACCGTCAAATTCTCTTAGCTGTGAGTTTCGTACGAAGCAGTGCATAAAAGATAGTTTTTTTTATCAAAGTTGAACCAGAAATATCCAAAATTACCTACTTCAGAAGGAAATTCAGAAGAATACGAACGAGAACACATTCTAAAAATTCATCGGCCATTCATGGAACTCAAAGCCATGGGCCAAGGAAATATTCTGTTGTTATGCACCGGACTTTCGTGCACTCGAATAGACCTTTTCTTGGATTCTGGGTACGTCAACCACAGGAACGTTAGTCCAGTAAGTGTAACGCATGTTTTTTGCTCGAGAGGAGGCGATGATCTTTCTCTCGTTGTATGAAGATATCCGGCGTCGGCTTACCGTCGGTTAGCGGGGATTTTCCCAACCAGGTATCTCCCACCATCTGAGCACCTCTCCAGCCAGGACAAGCTCTTAGGTCTCCGGCGGCATTTGTAGAAGTGTGGTGCACGCGCGCGCGCGAGTGTGTGTGTGTAAGGGTGAGGATAGGACAAAGGAAGAGGAAGATGAGATCACGCGCGGTCCGTGGCCCGTTTGTTAGGGCACTGCTCCGGCATTCACCTGGTGTTGTTCGGAGAAACCACGGTAAACTACCGATCAGAGCAGCTGGCCGCTAGAATTCTCTTCCCGACTGCTACTGAATTCGACCTAGCTAACAAGCAAAGTGTCGAAAATCCTGCCACCGTCGGGATTCCAACCAAGAATCACCCGGTCAGAAGGACTGCAGTGACGTAAGTTGATGCTCTGAGTCATCTCTCCCGGTAGAATTATGTTAAAATGCAAGTGTTCGGTCAATACACAGTTTTATACGAATTTAAAACACAAGCAGGAGAGATTATTTAAACTAATAAGCTCTTAAAATTACAACTTTGTATTCTTGATTATTTAAATTGGACTAGTATTTGCATTATTTTTCAATATTACAATTATTATACAGGATTACTAAGAATTTAGTAGCATGTTGTCAGGTGGGCCTGTACCTGCCCATGAACAAAAGCTTGTTACTCTTAACTAAGGGATGTTTGTTAATTTGAGAACACGTTATACATATTGCAAGGAAGAAGAAGAATTCATCTTTATTGATAAACATTCTAAAAGAAGGACCGTATTTGCATGAATTAAAAATCACATTATAAAAGAAAATTTTAACTAGCAGACTCTTTATTGCTCATGGAAGACTCTTCCTTGCAAACGTTTTACTAAAAGAAAAAGTATGATTCATAATAATTTGCTTTGCTAGGTAATTATTTGCCATAAAAATAATTTCAAAAAATATTGACGCATTTAAAAATAAGAAAATATGACAGGCGTAATAAATAAAATAAATATAGTGTATTAGCACAGACTTACATGAAAGTGCCGTGAACGAATATACGTAACTTAACATTTCGCTTTCAAAGCATTTTGAGCTAGCGGCAAATAATGTATATTTCACGGAGGGTTTGAGATATTTTTTAAACTGGGTACTTCAAAGTGTCCGGCATATAGAGTTCATTGATGCGCGTGATTAAACTAGCGTAAAATTTCTGTTCCCCATAACCGACATGCACGGTATTTTCGTCATAATGATTCTCCTCTGTTTCTCTCTCCTCTTTTTTCACACAAGTCAATTTTCCTTCATTACTAGCGCAGATGTTATATTTTCAATTTGATTAGGATAAACCAACTTGTGAATCCTTAGAAGTCAATTTTGCTTGAACTTTTCTTTGACTATGGAAATAACGTATAGTGTAGCTCCTAGGTAATAAGGAACGTAACTATCTTGGCATTTTATAACTTTCTGCTTTGGAAGGGTATCGCAAAACTGATATTTCTATTCATTTATGTTCGTAAGCTTAAAAGGGGAATTTAATTCAGGCATTACATTATCTCATTCAAAATTCATATTTCATAAAAAAAAGTCAGAAACTTAATTTCTTTCGTGACAATGTATGGTATTCAATTCTTACCTTGAAAATTACTAAAACAAATATATTTTTAAAATACACTTCTTTTTACCAACAAATATTTTCATTGTAGGTATTCGTATTTCCTTAACGGTTTGTCTCCGACATTAGCGTTTACTATATTACACATGTTTATTTTAATACAAAATGTTCGATTTTCTTTACTACTTTGGTTAATACGCTGCTATTATTATTATTATTATTATTATGAAAATGATAGATCTCTTTACATATCCTAGTACAAATCAATAACATCAATATATGAGGCGACATATTCAAAAGACTCGGTCTTTCTAAATCTAAGAGAAGGATCACTGAAGGTAATAAAGCATATTTCAAATTAAACTAATTTCTTCTCTTCGTGCATTCAGTCATCTCTCGACCATGAGTACTGAGTTTTACGATAGCTAATTGTGAACAGATTGCAGCACCAATATGTTCTAGGTGTAGCAGAAATCAGATAGAATCTTATAACACCAATAACACATTTTTTCCATTTTCTTAGTTGAAACCTTCTAATTCGAAAAGATCAATAATACAATTGCACAAGCTATAGTATTTGTTACAAATAATGAAAAAAACTTGTGCATCTGCGATCTGGACTTCATGAACAGCGATCTGGAAAATATCAAAAGCTCCGGACCCAAATACCGAAGTTTCTGATGCTTGGTCTTTAGTAGTCGGCTTCATAGACATTTGTACTGGCTCTGTCTAATTAAACAATATTTCTGTTCTTGCAGCTAATTCACGACTATATGAAAATGTAAAGAATTCGATTGGAAGTAGAGACTATATAATCAGAATATTATTGCCGTTCAGTATATTTTAAGCATTTTAAACGTATACAATTACAATAAATTATTCTGGAAGATTCAATTTAAAAATAATTAACACTTCTGGTGTGCAAGCAAAGGTGAGAATTAATATAATGCCTGAAAGAAACAAACATATTTCAGATGCTTGTTTTTGTTTTACTCCTAGAAATAAAATAGGAAAAGGAACGTTTATGTAAGGGAAATAATTAAAGGAAACGTGCATGTAATTGATACTAATATTCTAAACTGACATTACCTACAGTTGAAGCATATAAGCACAAAAGGATATATGAATTAATTAGTGTAGTGTAGATTTCTATTGCCTACGCCTTTAAAAATATGTTCGTAAAATATGTTAAGTATTATACAACTATGCTATATGAGCAAAATAGAACACAAATTCAATTTACGCATTTAACTATTAATTCATTTGATTGTAAGACCGTCATTTCGCGGTGGGGTACAGCAATTTGTCGGAGAGGCTCTAGAACATAGACTCCTGAAATCAAATCAATGAAGAACACTGGATTGCGCCAAGGTGTATACAAACAATGGATTGATGAAGCATTTTATTAATAACTTTACAAGAAAATTCCATAGAACTTCAATTCTATTGGTGTTTCGGGACATGTGTTCATAAAATTTCTAGGATAAACTCATTAACTCATATTCTCAAAAATCGGATTAACTTCATAGCAAAGAGTCCGAGAAGGAAGGTAAAAATATTATTATAAAGAAACGCCAGATCGATTGAAGTTTAATGAGAACTTTTTTGTACAGATTCCCTCAAATCAAATCTGTATCTCTTTTACTGAAATATTTCTAGTTACACGGGAACGAAACATTCTTGGACATCAAACATTTTCTCAAATTTCTTTGCTAATTATATTCCCAATTATAAATAGTAAAAAAGAGAAAATCATTTCTGAGGTCAAGAAACCAACAAAGGTTGTACTCTCCACTCGCATACATCACATACAATTTTTGCTGACTGTTAATAAATTGGTAGAATAAATAAATACAAAAATAAACACTACGATGCAACTAATGGCCTATAACAGAAAAAACACTGCTGAACAAAACCACATAAAATGATTTTTTACAAAATGAAACGTGCTTTGCTTAAGGACAAATAAAATAGTATCTTATAACACAGCAATTAATTGAATATTTGAGAAAAAGTCTTCAGGACTTTTACTCAAAAATTCAATGCTATTAAAAGAATATTTTATAGCATTCATGACTACTGCAACAACATAGCATAGAACATTAAACACAATAGTTCTTTACATGACAAAAGTATAAAAAAATATTCCAGTTCCAAAAGGCAACACGTAAATAACAAATATTTAAGAGGTAATGGCATATTCCTTGGATCCTTGCTGTCGCATGTCATTGCTTGTGTCGTAAGCAGTGACGCACTAAGTATGAAAATGAAGCTAGTACGAGTAGAACAAGAATTGGTCGAAACCCACAAATAAAATATTAGCATTTTTTAGTGAAAATTGAATTTTTTTATTGTGATTGTCTTTATATTGAGTTCGCGTACATCTAACAAAACCATTCATAACTCTCCATAACATGAGGCTGCACAGTTGGTTTTTTTCTCCAATTTCTACAAGTATGGGAAATTAGTAATATAGCTTCTTGACTATTTTATTTGAAATGTTGATTTATTTAGTATTTGAAATTTGTATTCGAAACCTATTGGAATTTATCTTTAAAGAAACCCAATTAAAGTAATTTGTGTGTATATATTACAGAACCAACACAACTATTTTTTAAATTAATGAAATAATTATTTCTTACGACTCATGGTGTCAATCACGTGAACACATATGAATGAATCAATTTTTACAAAACCTGGATTGTGGCTACCAAGATTTACAAAACCTGGATTGTGGCTACATTACGTGTAAGAGAAAGTCATTTGATAGATGACAGAGTTCAATAAAAACGTTTCTCAAAATATTATATATTTAATTTTGATTTTTCCATTAATTGAATTGAATTAGTAAAAAATGTTTCACAAACGACTCTAAATTTTTTCTTAATTTTTTCTCGGATAGAGCAATGTACGTAAGAAATCCAAGAAATTATAAACGAAGTTCCTCTTAAGAGACACACTATTACAGCCTAAAAATTCTTGAGATTTCAGAAAACAGTTTTAAATAGTTGTCATATTTCTTATTGCTTATCAAGTTTCTTGAAGGAAACTCATGCACATTTATTAAACCATTTCACAGTCGTTCAAAATTTGCATCTTTACCCAGTTATCTTAACTATGGCTCCCAATATTCTTTCTTCAATTTTTGCATCACTAATTTTCGAAAAATTCTCTTTCAAATGTCAAATGACCATTAATTTTCTCTATGATTTTTCATAAAATTTAACAAACCTAATTGGAATGAAGAGATCTCTTCTGTACTAACTAGGAAACATTCATTCTCTTGATGTAAAAGACTTGCGTGACGGTAACGTCTTTGTTTTGAAGAAGCTTTTCGATGCCTATTGTCTAATTTATTTAATAACTGAAAAAAAGTGTTTTAAGTCTGTGAATCTAGATGTAAAATGACCACCATTAAATCTTTACATATTTCATATATTTTTTTCGTACTGAAATTTTTCTATATTAATTCTCATATTTTCTTTGTTTTCTTTCATTTTAAGAGCATGGGAAATCGTAACTAATGGAAATGGTGAAAGAAGATGGCTTTTAAAATACTTTTTAACGAAGGGAACAAAATTCCTGTTTTTAAAATATTGTCAGGTATTGAGAGATAGCTATTTGGCAACGTTTCGGGGAGATTCCATCCCTGGACTTCATCCGACTTTAACAGGCATAAAATAAGCAATTCCTAAAAGCAATGGAAGTGTAGACTGAATTTGTTAAAATACACAAAATATTGTACTCTCTATAGTGGCTGGAAGACTTATCCTCTCGACACGCCTCTCTTCTTTTCACTATAATCCTTCATTCCCTTCCCCCAGTTGTGACGTACCTTGTGGGCCATTTTTCTTTCTTTAATGTAGATGCAACAGCGTGGACATTCCTATTCCTTTTTATAAATATTTCAAGCATATGGAGCGTTCAGTTTCCAGTTGCTTTTATAAAAAAGTTAATACGCTAAATTCGTCGTTTTTATTTGGTGATAATAATCTAAAAGTTGAATTTCTTTTTACATCTATTTCTACAAAATACGTTTTCCAGCCACTATAGACAATACAACATTTTTTTTGTTTTAACAACTGCAGCTTATAGTTTCATTGATATTAGACATTAATTCAATAAAAGGGACCAATGATGTAATCTCCTCGAAAAGTTTCCAAATAACTATCTCAATATATGACAATATTTTATAAAAAGATAACACTTTCAAGTTATGTGCGTTTTTACATTCAAGTTAGTCGTAAAATCTGATGAACATGTGACTAATGCAAATATGCATTCTACTTGAAATTATTATATTCATATTAATAAACAATATTACGAGCCTAATAACAGAAAAAAATCAACTTAACACAATGTTTGTAATGATACACTTGTATCTCCAAAATTATATGCGATAGCAAAATTACGATAGCAGGGCTGAATTTCTCATTAAAGAATACTCTCGAATCATACAAAAGTTTTTCTATGCATAAATGTGTGTTGGCCAACGTTATTTTTCAAGAATTTCAATATTTTGAAGCGAGAGACTTAATGAAAGCAACAAAGAAATATTCTTGAATCGCATACATTCATAAATCAAATTTTGCAAGTGGTGGACGCAAAAATGATTCAACATTTCTAGATTACCCTTGATTGACAAGAATTCTGAGTTGTGTGTGCTGGAAGGTTAGCGAGGGTATAAATATGTAAGGAATTGCGGAAGCGGGCGGGGCGGCGCGGCGCGGCTATGGCAGGCGGGGCAGCCGCGGGAGCGGGCGCCGGGCCGCGGGAACGCCGAACAGCCGTCGCCCAGCGCACCCCCGACGGCGTCTCGCAGCGCGCCGCCGCCGCCACGGGCCCCGCGAGGTCCCGCGAGGCCGCTGGCGCAGAGAGCGCGTCGACGGTCCCTCGCGCCCGCCCCCCGCGCAGGACAGGTCCTCCGGGCCAACCGGCCAGCCGGCCACCGCCCGCCCGCCCGCTTGCTCGGACAGCCGCCGGCCGATCCTCCATGTGCCGCTTCGCCCCGCCCAGCCTCGCCCCACCCAGCCGCGCTTTGCCAAGCCTCGCCTCGCCTCGCCTCTCCCTCCGCCCTGACCCGCCCCGCTCCGTTGCCCACCCACTCGGCCGCGGGCCCGATAGCGTAAACGCTTTTTCAAGTAAATGGGGTAGTTCGTCCCGTGACAAGTGACAAAAAATGTCACCTGCTGTCGCATCGAGTTAGTGGCACTTGGCCACTGGCCGCAAGCACAAGAGCGCATTACGAATTGAAATATTTTCTCAAAAAATCCCACCCAAATATATTTTTACAGGAAACACTGCCGCGGATCGCTGCAGAAATTTTTTAGACACTTGTGGTTCTCAAATTATTGTTATACAAACATAATTTTTCCTGTGCCTGTTTTTGTTTCAAATATATTTACCGACATAAAATACCTTGGCATGTGCCTTTGCTTTCACAATATCTTGTGTCAATGTAGATATAGTAAAGGGCATTGATATGGGATGATCACGATAAAATTGTTATATTTTTTAACAACGATGTACTCGGGTATTTGGGGTTCAAAAGTATATATTTAATAATTGTATGGCTCTTCTTTTTAAAACTTGTTTTTAAGTAAAATTTAAAGTTTCATTCATCTAGAAAAAATATAATTTCTCAAATAAGTAATTACCATTAATTTTATTCTACAAAAAAGGTCTCCGTTATTGATTAAAAGTGAAAATTATACACCTGACGAATCTTCACAATGTAAGTAATCGGTTACGTAGGTACACGTTTGATCCAAATATTGAACCGGTATTGTGTTACTGCATCTAGAAAATTTTCAGGCAGAATACGTCAATTGAGTAGCTTCGAAATAAATTAATAAAATATTTTAGTTTTATCCACATTTGTGTTTTTTCCATCGTAAATATCATCTTGAGTATTTAGATTTTTATGTAATTAGAGTAATTTTTTCATTGTTTTCGTTATTTTAATCGTCAAATTAAAGAAAATTTATTTTACAAAAACAATGTGAACCACATGAGAAATCTGGTATTAATTTTAAGATATATTTTAGAATGCCATGAAAAATTACATATTAGTTAAAGAATATACCTTTTGTGAATATTCCATGAATATCGTCTAATGACATGTAGTCTTTATCTTTAACATTTCGAAGGCGATAATATATTTGCAATTTTTGTTTACTAAATATTTAAGCTTACAACAAATAATATATTTTTGTTGTGTATATTAAGAAAACCTCATTATAAAAAACATAAACTTCCCGGGCTAATGAGTATTTACACAATTCACTTGGCTTGAGTTTTGAACGAACTAAAAATACTAAAATGACAGTAATCATTCTTTGAAAATACGTAACTACGCGTCTTCAACTTGACACATAAGGATATTGGCAAATTCATCAGACAGTGAATTCGCACTGCAAGTTTGATCTTGTAACTTTTATGATTTTAATTTCTACGTTCTTAATTATCCATATAAAGCCTGCAGTAAAGGTCGACAGTACAGATTGCCTTTATTTTACAACAATTATAAGAGAAGAGGGAATATAACTTACAGACTTTCTTTGCCTTCATAGATTTAGAAAAATCATTGATCATTTGATCAAAATAAGGGCTACCCCAGAGATCTGAGGAAAGTGGTGAGGAGTTTATATGCAAAAACCAAACTGTGAAATAACATGGATCACAAAATGTAGAAGTATCCTTATTAACCAGAGGAGGCTGACCAGTGTCTCATTTTAGTGGATTCGAGTACCACTATATCGAAAATTGGGAAAGAAAATAATAACAGGCATATAATTAGCCACAGAAATTATTTTAACGGTTTTATTGTATGCAAATTACGCTGTAATGATACAAGAGACAGACGATGACTTCCAACGCGCTACACACCATTTCCAGCATGTATGTAAACAATATAACATGTAGGTATCAAGAGAGAAAACATAAGTTACCGTATTTTGGAGAAGGACACAGTCAGATCCAACATAGGTGTTGATAGAAAAATTTTAAAACAAGTATCGTCCTTTACTTATCTAGGGGTATCATATGAGGCCCAAAAGAGATACACAGAAAACAAACTTTTGGGGGGATATGTGGATCCAATCAAAACATTCTAAACAACTAAAACCAGTTAAGAAACTCGAATACCATAACTCTGGCAATTTCTGTGCCATATGGTTGTAAAAACTGAGTACATACGAAGAGAACGATGAAGAGGTTACAGGCGAGTAAAAGGACATCTTTGCACAAAATTATAAAATATTCAAAAGAGGAAAACCTTAGGAACTAAATATAAGAAAATAATTAAAAGTCGAACCAATAAACACTACAATGCAAGAATATAGAGACAAATAGCTATAACGTGTTTGAAAGATAGAAAATACCAGACTCGCAAAAGCATCTTTCTATTACCCACTGATAGTGTGGCGTCATATCAGTCGCCTTGTACAAACGTACCAAATATCACCCACGTGCATTTCATGCTCATGAACAGCGCTGGCGGAAGAGACGCTGGGCTGAACAATGGCAAACCTAGGGAGCGGAAGGGAAGGGGTGCCGTGTCGTGGGTGGCTACTTGGGACCCCCGTAGGCAGGCTAGCAGCGGAAACGCGTCGGCGGAAACAGCGAGATGACGCAGTTCCGTCAGCCGGCCCAGAAGGTAATATAAACGGACCCCGGACCTAAACTCCTTCTTCTGATTCTTGGGCGTGTCGTTAGGAAGTCGTGTGGGTTGTGCGCGGCGCTGCATTTTAATGCATCGGCTACTGAGGCACGGAACTGAAGCCGGCGTGCTTCGTCGAGACGGGAGGTGCGGTATACTCGCTTGTATGCTCACGTAGGCTACGTAGACACGTACATCACACCGAATATGATATCGAATTATCAGGCCAGCGGTGGTGGTAACCAGGGAACATTCCTTCTAGTAACGGGTCAATATTGTTTATGGTAATTATTGTACATAGTATTCAGGTGTTGGAGCATTTTTTCAAATAAATACTTAATAATTTACAAACCGTTCACGTCTGTGATTTATTGCCCCGGCAAAGACGCCACAATAGAAAGAAAAAGTATAGGGAAACTCAGAAGATGGAGGAAGACTTTGGGATGACAAAACAGGCAGCTGCCTAAACCGCGAAGTATACAATGAGAAGAACTTTCTCAAAAATGCCATCATTACTATTTTGCCCTTACGAATATAAGAAGAGAAAGTATTGTAATAGTGCGCCAGAAAAAAAAAATTGACAGAATTACTCTTACTGACGGTAAAGGCTGACGGCTTTAGTAAAGAATCAGAGTAAATTAGTAATTATACAGTAAATTACTTCCTCTAACACGTGGTGCAGTCAGAACCCATGTTTCTTGGTTCTTGATACCTACAAATCGATTAACGTTAAAACGTCTGTCTGTTCGTCTTTGTCTCTCCGTGGTTAACGCTAGAGCCTAAACCTTTCAACCGATGATCTCCAAAACTGATATTCCCCAATCGATCTGAACGAACTTGGGGTCTTCTTACAACTACACGTTGGCGCACAAAATGTAGCATAAAGAAACGGTTTAAAAAAGTGTCTACATTTTGCGCAAAATTACACGAAAACTACTCATTCTCAAATACTTGATGATGAACTTGGAACTTGGTTGCACGAAATGTGTCACCATTTATTTCTTACATAATTTATGAGTCGCACTAAATATCTCGTTGAGTATCTCAACAGCAGTAGCAGTAGAGCTTGAAGGAACAAAAGAGTTACGAAATAACGCGTAATTCACGATACAGCCGTTAGGAGACTAGTTTTTATAACAGTGATGGACAAAGGAAAACTGACGACGCAGCAGCACGAAATGTCTCCATTTTGTTGTTAAATCAAAAATGTATTGATAATACAAATCTTTCCTCGTAGCATAATGCTTGCAGCTTCCCGAGTTTTTGTGCCAGGTACATCCTTAAAATCTATTGATCAGGAAACTGACTAAGTAATCCAGGAAAAACGTTCAGATGAGCTTTAGCAATTGCAACTGGGGCATTGCAGCAAAAGAAACATTTAAACAGTTGAACAAAAAAGTGTAAAATATCACCCGTTCATAATGAGAATAAGACGATCTTAATACAGAGAACTGTTTTTTTTTCTCTTTTTTTTCCCGAAATTGTAACCTGTCACCATTTCAACATGTTCCGTGAATTATTGCCACAGCTGGCTGTTGGTACCGTTTAATTGTAACTGCCTTACATACGAAAACCGAAAAAATGAAAATCTTCCTTTTATACGCAGCCATTTCGTCATTTGAAAGGTAACCGTAGAGACTTTACAGGCGTGTCATAAGTATGGTACTATTTACTAAGGTAAGACGTTATGACTTTAAGATCAGTCACGTGACTGTTAGTGCAGAACGTCGCTATCTTACGAATGGCACTACAACTCCCTAATACTACGATAAAGTAAATGCTCTTGTTTCTCTAAAGGGGACTCCAAACTACGGCCCGCAGGGCACATCCCGCCCTCGGTACAATTATTTATGACCCGCCAACCCGAAGAAAATTCCAAGACAATTTAATCGTGACACAGTCTGTAAAATTTTATTGCAAGATGTAAGAATATGGATTCCTATTCTTACACATTTCTTGGTCCACAAATCATCCGTGTCCCGAGTGTTGTACTTTTTTCGATCCTACATAAAGAAAATATTATTATGAATTCTACATAAAGAAAGGTTTGTTAAAAAGTGTGTTGTAATAATTGCCAAAGTGATGTTTCGCAATCTGAAATTTGCGAAATTTTTAAAAAACTGATATAAGGTTTCTTAATGCCAGTATTGCATACTTGGTATTTTTAATTAAGTTTAGTAAATAATAATTATAGAGGTTTCGTAGCTTACATTATCAGTTCACAGACGTTCGTATAATTTGAAAAACCTTTACTGCGACCTTCCTCAGCATGTGTGCTGTAGAGTTCAACTTCCTGTATTAAGTTGGTATCATCGTGAACAGCAGTGATTTGATTCTTTGGAGAAGTAAATTTAATTTTTTTTCAAGGGTAAAGAAAATTCTAACTCTCCGTCTTGACGCCAAGACGCTTCACTAAACTTACATAAAAAAGCTTACACCAAAAATGTATTTGAAACAAAGTAGCGTAACGTTGATAAAAATCAAATGATGAAGATCCAATCTGAAACAAACGCCTTTGAGATTAAATTTAAATCAATATACTGCTAACTCACACTTGCACCGTTTTATTCAACCCGTATATTTAACTGGTAAATAGGCTGGATCGTCATAACTGCTTGCTCTCAATCAGTTTATTACTTTTGATGTCATCGTCATTAAAAACAGTTTTCTTTAATCTGATTACTAAAGCTACCATCCATGATCAAATGAGAGCATGATACTGAACTAAACAAAAACAAAAAGCAACTGGAAAATCAGTTGGTCAAGGAAATGCACACAACTCCTAGAGGATTCTATCATAGTTATACGTACGGTAACGATATTCATCAATTAATTCATTCAATGAACAACAGACTCAGTAGGCAGTCTGATTGTTGAAAAAATGAGGGATTGAGATTTTTTCTACCGACCTCTTCAATTACATTTTAATTTACACCCAGGGGAAACAAAGGTTCAGAATACGATAGCGTTGATACAATAACAGTTCCACTGTTATGAGATATTAAGACTGATGGATGACTGGAATATAAACTTAGTTTTTGTTTCAACCGGATTGAACTGCTTCCTTATTATTACCATCATTCAATCTGATCGTTATTCAGGGTAACAAATGATCCGGGTCTGGTGCAAGATACAATAACACATGACCTTCAAGACTCTAAAATTACTTAACAGTTTTTTTAAGTTAAACAGTAATATTTACGTCTCATATTTTAATATGTCGTAACACTGATCATATGTTTATTGTTAAAGGATGACTATCTCAAAAATGTACGTGTTGGAAAACTTGATTTCCATATATTTTTTGTTTCTTTTGTTGCTTCTTGATAATAACGCAAAGCGTCTCGAAACTCTAATTGAGCATTTTTTGTTAGGAGTAATCCTGCGTTACTTTTATATAGACAATTTTATTAGGAGAAAACCTCCATAGCTTTTACATACTTCGTAAGACTTAGTCAGTATGTCGTCATTAGAACCGCGAGGTAGCATCTCTGTTTACGCGCCTCTCTTAAGCTCTCCAGCGACACTACACAGCCGTCAAAATTGGGAAGAATTTAGGAGAGGGGTAGGGTTTAGGACCCTTTACAGGGATTGGACTAGTCTTTGTGAAGCATCCAAATTCGTTTTGTTAGAACAAATTTTGAATGAGATCGTGTAAAAATCGACGGGAATGGAACGAGAATCTCCTTGCAAAAGGCTAGGGATTCGCTCTGAGCCACGAGCGAGCGCCATAACAAACTACGTCATAAACAAACATAAACGTGCTATGACAAACCTGTTTTCAATATTTTTTTAACATTGAATTAAAAAATCAATTTTCATAACACCCACCACGTCTTTACGGTAGTTGAATAGTACTATTGTTTTCCCAAATTCATCACAGGTCAATGACCCCCATCTCGATCAGGTTTTTGTCCAGTTTCCATGATCCATTGAGAAAATGCTGAGATGGCCCCTTGTTTTGCTTCTGGACGTAAATGTAGCTTCACTATGCGCACGATTTGTTGAACTCTCTTTTTGCTTGTAATGGTAAGGGTAGAGGTAAGCGCGAGTTGCTATTTTGTTAGCATTGCAGAAAAATCATACTTGCAATTCGTGTACCGAAGCAAATAAGTTTTCTATAAATGAGAAACGAAAATGACTATTTTTCAAATATTGCAAAAAACTTGCGATTTTTAAAATTTATTTTTATTTATTTGTGTTAAACTTTTACTCATCTTTCAACTATTTATAGTTAGAATGACGAGAAGGGATTTTGGAACTCAAGAAAACGTGCGGAGATAATCTTTTCCCCCTACGTCACATACAGTTTTTACTGTTTTTTTGATTGAATAAATCTTAATTTAAATCTAAATCACAAACTGTTTACCGGGTACTGAGAGAATAGTTATTTCTCTGTGTGTTGGTTGTAAAATGTAGAGTGAACAATGTTTAAAAAAACACAAAAAATGCCGTAGAGGCGGAACCGCGAACAACAAATGTGACGTATATAACGTATAACATTTTGTTTTATTTTATAATGTTCTGCAATTCGGAGACATAATTGGATTTTCCTTTCCATGTTCGAAATCAGGAGACAGGTTCAGATGAAAAGGTATTAAAAGAAGGTATCGTTATTATTTTTACATTCTCTTAATATAATGTAATAATTTAGATGTGAAGATACATGATGCAGGTTTTCTTCTGGCAGCAGCATTTACAAAAGAAACTAAAAATTGATTCTCGACATTCACGAAACAAGAAAATTAAAATAATAATATTAGGTATGGTTTAAATTTCCTTAAGGAGAATATGTTATGGATGTAAAATAATGAAGTTAATAGTAGAACATGGACAAAGTGTATAATGTAGCGTGTTGTGTCAAAGAGGCCAATTCTTCATATTTAGAAAATCCCTGACTATAGAAATAAATTAAATTTAATCGTTCTGTTGATAGACCTGTGTGATTGCTTTAGAAAGCCGGAATACAATTTCATATTTCCAACAGTAAAAAAAAAATTATACAATACGTTCAGAATTTATAAATGAAAATGTGCATTGTGTCCATAAATGAAAATGAACACAAATGTTTTGAGAAAATAATGCACTATTTTTAATATGTTTGTAAAATGTGAAAACACTCAAGAAAACAACTTTATAAACACTATCTTCACAAAGAAAAACCATGTGCTTTTTGACAGAATTCGAGAAGTTAGAATTGGAAAGGATTATTAGAGAAGTGAAAGTCTTGAGAGCAGAGAATAAAGAAGAGAATAGCGAAGAATAATAAGAGAAAAGTAGTTTATTGGAAGATGGAAGAATACGGGAAGTGCTCTGCGAAGACAAAGGCAGAAAGCATTTACAAAGAAGGAAGCGAACAACTATTTAAAAATTTCACATTTCGAATTTTACGTCCTTTGAATGGGAATATAAAATTGTAACATGTTTCTGTAAGCTATTTTTAAATCATCAATAGAACTTTATCCCGTTTTAATGATAATAAAAATATGATATAATTTTTAGTATAATACATTTAGATCTATTATGTGTCATATCGGCTGAATACGACATATATGCGAGTTATAAAAATGCTTAAATGGACCAACTTACTCTTTTTTAAAACTTTCTAACTAAAAATACGTTTTCCTTACATACTTATGACGATCATCCGTGTTGCCTTCTTTATAGCATACTGACATTGATGCAACCAATATTAACAGAGTCCAAACTGCTATAAAATATATTTCTAGGATATTATAATATTTCAATAAATATAAACGGATCTTTAGAATCCAACATGACACAGAATTAATAGAGCATCATGTCCGTTAACAAATAGAGCTGTCCATTGTAAACATATAAACCAATTTTACATGTGAGATTTTAAATTTGGAAAATCGGCTTGAATACAGGATGATGGATGTTTTACTTCTTTTGTTCTGAGCACTGAAAAAATGTTGGTAATATTATCACAAATTCAGCAATATTTAACCAAAAGGAAAACACCTCTAACATACAGAGGTTGCAAAAGCACAACATATTATTGCCCATTATATTACTTAGGTTCTGCAAGATCAAGAAACCTTTCTATCAGAACCGCAGTTCAGCTTTCACGCACTGCTACTGACTAACCTATGCTAAATCAAGTGCCGGCTGGAGGAAATTAAATAAATATCTAATTAAAATAGTCAATTATTTCTTGGACGTCAAAATTCATTGTTTATTATACAATACTACGCCAGCTTATGATTTCTACAGGCATCCACGCCAAAAAGGTATACAAATGCTCTGTTGTCTATTTTCGTTCAACCCCTCAAAATAATAGTGGAAAAATTAAAGTGTAAAAAATGATAGTCAAAACTGTCAAACATAAGACCGCTCTAATATCAGCTCTGAAACACGCCGAAGTAAAATCAGTTAATAGTCAGTTTTAGATGTAATAACTTGAGTACAGTAGTTCTTTGGTAGTCGTAAATTCGAGATAAGCCGCAATTGTTTTACGATTAGCGTGTCCTTGTTTGCACATTCAAGAGTGAATATATAACTTTTCTTTTACGGAACACAGCTACCCACCCTGATCTTGATATCAAAACCTCACTAAAGTGCGGTCACCACCGTGCTAAAAAATCATAAGGTTTATATTTGAAATAAAGTAAAAGCACATTTTTAATAACATAATTTTAAGTAAATGCTGTAAAAATAATTTCTTACAACAATAATAAGTATTTTCTATACGTGTATAGTGTTTACTACAAGTAAATACTGCCACTTTAGTTTTATTCATCGAAATGTAAGTACTTACTACAAAATCTTACAATTATAAAGTCTAATAAGACTGTTTTCCAATTGGGCCAATTAAATATTAAAATGAGCCAGAAATCTCACAAACAAATTTTGGAATGTCTAATGAGTGCTTGTGAAAGAAGTTTTCCTAAGCACATTTACAGCATTACTATTTTTTTTTTAATTATTCGGTATTTATCGTTTCCTGGGTTATTATGCAACACCTTATTTACGGTCTAAGAATTTTTTGTACAATGAAAAAGTAGTCAGATACTCGATATTCTGTAAATACATTAATTACACTATGATAATTAAACGTGATTATAAAAGGTAGATAAAGGTTTACTGATTTAGTTAACAGAAAGTAAAACACTTCTTTTCCAGTTGCGGTTAATAATGTTATTATTGAAAACCGACTATCGGATCAGTGATATAATATGTTTGTTACAATCGCGCTCAATTTGATAATATCGTGCGATGAGTGGTATCGATTTTCAATCCTTAGCTAAGAAGGGTTCCCCCGCTTGGCGATACTATAATCATTGCCACATGATGCAATATCATGTGTAAAATTAGGTATTATAATACCTATAGTGAGATGCAATAAAATGAACCCGGTAATGTACATCACTGAGAAACATTTTGAATATATACAACTCCACCATTTTGGAGTAAATTTTATCTTCAGTCAGGAAATTTCAAGAGATTTTATTTTAAATCTTCGGCTATACACGCGACCATACAAAAATAGTAATTACAATATGAAAGCAGATATATAAATCTTGGGTAACTAATATGAAATTTAAAAAAAAAACGTAATATTTTTGCTTGTGGAAAATTCACGAAAAACAGTGCAGGAAATGAATAAAAAATTAAACTTCTATAAAAAGTATCAGTGCATAATGTATACGCACTCGATTCTCGGAATTGTGAGGCGTTTTTACGTTTTTAAGCACTTAAGGTAAAAATAATACCATAAAGCAACTGAACTCCGCCGATATCAACATTACTTATTAGCAATACGCCCAAAGTTGGAAGGAAACTATGTAGACTACGTAAGTGTGAGAGATGTCTTTGTTTTCATTATATGGGAGCTCAGAAATAATGAAAAAAACAATAAAACAATTTCGATTTTGACTGAAGCATCCAAATATTTAATTGCGATATTTATTTATTTATTATTTATTTAATAGGTA
Source organism: Gryllus longicercus (assembly GCA_038098605.1). Classification (NCBI taxonomy): domain Eukaryota; kingdom Metazoa; phylum Arthropoda; class Insecta; order Orthoptera; family Gryllidae; genus Gryllus; species Gryllus longicercus. The sequence goes on from JAZDUA010000001.1 coordinate 3,280,915, forward strand.
ATTATTACAAACAAATTAGATTACTTGATCCTATGTGGCTAGGCCGAAGGCCTTTATGCCATTACAATACCTACATCCTTTCGCGTTCTAATCTTTCGAATTCTGGTATTCACCCCAAATGGTCTCTCCATCGCATCAAAGCCGCGGAAAAGAGACCATAAGATACGGCTCAGGAAAAACTCCTGAAGGGGGAAAAACCTGCCGTCAGAAGCCGAGTACATTCTAATCTATCCGACGTTTATTTTAACTATTTATTTTCTGGCGCGGGCGTCCCGCCGTCTCCTTCCAGTGCTTGGCCTCCTCAGCACCTGAAATCAAACGGCGCCACAGAAGATCGTCCGCACCAACGCCTCTGCCCTTACATTTTCGATCCCCCTTCCCTTCACCCCCTAATGTGCTTATTACTATGCCAGTTTTATTTTATTTATTATATTGACCTGTTATTTACCAATTGACTACGACTTATGACTTATTTCTTAACTGTTTACTAACTTAACATAAAATTACTGATTAACTTACTTATTGTTAGCTTATTGACTTATTAATTTCTCTCCAGTCCAGGCTCCGCTCAAGCTAACCAGTGCTGTTTTCCCACTCCCTAATTTCAGTTTCCCTAATGGTCCGGACCTTTCCTAAAAATGTTCCTAATTCTTTCATAAATTTAGATCTTTTGTCACCTAAAATGTTTTGGGCGAGCGTTACGTTCCTGTTTAGGAAGTAGTAATTTCCCATTCCCATCCATTTTTTTCTCCATGTTTCGGTTGCACAGCAAATTAAGAGGATGTGGATCCAGTCTTCCCTATCACCGCAAAGCACACAGATGCCATTACCACTTGCGTCCTTTAGTCTACGCTGCATCCCCCCCCCCCCAAAATGCCCAAATTGCGATATTTAGCCTATTCCCATACTGCGAGGGCTGACTAAATTTTCATATTCAGTAACTCACTACTTATGACACAGCGACGTCATACAGCAGCAATACTGCAAGTAAAAGGCTGGCCGCTTTATATATAATATAATATATGCTCTCGCACGTTCTCTCACTATCGCTATACCGGGAGAGGTCGCTCACGGCATCAATTGTATCAACAATAACTTGAACTACACTACCCCATATGCCGGGAGACCGGCCGGGATCATAGAGCTTGTCTCTGCCGGGGTCGTGACCCGCTGCTGACAGATATTTGGTTGCAGAAAACCTCGCAAGCCGACGGTACATGGGCGCGATCTTAACATCCTGCGAGGGAAGATCACCACCCCCTCCCGAGGAAATAACATGCACTACATGTACGGGATTAATGACCTTAGCAGTTGACGCGCTAGGAATCACCAATCAATCAACTGACCCTGTGGAGTCAAGAACTTACGAGTCCGTAAGCAATTGTGAGACGGCCGTAGTGCAGTGAAACTGTTTCTAACAAGGTTTTGGGTAAAATATTTGTGCACATAAGTTAAAAGTTGCCTAACTTGGAAACATCATATAGCCCCAGATAAAAGCCCCGCGACAGTGTGAACTGGATGCTGTAGGCAATCCGAAACCGACCCTAAACAACATAGTAGATGCAGAGACCCAGAAACCTGCGACAATAAAACTTCATCAGGAACTACCTAGTACGCTTCATCACCCTCAGCAACAACAGAAGAAGTAACAGTTACCATTGGTAAGACCTTTGGTTTAAGTGCAGTACCATCAAAAACTTAAGTAGTTGCAGCCTTACGTCAACAAACGTTGTACAAGAACTACCACAGGGACACAAGTTGCAACAATAATTGAATCTGCACAACAGCTTAACTATGAGAAGTACGATTAACAGTGATAAACACCAGGTATTTAATCAATGCAAGAGAAAAAAGAAACTAATTTAATCGTAGACTACGTGTGTTCTAATAAGGCCATTAACCAAGGAAGTCAGCATTACCAGCAGGAACTACAACGCCAGAAATACCAGCAATAGCCTGAAATCCTTCAACTACAAAGATATGAAAATTTCTTTATATCGGTCCTATAGATCACAAATGTTGGATTCACGATTGACACTGATATTAGCAACAAGTACAGGACAATGCAAGTGCATCATCTAAGAATCCATTGTATTCTGTATTGAAGATACGCATTTTTCCTTCCATCTGTTCTACAAAGACAGATCTTCAAGAAATATATTAGGAAAACACGAGAATTACGTATTTTTGCGTAAATGTAGGCAATTTTAAAACAATTATTTTCTCAAAAACTACTCAAAATTTTTGTTCAAATTTTCTCGTCGAATGTATTAAGAGGCGGCAAAAAACGAGGCGCACGTCTCATTTTTGGCAAATACACTATATTTTCTAAAAATGCAGAAATATTATTCAACAACTACATAGATGAAGACAGAGACAATTGCATTAAACAAAATCTTTTCTTAATAATATATTATCTTTAGAAAACGTTATTTACATTTTAAAAACGGGCAGTTTTCATGTAATTTCTGCTTGATGTTAATGCTATTTCTAAAAAAGTTTTTCAAAACCCGCATTAATTTGTTTCTTTTCTCCTATGGATACATCAGATGATTATTAATATAATGGCACAGTTGTCATTTTCGTTGAACTCTCAGAATTTTCGAAAATTGCAAAAGTTAGAAATAATGTGATACAGTGTCCTATTGTTAGATCACTACTTCTATGATAAAATACTACGAGCTTTGTGTAAACATTGAGCAAAGGGCGCTGAAAAATTGAGCAGATTTCATTTTCGTTCAACATTCTGAATTTTCGAAATTTGCACATGTTGCATATAGAGCAAAACAATATGTGCTCTTGCAGGTTCACTTGTTTCGAACAGCTCAATTACAACGTCAATTTCTCAAAGCCTTATACCGGGCTTTTATCACTGCTTGCGATTATGACTTTATTCTTCCCACTAATACATAAATTATTATTCTTTGTTGGAATGCCACTTGTCTTTTCTTTTCAGATATTTATTGTTTTTTGACTATTAATATTAATATTAGTGTTAATATAATTATAATACTTACGATTGAGATACCTCACTAGTACAACTGTTGTCACTGCAGTCTCTCTGATCGGGAGGACCTAGTGTTCGAATTCCGGCGGCGGAGTATTTTTTTTATATAGCTAGTACGGATTCAGCTGTTGTCTGGAGGAGAGTTCCAGCTTGCTCTAACGCAAGTTTAGTGTAGTTTCTCTGTACCTTAAAAAACGGACCACGAGCCGTGTGTTTTCTTTTCTTCCTCATACCTGTCCCTTCCTCTCCCCTATTATATCCCCTTACACATTTATACCCATTCCTCTACCAAACACATTGGGAACTTACTACATCTTGTCTCGGCGGAGGCGGTGGGGCTGACGGAGATATCAAGAGATGACCTCCTCCCCTAAGTGACGTAAAAGTTGGTCGTTATTATTTGTCAAAAGACATTAAATCCATCATTCCTTTGCAGTTTTCATTTCCTTTACCGTTTCTTCTGTGTAAACAATGCTAAATTTATTCAATTAGAAAAATGTCTGTGATTCTGGAAGGATTAAGTCGAGTTGTTTCCTAAGACACCTGCACAATATCATCCCATAACTGAAGGACTTTTCAAAGTGAGGTATAGACAGTTTTTTAGGAAATAAAAATTCAGCATTATAGTTCAAGGATACAAATCATGGTGGCAGCAGAGACATTGGGGTAATCCACAACATCTTAATTCTTGATCGTATCTCGATCCTCAATTAATATTCTGTTTAACTTACGAGAAAGGTAATTATTTACCACAATATTTGGCAGCAATATAGAAAATTATCATTGGAATGTATTGATAACACTAGAAAACAATCGGAAATGGAAATAAATCGGTTTGAAAATAGGCTCTTCAATTGGCGTTATGATGAAGTTATGGCGTCTTCTTGAAATGAAAATTTCGTACTGAGATTTTTACATTCTCGTACATAAAGTACAGTAAAAGTTATGCAATGTTGCAGCAAAAAATGCCGATTTTTACGAAAGAAAAACATCTTTTGTTTCTCCTGATGACTAAAAACAGGTTTTGTATTGTCTCTATATGTATTAAATTTCTTAAAAACGTACTATAGTCAGAATACAGTGGACATAGTTTCTAAAGAATTGAGGGAATATTGAAAAGTGTTAAGTGCAAAGATGTTGCTATGTGCAATAGTGCGAAGACCCAGGTCCTCTTTTTAGTAAAATTTCTGTATTTTTGGATGTTGTAAATGTTAAAAACATTTGTAACTACCTTTTTAATTATATTATCGAATACATTATTTGATGAAATTTGTTCTTTAAAATTAAAATTAAATTTGTAAATAACGAAAAGTACAAATTTTTGAAAATAGTGTCAATTAATATAATCCTAAACACGTTATTTCTCTCCAAATGTCTCCAACATTATCCGTTCATTTTTTGATCCAATGGAGGCAAAATTGCTTTAATATGTTATAATTAATTATAATTAATAATATGTTGTATTCCGATTTTTACTTAACCATGAAAATTGAAATTACAAAAATCTTGATCTTACGAAAATTGAAATTACAAATCACTCACTTTTCTTTTGTTATACGACACTGCAGAAGAACCAATAGACACAATTTGCAATTTTAGAATATTACGTATTAAATGCAAATAATACGAGAAAGTGCGTCATTGTAGCATCACTGATGTCCTTACAAGCCGTGAGATAATACATGAAAGCGAAAAAGGGTAATTCAGAAAATCTAAAACTAATATTTATAACTTTTAATATTTCTAGTTAAATTATCGACATCAGTATTTACTTAAATGGCACTAGAAACATCTGTAGTGACCAGCGTTTTCTGGAGGATGCAGCGAACGATGCAATAACTGTTTATTTTTAATAGTCGATGCACACTATTTACACTTAGTCGTTCAGGGTTGAGGTAGTGACGTATGGTTAAACACGGTGAAATATTTATAGAAATTATTATAAAAAGTGGTACGGCATCATACAGGTGCATCAAATGCAGAGGTAAATAAATTATCAAAAGATCGCGATATTGTCCTGGTAGTATCCAAGCAACCTGTTATAAGTACTTCAGAGAAAAGGGAAGCAACACTTTTCATTCCTTTCACAGCTCCTAGATGCGAACTCCGCACTCTCGGCTAGCAGCTCTGTCACAAACCGGCCTGCAAGGAATTCGAAGGGCTCGCTCGCGAATGCGCTGGAGCGCAAGGTGCACGCGTGCCGGAAGAACGGAAGGGATCAAAACATCTAGGATTCAAAAGAAATTCTACAACTGGCCTGGCAACATTTTATTGTCTAGTCTCCTATATTCGCAAGACCTCATTGGCACTGTCTACCGTCGGGGGTCGAACCATGAACTTCTGCGTTGGATCGAGTACTTTGAAACCGGTTCTACCAGCACAAGTAAAATTTCTGCTTATAGTGCTTCTGCAAACGATCATTGATGGAATAACGTCTGACAGTACAATTTCACCCTAGTGTTCATAAACAAAACAACCACGGACGAAAATATATAAATTAAAAAACTCAAAAATATGTCGGTGCGCAAAGAAAGTGTCGAATGTTATAAGTGGTGCTACGACAGTAAATTTCATTATTCGTAACGATTACATAATATTCTACTGTCATATAAATCTGCAAAAATGTTTCCGATCACCAAAACATTCTTCTCGCGTCGAGTTTCGAACACACATCAGCCAAGTCTACAAATCAGACTCGTTTCCCTTACACAATGCAGACGCACGGCGACACGCAGTTTCCCGGCGCTTAAAGCGCAAACATCTCTCCAGTAGTTTGTAATATACGCAATTATCGGAAATTCAGATAGTTCAACAAAATAAGACCTCCACTATTTTTATGCTCTTCCCGTGAAAATATTTTAAAGACAAAACATGGAGCCGAATTTAGAAAAAGTCTCTTCTACAAACTGCAATAAATTCAAGCAAAAATTATGCAAAAAATACTAATTGTTTATGCTGACACAATATTAAAACTGATAAAAAATATAATTTACACAAGAATAAAAAATGTTACACAAGCAGGAAAAAGTTATAGTAAAATGCAGTAAACACTAAACGTGATTAGGCTTTTAGACAAGCCCATAATAATCGCAAATTTCATATATTGAACATTGGTACTTTCAAAATAAATATAAATAAATAAATAAGTAAATAAAGAAATAAATGCATATCATTATTTGCAACAAGCTAACGCCATGAGACCAGTTCTCCCGTATTATAAATTAATTGCTTGTTTGAATATTGGTCGTGTTTAAGTTAAAAAATGAGTTTGCATTAAAATTTGAAAACTTCGAAAGAGGTAGAATAGAAGTTGCTGAAGGACTTGTTAAGATGGAAAAGCTATTCACTGATTGAGTATTTTTTATATTTGCCTTCTAAAAGATGTTGAATAAATGTGCCTTAGAATGTATCAGGATTTTTACGGTAATTGAAATTCAAATTGTGGGAGTCATCAATTCAGTTGAGAAGCTGACAACTTTCCCCCTGATTTTTAGGGGGAATTGAAGCTTTCTTCAAATGGAATGTATAAAGTCTTATTTACTGCAGAAAATCTCTTAAATTTCTAAATTGTGTCTAACGAGATTCTATTTTTTAATTGAAAAGTTTGCGCTCTTATGGTTGTCTGTTTTTGAGGCAACATATCCGTATGAAAAATCCTCTGATGTGAAATATATTAAAAGTCCGCCTTTCCGCCAGACTTATCCAGAACAAATAAATTGAACCTAATATAAAATATAATAGACAAGAATCACTTCTATAATCTCAAAATTAATACACAGAAGAAACGTCTTAATATGTTTATGTTTCAAACCAAGCGTCCAATTTAAAAAATATTATACTTCCTATTTCTTTTAAAACAATTATAATATCAGTCTATATCAACATATATACGCGTACATACGATGTACATTAAATCTCTGCCTTCGTATATAATATTATCTTTTAGTCTTGGGCAACAATGCTTTGGCATAAATAAAATGATTGACTAAAAGATACAAATTCAATATTCTAGGCCAAGAATCACATTTCTTACACCCGTATTTCACATAGTAATTCGCAAATAAGAACATATCAATAAACTCTTTCATTTAAAAAATAATTCAGTTGACGTTTCGACGTTTTCTCATACAGGTTTGATACTACCTCAATGTATCATTTACAGCAATAATGCATTTCACAAAGCTGACATGTGAGTTTCTAACAGAGATTTCTGATTCTTATTCACTAAAATGATAGGATTGTAATTATTTTTTGTGTTGACATTATATTCCACAGCTAACTATGCCAAATGTGTTAGACTCTCCTCTAAATCGGAGCATCCTCCTATATGCAAAGGTTACATGACACTAACAATTTTGTCCTAGACACTGCTATTTCAAGGCTGAAAATGTTTTCTCTATATTTAGGATTTAGAAAATTGTTACTATCAAGAAGAGATGTGATTACAATTTGTTTTATAGTTCATCACGAAAAACATTTCTACCGCATGTGATCGTAAATATATACAATTTTTAGAGAGAATTAATATAAATTTTAGTTGTCTATTTGTTTTTTGTTAAGAATAAGTAGCATTAAATATGACTATGGGTGCTATATAATGGCACAGACTTTCTCGTATTCGTTTTTTATTTCTTTTGGTCTCGTTAGCTATTCGAACTTGCTACAAATTCTTGCCTGCTGCCATCTATCGCCGCCCAATGTACATTAAAACCCCTTCCAAAAAGGCAATTTTCTTTGAAAAAATTGGAGCCTCTTAAAAAACTGGCTTTTAAGCGCAACTGTAAATTCGAAATTTGAAGCTCTTTTCACAGAACTTTTTTGTTTCCGAAAAACTTAATTTGAAGTCATTTTAAGTACTTTAACACGCAAACACAATAGTGTTTACAAATTGCTGGAAATATCCATATAAATAACGTGAGGGATCTTTCAAAATATTACATTTGTGTATTTTTTGAAAAAACAACAAAATATATAGAAATTAACTTTAAATCATATTAAATACTGCAATTAGCAATATCCATTCGAAATGTTTGAAGGAAAAGTTTGGAGCAGATTTTGAGGAAATGGCGTTTGAGCGGTTCTGAAAATGCGGCGTTTTGCGATAGTTTTCGCAGAAACGGTAGAGTTTTTGTGGAACTTAAAAATACAGTATTTAAAATACATTTAATCATCAAAATAATAATGTAAGCAAATTGCCACTAATATAAGTATTAACGACATGAGAGGCAAGTCACAAAAATTACATCTTTGTAATTTTTGAAAAAACAAAAGCAATATAGCGTTTGTCATCTTATAGAGAACTATCCCATCAGAAGTTTAAAGAAAAGATTGAGTGGCATTTTGAAGAAAATATATTTTTTTAATTGAACATATTGCACGCAATGTTGCGCTAAAGCTACTAAAATTTTCAAAACAATGTACATGACCTTAATGAAAGAACTTACTATGGAAAACAAATTTTATATGAAGGAAAAATCTCTATCTTCAAATTTGTAGTTGTAGGAAGACGTCCTATTTTTTTTTTGAAATTTTTAAATTGTCTATAATTAATTGTTTAACCTGAAAATATGACCTATGCCATATTTATACTCGATTCTTATAAGAAATTTAAGAAAAGAGTAAGTATTTTACTAATAATCTTACACTCTACTAGTAATAAAGTATTTTACGCTATTTTTATAAGAAATTTAAAGAAAAAAATGGAGCTTTTTTTGAGAAAATTTTGAAAATGTCTAGGGGGCTTTATGTAAAGTACTCCCAAATTTTTAAGATTTTTTTTCAAAATATCAAAGATTCGACTCATGGACAGGGGTTTCTTCAATTGCGAAAAACATTCTACGCATGGCATAGGCGCTAGTAGTGTTCCGACACCAGACGACGTTTAAACGAAAACCCGTTTTCGGTATCAGTGTAACACAAAACGTGTATTTCCGTTGAAATTACGAAAACGATTTTCGCAGAATTACTTAACTTTTCTTGTACTACGTATATTACTCCGTATATACATGAAAGTAAAAAGTAACCTCCTTTCACTATCAGTACATGTCTAACAATGAACTTAACTACACTACAAGTCATATATTTATAATAACTTTTCAAGTACGAGTATGTAAGTGAATGATGTACATGCGAACGTACAGTATTTAGTACTTTATTGTTACAGTACACATACATAAACATTGCAATGTTCAGCTTTTAAAATTCACCATTCTTAATTTTCTAGCTTTGTTGAAGAATACATAATGTGCGACGTTGTCGGCATCTAAGGAACATAATTTACTGACCTGTGGGAAATATACTCCCATCAATATTCCTTCTAATAATGTTTTAATAAGTGGTAATATCATCATACATAATAAACTTCCTAATAGCTACAGGCGTTGTTACATCGGGCACTATCAATCATGTAGCGGAAAAATGTAGTAAAATGACATTATTATAAAGGAATGTGGTGTCTAATAATTATTTCGTGAATATTTGGAGTTAAATTTTGTTTATTTTTTCTCTTTAGCTGGAAAAATACATTAAAACGGACATTCATTCTACATAGAAATGTAAACGGCGGAAACATCAATATTAACCTAATAGCCGTAAACGCGCTCTTCCTCGACAATCATTCGAGGTAAAAATCAACGTCAGAATAGAGCAAAGTCTATCACGTTAAGAGCATCATCATTTCTAACGTAGACGTGAATTTTTCAACGAGGTAAACAAATGTTTGAAGGAACCATCGAAAATGAAAGCGGAGTTGAACAGCTAGGGACCAAACGCGTCCACACGGCGCGGGTAGATTTGTTCGCCTCTCCCCTGGCGCAGTCCTGAAAAGACGGCACGCGGCCACCGCGTACTAATAGCGTACATCGTTGAGCATGTCGGAGCGCGTGTTCCCCGACCTCGAATGTGCACCTAGGTATGGCGGCGAACGGCCGGCATGGCGCGGGCCAGCGCTGCGCGTCCACACAGCCCTCCCCCCTCTCTCTGCCTGCCTCATGTCTCCAACCCCGTCATTCTCTGTACAGACATCGCCACTCCCATTGTATCCTTCAAAGCCGTCTTTGACTCCTCCCTTCTGTAAGTATATCTCGCTCCTCAACCGGTTCCCTAGCCCCCACCGCCAGAAGCTACTGCCTTTGCCTTTCCACCAACACCGCTCTGCTATCGCCAGAGCCTCCCCCCCCCCCGTCTCTGTAACCGCTAGCAATGTCGATATAGCCTTTCTCCAGTAACATCACGTCCGCATCACTATCACTTTCATCACATCTCTGAGACCCTCGTTGCCTGCACCTCCACCGCAGCCACTGCCATCACCGCCATTGCCTCAGCCACCGCCACCGCTGGCGGTCCCCCAACCCCCATGCCCCGGCGAGGCATCCGCCTATCTGCAATTACTTTAAAACTCAGCGCGCGGAGCACCTTGTAAATTATGAGGCTGCACGCCTGCACTCCCGCGGTGCACGCCGCGCCAAAAATGCGCGTCGGGGCACACAGCGAGCGCGCATAAACTGCGGCAGGCGCTATCTGGCGCGCGCAGCGCCGCCGGCCCCGACGGCCGGCCCCGCTATCGCTCGCACCGCCCATGCCCCTGCCGCTCTGCGCCGGCCCGCTGCCGTTCACCCCGCCGCAGCCCGGCTTCGACCCAGGACCCAAGCACAAGGAATTCAAAGAGCGGCGTCTTTGGTTCGCGGTCGCTGTTAGTTCGCCTGGCGCGGAACATAGAGCAGCCGAAATTCGAAGCGGCAATCCAGTTTTATTCGGTCTGAAAGAAAGAATATATAAAATACTTTTTTCTTCGAATATTCTACTACCGTTAATATTAGGATGCCGTTATGAAAATCTTAGTCAAGAAAGTAAGGGACGTAGGGAAAATGAAGTAGCTGACTGTTAGCTAGAAGGAGGGTGCGAATAAAAGAAATTAGAAAATATTATTTTAAATATTATTCTTTAAAAAAATCATGGTCGTACCACTTGAACATAATGATTTTCTATGACTATATATGACAAGTATTGCACCTCAAAGGAGAAATTTGACTATTTTGAAAAAATGTACCCTTACGTTTCTGGGACTTTGTACCTTAGCAAGTACTATATCATTGAGATATGTCGCTATGGTCAATGACGTACGTTTCACGTACGAGATAGTATTGTAAAATGTCGGTTTTCGGTTTTTATGTTGCTTAAATATATTTCAATATTTATTCTTACATCCATATATACATGTATGAATTTTAGAACGTTATTACAACATCCCACGTAAACATAGAACCACTTAGAAAATTGTACTGCTAATTTTGAATTTAATATTAAAATAAATTATAATTTTTGATCATTTCAACCATTCGTAAGAATGTTTGCCCTACCTTTTTCCCTCGATCTTTTTCCAAAATAACCTAAAAGTGGGTAAGTGGTTTGTTAAGTTATTGCGTAACCTTGCAAACAAGCAACCAAGAAGGATATATTTTCAGTTTATTATTTTAAGAAAGAACTGAAGATGTATTATGTATCATTGTACTTTCTATAACCACTTGCCGCGCCACCTTCTATAACCGCGCCGGAAAACGGTAAATATTCGACAGAAAAGAAAATTCTTACATTTTCATTAATTCTCGCACTTCCTGCAGAAAAATTATCTCTATTAGAAAATGGGTGACTGAAAATACAGTTCTTAGATAGAATAGCACATGTAAACGCAAACTTTTTACTTCAGTATGAAATCTTTGTCATGCTGAAATTCAGATATAGTTCTTGTAACAACCTAAAGACTACAAGACTGTTCAGCAGAGTTTACTTATTATCAAAGAACCGAGTGAGTCGACATGTCTGGTTGGGAATACACAACTAAATGTCCGTAAGCTGGGAGGTTCAAGGTTCATATGCTAAGGAGGCGAACTTTCGACACCAGTTTAGTTTGTAGATCGGATAATACCACTGACTGGATGAGAATTCCGAAAGCCGGTTTTTCTGATTGGTAGTTCCCATTGTTTCCTTCTGTGAATGCCCGAAGGAAGCTGGTGCAGCATCTTACACAAGCCACAAACGACGCGCGAGCTTTATTTCCCCCATCGTGTCATTCTTCTAAGCAATTGAGTGATCCCAAATTCATAAAACAATCTTACATGACCTGAAAAGAATCCTGTAAAACAGAGAAAACACAAACTGAGCGAATGCGCTACGGGAAAGAAAAATAATGGCCTAACAACACAACATACTTTCTCGCACTACTTGCCACTTTTGTAATAATTGCTATGTTAGAAAATAATTTGAGAAAAATCAGAATGTTGAAATAGACTCGGACTTACGACCTCGGCAAGCCTCGTGCTATCCGAGAAAAAATGGAGCAGTTTTACAGAAAATCTTGCTTATAATTTTTTTTTAATTACACGAAGAATTACCAGGAAACTACGGATACTTTGAAAAACTATGCATGATTTACTGAGAGAGATATTTTTGAAAAAAAAAAAAAAAATTTTACGGACACTTTTACAGTTTAATCTGTTTTCAATTGTCCAGCTTTTGAAAGACAGAAAAAATTAAACTTTTGTTATTTTATAAAGTTCAGAGGATTCAACAAATTCAACGAATAGTGCCAGTTGTAGGGTCGTGCTTTACTCTATTTCAGGATTTAAAAAAAACTGAAGCCATTTTTGAGAAAAGATTTAAAATTCCATTGAGACACTTCATGTAAAGTACTCAGCAAGTCTGAATCGATCGGGAATATCACTTTTTGAAAATTATTTCTAGACTAGCTTAGACTGAAATTGGCTAGTTGTGTTGACAGAACTAGTGGTGTTTAAAAACCGCGTAATTTCTTGCCCTATTATCCCGCACAATTATGTGAAAAGTACTCAAATTTTCAAAATATTTTACCTGACCTTATTTAAAAATCTATCTTTAAGAAATAAATTTCATTAAGAGAAAAATTTGTATCTTCAATATTTTAGTTGTAGTAAGACTGAACAAGATTGAACTTCTGGAAAAATTAGAGTTTTCAACTAACTTAGAGACCTACACCATTCTCTTAAACGTTCTTCACACTATCCAACAAAGAAAATTAATAAAAATGATGGGGACATTTTTTTTTAAATTTGAAAACTGTCCCAGTGAATTTCATATAAAGTACGTACCCCCAAAATGAAAAGATCGGTTTCAAACTCAAGGGTCAGCAAATCCAGCCAGATCTAATCCAGACACCGGCCAGATCGATTGAGGAATATCAATCGGCTGAGAACGGTTTAGCTGTTAGCGTTGTTCACAGACCGACAGACGGGCGGACATGTAGTCGTTTTAAAGTCATTGCAGTTTTAGGGTTCAAGAACCCCCCAAAATGGATTTTTGCTACACCACGTATAAGGGGATTTTTTAATTTTAGCTACTGGATTTATTCAGTTTTTTGTTACCAGGCCCTGTAATCAGTTTTTCTGCAGAAACTTCGCAGTTTTTCAGCATCTTAACCATCACGTAACTTTGTCTCTATTCCGTAACGAGAAAGTGTAAACAAGAATTGGTATTTAATAAAAAATAAAAACACAAAAAAATCTCAGGGTGAATATTCAGCAATAAAATCAATTGCGTTGAAGAAAATGAGAGAAAATAATAAAAATACGATTGATGATTTTCTTATTTTCACTGAAAAGGAACCAATAATGATGGCTGAATACCTTCACCACCATCAGTTCCTACTCTTTTTATTACTTTACACTTAGAATTTCGCTGAACATTGATATGCACGTGTAGCAATATACCCTATCTATGAATTGCCTCACTGTCAAACTATGTCTTGGCAACGTCGCATGACAGCTAATGCCGCAGAAATACAGCATTCGTTAACGTTTTTGGTGGTCCCATGAACTTCATATCTGCGCCAGCAATCCTGGGCTCTTTCAAAGCACTATTTGCCACGAGACAGGCAAAGTTCGCCGTTTTCTTTTTCGTCGTAATTTGTAAAGCTCATAAACACAACATTAGAAGAAGTGCGTATAATTTTACACGCCCAATGAATTTGCGCTTCTTACGGTTCAGGAATGCTATTGTCTTATAAATACTTTCAGGACCACTCAAAATGTTTCCATTGTTGAGTACGTTTTAAGTGATGTGATCTGAATAAAAATATGTAGGATGGACTTAAAAATTAGTATATAATATATATAAGTGATAAAAGGATGAAGACTCGGAGCACATAGGCAATAAAATTGTCACTACCTAAAAAAATTGATATAGTATTATAATCCGTTTTTTTTCTTGAGCTGTGGATTGTCGACACACCTCGAGCAATACGTCTTCAAACTCAAAATTAGATATGGGATGTTTTGGGCAGAGTAGTCGGCACAACGTAACTTTGGCATCAGATTACAAAGCCGACTCGATAAAATTCGTATCCGATAGTTTGAACTGATGCTTTGAAAGGGTTCATATTCTAATTCAGAAACAAAACATCAGGTCCTGTAAAATATTATACATATTATTCATTCTGTTTAGAAGTAAGAAACATAAGTAGAAGTCATGACATGATGTTTCATAAAGGTATGATCAAAGTAGATTAAATATGGCAAAATGATCACATATAGTTCCACTCATGACCAGAATATTAAGCGGATTTAACTGTGACTCAAGTAATAAGGCCCCTGGTAGCACTGAAATAATGAACACATGTAATGAAAATTAATATGTAGATAAAATGTAACTATTGCCCTTAAAAATTACAATAGGTTTCTTATTTATGATCTAAAAGAAAGTTTTATTTAAAAAGATATTGGAAGTTCCTACAAAGCGATGGAGGATGACGTTCTTAGAGTGATTATGTATTAATTTTCGAAATAATGTTTGGAGTTGCGTACTTTATACTATTCAAATATAGAAGAAATACATGTCGACTTAATTAAACGGACAGCAAAAATGTGATAATCCAAGGTAAATGATACACAAACTATCGTTTTACTTGATTTCATACGAGTATTTATTTAGTAAATGTTTTATTCATTATAAATTTAATATACATGTATTAGGTTAGACAATAATTTACACTGAAAAGCAAAAGTAGCATGAAATTAAATTTAGTTGATGTCCGAATTCGTATTTATATATTTAAGATGTCATAGGATTTATTATTTTAAAATTTATGAAAAAAGTTCCTTCCAATTCTTGCATTACCTAATTGATAATTTTGATTGATACATAATTGTTGCAACGTAAATTTACATTCATGTGACATAACAGATACGATATTCTTTACATAATAACTACAAAGCATTATAATACTACTAGGGTAACTGGTCAAAAATTGCGAGACGATTACGAGTCGCATTAATGGTAAACAAAACCCAATAATTATATTTCTTAAAAATAAAATGCAATGCGAAATGTTTTTCTTTAATATTAATACTTCCTTTATTACTAACTTTTGCAGCAAATTGCTCTGAGAAACCTCTCATTAAAAAAGACATTATATTCTGGAAAGCTTCGTCAAATAGACAATGCATAAAGTTGAGTTCTTCTAAAAGCTCAATCACTGGTGGAAAGCCTCTGATTTGTTGATTTTGAGTACAAGAGCATTTATTACACATTCCTCCGTTGTAACAGTAGTTATAAACGTTACTTCTAAATTTTCTTCTTTTAATTGAAATGAGTATTCTCTCCACGTATTTTCCCCTAATGGCAGACTCAACCAATCGGCTCCAAAAATATACTAAATTGTACCTCAAAATGTTGTCCCAATAGTACTAAATTTTGTCTGTGATTTAATAACCCGGACGGCTTTTAATTTTTTCCTTACGGGGATGTCAAATTCAAAATCCCTTTTCATGATCTACCCTTAAATCTCTTTCATCTTCTTAAAATGTGTAAGACTCGGTCCTTTTCAAGAACTATAAGGAGTAATTGCATTTTCTCCTTGGTCTGCCATCTTTTCTTCCCCTCGGCCTTTAATCTCTAGCAATTCTCACGATTCTTTTCTCCTCCATTATTTCAATAGCATCGTTCCATTCCTTTCTTTGGTCTGCTACCCATTCCGTAATGGACTTAACTTTGCACCCTTTCCTGATGTTTCTGTTTCTTTTCTTATCCAATACAGTGTGATATATAATTTTTCTCGGAAATCTCATTTCGGCGACCTCAAGTTGTTGTTGGTTACGTTTCGTTTCGCTTCTTGTTTATCCTGTATACGTTAATATTGGTCTAATTATTGACTGCTATATTGTTACATTCGAGTACTTTTTTAGATGTTCATTATGCCCCACTGACTATCTGCGATCGCAATTGGTACAACATTGTGACAACTAGCGATCCTATTTCCCTTTGGCCTGAGCATGTTAAAGTATTCTCAAATACTTCATTCCTAGAATTTGTTCTATTATTATTCTTAATCCATTACCAATTTACACCTAATTATTTCTAAGCAATTGTCATAGCTTCGTCTTTTGGATAGATATTTTTAATTAAAATTCTTAGAAATTTAACAGAATCGATACAGCAATCGTTGTAAGCCGTCTTTATTTTCTGCTATTAACAATGTGTCTGTGTAACATATTATATTTATATTATATTTTTCCATACTATAGTTTTTGTTGTAGTTTTTTATAGTACTATTCTTGATTACATTATATTACAATGGGCTTAATGAAGTCCTTTCGATGCAGGTATAGCAGGTAATATTTCCCCTGGTTTTTAATATTTGTTTAGTTTTCTAATACAAATCGTTACAATTTCTATAGCTGAGTGACGAAAGAACGTTCAAGCAAGCCAAGTAAACTAGTTAGGTACGAAGATGGAATAAGTCATGCTCGTCACATGTCTCCTTTACACCCAGGTGTGGATAATAAATAAAACATGGACCAGGCCTGAGAACACCGTTGGATAGCAACTGTAGGATTAATAGGACTCTAAATGCCAAATAAATACATACATACATATAAGGCAAGAATGGCGGAAGTTGTCTGTGAAGAAAGAAGCCTAGAATGGAAACAAGATATCGCGTTACATGCTCCCTGGCAAAAGTGTTGCGTAAACATTTCACGAGGAAGATGGGCAAGTGCGTTTTTCTTCTGTTTTCACCTTGACATTGGGATAAGAACTTGTACAGTACGTACAATATGTACATACTGTACAATATGTACAGTAAAATATTTCTTATAACTATTTTATTCTACACTAATGACTCCTACATCGCATTATTTATAATATTCCATCACTGTGTCTTTAAATACGATTTTGAGCAAACCATTTTAATATCGATTGAAAAACCTATTACGATCCAAAACTTCAGTGGGAATCTCACCACAATTGCATGGAGAAGCTTCTATGCTTTCTATTGCTTCTATTACTTATTTGGTCCAAACATAGTAAGAAAATATATGATGATTTTCCATAAAATTGTGTTTGTCTGAATGAAGTATTCTAGAAACTGTAGATCGTACAAGCCAAAAAGTTGAAGTATTCATTAAAATGATAAGCTTACGCTATTCAACAGTACAAAGAAAAAATAAGTTTGGAGAAGGATCAAGACAAGATAACAAGACATATGATTGCAAAGAAAGTAGTGGTCTATTTCTTCAAAACGACTATATATGTAAAATAAAGTCAACGTAAAACTGAAATAAAATTAATCAAATAAGTACTTACCTCTTGATAAGAAAAAGAAAAGCTTCCAGTTGAGAAAAAAATAGCAATCCCGAGATTTTCCAGTATTCAGCAAGATTGAACGCATCTTATATTCTTGAATGCTGAAAAAAATATGTCATTTTAATACAAAAAGTAGACTGAACAAAAGAAGATTGCATGTAAAGGTTTATAAAATCATGTCTACAGGTGGGTAATTAAGAAAACTCGGAAACAAAGATTGAGTAACAGTCGATCATTTTCCATTTCGGAAATGGTATTGTTCAGATGCTAAAAATTTCTGAATTTTTCAAGTAAGTAATCGACTGCAACGCAGCTTACAAAGCGATGCAAGATGACTTGAATCATGCACGCGAGCTACCAACTTCAAAGAAGAAAGCAAAACTTATCCGTTTTGATGAAAACACTTATCAGAATAATCTATGCTCATCTGAACAGTCCTCTACAGATATTTCTCAGCAACAAGAAAGAAATACGAAACAGAACTCACACATCAAATCTACTTCAATGAAAATAAAGTACAAAAACAAAACAAGAATAAATGTGGAAAATGACAAATGATTGAAAAAAGAAATGCTCTATAAAAATGATCCAAAGGTACGTGAATAGCACAGAATTGTTTTAACGTGCAAACATATCTTCCCGTAATTGTCATCTTTTACAGCGTGTTCAAAATATAGTATGAAAAAACATTTATTGCAGATACATTTGACCACATTTTGATATCAATCTTAAAATGTCTTATTACAGTAAACCCTCGTTAGTCCGATCACACTTAACACGAATTTCGTCATAACACGAACAAATGTCGGTTACGGCAAGGGATTACGGTAATACGGACATTTATAATACTAAGACAAAACGAATTTTTATAATACGAACTCCTATTATTTCGATCCCTTGGAAATACGTGTTGATGAGGCTTTACTGTATTACATAGATTGCTTCTAGTGTCTTGTGGTCTAAATGTTGATGAATAATGTTCGCAGCGTTGCCATGCCTAACAGCGTAATCTACATTTTGAATGGCTCTACATTCTTGTAGTGTAAGCCTATATTCTTCTTTCTCTGATGCTTGGCTCAATTTTGTGTTTATGTCAAACTTTGGTTGTTTCAAGTCGTATTTTTGATTTTTTTTGTATTGTTCATAACTTTTTAACAGTAATCATTACTAATACCAGTTTGTAAATATTATGATTTTCCTTGTGCCTCTCGGTCATGCATTATAGTGTAGTATTTATTTCCTGCTTCAAGTTCAACAATTTTGTCTTTCAGGATTAGAAGGAAGTCCATTACAATACAGAACTTTTAGTGTATGATTAACCATAAGTCGAGATTTTTTACTTCTCTGGATATTGTATATATAGTTCCAAGTAGGAAGGTAATTGGGAATAGATTCGAAAGATGAAAACCCCCCAAAGTAGTGGGGGTTTGAATCAGTCTTGAGAATCTTGATTTATTGCGTTGTCTGTTGCTGTTTCTACCAAAGTTGAAAATTGTAGAGCATGGAGAGTTAGGTTAATGGTAAAGGGTGATATAATACTTTTTTCAATATCTCGTTAACTAGAATGAGATTGAGATTTTTTTTTGCATCTAACACATTCTAACATGTTCACCTACTGAAGTGAAGGATTTGTCAGTCTTATGTATCATTACACATAATCTGAGCGTGGAGAAGTTCCACTCCATTAAAGAAATTGACTTCTATGAAGTTTAATATTAGTTTTCTGTAGAAGTATTATTTTCAACTCTTGATCTTAGAGTAATACATTCTTAATTTTTCAACAACACGTTTCCTCAATAGCAAGATTTGTTGTTTCGCAACGCCATAAAATAATAATAATAACAATAATAATAATAAGTACACATATTATTTAAATATTTAAAATATATTTCAATTTTTAAAATGCATTTTTTACATTAGACAGACACTTAAATCAATTGTAAAAATACTGATGTATTTCTACACTAATTTTGGATCTGTCAAACTTCAAAGTGGGGTACTCATAAATAATATTTAAAAAAATAGTTTGTTCTCCAGAGCACTTCGAGCCCGCAGCCTACCGCAAATCGCTGCTGGAACTACGGGGCGTCAATGTCACGACGCATCGTAACGTCCAAACATAAAGCAGCCGTGAGACTTATGTCATATTATGAATCACAGAAACACACATACGGTCTCAAAAGGAAATCTTTTGACGAAATGCCACTATTAAAGTAATTTATAAACGACTGACACTGCTAGGGTCTGCCTGAAACAGAGTCGCCTTCTTTCTCAGATAGAATGAGTCAGTTGTGTAAAGAGAGGAATCCGCGATACATGTGCGTTGTTCTGTGAAGTTAGTAACCACAGGTAACCTTAAAATCCATTATTGTTTGCATCTTCTTAATATGAAAATCTATATATTAAGAAGAAATGTATGTTTATTATGTTACAACCAGCATTCTTGAAAAGTAAAATATACACTCTTTGCCGTCAAAGTTCTATGTATTGGAAACACTAGTTTTCAGAATTCCTTCTCGAGATCAATCAAGTGACGTTTTTTTAAGAAGGTGAGAATCGACCATACTTGTTAAGCCACAAATATATTGGCCAATTATGAATAAATGGGCGTGATCACCCTAACGTATCACCTTATCTTAGTAATGAAGAAACTGACCGAGTAAGTTCGTCTTCTGTTTCTTCTGCTGCCTCTGTTCTTCGTTTCCTGTATTATGCACTCATGGGACTAAAATAAAATTTGCCGCTAAGAGTTTTCTTTGTCCAGTGTGACTAATATTCTCAAGTAAGATTATGACAGTGTTAACAGAAATATTTTTCGGATGAGGCCTAGTATGACAACAGAATGCGAGTTTATGCTTTCAAAAAATGTCCTCAATCTGAGTGCGGAATGGCAATTTTCCGCTTCGCGAATTCTTACAGAAAGAGACCTAGCGACATAGTGAGGGGGAACTATAATATTCTCAATGAAAGCTAGCCTTCAATCCTGACATGAACGTATTAATTTACACAGGAAGTTATTGAAGTGGGCGGATAGTAATGTGAAGACATTATCTTTATATATTTAGCAACTTTGAACAATATTTAGAAAGAGGACTAATGCAACAATGATATAATAAAAAATAGATTGAACAAATAAAATACATAGTTTAATTTCTTTTTGAAGAGATCAATTAACGATATTCTATGTAAAGATAAGGAAAAGAAATAATAATTAAATTAACTTTATCACATACTTTTATTCGTTTATATTCCGTTCGTTTAATACTAAATTTAATCTAGTTAACACTTTTTTAATTTGAATTTAATCGGCTATAAAGGTCATATGTATATATCTGGCACATTGTAAGATGCGAAGAGATCATTCTATACAGTGCTTGAATTCTAAAATTTTCGGTTCTTCAACGCCCCCCATATTATATATTAATTTAATAGAAATAGTTATATATTTATAATATATTTTTACATTTATTCCCGAGGTAACGAAGCGCTGTTTCCTCCTTCTATTTATTGCTTTGTGAATATATATTGAAGGTAATCATCTACTGCTGAGTGGTACTTGTTTTGAGGGGTGACGGTCTAGCAGACGCTGCAGCAAAACGGCAAGTAGATGTTTTTATTGTATTAAAACTATCAGAATCATCTCGGTGACCCGCTTTGTAACTTACCAGACTTATGTAATTTTTTGAGTTTTTAAATTGTCGAGTTATTCGAGAAATTTAAAAATAAAATAAGTCAAAAATGATTTTTTATAAATTAATGAATTCAATAGATATATCAAATGAAATTTGATATTTGAAAAATCTGGTACATGAAGGTCAACTTTTCCTTAAACTTATATGATTTGACCTAGTTTACCTGTAGACATAAATTTGTAATACTATTATTTTTAATAATTTATGTTGTAAACGCTGATAGACGTTTCTCGTAGTAATTGTATTTTAATTTACCTGTTATTAATTACAAAAAAACTATTCTATTACTTTGAGAGCAATAATGGACATTTAACGGATTAGAAGGAAAAGGAGGAATCCTTCATGTACATGTTTTCAGAATATTCGTAAATTTATTAGAAATACTATGGCGTTGAAGTGTGGCAATCATATTGTTAATAACTTTGTATTAAACACTTCAAGGTATTTTGCACATCATTAAAGGATCGCAGTAAGAAGTCAGTTCTATCTTTTATAATATGCTATGTATTCACTTTTTCGTGGAAAGAAAAAATATTATCTTCCCTAATCCTTCAGTTACACAAATAAAGATTTGTTTCACAAAATCATTAGACATTCGTGTTACATTAATAACATCTCAACTCTTATCCTACATAAAAGTTCCTCCTCAAAAGATGTTATAAATGGAGGATTGCTGTATAGCGCTGTATATCGACAAGAGATATTAAAGGGAATATAGATTTTATATCCTTTTATTTCAGATCATATATTTCTTCAAAAAAATCATATATTTCTTCTTCTGTGTGTTTGGCGTTACTTCAAACACCCTAAGATGATCAGAGGATTTGAAGGGAGAAGTACTTCGTTTTTCTCACTGTATTTAATGCATGAAATATGCTAAGGCTCTTGTGAGTGATGTAATTCTCTTTACGCAAGATCTGAGCAAATTGAAGACTTTTCCCGAGTGAATGGTATGGTCTTAAATTTTAATGTTACTACAAAATCTTTTAAATCCTTCTCTTACATTTGCATTTCTCTATAAGATTTCCGTTGATTCACTTGTTTCAGCAATCGTACTAGTCCAAGGGGTAAATAAAAATCTATCTTAGCCACTGCTTTCTCCATTACGGAATGAGCGTTATCTACGTCCTGGATACAAGAATGTCCTGGCACAGAATACTTCATTGTCACTGATGAGACATTCGGGTTCTCTCTTTAAAATCCAACATAGCATATGACATAATGGAATTTCTGATCTAAAGAACACATTAATCTCACCATGTTACCAATTTATTAATTCTCCTCGACGAGTACATCTAGGATTCTTCCCATGCTATATCATTTCCTACAAGCTATATCATTTCCTACTGGCCGAATGGCACCATACATTTTCTTAGTAGCAATGTAATGCAGTTTCATTGTATATGTTACATTTTCTTGAGTAGAAAAAACTAATATCGGCGTTAAGGCATAGAATTACACTTTCAAGAGCAATGAGCAGTACACGATAAATAAAATATTCACATAAAACAGAACATTATTAATAATATAAATGATATAATTTCATGCCTACTTCACACTAAAATAATTTGAAATCTTGTAGCAATTTGCAGTTAGAACTTGGTCAAAATAATTACATTCAAAAGTTATCACCAGATACAACTATGTCACACTGCTAGTTCCTTCATAGTTTTTCAACATACGGCATTGATGTTTATTTGGAAGCTAGACTGCTTTGTTGTAAGAGATTTCTGAGGGAAAACGCAATTTTGGCAATTTTGTTAGAACTTTTCAAACCAAGGCCACGAAAAGCTAAGTGCAAATATACTTATATTTTATTAAATAATGTACAAACTGTTCAGTAATATATACTTTTAGATTTAATTTAAGAGGGGGTTACCATTAAGTTTGCCTCGGGTGCCATCGACTGAAGCTACCCTACGCTTGGGGCGATGAGGGGACAAGAATGAGGAAGGGAGGATCTCGCGCGTTCCATGGCCCGTTTTTTAAGGTACTGATTCAGCATTCTCATGATATTGATGGGAGAACTTCTTAAATTACAGATCCGAGTGGTCGGTCATTGGAATGTTTGTACAGATAAATGCTGAATTTGATTTAGCTATAGAGCCAGAGTTGAAAACCCTCCATCGTTGAGAATCGAACCTTATTAGTTAGAGACGGTGACAGGCGACAGTTATCATCACTGGGTCATATCAGGCTTTTTATTGTTCAAAATAGCGAGTTAATTAAATTATTATAGAAACAAAAATGTATTATTTCTGAAAAACTCTGATTTCATAGAATTTTGTCGATCGCGCGGACATCCATCTTAATACGCATTTAATATTTAGTTTTTATACGTTCCATATTTGTTTTTTTTTAAACCCTGTAAACTACTGTTCACAGGGTCAGCTAGGTCGAATTCAGTCGCTATTTGGAGGAGAATTCTAGTGGCCAGCAGCTCTGATCGGCAGTTTTCCATGCTTCCTCCAAACCACACCAGACGAATGCCGGACCAGTACCCTAACAATCGGGTAGGGTAACAAGATGCCACTTAGTGTTTGCTCACCTGCAGTGGTGCCCCGCTGGATGGAGATAACTAGTTTGGGGAAAAACCCGCAAGGCGTCGGGTAAGTCGGCGCTGGATATCGCTATCCAGCAGGGGAAGACGCCCGTCATCGCTTACGATAAAACATGCTCTATACTTGCCCGCTTCCGCTAGAGATATAAACATACACAGCAAGGACTAATGACAGTAACAGTTGACTCGCCATAAATCACTAATCAATGTGCCAACCATAGTCCAGGAAAACATAAAGAAGATTAGATCCTCCAACAGCATTATTTGTAACGGTTATGTAATATTATCATAGTTCTTGAAACCACAAAATTGTTTCCAGTCTGCTAAAATATCTGTCCACACTGGTATTCAAACTAAGAACTGAGATTTAGTAAGCAACTACTAAACCTACGCACCAACTAGCTCGGTCGGTTCGCCAACATTTTTACGCTTTAAAAAAGGAAGTTCAACATCTGCAATTTTTGAAAATTCTGATGTTTTAATGATGATTGAAAATCTTGTTACGAATTTTTAAAGGTTGATACTATTTCACTCAAAATTGAGAGAATGCTACTAATATTTTCAAATAATATTACATATCATTCTTTAAAGATGTAACTTTAGAAAACAGAAAGAAATAATTTCAGCAACTGAGTCGACTACGTTAATATACTACACAGTACGCTATGAGACCTCATTTTATTATGCGCAACAACGTCCAATCAATCCGGTGGCCGAGATTGCTAAGGCTGTATTGCCGTAACGATCTCGAACCGAAGGTTCGCGGGTTGGAGTCCGCCTCGGACATGGTTATGTTGTGTTCGTCCTTTCACCTATCATCATCATCGTTATCATAACATACTTACAGTTCCCATACCGTTACTAGCAATAGTGGTCGCCAATGACCTAGTTGTTAATTCGAACTTAAATAACAAAAAAAAAAAACAACATCCATTGAAGTGAAGTAATGAGAATGGAATAGATAACGGAGAATAGTGCATATTTTATATATTTGTAGATTTTGTGTGCCTGTTTTTTGTTTATTTATATCATATATTTCTATTTCTTATATTTGCGTACGTATTAAGAGAGAAATTTCTCAACCATACCACGTTATACCACAAACACAAGTAAATATCCACACAGTCATTTTGCCGTCAATGTATTTTTCTGTATCAAGGGCACATAAAACATGTATTTCGAATACAGAACGTATTAGAGTAAGTAATTCACTATATGCATGAACAAGATGTATTCCCTTTTTGTTACCAGGGCCCGGTAATAATGATTTTTTGCCGAAAAATTGATAATTTGCCATTCTAGATTACAATACTTTCTTTTCTAACGAAGTAAGATTACAAAATAAAAATCATTCAACTCAAAAATTAACAGCTACTTTTGAAACATTTTGGAAATGTTGCGGCTTTATTTAATGTGACCCAACTTTAAAGGCACAAGGACATCAAGTTTGATGGCCTGAAGGTCGACCAGATCGATCACGGAAAATCATCTGAACGGTAGAGGCGTGAGTGTTGACCAGCTGGGCAGTGTGTGAACAAAGTTTTCGGTATCAAGGGTCAACTAAAAGGGCACTCTGATAACGTATTAAAGAAAGTATGGCACAGCATATTCACGCAAGATTTACCCACATTTTCGATAACAGATCCCAATACGAGTATTTCTGCAAAAAGGCGTTACTTTTAGTTGCACAATTAAAATATTCTGTAGCAATAAAATTCTCTTTACTGAGTATGTACTTATTAGGCAAGGAAATACAATCCCAGAACTTAACATACTATCAATATAAATTTTAATTTAATTTGCATTATTCATAAGCATTTATTATCCCGTCAGAATGTAAAACGTTTATAATATTTTTAAAAACTTCAAACATTTTGTGGTTCTTTTATTACACTTTCTGTTAAATGATTTATTTAACTTTCTTGGCGTTTTGAGAGAATATTTTGGCCGTTATATTCTAGAATACCTATCCAAATATATTTTAAATTGAATTTGCCATTCATAGTGTTTCCGTCGTCATTAATTTCATTAAGTTTAATGAGAAAAGATTTATCAGAATTCAAACACTTAGAAAATCAGCCACCAGCATCAGAAGAAACCATACTGCAGAAATCATTACTTCGTCACCCTTATATTTAACGGTCCTGACGGAAATTTGCTTTTAGACTTCTGAAAACAAAAGTATTCATAAAGACAAGGCATCTATCGTTATTAAAAATTACTTTCATTATTGAACGAAACATTGGTACAAAATCAATTTCCTAGTCATCATAGTTTCTCCAAAATTTGTTTGGTATAACTTTTAGTTCGCCAGCTCGATAATCATATTTATTCAAGAACATCCCGATCGGTCTGAAATGATAAAAACGCCGAAATATTATTTTAGTTGCACGCGGACTAGCCGGTACGGCATGGCTGACGGTACGGGAAGGACGCGCGCATTAGGCAAGGACGGGACGGGGGAGACGGAACGAACATTTTGGACAGGTTCGCAGTCATGCTTCTTGCTGCATGTTTGATATTACGCGAAACGGCTTCTTAATGCTATATGGCGAAGCAACGTGAAGTAGAAGTACATTTTAAAATATATGTAGAAACACATTAGGCATATGGAACTAACCCATTTTAAATACACGTTTTTCTTGATATTGTTTTCATAAAAGACATGTTACATTTTACAAATATTTGGAAACTTAATATTTATCTTATCACCATCAACGGTTTCCAAGATGATTATTTTTTTGCCATACTATTTTCTATATTATTATGGTCCCGACCCAAATGGGACCGTCTTGATCAGTCTCACAATATGCCTCTTAACGCTTGCAGAAAATGTGTCTAAGAGGCAACTTCTTTAACTATTAATACACATACATTTATCTTAGTGTCAATTTATGATAATTTTCATTGTCGTTTTCGATCATACAGTTTCCAATATATGAACACATTTTTCGTGTACGAGGCGTAGAAAAAAATATTTATTTCTGAACACACGTCTCCTTTCTACTCCTTCCAACTTCTTGCATACAATACTCATTTTCTTCTCGTCATTGCTTGAGAAACGGTATTCAGCGTATCATAACAGTTTACAGATTACTAAAAAAATACTAACTGGACTTTCAATGAATTTATATTGTGTGCTCATAAGACTACTTTTGTCAAGGAAAACTATTTCGCTAATCACCTTTCCAGGGTATTTCATGTACTTTCTTATAATTTATTTTTTAATATTCTGGAAGATACTTTGTTTCAAAATAACTCCACTATATACAATATTAAGTGCTACACTATGATTTCGATATCTGAGTATGGATAGCATTGCCATTTCTTGTATATACCTAGAAATTCATTTAGATAAAGCAAATATACTGGAAAAAATTATCTTGCAAAAGAAAATGGACAAAATATTATATATTAAACATATTTACTCGTACCTATAAATATATTTATTACTTTATTACTAATCGTATACACTTTTTTAACGCACACACACACATTTCTTTTAGAAAATACAATTTTTTTAAAAAAATTTGCTCAACAAAATATTAATTAGCAAACTATTAAATTCTCGGACGATTTTGAACAGAATTTCAATTTTGATCATTAGAAATCCGATAGAACTATTTATCCATTAGAACTATTTAAAGCACTGGGCTTATTTTTTTGAAGCACACTTTTAGTCTCAGGTAATATTATTTACGACTTAGAAAACTGGCTAAAAATGTTCAAGCAAGAAAAGGGATACGCGCTTTTAGTGAGCATATAAGTGAACATTCTTAAATGTCATGACAAGGTTAATCACCTTTTTTGATTGGAATTTTAGATGTTAAATTACTAAATATTTTTTAATATTGGTATACAAATTAAATTAAAAGCAATAGATCTCTGAGATAACAAAGAAGATAAGGCTCAAGGATGAAGGCTGTAGAAATGGATTTTTGGAAAATATGTTTTGCAATATAGAGGGTAGAGATAGAATATTGAAATGGAATATTAACATCAGAGAATAAATGGGAATTGCTATTATTCAATCCATCAAAACAAAATGCTTAAGGTGGAATTAATATGAATAGTGAATGTCTATCAAGAGGTGCCCAAAGACGGTCTGTAATTGGACATCGTGTCGAAGATGAAAGAGTGAAAAAAGAGGAAGGCTTCAAAACCCTATCTACAAGGAATCAGTCAATGGAAAACAATTCTGAGAGGTGCATGGACTGATGGAACTAGTGGTACTAAAACAGAAAGTACTTTCACCCCCGTATTTCCACGCAAAAGTTCGCGAATAGTACTCAAATGATCGAAAAATTGTACAAGACCTAATTTCAAAATCTATCTTTAAGAAAGAAATTTCATTAAGGAAAAAAATCTTTATCTTTAATATTTTAGTTGTAGGAATACTCTTACACTTGCAATTTTGAAAAATCAGGGTTTTCAACGAACATGGGACCTACACCATCCTTTTAAAAATCCTTCATACTATCCAAGAACAAGAATCAATCAAAAACAATGTAGCCATACTTTTAAAAATTTGAAAAATATCTCAGGAGCATCATGTAAAACACCCCCAAAAATAAATTATCGACTTAAATTTCAAGGGGTTGTGACAACAGTCAGATCGATTGAATAATATCAATTTTGGAGAAAATGTACTGAATGATTTAGCCGTTAGCGTTGTTCACAGACGGACAGACATACGTTTTGCCGTCATTCGATTTTCCTATATGAATGACCCACAAAACATAGATTCTGGCAACACCAAGTGATAGAGGATTTTTTATAAATTAAACAAATGGATTTATTCAGGTTTTCTTTACCAGGTACCTGTAATAAGGGTTTTTCTGCCGAAAATTCGCCGTTTTTCGCGCAGCCTTACATAACTTTCTCAGCTCCGTAGCGAGAAAGTAAAAATGGCTGCTAGGTTAGGGAAGGGCCGCCACATTGCTAGAGAGAGTCGTATAGGTATAAAATCGAGAAAGTTATGTAACGTCGAAAAACATGGATTGCAAGGTTTTGACCAAAATACATTTTGGGGTCTTTGGTAGAGACACTTTTCTCCATACGTTCTTTGGTCTGTCCATATAGTTATTTGTTTCGAATCTCTCGCGCTTTGTTTGGTGACAAATGTTTCACGAGTTGTCTAAAATGGTCTACTAGTGCATAGTACTATAGTGCATAACCTTACATATGATACGAGAAAATATGGGCTCTTGACGTGCGTCAAATTTTATAATTTTCTAAATATATTCATCATATTCTATTTAAAGACTATACATCTTAGATAAGAAGAGTTCGAGGAAAAAACTTTCCAACAGATATTCCCCACTCTAGTGCTAACAGGTACGTGGGCAACTTCCCTCTCACGAGAAGTCAGTACAAGTTCTTTGTACTTTTACTGACTTCTCGTGAGAGGGAAGTTGTCCCCGTACCTGTTAAAACAAATTAGAAACCTAGCAAAATGGACAATAATATGTACGAAGAAAGGGCTTTTGCTGCCGGCCTGGATAGCCGAGACCGCTAATGCCGACTCGGCAAGAAGGGACGCAAATTCGAATCCCGCCTCGGGCAAGGATGTTTGTACGTACTGGTGTTGTCCTTATCTGTCGTGTTCCACTATAGTTACCCAAATATAAACAATCAATGTGTTCGCTACATGGCCTAGTAATTAAAGAGGGATCTTACAAAACAATAGTTCTTTGTTTACAGCAATAAAAGAGGGACGAGTGAACTGTCTTGAAAAGTGTAATAAATAGTTTACTAATACAAAATAACATTCGAAACAATGTGGTTACGAATATAAGGACTCCAGAAAACGTTATTTCTTGTTGTTTTTCTAATGTAAATCCAAGAAAATATTTGATATTCAAATACATGTTAATTAATTCGTCTTCACCTATGTCATTTTCCAAAGGCAAGGAATCTGAAAATTATGGCAACATAATTTTCCCTTCGTGAATACGCGGAAAATTATATGTACAGAAGTCTAGATTTCAACTTATTCAAAGACAGTAGCGTGACAATGCACAAAATACAAAATATTTGTACAAAATCTTAATCATAACCCATAAAACCATCTTTCAAGAAATAGTATACTCATTTTTACCCAGTACTCCACCGTGTTCGTGGGCTAGTAGTAACTACTGTATTTCGTGGTGTGATATGCGTTACTTCCTGCTAGAAGCCTTACACACGGTTACTCTACGTTACAGAAAGTGACACGCAGGGAATAATATGATTGTCTCTCTCACACAAAGAAGAATGTCTTCATTTACAGCCACGGGCAAAAAATATTGGATTAGCACGTTTCAGTAAGAAGATAAGTCTAGGATCCATTGTCTCTGGCGTTCTCTAACGCACGCCTGGTAGATCAATATTCACATTCCGCACATTTTTCTAAACGTGTTGATGTGTCGTTCAATATTCTATCACAAAATTTCCCACGGGACGACATGTTTCGATACAGGGCCACCCACTGCAAAGTGACCCAGTGTTTGCCGAGCGACACGCGGGCTGTGATGCGGCGGCGGTGGCGAACGGAGCGGCAGCCGCGGCGCAGGCGCTGGCGCTGGCGCACCCACCTTGCACGCGACCGGTTGGGGATTCGATGGCCCTCTCTGTGCATTATTTACACTAGCCGGATTTCAAAATCATCCAGAGTTCCAGGCTCCGAGAAAGGGACCCCTCCCTTTAGCATTTCTTCTCCATCTCACGCGCAGCACCCGTCCAGCGAGAGTGCCCCCGGGTGCACCTGCGTCGCGCTCTATCCATTCAACCCACCACCCCACCCGGCGCCCCCGCCCGGCCGGGCCCGGCCCGGCCCACCGCCGCTCCAACTATCCTGTGCCTGTGTAACGCTTGCATTCGCAGTTTTAGAGGCGCTAGTTGTCTTTCTGTCTCTCGACTCAAGAGATTGGAATGCAATTACAATTACAGATACATGAAAATAGAAATTGAAACACGGTTTGTTGTAAGTTACAAATAAACATACAACATGTGCTTACGAACGAATATAATAATTGAAAATTGACAGAAAATATTTCTAAATAAATTTACCTCATAAGTCATGAATAGACAACAATTTTCATGGTCTAGAACCTTTGTAAAATGTAAATGCAGTTGTAGTCAGAAGTGCAAAACTACAAACCAATCCAAGTAAGAAACAGGAAAAATATAAGTACTTCATATTTGCATTATAGGCATCACACAGCTTGCAGAGACAATAAAAAATATTCTGACTACCTGGGACAACTGACCCCCTCCTACCGTTAGTTTCAAATTCCAATTACCGACTAGTGTCGCTCAATCTACTGTTTGAATTTGGAATTGTTTAACTTGTTTATAATGTAGTTTATTACTAAGCTCATTTTACCTAACCAATGAGAAATATTTTACACATTAAATTCTATGTGAAAAGTGTCGTTTTAGTGTTTTCTCTTTCGAGCCCTTCCTAGAAGAGAAAGAATTTTAATTGTGCGTCTGAAAACGGCAAATTCCGACAAGAAAAATCACTAATTTACGGGTCCTGGTAAAGAAAAAGTAGATAATTATTGTTCCTATATATTACAAATTATTTTCTCTCACACGTTGTGTAGTTAGTATACATGTTTTGTGGGTCCTTGATACCGAAAAATGACGGGAAAACATTTTCTCTCGGTCCGTTTGTGGTCAACTCCAGGACCTAAACAGTTCAACCGATTTTTCCTAACATTGATATTCACCAATAAATCTAAACGTACTGAAAACTTTGCGAGGATGAAAGAGATATTTTTTTACATTAAACTTCAACAGTTTCAAAAATTTCTAATAATGGCTCCAATTTTTTCTCAAACTTTGTCCTCAGTAAATGATCCTTGTAAATAATGCTTAAATGAGTATGTCCCATTTGCGTTGAAATTCTTGATTTGTCGAAAATTGCAAATGTTCAAATCTTTTTCGGCGTTATCCTATAACTACAATGTCGCTTACAGATTTCCCCCCTTATAAAATCCGTTTTTAATGGCAAATCGTAAAGAGATATGAAATAAGGTCCTGGGCAATTTTTTTGAATATGTGAGTAGTTTTCACGTAATTTTGTGTGAAGTATAGGCAATTTTTAATTTTTTTCTAAAAAAAACACTGATTTTTTTCTTTAGTTTTCTTATATATATATATATATATATATATATATATATATATATATATATATATATGTCAAAGGAGGGTATAAAAATTGGCGCTAGAACATTTTCGGCAAACTTTCTGTATTTTCTGAAATTGGAAAATTAGAAATAATACAAAAAATATGTGCTGTTGTATTAGTAGTTTGATTTGAAAAGATTGCCCTAGCCCTGAGAAGTGTCGATAAGAAAAGTTGGAACTGAAGACGTTCTCACCAACTGCTCTAAAAGTTCTTAGGTGAAATCTTTTTTTAGAACTAGTGGTGCCTGTTGACTTGTAGTTGTAGAACTGATAATGTCCTCTTACCCATTATCAACACTTTCTGTATTGAAGACCAATATAAAATTAGTATTAGTAATTAGAGATATTTTCTGACTACGAATTACAAAAAAATTGCAACAAATTGCCAAGTAAATGAGAGTTAAATATGTTATTGAAATCAGTTAATGTTGAATTTATATTGTGTTATATACAATATATATCAATAACTTAAGAAATTTCAAAATTTTGAATAGAGAATAAGAGAACTGTTTAGAAAAGTCCCTATAGAAAATATAAAATTCACGATCAAAAAAGGATATGTTTCTAAAAAGTATATCGTCGGAAAAGGATTATGTGTCTCTCCGTATGTCTTCCCATCAGTCTGTGGTCAATGTTGGCAAATGTCCCCCATTTTTATTCTATTAATTCTAATAATACAAACTACGCGTACACTCCACATACATAACACAACATACATAATTTTTCAAACTACTACTAGTAGTTTTGAGTGATGAGTTAGAATCACTGCATCATTAAGCATTTATTATAGCTTTATAAATCGGTTTCTTCCGAGACACTAGCTTCGGGAACGCCTCTTGAAATTTAATGATCTTGGGCAAATATTTATTTTACATTCCCGCTACCATTCACCCCACAGAGAGAAAGTTATGAAATACTGCGAGAAAAAACGCCAATTTTCGCCCGAAAAATAGAAGTTCCCTGATAACGAAAAAGTGGATAAATTCAGTTGTTAAATTTAGAAAAGAATCTTCTAACACGTGGTGTACTCAGAAATCCGTTTCGTGGATACTTGATACCGAAAAATCGAATGACGGAAAACATCTGTCCGTCTGTCTGTTTGTCTGTCTGTCCGTCTTAAAATAATGGGGTAGGTTTCATTTTCATTAAAATCTCTAATTTTTCAAAAATGAAAAATTTCAATTTTTTCTGCATCTTCGCACAACTACAATTAAGAATACAAATATTTTTCCTTAATAAAATATGTTCCTCAAAGATGTATATTGAAATAAGGTCATGTACAATTTTTCAAGTATTTGAGTACATTTCGCGTAATTTTGCGTGAAAGTACAGGTGAGAAAGTACGTGCTGTTTTAGCACCAATAGTTTAAACTCTGCGGAAGAGTGAAGCACAATTCATCGAATTTGATGAGAAAAAAACATTTTGCTTTAAGCATTTGAATTATGGGGATGCTGATGCGGAATTGGTGACGTAATTACGTGAAAAAATAAAAGAAGTTCTGAAGAACAATTGAAATTTCAAAACATTAAATATGAGTATTCTTTTCTAAACCTCTTGCACTTCGTCAGGAATTATTCAAGTGTTACCTGCAATATTACTATATTTCGTAATCGTCAACAATAATACAAAACGGTGAGTTCTGGTTACAATTACTTGTTTCATTTCTGGTTTCTTCGCAGCATGATTAATTTCCTCAAACTTGATCCCTACTTCGTTTAAATTTTCTGTGCTTCAAGATAATCTTTAGTAATTTTCAATTACGATAGGACCAAACCTGATCAGAACAGAGCACGGCTTCTACTCGTTCTCTTCGTACTCACGTGCGGCATTGTTTTAACTTTTAATTTATTATTATCTGTTATTACATTTAGTTTAAATTTCAGTACAATTTTAAAATTATTGCTGGACAACCAATAAATAATGAAAATGAAAGTAATATTTATTGAATAAATATTCTTCACATTCACCAGGCCATCGCACTCCTAAAAAGTTGTACTGAGTTCCTCAATATTCATCGCCACAGTATTTCCCACGTTTTCAAACTATTGATGTATTCATCACAATCACAAACTATTGATTAATTAAAAAATATGCAAACATTGCTACATTCTAACTACTTCGTTCACAAGACTTAAACAAAACAGTTTCCTCAATCACATAAGAGGCCCGTCGTTCATGCTAAAATATGAACCCGTCCCTTCTTATCGCACACGACTAAGAAAGTTTTTAATTACACAATCGTGATGTCCACTTTGTCCGCCTATTGTGATGCCATGCGAAACGTCTGTATATAAACGTCTCCGTGTGTTCTTTTGCTAATATAAATAATGGCTAGATAGATTTATTTCTTTTATTTTTCTACATGTTCCCTACCGACCTGAATAATTTGTAATGACGTGTTACAAAAAAAAAAGTTTACGGAAGTGGGATTCAAACCTACGCTCTCAAAGAGGACCAGAATTTTAGCAACCTGATAGAGGAGGGTGCCTTAAACCGCTCGGCCATACTGGCATGTACACACCGCGTACATGTAGAGAAGATACATTTCCCGCGAACTTCTGAGATTGACTACCACTTGTGGCGCGCGCCACAAGTTCCTTCCCGGTCTTACTCCGAGTGCTCATCACCTGGGGCTAGTCAGATATTCATTGCAAGATTCAGAGCTCTAATACCTGGAAATTGGTGAATTCATTGATGAGACGGTGGTACTGGAGAAATGGTGGTACAATACGTGGAAAGGGAAACTGGAAACCCTAAAGGAAACTTAGGGTTAAAATGCTTCGTCTACCATAAATTCTACAAGGATGGACCTGCATTTTAAACTCGGACTGAGTGGTGCAGAGCGAGCAGTCTCATCACTGCGTCGCGTGGCACCTTGAAGAAATGTAAAACATTTTGAAACTGAGGATTTTTTGAAGCACGTTGATTTGGCGAGAAATACAAACATCTAGTATATTGGTTTGTTTAACAACGATTTCAACAAATTAATAAAAAGTGACAGAAATATTTTCGTAAATGAATATAATGCTTATATCGATATCACCGCTGACTCCATCTTTACAAATAAAATGAGAGCGATTGACATTATCAATACAGAATGGCAATAATAAGCAGGAAAGGCACTCCATTCAGTTTTCTCGCTCTTTGTACATTTTGTAGTACCTTGCACAAAAACGTATCGTCTCTATAGAATAGTAGGTCTTTTACGTATTACTTTCTCGCCCATACGAAAATACTTTGTAAGAAGAGAAAGTTATGCAATCGTTCACCGAAAACGGCAAATTTTTGACGAAAAAACTCATATTGTCTGGTACCAAAAAATAAATAAATCCTCTTGCTAAATACAGAAAAGATATCCTCTTACACGTGCTGTAGCCAAAACCTATGTTTTTGGGTCCTTGACACCGAAAAATAGATTGACGGCAAAATGTCTACCACTAGTTTTAATTTTTTATTTTCTTTGTACTAGGTCTCAATTCATTCTTCATTTGCGAAATGAATTAAGGTTAACCGAAAATATTTGACTGATTGATTCTTTTATTTTCGCGCACAACAACTGCCATGGCCATGGCACGGTCACGCAGGTGGAGTGCATGGGTTTTCACTGGAGGAGGCGGTGTTCTTTCCACGCTGGATTCGAGGACGACGTACATGTAGACTCTCCCCCTCCGGTTCTCTCTCACCAGTGCGGCACTGCCACCGCCGGGACACCACGAAGCTCCAGACGTGTGTGGCAGTGCAGAGAATGTAATTGTGTATGTGTAACTATGGGGTGGACCGTTACCATGTTCGATTACAGCTCTGGCATTTGTCTGGTGTCCATCGAAGAAATCACGAAAAAACTACTGAACAGAGCCTACGGCCGTAAAATTCTCGTCCAGGCAGCAGCTGAATCGACGTAACTTTCATGCTAGAATCAAAAGTCCAACTACCGTCGGCACTAGAAATGTTGGTCCTCCCAGTCAGAGGGTGCCTATTGCTATCGCACTAGATTTTAGTTTTTCGACGAAAGTTTATATTACTGAGATTTATGTATATGAGTGTAAGGAATAACTCGTCGCAACAAAGTATTTATCTTTTCAAAAATTTTCTTCCAGATGAGGATGGAATAATTATGTTTGTTTTGAACGCCTTGATTAACAATTTCACATTTTCCTCCGACCATAAAAGACCATCGATCTATTTCTGACAATTAATTACCATCCTCTAACGAAGTAAGTACAGAATTACAAAAAGTAGGGATGCTACATCAGCAGACCATTTCTCACATTCTTACCAACTTTTGCAATTTTAAAATATTCATAGAGTACGACGGTAGCACGGAAGAGTACAACAAGAGTAGTTCGGAAATAAGACCGCCATTAAGCGAGCTTTGGTATATATAAGGAACAATTTTGAGAGAAAAAGTTGAAGCTGTTTTTGAGATAGTTTAAAATTGCCTATACTACAGGCAATAGAACGCAAAAACTACTCAAAATTTCGGAAATTTGTATATCAGCTTATTTTATAATCAGTCTTTGAAGAACAGATTTCATAAACGCAAAATATCTCTATATTCAATATTTCAGTAGATGTAGTTCAACATTGTAGTAGATTACACTAAAACCATTTGAGTATTTGGAGAGTTCAACGAAAATTAGACCAGCGCCATTCTTTTGTAGTCATTTGATCTATCCGAGGATAAAATGCATTTTCGGTACTAGAACCCCACAACACCTGTTTTTCTGTTGAAGTATCACCTATTTATCTACTTTTTTCGTACCCTTACAATACTACATCTTTACTAAGTACCTAGTATTTCGAGAATGTAGTACGGCGAGAAAGTAAATAAACTATTAGAAGAATGTAAATTTTCATATTTAAATGTTTTTCCTGGGCCTCAGGAAATTTTCAAAAGTTATTGACAGTACATTCTACTCTTAAATACATTTTAGGCAAGAAAATGTACATACTAAAACATTAAAGTGATAAAAATAAATGAAAGCATACGTGTTTATTTGCGTAAGTGTAATGGATCATGTACGTATGCACGTACACACCTATATTTATTACATTTCGTATACATGACGATCATTTAGATGTCTAAAGGAGGCCAAGTTAGAGAGGGAGCAATGTTGTTTACCATTTTCAAAGAGAAACTTTGAGTGCAATGAATAAAATTCCTTTTAATAGGGCTGCTCAATGTTCGTATTAGCAGAACTGGCTAGCACCTTGCCAGTGGAACACAGGTAGTAAAGAACTCTAAGGATTCAGGATATCAGATAGAACTACTGTTTGTAGTTGTAACTACAACTACAAACTTTAAAGCAAAAAAAATGTTTATGCACATAATTGGAGACGCGGCTGAAGGAACTGTCAGTAATTTTACATTTACGACGTATTTTTGTAGTAAAGAAGAAGTATTATAATGTTCCGACAAAAATCGACGGCTATTCGACAAAGAACTAGTGTTGTGAGGCCCTGATATCAAAAAGTGTATGAATCTTATTCCTATACATAAGTAATAAAATATTTCTCGTAACACGTTGAGTAGTGAGAATTTACATTATGTGTGCCCATGGTACCAAAAATCGGTTGATGGCTAAACATGGGTATGTCCGTCTGTCTGTTTGTGGTCAACGC
Source organism: Gryllus longicercus (assembly GCA_038098605.1). Taxonomy (NCBI): domain Eukaryota; kingdom Metazoa; phylum Arthropoda; class Insecta; order Orthoptera; family Gryllidae; genus Gryllus; species Gryllus longicercus. Next base: position 3,318,582 of record JAZDUA010000001.1, read on the forward strand.
TAATGTCTACGTTCAGATGATTATCTTCAAACCTAATAGCACTATTCTTAGTGTACATTACTCTACTTTATAAAATAAACCAATTCCACTAAGCAATAAATTTGTTAATAGTTCAAGCAAGTAATCTATTAATAGAAAATCTAGTACGAAACTTAATAACACTAATAACTAAATTAAAAGGAACACACCGAAGAGAAGAGTACACAAATTAATTGTATTCGAAATTAATTTCGCATCAAAATGCTCTTCTAAATATATGAAGGCACTCAAATTCGCACCCAATGAAATATTGCAACTGCAACCAAGGATTAGAGAGATCTGCAAGGTCCAAACAATTGATCATTCAATATGGTTATGTACAAGTTTTGAAAAAAAACAAGTAGTTATCGGTTAATGCAATTTACAAACTTTTTCTCAAATTGGCTTCAAATTCTTTCTTTACATTTTTTCTTCGAAAAGAGCAATGGGCGTTTTAAAAAAAAATGGCTTGGAGATACTTTTCGTTGAACTAATTGAACTTTGGAAACCCACGAAAAGTTAGAAACAATGCAAAAAAGTACCACTATTGTATCAATAGAAAGTCATTATGTCCCTCTAGATGGTTGTACCGACAGTCACAAACCAATGAATATTGAAAACGTATCCCTTATCTCTCAAGATACTGAATGAGTTAACAGAGCAAAGATTAGAAAGGGCAATTGGTCTACTTTGTGTTTTTGTGATTCCCAAGATGTATCTTAATTTTCACACTTCGCACACTTCCTTAAATACCCCTCTTCTGCTTTCAAAATACAAATCTAGAATGGATGAATAGAAATACACCAGCAAAATACTTTGTAGTACTACTTGACACCAAACTAAACGGGAAGCAATATATTAAATCAATAGCAGATAAATCTTAAGCAAAAATATATTAACTATATCAAATAATAAAAACAAAGTCCGCACTGAGCATTGACTGCGGTTTAATCGTCTATAAAACAATAATAAGACCAACCATCATATACGCCTGCTTGATTTGGAACAACGCCGCACGAACTAACCTAAATAAAATAAAAGTAATACAAAGTAAATGTCTAAGAAAGATCATTAAAGCCCCTTGGTTCATAAGCAACATGCAAATCCGAAACGTACTGTATGGAATTCTGAAATTTACGCGTACTTCGCATAATATGATTGATTGATGCTCCGTATGTACTTAAAATAAAAATTCGTAGCCTGTCTTATTAAATATCTTTAAATGTGCATTCTATTCTTCTATAAATTACTTTTACAAAAATTAATATTTCATTAAACAATTACAATTATTTTAAACTATAATTGAACTCGATCAGAGAAAATTTTGAGAAAAATATCGAAGTATTTCTTGTTTCTATAAAACACAACAAGAAAAAAGTGGGCACTGAACACGTACAGTTCTAAAAAATATATTGTAAGTATGCGGGCACGCGCTTTCTGCCCCTACTATCACGAAATTTTTTCGGTCAGTCTTATATCAAAGTGCTGAAGAACAATTAAAACAATACCTGTTTGCCTGTGTAGGATTTCAAGAAATATTAGTCTCATATGTTCACTCTTTCCTCACAAGGGATATGTGACAGCGAAACACGAATTCTACTAACGCTTTTCCTCTGTGTCAGCAAAACGAATTTTACTGCTGGGTCCCTTTGCGTCCCAGGGATGGAGCATCGTCCTCACCTTGCTCGTAAAAAAACAACAGATCACTTGTCAAGGAACATGAGTAAAATTTTCTGAACATGAGTAAAATTCTCTTCAGATAGTTCGTCGTGCCTGCTAAATTAATGTAAAAGAGAAAAACCAGAGTTTAATAGCAATAGGAGGTACCCCCGCCAAGAAAAGAAACTTGCAACAAAAACGGTATTCCCATGAGAAATTTTTGACAGTTCAAAGTGCTATCGGAGATAAAATTTTTCACATATTAGATCCTTCGACGTCCATTGAAAAATCAGACAACTAAGATATTATTAAGAAACTAATTTCATTCAACTCATTTCACTCAACTGAAGACAAGACGTCAAAATTGAAATTTTGACTATTTTGAATGTCAATAAAATTAAATGACATTTCGCTGCAATTTAGCAGACGATAAGAGTGATTGAAATGTTGACTGAAGAAAATGGAATTTTTTCCAGATCTGAAAGTAAACTCGTTAAGAATTGTGCAATGTGGTCGAAGTTCAGGAGTTCTAACGTAAGCCAGGGTATTTGAAACGAGTTGTGATGAAAAAATTTCATAATGTTAGTTAAAATGTGAGTAAAGAATCCGTCATTCAATAACCAAATATAATCGTAAACTTGCACCACCTCATGAAGTATTATAATTACTACTTCAGCCAAAGAAACTGCCGTCCAATAACGCAAGAACGTTTGTTGCAGCAATTTATTTCACATTGTTTCGAAAAAAAAATTTTTTTAAGTAACCGAGATACCACTTTCTTCAGGAGTTGTCAAACATACTGTAATGGGTTTATTAATATATATTTTTTTAATTTTTGCTCATCAAGTTTACAAAAATATTCAATTTCCAAAATTTTACTTTTTTAATTGAAAATTCAGGATGAGACATATTTGCAAAATCTAAAATATAAACCTGATATTAAGTTTTGAACGGAATTTAAACAAAGTTTAATAATTAGTTTAATATAAACATGTGATGCTTTTAAACTAGTGATGCTCGTCATTTTTAGCAATTTCATCATGCAATATTTCCGAAAATACTTAAGTTAGAATGATATAGATGTTAACGTATTCGATCCATATAATAAATAGAAAAAAATAGAAAATAATTAAAAATATAACATGTGGGTGATCTAGGCTGTCCGGGTGACGCCGCGTCGAAGGCTGTGTTGCCGAAGCGGCGTCACCCGGACAGCCCAGATCACCCACATGACTGGCCGCGGAAGCCTACGACTTCATAAAAATATGACAGTCAAATTTTGGTCTTTTATGCGATTTGATGTGGAATGGCTCTAACGCAGGTATTTCGAAAGCTTCAAAATGTTTTTAGACGAATTTTCAACATTTTGAGAGAACTACTAATCTATACCTTATTATTGTCTGTCCCAGCTTCCTCCATAATGGTAAACGGCAGTTCTCAATATTCGTTCCCAATTCTACGAAAATACTTCTACTCATTTCTTGTTCTTTCCACTATTCTCCGCTATTCTCTCCTCCTCCATTCATCCATTTCTCCAACACATTTTCCCAAATTTTTCCTTCACTCGACAAATTTTATACAACCTACCTTGTTCTTTCAACCAATATTTGTTAGCTTTTAACTCACTCGTCTATTCCTTGCTATTGACTTCCTACAAAATCACTTCCTTTCTTGCAAACTACGAGGCAACTCAACATGAAAAATAATTTTATACACATGATTCTTTTATTCCACCCATATCTTCGGCTACTTAATACGAATTCATATCCCTATCAGTTCACAACCTAGTAATCAGATCCTTCCTCTCTCAAGATCTTCACATCTTCCCCCAGCCAAGACTCTCTTATTATAATTTTCTTCCCTTGCCTGATCCCGAACTGAGAACTGATACATTCGGTTTCCTTTTTTATCCCTACGATTCACTCCAAGATAACATTCCCATCTCCTTTCTCCAATCTCTCTTCGTATATCATTCCTTTTTTCCCTTCGTAAACTCTTCTTCCTGAACGTTTCCTACTTCAACAGAACACCGCGGCGTGCATGTATCTAACCTCAGTCTGCATTGTATAAACTTCTGCTGAAGCTTCTGCCTCTCTGTTCCCGGCCTCTTGCTAATTCTTTCTAACAATTCATCTCAGCAAATTTTTCAATCTTACCAGTACTTTAAAACGAAAAACTCAAATACTTAAACTTCTCAATCTCCTGTCAACCTATTTTTGCTTTTTACCTCGTCACCTTTACTCTTCCACTTCACATTACTTTATTCCTTCCCTTTGATATTCTGTACTTTTAGTGCCAGTTGTCTGTTATCCAAGATTTTTTTCTATTCGACGTACCATTTGTCTCAACTTTGCTTATTTTCATTTGAAGTGTACGCCTTTCGCGGTGTTCTCCTGCTCGCTGGAATATAAGAGGCGGAACACATGCCAGCTGCCTCCTGGGCGCCAGGCAAGAAAGCACCGATTAGTCCTGTTGCAGTTCCTGAGAATTCTCGTTGAGGGGATTGTGGTCTTCCCTGGTTGTTATCTTCTTGGGAGGTGGTTTCTCTTAATTCGGCGAGAATTGCGAACCACAATTCTCAGTCAGTGGGAATATGTGGCAGTGGTGGACCTGGAGGCTGGAGCGTATCGAAGAAGGAATAGAGCAGCAGAGAACGGTGAAGCCGTTGGATCGCACTATCGTAACCCGTAAGGCAGGTGCGGGCACGGCCCACGATAAACGACATTGCTCACGGGTGCGATTGTGATTGCGTTTCTACCCGCGTCGCCATCTTGGCAGCCGCGCGGCCGCGTGAGAAGTGCCACCCATGTAGTGGCCGTTGGAATTACGGAGCAGGCGGTGCTGGCGGCTTCGTGACGGTGAGACCGAGAAGGTCGCCGTTCTCGGCTTTTGCTGCTGCTAAGCGCTATCTGCTACTAAGCGCGATGACCATTACGCGCACACGCCTGTTCTTCCTCTTTCAATTCGGTGTAGTGCTGTCGGAGAATTTTAAAGAACCGACACACCACACGATCATGTTTTCTCACGACGGAATTGTCCGCCTTCGTAGTGATGTACTCTTCCACGCGGTCCAGGTCAAATGTTGGACCGCACGAAGGAGATTCTAGCAAGCTGTGCAGCGCGGAGAGGAAGGTCTACCAGGCCAAGTTATGAGGCGCGTGAGGTATTTTCGTTGCGGAGGGAGAAACATCCCATTCAAGGTGAATATCGACACTTTTCCTATTTGAAGCACACCCTTGACCAGCAAGGCTCTTCACTGGCTTTTCAGAACAGCAAAAAGTACGTTGAAATTCTTTCTGATTTAAATTGTCAATTCAACAAACTCTTTCAAGATTTAAAAAGCATTTCTATTGTAGCACAATTTGTCAAATCACCTTTTATGGAGATTGGTGCTGAAGAGTTCTCTACTTGTGTCATGGGACATTTTGATATTGAAAGAGACAATGCTGCAGTGAGGTTGGCACTAATTAATTTTCAAAATGATCTGTCTTTAAAATCGCTTTCTTTAAGCTCTGAAAATATTTGACCCTTTTATTTCTATAGAAGAAAAATACCCTATTTTGGTCGAGATTGATCCAATAGTGAAGGCAATGTTCAACTCAACACATCTGGGTATAAAATTTTGCTTTCCAGTATGAAATCTATAAAGAAATAAGTACATAAAAAGGCTCACTAATGAGACCGATGTTTGGACAAATTAGAATCGCAATCACTTCTTACTCTCACAACATAAAAAAAAACTTGATGTCGAAAAATTGTCATCCTTCTCATTAACGATTTTTTTGTAATATGCGATTCCATTTCCATTTATTTTTCTTTTATACAGTTTTGTTAAAATTTGTTTCATATTTAATAGAAATTGTGTTTATAAACCTAAAACAAATGTTAAGATTTGAGTTTTTTGTCTTGGTTTCTTGGTAGCTCGTAGTAGGATTGTAAACGATATGGTTGCTCATAAGTTTTACAAGTTTCGCGACCACTGCCACACACAGAGAAAAGTGAAATATGTTTTATTTAAGAATTATTATTAAAACATATGTCAGATATTTTATTCCTAACATTCTAAATCCATTCTACAGATGCTTACTTCAACTGTTTTCTCTTTTCACTCCAAAAATAATAGTTAACAAACAATTAAATTTCAAGTAAAGAAAATATATTAATGTGGCCCTAGCAGGTGCCTTTGCCCTACTTACAATCACTTGAAAATCATCTGAATTTCTTCAACTTTTACCACTACGTTACCCAGTTTTGCTGTTTAAGAATAATAAATTTACAAGAATTGGTGTCCCGTAGCGTAGTAGTTCTGCGAGATCGAATCCTGCCTTGGACATTGGGTTCGTGGCATGGTGAGGTTTATTCCGTTCAGCGGGTAGCGCCTTCAATACCCTATTTCTTCTCCGACCTCTCCGTGCTCTAATGGTGGAAGAATGTGGGGGATGAATGAGGTTGCCTCTGCGTGCCAGAGGGTACACTTTCACACAATGTGCTTTCGAGCCGCTTCGCGAGCGCCATCTGACCGCCGCGGTACTTCCTTACCTGCAATTAGGTTCAAGCCCCGCTTCTGGCTTACGAGCTACTAGCGGCAAGAAACGACCTCTGCCACAACGGGCTTAGGAGCTACCACGAATTTACAAAGTGGAGACCAGCGTAAAGATACTCTTCTAAGGTTTGATGGCTGTGGTATTAACAGAGGGCAGAGAGCGTCATTTGATAATTGAAAGGTTACGTCTACGTTAAAAAGCACGATAAAAATAATTATGAATTTATAATAATAAATTTGGTACACCAAAATCATACCACACCACAACATTGAAGGATATAAACTACATATTATTCCTTAACAAGGTCACAGTTTCAAATGTCTTCCACGCATGGAGTCATTGATTTACTTAAATAATATCTGCGACCATATTTATAGTATTGTAGTTAGATTTAAAGATGTTCTCCAATAACAAATATGCCAATTTTGTTCCAAGGGGAAAGGAAGGTGTATATATATATATATATATATATATATATATATATATATATATATATATATATATAATACACGAATGCAAATTAAAATATCGAAATTACTTTCAGAAATGTACATCCAACACGTGCAGCACTTTTACTACAAAAATACATCCAAAAACATTAACATTACTAATGTATTTGCCATACATAACTGAGCATAGAATATTACTGTGTCCAAGAAATGGCAAACGATTTGCCATTTTTGGTGAGTATTTGTGAAGGTAGTATTATTACAAATATAATAAATTGTATTCTCAAGAACCCAATACCCAATCAAAAATGAAAAATTTACTTCAGAAAAATATAATTTTTATTATATTTCAACAATATGCATTGAATTATACGTTAAAATATACTAGTAATGTTTTAAATATGTGAAAGTTCTTGGAAAAATATAGTTTGTGTCCGGTAGTTTAGTGAGTCTGTACAAAAAAAATAATTTTTCATCACTTCATATCTTCATATTACTTAAGTAATATATCATAAGAAATAAGTCACTAAAAAAATACTAATTGCATAATTTCAGAGTTTCAAATGTCCAAAATTTAGATTAAATTGACTAAATAAACTCAAATCAAGAACAATATGAACACATTTGGTTACAGAAACCTGGATTATTGGAGAAAGAGTGCTTCTTAATCAGGTAATTAGGCTCGGCTAGGGTCGTAATACCCTGAACTGATATTCGTGAAACATCAATTTTGATTGAAAATCGGACTTGCCTCAGGTTTAGAAAGAAAGAAACAAACACAGAAACAAAGAATATGAAGCGATTTTTTATAAAATTTCGGAAACGTAGGGTATGTAAGTCAGTGAAGTAACCCCGTTTTAAATTCAAGGAGCCAGATCAAACATGGAATATCAATGTGGGTGAAAATCTTGTGTTCGGTTTAGGTCCTAGAATTGTTCATAGAATGGAGAGGGAAAAGTCTGAATAAGGAACAGGCACCTAAACTTTTTCTTTTTTTTGTATCAAAGACACACAATAAGTGGATTCTTACTATACTACGTGTTCGAAAAAGTAATTTACCACATTCTAGCTTGACCTGTCCGAACATACCGACCTTTGAAAATCATTGTTTTAAAAGTAAAAATTGAAAGTCAAGAATCCTACATTCGAATGGCCAGTTTCTGATCTGTGCGTTACAGCATTATACGCCCGAAATTGTTCGTATGTGAACATTCTAACATTAATAATTATTGAGATTAAATTTCACAGAAAAATCAATACTTTAAAAATATTGAGAAATATTATTTCTGAATCTATCCCTTGAATTTCATTTTTTAAATTTTCGAGGTCTTCTTGTATCCGATCTGTTACGGAGTAGGAGCCTCAGAAGCGCATATCAATTCCGGTTTATGAGCGACTTCAATATGCGTTGCGATAATCTCTGATCCCTAACAATCTGTTCATAAACTGGAAACTTCTACTCTTTTGTCTTAAATGTGTTTGGCCCAGGACTAGAGAATAATTATTTTTCCAGCAGCAGCACACATATTTGCTTTTATTCCGCCTTATAAATTGTAATATAACGTCGCATACTCTAAGCCCTTTATATAGAGAGAAAATAGGAACAAGAAAAATATCACTTTTCGGGATTATGGACACACGACTCAAGTTTTTCAGTAAAAAACAAGTTTTCGCTGCAACATTACAATGCTTGGTCTTGAACTACATACGTAGTACGGAGAAAATAAAAACCCCTTTCATATTAGACATACCGTGACATCAGCCATATCGTCGGGAATCGGCGAAGAGGACGGACGGATGAATGGCTAAAAAAGCTGAAGAAATCACAGCTTTTCGGTAACTAATATCCCCAATATATGTCTTCTATGTACACTACTTAATCAAAAAAGTATTTCGCTAAATAGGAGGAATAGGGAGGAAGAATAATTCAATTTTTGGTATCAGAAGTTTTCGCTGTTGTTATTTTTCTGTCAAAAAATATGACCTTTTCTTGAATAATAAATAACTTTCTTTCAACGAAGCATGTATTACAATCGTTTAACGGGAAGTAATAGAAAAATCATGAATACATTAGATGACTTCACCAATATATAATGGCAGTAAAAACTGATAACAAAACATTGAAATTGTATTTAATTAATTCTTAATATATGATGGCTAAATCTACTTAAACAATTAATTCTAGGCTATCCGGGAGACGCCGCGTCGTTGGCTGGGGTGCCGACGTTTCGCCTGACATATCGCAGGCTTCCTCAGGGCAGAGGCACTGCCCTGAGGAAGCCTGCGATATGTCAGGCGAAACGTCGGCACCCCAGCCAACGACGCGGCGTCTCCCGGATAGCCTAGAATTCATGGATTCGAGCCGCGGAAGCTTACGTATACATTAAACAATTAAGTCTTTATTAATAAGCATTTGTAATTCATTTCTTACTAATATTTAGGACATTAGCTTTGTTTTTAACTACCGCAGACTATACGTGAACCATGAACGAAAGAATTCAGTGAAATACAAAGTACAAATATGTTTATTCTGAAGATATGTTTAAATTTAAAAACTATAACTTGTAATGTTGATGTCACACGATTTCTTTGTCGCAAATTATGAAAATCAATTTTTATTTTTGTTAAAACGAAAGAAATAACGACTATTGTACAAACAGATATTTTAAAAAATTCTACTATATTAGAGCCAGTAATGTACATATTTGCTGTATATTAAATATTAACATTGTGTTAACTAATTATGGCCACAATTTTGCAACGAATAGAAAAATGCGGGTCCTATCACGGAGCACCCATTTCTTTCAAAGTAGAGGTGTTCACTAGCTGCCCATTACTACGAAAGTAAACAGGGCGCGGGAAGCTGGAAATTGTTTTCAAAATATCGGCTCTTCGGAATATGGGCACCCTCTTCCTCCGCACGTTGGACAAAGAGAATGAGAAAACATAGATGGATTGCAAACACTTTGGAGGGGATTGATGGCTCTACCGCAACGGGGCCGTTTCGAAAATAGGCGAAAACAAGTCCTTCAAACAGCGCGCCGGCCTACGGTCCGCAGCGCGCTCCCTGCCGCCTCCACCGCCACTGCCGCCGCAGCGGTCGCCCGGGCAGCGGCCGGGGAAAAACGGAAGTGGTTTTGTTTCCAAATGGCGGAATGGCTTCCCGGCAAAACGTTCGTGGAAGCGTACTTATTTTCACACCTGCACCATCGAGCCTGCGAAAGCAGAAGTGCACCGGAAATGGCCAGGCGGATGCGGCGGGGCGCGGCCGGGGGAGTCTTCCGCCGCCTGCCCGTCGCCTCATCCCATCCTCGCACCGCCTCCATCGCCGCCGCTGCTCGCACTGTCGGGAGAACTCGTTGCGGGAACGGTGAGCCCATTAACATTAGAGAATCAGATTAGGCGAAAAATGTAATTTGCGGTCTGCACCCGGGATAGGATGATATTCCTTTCTGGAAGCGGGGCCCTCGCATTTCACCGTTTTAGCGCACCGAAGACTCAAACCCATCTCGCGGACGTCATAATAGCAATTAAATTCGTGTGTATTTCAAAGTGGATGTTATGTAACTACGTCTGCAACCGTACTTACATCATATTATGTATTTAATAACTAATGCTCTTCTCTTAAAATTACCTTGACTTCTTATTAGAAACGGCAGACATTAATCTAGTACATTAAAACTAAATATTACGAAAGTAAATAATGCAATTACAGGATTTTTTCGGAAAGATAACATTTTTTACATTGCTTGAACACGCGGGTTGCAAACAAAGGCATGACATTTGTAACTCATAGTCAGCCAAAACATTCTTTACTTGCAAGAGAACTTTCTATCATTCGTTTTCATATTTATAATAGTTTAATTGAAAACATTTCGACTGATCAAACTTACATATATGTGTATATAATTCAAAACCACATACCTTGTGGTTGTGAAATTATAAACAAAATTGTATTATTTTTAGAGTAGCGAGAAAGTATGCATGGACGACAATTATTTACATGTAATTATAATAATAATTTTCAAGATAAGCAAGGTATAAGTCCCTTAAAAACTGCAATAAAAACTTTTGACTATTCGGACCTCCAAAAAATCTTTCATTTACTGTTGTAAATACTGAGAACTTAAATACCTCTATAATAAATTTAGCTTATTGGCAGGAACCGCTGTAGTCTGTTTTATCACGGAGGAAAAGTTCCTGTTTTTACTTAGAAAACCACTTGAAGTTTAAGTATTCGAGTTGGAGCGACCCATGCAGCTATCATGCTCCATTAGCCGGCACACCAAGAGAGGATAATGAGAAGCCGGAAGAGAAGAGGAGAAATGGACTTAGAAGAAAAGAAAGGAACAGAAGAATGGAAATAGAGGGAGGAAGAAAATAGAAAAAACAGGGACGAAGAAAGAAGAAAAAAAAGATAAGGAAAAGAAGAAGGATACAGAAAAAAGAGGAAAGGAGAGACCATATGAAAAAGAAATGGACAATTGAAAAGAAACAGAAGGAGAGCAAGAAGAAGACGTACAAAGCAACAAAAGAATAGTGAGAATAGAAAGAAGAGAAGAAAGAGAAGGAGAAAGACAGTAAGAAGGAGAAGAAATTAATGAAAGAGAAGAAAGGAGGAATAAAAGAAGAAGAAGAAGTAAGAAAAGAGAAAATAGACGAAATGGGAGAAGAAGACGAAGAAGATGAAAAGGAAGTTTTAATAATTCCTACACCGTGGGGATCTGAATTGACGTAAAAATAATGTATTCTACACATTCATATTTATTTTCAATGAAGCTTGGTACTGAGAGGCCCGGTGGCTTGTTACTAGTACATAACTTTGTCAAATACATGGTAAAGGATTCAGAAAGAATTTTAATGTAATTCTAAAAAGAATTCATTACAAGAGTATTTTTTCACTTTTTCAATATTTTGTAATGGAAGCGCAACAAATAGCATTACAATATTTATTAATATACTAATGAAATATTATAGTTCATTTATGCTATATAAAATTATATTAGTACACTTAAGTAAATATAGGAGTGACTTTTCTACGATTTCACCAATCGCAGTATGTCTGAAGTTGACCAGGGCATCAATTGATGTCACTGCAGTGTCTCTGACCAGGACTTGCGGCACAAATATCGTTGACAGTTGGATTTTCTATGGACCGTCTGATCGGAAGTATCCTATTGTTTCCCCGATCAACACCAGACGAATGCCGGAGCAGCACCCAAAAAACGAGCCACGGACAGCGCGCGATATTTCTTTCATCATCCATGTCCTATCCTCAGCCCCAATTCACACACTATTGACACATGCACAACACTTCCACATATGCTGAGAGACTAGTCGGTAGACCTTTTTTCCGATTGGGGTAGGAGATAACTGGAGGTGGAAATCTCTCGCAAGCAAACGTATAGGTCAGAGCCGTATCTCACCATTCCGCAGAAGAAGAAGAACGCCACAGCCCGTGCACTACACTTGCGGACTAATAACTATAGCAGTTGACCCCCTGGAAACACGAAATAATCAATCAAACCAATCAGAGCCACCAAAACATTAATTTCTATTTGTCTCAATATTATAAAAGAAGATGACAGGAAGAATTTCGAGGTTTAAAAGTCTATTTTAATTTAATACTATAAGCAATGAAAGAACAATTATAACACAATTATGATATTCTTGTGAATAACAGCGTCTATTATGGTTTTGAAACCGCATATAGAATTGTATATATTGCTCTTGGAGAACATTCTTTAAAAAAATACACAATCATTTGAAATACATTTTTTATAGCAGTTAATATTTCCAAAGTAATTTTGCATAAAGAGTCTTCAGTTTTTTGTCGAATAGATTATTAACCCGTAACGTTGAAGAACTTACCCGCATAAAAATCTCGCGCTGGCTGCACTTCTACGAGTTATCAAGTCTATCACAATTTTTTTATAAGTTTTTAGAAATTGTGAAAATTACAACCTCACAAGGAGACACCAGTCATTTATATATTTAATTAGTTTAAGTTTGCACTGTGCCTTTTTTGCGAGGGCTTACGAACCCCACATTCAGCGCCTCCAGACACCACAGAGTCCAAAAATGTTCCTCCACGTTCTATTTTTTACGTTGGTGGGTTGGAGATGATGAAATTAATGTTGGGCATGGGCTACATGGGAATGCAAAAAAATGTCTCGACCATGAAACATTTCATGAAACCTTATGGGGAATTCCAATCCCACCGCCGTAACTTCAAACGTGCAGTTATGCACACGTCTCAACCTTCAACGCCACGAAATCGTTGAAAGCTCATGAAAAAGTTTCAAAAATGTCTAACAAACTTCTAATGTCTTACTTTGAATTGATTTTTAGAAATCATTAATTCAAGAAATTTTGAAATTATTAATTAAATGTTGTTTCTTGTTTTCAATTTTCTGAGTATATTTTCATATTTCAGATATTAAATTAAGTACATCAGCACTGTCAGTGTGGAAGATTAATATTCAAGAAATATGAAAATTGAGAAAACGCTTCTTGTGTAACAGAAGAGAATAAATATTCTTTAGTAAATTCGCATATCCCTACCGTGAGTTGGATTCTTCAGTGAAATTACTAAAATCAAGTGGCATATAATTAATTATTGAAGAGTTTTATAAATAAGAAAATTGATTCAATTTTTGATCTCATTTCTAATTATAAGAGTATGCTGATTTGGGACGTCAGAAACACATATAACTTCCAAAATTCCATTAAAAAATCCTGCAATCATAATTGGAACAAGTCGGCAATATTTCTGCGTATAAAAAATTCACTCTTCTTACGAATATCTATTTAGATCTTAATACACAAACAGTTCGCTGGTCTGGATAAGCTAGGTTGCTAGTGCTGAAGGGCCTTGGCTGCCTTGGCTTGAAGGGTCACGGGTTTGAATCCCGCCTGCCCCAGCACGGATGTTTGTGCGCCCGTGTCCAGTTCCTCTATCATTATCCAAATGTTACATTACAGTCTTGGGGCTTGGATGTCAGCTACCAAGCGGGTCCGCAGGTGGTGGATAGCGGAAAACCCTGAACGACCTGCTCGTTATCAGGGCAACCCCGAATAGCCAATAAGGGGTCCCGAACCAGACATTCCCCCTCAAAGGCTCGCACCTAGCGACGGGCATGGCAAACCCGAGGGTACTCAGCTACGTGGGGTATTGCTTCCACTTACTTGTACCTCACGTCTTTCTTTTAGCTATCCTATAGACCTCTCTTGGTCAACTCTTGATATTTTCCGACCCCGACGCTATTAGGTTTCGAGGGCTAGGGAGTCATTTCACTCTTCTTTCACTCTTTCCTATTCCTCTTTCATAACCGCTACCCAAGGATAGACACCCGTAGTCGATCGTCGCAGCTAGCTGTGCCACCGGCTCTAGGATGTCTATCTGTAGCAGCAGGCGGGGTATACAGTACAAGTCCCCCTGTACTTCCTTCATGTACAGTCACCAGTTACTATTGATGCCAGGTCTGACAGGAATAAATGTTTCCGGAGTATATTCCCCCACTCGGATCTCCGGGGGGGAAACCCTGCCCAGGCCAACGCAGCACCAATCACGAATGAAGCGAATACGAAGACGTAGACCTTTACTCAGAGTCGCAGCATGGAATGTACGATCGATGTTAGACGGTGATAACCGCCCAGAACGAAGAACTGCAGTTATCGACCGAGAACTACTGAGGTATAGAGTGGACATCGCAGCTTTAAGTGAGACCCGGATAGCAGAAGTAGGTTCACTTATTGAGAAGAACTACACCTTCTTCTGGAAAGGTCGTGATAAAACTCACCCTAGGCAACACGGCGTGGGATTTGCGATAAGAAACACGATCCTAAAAGGAACTACAGCAGCCCCTATGGGAGTAAATGAGCGTATTATGACTCTGCGCTTGGGCCTGTTCAAAGGCACACCTATTAACTTCATAAGCTGCTATGCCCCTACACTCAATGCCGAGGCCAATACTAAAGAAGATTTTTACAAGAATCTAGACACAGTGCTCAACTCCATCCCTAAATCTGAGAGCATATTCCTACTGGGTGACTTCAACGCTCGTGTAGGTCAGAATTTTGAAGCCTGGAATGGGGTAATTGGGCGGCACAGTATTGGTAAACAGAACGAAAATGGAGAAATGTTGCTCAGCACTTGTGCCTCACACAATTTAACTATTACAAACACCTTATTCCAAATGAAAGAGATATACAAAGGCACATGGAAACACCCTAGATCAGGCCACTGGCATGCTCTGGATCATATCATCGTAAGGCAAAGAGACCGAAGAACAGTGAGAGTAACCAGAGCCTATAGGGGAGCTGAGTGTGATACCGATCACAGACTATTGATATGTAAGGTGCATATTGAACCCAAGAAGATTGGAACGCAAACAACCAAGAACAAGCAAATTAGATTCGACGTCACACCTCTGATGAACTCCACAACCAGGGCAGATTTAGTAAATGAGTTACAAAGTCATATACAGAATCATCATTCTGGAAAAAACAATACTTTTGAAGAGGAATGGAACTCTCTCGCACAGGGTATTCAGACAGCAACCAAAAAAGTACTCAAGCCCACTACCAAAAAGACATCCCCGGACTGGTTCAACGAGAACTCCCAGGCAATTGAAGCAGTAATCAAGAAGAAGAATAATTTATTTAAGCTTACCATTATTAAACCACAGGATATGCAACTAAGAGCAGACTATCGAAAGGCAAAAGCCCTTGTACAACAAACTACACGTAAACTCAAAAATAAATGGTTCCAGGATAAGGCACAGGAGATACAAGTCCTTGCCGATCAGAACAATTCCAGTGCCTTCTATAAAGCCGTAAATACAATATATGGACCTACATGGAACGGCTGTTGCCCAATTAAAAATAAAGAAGGTACCCTACTTACCCACAGCAAAGAAATAAGTCATCGTTGGAGAGAGTACTACCAAGATCTATTGAATACAAACTCGATAGTGAATCAGCAAGTTATCGACCAGATTCCGCAATATCCTGTCTGCGAACACCTTGCTATACACCCAACAACAGAAGAGATCACCAAAGCTCTCACAAAAATTAAGAATAATAAAGCACCTGGACCTGATGGAATTCCGATTGAGATTTACAAATATGGCGGCGCCTCACTGCTCAGCCGTCTTACCGAGATATTCCAAAGGATCTGGCAGCAGGGTAAATCGCCCTCTGATTTCAAAAATGCTTTAATAGTAAACATATACAAAAAGAAAGGTGACAGAGCTGATTGTACTAATTACCGCGGAATTTCACTTCTCTGTACGGCGGGGAAAATCTTAACAAGAGTGATATCAGACCGCCTGCAGCCACTACTGGAAAGAATCTTCCCTGAAAGCCAAGCTGGGTTTCGTCCAAACAGAGGTACAATTGACATGATCTTTACCTTAAGACAGATTCAGGAAAAGGTCAAAGAGCAACATTCCAGCTTATATGCAACCTTCGTGGACTTAAGAAAAGCATTTGACATGGTTAATAGGCACGCTCTTTGGAAAATCCTATTAAAGTTCGGATGTCCTCAAAAATTAGTCAACATTATCGCTGACCTACATGAAGGAAATGAAGCCAGAGTCATCACAAGTGGAGGAGTAACAGATGGCTTTATTATATCAAACGGAGTGCGACAAGGATGTGTGTTGGCACCTCTTCTATTTAATATATTTATGACTGCATTCATTATCAGCCTGGACCGTACACTTCAAGATCGCGGAATGAATATCAGATATAGATTTGACAAGGGTCTATACAACTTGGCCCGTCTAAAAGCTCAACGCAACGTCCGCAATCGCTACTTAACCGAACTGCAATATGCTGACGATCTGGTCATACTAGCCAAATCAGAACCAGAAGCTCAAAGAATGATGGACACCTTTGCAAGTGTATATAAATCACTAGGTATGGAGATTAACGCATCTAAGACGAAATCGCTCTTTATGTACTGTAGTGGGTCTACACTCCCACAAAGGAATGGTTTAATCATTGACGGCACGTCCATAGAGTTGGTTGAACAGTTCAACTATTTAGGAAGCTTAGTAACCACCGGAGGAGACCTGGATGCAGAAATTAGCCATCGAATTCGGAATGCCTCTTATGCCTTCTATAAGCTTAGAGATCGTGTCTTTAATTGCAGTGATCTTACAATCAGAACTAAAATCATGGTATTTAGAGCCGTCGTCCTGTCTATACTATTATACGGCAGTGAGTGCTGGACCATCTACAAGAAGCATGTCAAAACCCTAGAAAAATTCCAAATGAGGCAGTTACGTAATATTCTAGGGATAAAATGGCAAGACTTCATATCCAACCAGAGAATTCGAGACCAAACGGGCTGTATCACCATAGAAAATATTCTAGCTCGCAACCAATTACGATGGATTGGACATGTGATCCGGATGTCAGTGGAGAGAACCCCTAAACAGATATTGTATGGCGAGCTAGCGGAAGGCAAACGGCGTCAGGGTGGCCAGCTAAAGAGATATAAAGATGGTATCCATGCAATGATAAAGAACATTGGAATAAAGGACACGTGGGAAACACTATGCCAAGACAGATCTAAATGGAGAAATGTCTGCTATAAAAACAAAGGCATCTTTAAAGCTCGCCAAGACGCTGGTTCAACAGCTACTAATGCAAGTTTCACCTGCTCAGAGTGTCAAAGAGCGATAGCGTCCAAGATCGGCCTAGTGAGTCATTTACGAGCACATGAAAGACGGAGGCAGCAATAGTAAACTGAGGGATCCTCGGCCACGAGGTTGACCCCGACGACGACATTACAGTGGTTTCTATATGACATGACAGTTGAAAATCAACCCTTAATAAGTTAAAAACTAGTCATCATTCATGAACTACAACAGCACTTACCTTCTCGCATTATTTCTAAATTTGCAATTTTCGAAAACCTAGTGTTCCACGAAATTTAGACCCTTGCTATTCTTTTAAGAATCCCTGCTTCTGAACGTAAAGACATTTTAAAGAAAAAAATTGCAGACGATTTTGTAAAAAAAAAATTTTAATTGCCTATATTTCGTGCACAATTAAACGAAAACTACTCTCATTTTTGAAATATTTAACAGGAACTTATTTTAAAGATCCGTGTTTAGATAACATATTTCATTCACGAAAAAATCTATCTTCAATATTATAGTTGTAAGAAGACGCTAAAAAATTGTACTTTTTTCTAATTTTAAAAATCTCGAGATTTCAACGAACATGAAGCCTTCACCATTCCCTTATGTGTCCTTTACGTTACCCGAGAACAAAGTTTATTAAAACAACGTGGTGCCGTTTTTGACAAAAATTTGAAGATAATTTGAATGATGAAATGTAAAATACCCTCAAAAATCAAAATATCTGTTGGAAACTCCCAAAGACTTAAGTTCGTTCAGATCGATCGGGAAATATCAATTTTGAAGAAAATTGGCCTCACGCGTTAGCGTTTTGGCGTATATCGACTTTTTGGTATTAGGGACACACAAACGTGGATTTTGGCTACACCAGGTGTCAGAGAATGTTTCTATTGTAGCAACTGGATTTATCAGGATATATCAACTTTCTCGTAACAAGAACCAGCAATTACAGTTTTTCTGCAGAAAATTCGCGGCGCACAGTTACATAACATTCTCTTCTTACGAAGTACATTCACAGAGGTATTAGCCATTATACACCCGTTAACTCACATATTTAATGTATCCTAATGCACAGGAATTTTTCCAGATATTTGTAAAACAGCTAAGATTAAGCCGCTTTTCAAAAAAAGAAACAAAAATGATATTCAAAATTATCGGACAATTTCACTTTTTTTTTCAAAAATTTTAGAAAAACTTTTTTACATACGAATGGAAACACTTCTTAGTAAACACGACGTGTTTTCAGATTGTCAACATGGGTTTCTAAAATCGAAATTTACAGAAACAGCCATATTTTCTTTTCTTAAAGATATCGCCTCATCCCGAAATCAAAACGAAGCACCTATCGGAATATTTTTAGATCTTACTAAAGCTTTTGACGTCATTGATCATAACATTTTACTTTCAAAATTATCTGCGTATGGAATTCGTGGTGTTGCTCTAGATTGGTTATGTTCGTACCTTAAACAACGATCTCAGAGAGAAGAAATACCTTACTGGAATCATGGAACATTACGTACACACCTTTCTGATTCTTTGCCAATTGCATGTGGAGTCCCGCAGGGATCACTTTTAGGCCCTATTCTCTTCCTACTATGCGTAAACAATATGCCCTCGACGATTAGTAACGGAAGAACAGTTCTCTTTGAGGACGATACGAATTTTCTTTGCAATAAAGAAACCGTAAATAGTACTATATCAGGTATTTTAAATTGGTTTCGTAATAACAAATTAATAGTAAAAGAAAATAATTTTTTTTCTATGCAGTTTTCCATTTCAAATAAACAGCTGTGCACTTCACTGAGAATGAACTGCGTGTAATTGACTGACGTTAAGGTAACAACATTTTTAGGTCTTTCAATTCAGTCAAAACTTAAATGGAACGTCCATTTAAATGAATTGAACACTAAATTACGTTCTATGTGCTACGCTTTCAGAATTCTCTCAAATTCAGTTCTGATCTTTGTGTGTATTTCGCGAATGTTTATTCCCACCTTAGATAGGCATAATATTCTGGGGAAATACATCTTATAGTTCCAAGACTTTTATATTACAAAAACAAATTGTGCAAATAATAAGCAAATCCCACACACGTGATACTTGTAAGCCTGTCTTTATTAATCTAGGTATCTTTATCATTACCTTGTCTCTTGATATATGAACCAGTGGTTTTGGTTAAAAATGACTTACTTAAGGGCGGGAATATATTTTCAGCAAACGCTTATATCTATAACTACAACACTCGACGTAGTACATATTAATCAGGTGACTATCAACAGCTCACTACAAAAAATTCACATATAATACATGTACATTATTTTACAACACCTTCCCAGATGACATTAAACGATTAAGTTCGATACAAAAGCTTAAGTCCCAAGTAAAATATTTTCTGCTGCACAACTGTTTCTATACAATTAGAGACTATACCGAGCATCCGAAAGGAAAGTAATATTAATTTTAACAATCAAATTTAATGTATTATATATCATTTGGATTATATAATTGTAAAGAACCTGTAACAAGTATTGTACTTCAGTTTCTGGATCAATGACATCATCTCGATAAGGTTTTCGTCCAGTTTCCCTGACCCTCGAGCAAATGCTGAGATGGCCCCTTGTTTTGCTTCTGAACATAAATGTAACTTCAAATTAACTTCTCCCCATAGCACGTCACACACAGTGTTTAACTGTTTTTGACGTAAATAAATAAGTAAAAAAAGCGAGAAAATAAAACAAAACAATAAAAAGTGTTAAATAATGTTTACTTTAATATATCAAGTCACATCCATTCAATACATAACTATACTTCAGTCGCCGTTGTAAAGAAATGCCGTGAATAGCGTAGAATTTATAAAAATGTTAATTTTTGAAGATTCACCCAAAATAGGTTTTACGTGTGTTTGGAAATATTTTTAAAGAAATTGTTTTTAGAATTTTCACTTTTTCATTGAATGATTACAGAATATGTGAAAATAAAACTATTATACAAAAATGTATATTTTAGTTTTACAAAGGTGATAATAACGTAGTCGTACAGCGCAAATAAGAAACTTTTTGGTATACAATGTTTCATCTAAGGAACAAAAGAAGATCGGAATTTTGGAACATCAGTGTTAGTAAGTGCATTTGTTTGGAATTATTGGATTAATTAATTAGTTAACTGCCTAGACCATTAGTTCTGAAAGTGTTGTGATTTTTGTTATCGAGCGAGGGGGCAGTGATCTTTATTCTCTGGATGATGTGCTTCACGTCGGCTTGCCGGGTTTTTCTTAACCATGCATCTCTCAATATCTATGCACCGCCCAACCAGGACACGCTCTAACCAGAAGGTTGGTCTTCCGACATACTACGTGGTGGCAAAGAGTACATGAGAGGGTGTGTAAGTAAGGGGTGAGGACAAGATAAGGGAGAAGGAAAGGTCGGGGGCGGTGCGTGACCAGTTTGTTCGGATTCCGCTCCCGCATTCACCTGGTGTTGATCTGAGAAACCGCGGAAAATAACCGATCAGAGAAGCCAGCCAATATAATTCTTGTCCACAGTGGTTGAACACCTAGCTATCTAGCTAATGTCCAAAAATACTGCTACCGTTTGGACTCGAACCCTGGGGATCTCCTGGTCAGAGGCACTACAGTGGCAGCATTTGATGCCCTGAGCAACCTAAGTCGGTGGAATTATTGGACATTTTAATCCGTCATTATAAGTTACAAACCTATTAACTTAAAGATGGGCAATTGTATTGATGGTCCTGTACTTGATACTCCGACTTAGATATTGGTAAAATGTTCGAAAATTCTTGAAGATTTTTATGAAGTCTTAGGTCAGTGCCTTTGAAACATTTTGATGAACATAGTGTAATAAAGTTGTAATAAAACTATGAAACATGCGGTATTTTGAGAGTCGTCTTGATTTCGTTACATACCTTTAAAAAATCTATATTGTATGCAACCTGAAGTTTGAAGAAAACTAATTAGCTTCCAGGCCTATTAGTTGTATCTGTAGTTTCGTTACCCAGAAACATAGGAATAATACAATAGGAACATACGAATTATACAAAAACAACGAAACAGTTTCGATTTCGACTGAAAAATGTAAATATTTGATGGTCTATTCTTATACTGCGTTACAGCAAGGCTCCAAGGAAGAAGCCGCTCACCATTAAGTATTGTCATTAAGTATTGCTGTTCATGTAACGCGTGTAATATTTGTTTAGCAATGCAACATCAAGGTTTTTATTATTTTTGAAATGGATAGAACTGTCCTACTTCATATATCTATACTATATTATTTCAATATTTTTGAAAAATGTTTTTGATAAAATATTTAATTTTTTGCTATGTTGCGATAGAGTATTTTGTTTGATGTTCTTGAGCAGTGTGTGTGGCACCCTTTGGAAAATCATTTTGGGCTTTCGTTTAGCATTTTGTTGCTGCAGGTCACTGCAGCAGTCTTTCATAAGAATCATGCCGGAAGAATGTTCCTCTTTTCTATATTATGCACGAAGTAAATTAACCTTAATCAATTTGTACAGGTTCACAAACATACTATTTCACAACGATATACTCATTGAAGCTGCCACAAGCTTTTGAAAATCCAGTATATGAGAAAACTAACCAATTGAATACAATTATTGGCATCAGGTAAAATACGCTGGAGTAATAGTTATTTTTACGATAGAACAGAAAAAATGGCGCGAGCGCAATATAAATGTGCTATGAAGGCCGTATCTTGATAAGTCTTCAGGGAAAGTGCCGTAAAAATGAACTGGCATATTGACTGCGATTGATCAACATGTTTGTGAATTTTATCGCAACGTAGTACGATACTCGTTTGTTTGCTATCACTTACGCTTAGCGTATACACTATCATTGAAGCATAAATTTTAAAGTAAACCACGAGGACCTACCTTCATATCGACGTTTGCGATCCCTATTTTCCATTGGAGTATCTCAGTTTCCGAAGCCTAAAAAAATTTTTGCCATAATGATTTAAGACAATGCCACAAGACTCTGATTGTTCTATAAATATACTTTATTTTGCTCTTTTTGTAACGTAAATTACCTACTGTAATTATTTGCAGCAATTATTGGATCAACAATAAGATTGGTCAACAGAAATCCTGGGTATTCCAAGTTTAAGGGGAAAAATGTTGAACCTAAAACATTATCTTCGCCAATTGTATGGCATCTATGTTACGAAAGTGGCTTTTTGCTTTCTCGCTTTACTACGCAAGAAGAAACTAATGTAGTCGTACACCCAGAAATCGGCAATATTTCGATAGTAAAACTCTTATTGCCAGACCATGGTGGACTGGCAATAAGAGTTTTACTATCGAAATTCAATACTCAGTATCCAAGTTTCGTGGGTCTTCGATACAGAACAAGTAGTGCTACAACCAGACATACATATTCGCATTATTTTTAAATTTGCAGTTTTTAAAATTCACAGAGTTCAACGAAAATGGAACATGCCCCATTCTTTAAGTGTTCTTTGTTCTAACCCTAAAAAAATAAAATAAATTATTTTCAGAAATTTTGAGAAAATATTGCTTTTATAATTGGCATTAACTTTAAAAAAGGAAATTGAATTTTAGGCGTTCTTTATGAGTTCTCAATTACATTATCCAAATTTTCTTAAAATGGCTCCAGTGATGACGGATGAATGAAGATAAATGATGACGGATGGGATATTGGTACAAAATGACAGAACGTGGTGATAACATCCATGCCTTAAGCAAGACTCCAACTTCTTGACAGCTCGGGGCTCACAGCAGATGTGTCGAAGGCAACAAATCAGGTATAATTTTTCTTGGTGGCATTTACTTCAATCGACAGAGAAATACGCTTTATGAATCTTTGACACCAAAAATGTGAGTTTTTTTGTTCCTAGATAAAAATATATTACATTCTCGAATACGTCGAGTACACTGAAACACCGTTTTGTGGGACCTAGATTCTCAGAAAAAATCGTTTTTGACATTCTGAAAGTTTGTCTGTCTGTCAGCAACACAAGCTAGTGTGGTTAGGTGCTAGCTCCTCACCTTTGAAAGGAATTTCACTAAAATTGATATCACGGTCCCTCAGTTTTGAAACGATATACGGAATGAATTAGGAAATGGAATGGATATTAGGATTTTAAGAAACGGAACGGAGCTATTCCGAAATGGATTTTGGGGGTGCTTTACACGAAGCCCCATCGTTTTCAAATTTTTCCCTAAAATGATTGCAATTTTCTCTTTTTCCTTTTTTTACAGGAAAAAGAATAGAGCGCGTTTGTTCTTCAGTAAAATATCCAGAATTCTAAAAATGTTCAAAAGTTTACAATTTTGCTGACTCCCTCCCTCATTCGATCGTTAAAAATCCCATGTACTGTTTTGAAAAAATATGAGTGATTTCTATACATAATTTTGTGTAAAACTATGACGATTTAAAAATACGTATTTTTTCAAAATACGTGTAGTTTTTTTTTTCATTATATTGAGATGCAGAGTGACATAGTTCAAATTTTCCTCGCACATGTCCATCACTTTCAGTATTGATATTAAAGATTTCTTTCTTAACATTGTCTATTTTTCAATAAAAGAGCTCTTAATGATGCCATGAATAATTTGTTTGAAAATGTGACTACTTTTCGCGAAAATTTTAATTAAATCGTGTCATTTAAGAAATGAGTCAGAATACAAAATTGCTCTAAATTCGACTCCAATTGTTTTCTCAATTAGAGCAATGTTTCCTTAACAATACGACAGGCTAGATTTTCATTAAAACCTGTGGAATTTCGGAAACTAAAAAAGTTCAATTTTTTCCCCATGTCCTTTAACTTCATTTTTGACGAAAGAGATTTTCTTCTCAAAGCTTCCCTTTACTCAATGTCTAAATCAAATTATGTACACATTTTTCAAAATATTGGTTGTTTTCGTTTACTTTTGTTTATATCACAGCTGACTGCATATCTGACCGGAACATGCCCAAATGAAGATACTCAAACTCAAACGACGCGATTATCATTATGATAATACTGGATAATTATCGCTGTAGAAAACGTAGGTTTTGATTGTTGGACATGTGTTGATTGATTATTTTGTTTTTGCGCACAGACTATTCATGAAGTTTTTGTGAAAAAAAAGGTTTGGCGAAAGTTTTTCTAGGAGTTTTCCCTTTTTCTTGTTTCTCGTATACACGACTGATCCATGATTATTGATAATATTTTTTATTAGTTAACTGCACATCCCATTTAGAGCAAGAGCCTCCTGTTCACGCAGAGAATTATTGGCCCTTCTTTAATGAAGTGATAGGATGATGATGATGATGATGATGATGGTGAGTGAACGGACGATCAAACATACATTCCTGCCCGAGGAGGGATTCGAAAACGGGATCATAGATCTCCACGACACTACTGCCCTAGCAATCTCGGCATGCATGCACTAATGCATCATGCACTAATGCATAAAAAGCAGCATATCCACTTTGGTCTACAGAGGAACAAGACAGATGTTGTAGGCAGCTGGAACGGGACATGTGCAGTGCTTCTTATTACCTACATGTACTTTAAGTCAGTAAGTGTTTCTTCTAAATAATCTTTTTTTATTGTATTATATTAATAATATAATATATCACATATATATGAAGTGTTTGTATTAGTTGTTGAACTATGTTGTATGTATGTATGTATGTATCTATGTATGCATCTATGTATGTATGTTGGATCGTCACAAGATTTGGAAACCAATTTATTGATTTATACTAGAGGAACCTGCTATTAAGGAACAGAAAAATTGGTACAAATTTCACCCCGCTTGAAGCGGGAGATCTTGGTTCTTAATGGAATCTATACAGGCTATAATAATAATAATAATAATAATAATAATAATAATAATAATAATAATAATAATAATAATAATAATAATAATAATAATAATAATAATAATAATAATAATAATAATAATAATAATAATAATAATAATAATAATAATAATAATAAGCCGATCAGATGGCCGAGATCGCTAAGGCAGTAGTGCCGGAGTGGTCTCGGACCAGAAGATCGCGGGTTCGAATCCCGCCTCGGGCATGGGTGTATTTGTGTGTTTGTGTATGTCTATATGTGTTGTCCTTTCACCCCCATTATCATCATATCATAATTTCATCTCCCATACCCCCAGGGCTAACAACCTTGGGGTTAAAAACCGGATCCAGCTTAAATGCTGGTCCCCCCAAAGAATTGTCGCAAGCACCTGCCTCCGTGAGAATGAATAAAAACTGGGCCACGGTAAAGGCAGAGTGCTTGCCTGCGTGGTCCTAGTTGGCCGATCAACGAAAAAATAATAATAATAATAATAATAATAATAATAATACAACTGTGTTATTGCTCAGACAAAAATTAATCTATAATACCTTAATTGCAGCAAATACTTTTAGAACTGAAGGATTAGTACCGACAGAAAGCTCCGCTGAAAGGAGCTTGATTAAAAAGGTATAATGCACTATACAACTGAAGGAAGCAGAATATCGATTTCAATAAAAACAGGAAAATGTTCTTCAGAAAACTGGAGTCGGGAAGTGACATCTAGATTCATCTCCAAATCTGCAGTCCTATGATTTTGAAAATTATTGGAGACCAATTTGGTCGAAAAATGAACATTTTAACCTGAATGAAGACTGGATCAAGGAAATCTAAGAGCAAAGAGCTTCTACGTTAGTCACCGGCTTCACGACCTAAGACGTACATAGAAATATTAAGATCAATAACTGGAGGTCACCAGGCGCAGACGGATCTCAAAAATTTTCCCTGGAGTATTTCACAGCAATCCACGAACCATTTGCCATCTGCTTTACAGAGCATTAACTGATCGGAGTAAGACCCCACTTCAACTTACCAAAAGAAATACCTCTTTGTTTCACAAAAAGATGACCAGAAAACTACAGACCAATAACGTGTTTGTCTTCTATTTACAAATCATTTACATCTTTGACCAATGAAAAAATCTATGAACATTGTGAAAGAAATGGGTTAATAGCAGGGGAACAAAAAGGATTTATTAGAGGTACGCAAGGTTGCAAACACTAACTTATAATGGTTTCTGTAGTTTTAATACAAGTCCAGAGTAAGCAGAAAAACCTTCACATAGATTAGACAAAAGCGTTCAATTCAGTTTCTCATGACTAGTTGACAAGAATCCTTGGAATCTACAGGGTTTTCTCCGAAGATCATAATCACACTACACTCATGGATGCTAACGTGGAGGGTAAATTAGCATGATAATCAGAAGACAATATACATAATGGACATTAAACGTGGGATATATCAAGGATACTGTCCTTCACCCTCATGGATCTGCCTGGTCTTAAATACTTTGTCATCACTGTTAAACAATAGTACCTTTGGCTACAAAAGCACGTAATCAGATCATAAGACATTAACTCATCTTATATTTATAAACAATCAGATGCTTTAAGCTGGAACACTCTGTTCCTTAATAGATACTACAAAGACATTCAGCCAAGATATTAGGATGAGATACGGTTTGGATAAATGCGCCATCATAAGCATACGGAATAGTAAAGCAGAAAAAGTAGATAAATATGTCCAAGGCATTGAAAAACTGCAACCCGATGCTGCTTATAAATATCTCGGAATACTACAGAATATGAAACTTCATCAAAGCGAAAATAAACATGAGTTTACCGAGAAGTACAAGAAGAGGCTAACCAAGATACTGAATACGAAGCTAGCTGGGAAAAACACAATTACGGACATCAAAAACTGGGCTGTATGTACGCTGATATATAGTTTTGGTATAGTAAATGGTCTGATGCGGATCTAAATTCATTGGATAGACTTACTGTAGGTCTTCTTACAAAATTCAGATGATTCTGTGATCCGTTTGTATT
Source organism: Gryllus longicercus (assembly GCA_038098605.1). Lineage (NCBI taxonomy): Eukaryota > Metazoa > Arthropoda > Insecta > Orthoptera > Gryllidae > Gryllus > Gryllus longicercus. The sequence continues at coordinate 3,345,796 of JAZDUA010000001.1, forward strand.
AACCAAGAAGAGAAGGTGGTAGAGGGCTATTCAAAATTTTTAAACTCTGCAGAACCCAAGAACAAAAAATGAAGGCCGCTATAATTAAGTCCGAGGATTTTCTCGTGCAGAACATGGTGAGAAGAACTCTAAAGGAGGAAATACAAAATTGGCAGCAAGTAATGTTTCAAAAAATACGAAAACACCTGTTTGAAAAAACAGGTGATATCGACAAATGTAGAATATGTGGTACCAACGGAGAGTGTATTGTGAACATAATGGCTGGGTGCAGTAGTTTGTCAGAGAGTGCTAATTTGGACAGACATAACCAAGTGGAAAAACTCATCCACCGAGAGCAAGGAATGAACCTTAGAATGTTGGGAAATAATGCTCCAGTAGACTACAAGTATGAATCTGAAGCTGTACTCAAGACGAAGGCGCACGACCTATACAGTGATCGGCCTATTATAATCGATAAAACAGTTGTTCAGATCTTCTATAATCGGCTTCTATAATTGTTGCTAACCCTTTAACTCACAATTACAGAAGTCCGAAGGGGAAAAATTCAGCAAATATGAAAACTAGGCTATTAAATTGAAAAAGGATTTGGAAGTTGCACGAGGTCTCGCACTTCCCCATGGTCATATCAGTTGAAGGAATCTGTTTGGTTCTTTTATTGAACATATCCTGAAATACATACATACATACATACATTTATTAGAACTGCAATTGGGTATAACCCGGTGGCAGTTAATGACAATAATTGCAAAAATGACAACACCTACATTAATAATAATAATAAGAATGATAATAATAATAATAATAATAATAATAATAATAATAATAATAATAATAATAATAATAATAATAATAATAATAATAATAATAATAATAATAATACCGTACAATACAGTACAAGACGAAAAGCAGCATTGAAAAGTGCATTGATCACGTTCACCGCACTTCACTTCACTTCACTACACTACACTTTTTTGCTTTGAATTACACTGACCAGCACTTCACAGCACTTCACCGCACTACACAGCACATGCTCATTTAATATCTTGTTCTAATTTGTGTCTAAAACTTCGGACACTGAGAGGAAAAGCTTTGAAAACTGCTGCAGGTAAACTGTTCCAATCTCTAATTGTTCTGTTACAAAAGGAAAACTTCCCAAGATCTGAATTTTGTTTCCTTTCTCGAATTTTGTGGGTGTGATCGCTTCGGCCGAAATAATTTGGTTTTTCTAGTCTAATCTGAATTTCCTTCCAAGCTGGTTGACCTACGTACGATTTATAAAGAGCGCAAAGCCTCGCCTTTGTTCTTCTCGTTTCTAGAGGTTCCCACGACTTTTTTGTTGCGTTACTTCTATAGGTAAACTTATTCGCTTTTCTCTGTATTCTATCTAGATTTTTCCGGTGCGCCATTCTGTATGGATCCCAACACGCAACTCCGTATTCCATGAGAGGGCGAACCAGCGTAAGATATGCCACCAGAATCGTCACCAGAAACTTTAAAAGAAATTGCAAAATTTACATATCAAAAATATCTTTGACGAAGCACAGTAAGCCACCCTCCTTCAAACATGTCATATTGTCAGAACATTTTTAAATGTGTTACATTCATGTAGGTCAGGATGAATTTCTTTCCTGCCCAGTCCGAGCCTAGTTCTATAACATCAATTGCACAGATGCAAATTTTCTCTGCTAAGGCAGATAATGTGAAAAATCGAAAGAATAACAACAACAATAATAATAATAATAATAATAATAATAATAATAACAGTAATAATGATGATGATGATACAAAGCAAAGTGGCTCCGTGCGTAGCGCACTCGATTTGCATTCCGGAGATCCGGGTTCGGTCTCCGGGCCGGGTATCTTGACTCGGGTGATTTCGTGTTTTCCTTTGGACATTAGGCGAATGCTAGGATAGTTCGAAAAATCCCACGGACACCTCCCACCATCATTCTAGTCCTTTCACTCCCAATCATCACCTATTATTTCAATCCTAATAATAATAATAATAATAACAACAATAATAATAGTGATAATAATAATTATACACAAAAATCAAACGTACTCTCCTGGTACACGGCTAAACATCTGTAAAGATATGGTTATTTCATACTTTCAGAGGTGGTCTGGACAGATAAGCCTATCGAAAATTGCGAATGCGTACCACAAATCGCTGGAAAATTCTGAGTTCTTACACCACCGCGACGACGACATAAACGGTAATGTTCTTGCGGGATTCATGAATTTGAATTTCATATCACGTCCCTTTACGTAGAAACTGTAATTACTGCAATAATGCATTATTTCCTGGCCGTGATCTGCGAATTTCAAATTGGTTCAAGAGAACCGAAGCAAACGCGTTCTACGTTCCCTTTTCATTTTTTCACTCGAGAAGCGGAGGACGTTCCGCATGCCAAGGCAGCACAAGGGCGTGGTTGCGCCTCCCCCCGCTCGCCCTGCCGCAGCCGCGTGCCCGTGCGGTCTCCCTGTGGCGGCGGCCGCGCCCCGGGTTCGAGTCTCGCATCGACCCCCGTGTGCCCCGCGCCCCGCGCGCCCCCCACGTGGGCGCCACCCCATCACCCGCTGCGGCCTCGCAGAGCAATGACCTATCCCACTAGGTCAAGGGTATGCTGGCTGGGCGCAGTGTCTAGCTAGAGTGAGCAGAAGGGGGAGGTGGCACACTACCTCCCGACTGCAAGTACACTTCCGCAGAGTAGAAAGGAGCACTTAACTAGAGTCCTGACGGATACCAACACAATACGATGAGTAAATACGAGCGGGCAGCTCAGTATTCTAAACATGCAACTTCCCAGAGAGAAAAAATCCTCGAAATTCGGCGTCATGCTAAAGTAAGTAGAAAAAATATTATTTTTGAATTCATTGGCGTTGATCAATCTCGCTTCCAAATGAATACTAAAACGGGCACATTATATCGATTTCTTTCTATCAGCAACATTTTTAAAAGCACTGCATTTTAAAGTTTTGAATTTTAATAAATTTCACGTATTTTCTATGCGAACACTGGTTATTATCTTCAGGATTTTCTTCGAATCAGGTTGCACCTTGACCAACACTGCTTTTATTTATTTGTTTCCAAAGTGACAATTATTGGCAATTCATTAATACGAATGATTCAATAGCAAAAACAATATTTCACACGTTATGATTCCTAGGATGTACGATAATCATCTTTAAATTAGTTAACTTATTTATGAAACTAAAATTGAAAATATCTAATATGCAACTTTGGAGGTCCCATAACTTGAATAAAATATTGACCCTTAAAATAATACATCATGTAGGATCGATGTGTTATCAAAAATGTTTTCATTAATGTTGGTACAGATTGTTTCCGCAAATAAGATTTTTCTTGAAAAGCGATCATTGTTTAACATAAACCACCATAACTCACCTATCTTAATTATTTTAAACAATTTTTTATTAATCATCTGCCTTCCAAAAATGTTTACATTTGAAAGCAATCTTGTTTTCAAGTAAAGTTGGTGTAAGATAACTTACAAAAATAATTTTCAATATAATTATAAAAATACAAACAAATTAATACTTATTTCATAGTTCTCAAGATACATTCACAATGATTAAAATATTCGTTAACTTCATATTATACATTTTAATGGTAGATATTGACTATGCCCTTTATTTCAATTATTTAATTGATTCAAAACAAGGAAAATTTATATGTAAATGCTACATTTCGTATTAACAAGCAAATCAAAAAACGACGTCAGAATTTTCCAATAGATCGACGTAACTGGACGAATATCCCAATCGGGATAGTGTTATACACACTAAAGAACTTTACATTAGTGTTTACAAATTCTTCTTTTCCTTAAGAATTGTACAATTTAAAATAAACTATTGTATGATATCATTAGTTTAAAATAAATAGCGTATTTAATATATAATGCGTAATAAATAGCGTAAATAAATTTCGTATTTAATTCTCAGTTTAGCCCCTACTGATTAGAAATAATAACGCAGCAGAAAATATTTTACTTTACATTTGAATTTATGTACAGATTTTAATACTTTAATAAAATTACATGATTCACGTGTAGTACGTAGTCACATAAAATAATTTTATAATAATTAAAAAGTACAGAGGATCTAGAGAGTATGTTCCGACTCCAGAGCACTTGGTATATTTCGTATTATTTGGAATAGGAATGAGAGACGAAAGACAATAATATTACTATCGCTCTAGTAACGGAATGTTATTGTACCAATGACTCAGCGAAATTTTACTCGCACAAGTTTCAGTACAGGTTAGTGTGTTCATAATATAACAAAAATTGGTACAAAATGAGACATATCTTTCTACGTGCAATGCATGTTTATTGTATACGCTCTACAACATAAATATGCTTAAAATTATCTGAAAATTTATTTTAAATATTTATCTGCATTTCAGTCACAATAATAAGTACAAACGAGAAAACAATTTTACTAATTTAAAATTCATTATATTTAAAAGTTACGTAAGTAAATGCAAACATACTCCAGAGAAAAAATTATATGCAATTTCCTTCGGGCAGTTAGTGAGAGCAGAGTTCCGAAAAATAAATAACCCAATACAGAAACGAAAATCAAGAAATACCGGTTTTGTATAAATTATTCAGTACAATACAAAATAAGAGGGGCGGGAATTGCCGTTATGATGAATCAGGATAACCTGATCAGTCGAGACTTATTAACTGGTTTGATTTCGAAAATTTTAGAAACTTTTTTTTGTTGAGGAATGTGGTCATTTCGTGCGAAGAACCCCATAAAATATTCTTTATTTAACGAGTAAATGAACAATCTACACTACGAATGTTCAGTGCGTAAAAGAGTGTGTTTAAAGCAACGAAGGGTGACGAATGGTATTGTAGTACTTCCAGAAAAAAGTAACCAATACATTTTGAGGGTCAAGTTGTATTTGGCTCGAACACTATGCAGAGTTCATCGAGATTACGTCTTTACTTCCTTGGCATTTTAATCTCTCAAATATGCGAGGTCATTTCGCGTCTGTTCAAGTACTTACGGAGAGTTGCAATCTACAAGGACAACGGTTTGTCAGAATGCCCAAAATAGTGGCGCACTTGAAAGAATAGCATACGAGCAGTTTAGAATTAAATTATTTGCGGTTCAGTTTTTCACAGTGGAGTCAGTTCAAACCTCACAGAACATAATTTCCCAATAGAATATTTCATAACTAATGACATTGCATCCCTTAACTCTTAATTTGTTAGCGCACAACGTGCCTCTTAGATCAAATACGAAAATTTCTCAATCCAATGACTTTCAAACAAGTATTGACGGCGAAAATAAATGGATGTCTGATATGAAGAAAGTTCTACAGTGCAACTCGCTTACTATGGTTCATCTCAAATTTAAATCTCTTACTAAATATTTCAGTGTCTAAGCGTAATATTTGGTCGAGACTTCGAATGCAGCCGCCGCCTAAACACATTTCCTATTTCACGGGTGGTCGGCCCTTCAGGTCGCAGCCCTGTTTAGCCCAGCAGCCCCGGTGAGCCTTGGGCCGTATTTCAGCGGCGTGTTCCTAATCCAAGAGCCGGCAGTCGGACCATTTCGCACGGGAAACGACGGGGATTCGGAGCGGTGGTGGCGGCGGGAAACTGGGAAACAGTGAGGGGGTGGAGCGCGCTCGGCGGTGGCAGCGGCGCTGGGCCGGGGGCCGCGGCAGGGGAGCGGTTCGATCGCCGGGAGCTGTCTTCGTTCCCGCGGCACTCCTTCGCATCAATCACCGCCGCCGCCAACGCCGCGGGACTGCGAGCGCGCGCAGCGACCAGTGCGATGGCTCGTGCTCCCGCCCGCGCCCCGTCCCGCGCCGCCGCCTCCGCCATTTCCATCGCCGCCATGCAGGGTGGCCCGGGGAGGCCCGGGGCTCGCAGCCCGCTGGCTCCGCAGAGAGCTCCGTGCGCGTCGTCCCTCGTCCCTGCCCCTGTCCCCGCGCCCGCTGCGGGTCCGTCGGACCCTCTCGCCGCGCGCCTCCGGCCCCAGGGGCCGCATTATGCTCACAGGATATGAACCCCGCCCCGAGAGCCCGTCGCGGCGCCGTGTCGGCCTGGACGCCGCCACCTCCACCGCCGCCGCCATCGCCACCGCCGCAGCAGCGGTGGCTCCGCCGTCGTAACCGGTTTGGCTTCGCGAATCCTGCCCCCGGACCGGCTGCGTTGTGTGCGAATTTCCCCCTCGTGGATAAGAGGGCGATGCAGCAAGGGGTGGCAAACCGTCGTTGTTACCGTCGCCGTCGTCGCTGCTTCTCTAGCCGGCGCGCTGCCAGCCAGCAGCGGTGGAAGCCATGTAGTGTGCGAATTCGTCTGCAGGGTGGCGAGCGGCGGGACGAGTGAGGGGTGCGGTTCATATCTCGACCCGGTTTTGAGCAAGGTCCGGGTGCCAGACAGTGCGAAGGCAAAAAAATAACGGTTTTTTCGCGTTCTTTCTTTTGGCGCGAGTCGCGCGCGGGGGGAAAGGCGGTCGCGGGCTCTGAGCGCGGACCATTGCGGCTGACGTGCCTTGAAGCGAATGACGTCCAGCGCCAAACCCGCTCAAACGGGAGCTGCTTTCATTCTCCACGGTCTGGGGAGGATTCCAGAGACAAAATTCTATGCTCCTCGACAAAAATCGACTAGCGTCCTATTCTTTAAAATTAATGTTGTACTAATGTGTATAATGTATTATAGAACGCTAACAAAATTTACATTCAGTGGTAGATTTCGTTGAAAGGAACTGCTGCAAACACAATCATCAACAATGTACTCAATGAACACAAATATATACTGCGATATATATATATATATATATATATATATATATATATATATATATATATATATATATATCGCAGTAGAAACTTCTCAACATAACTTCTGGAAGACTATAAAGGTCTCCACAAACAAGTTCATTTCTGGAAGTGTCTCTATCTTTATAAAAATAATATCTTGCAAAATAAATTCGTTAAGAGACAAGTTTGGAATAAAAGGGGTGATATTCTTTCAAAAAAGGAAGGCTGAATAAGATGATTTTTATGGAAATATGTGTACCGTGCAAACAATATACTAAAGGTATTATTTTGGGACGAACATTCTGCAAAGAATGATAACCACAGAATCGGATTAATTTACTTAAAACTTCCTATTTAAAAAAGATTCTATTTACTCTCACGCTACCCAAAGCAGCTTGAATAGAATGCAGCTGAGACATAAAAAAGAGATAAAAACGACTCTTTGTTCCTGCAGAAATAACCGGACATAAGCCAAATGTATTTTTCGGCAGATGCCCCGTAAGCTCTCGCACGTGCAACAGGAGTGCGACTCGGATGATAAAATACATCCACTTTCCCAATCCCGAAATTCTGAGGAATTCATACGTCCCTCGCAGTGATGATGTAATTATCTGTGCGGGTTATAACTAGAACGTTAACCCGTTGTCGTAATGGCTTTTACTCCTGCATTATTACCGCAACATTCTAGGTCTGTCTCGCCACAGACGAGGAAATACAGCCCTGGCCACCAAGAACGGTCAAAGCGGCCCCTGCACAAAGTTCCACATAACTGCGTTGATGTTTGCATGGGTAACAAGCACCAAAGGGAACAGCCTCATCGCTATCAGAACAATGCAACACAGGCAGCTGACTAGAAAAGTTCGCATGAAGGAATCACGTGCTCAGCGTTTCTACGAATGTGCAATGCGAAACCGCACCATTGATGCGCAAATTCATATTAGGCTTCTCCAAACGCTTCACTTGACTTGCTCTTACGGCACTGTTCAGAAAAGAAATTCTTACATACTTTCCTTATTCATATACTCTTAGTATTAATATTATAAAGACTGTCGTAAGCTTTACATTGATTTAATAGTTAACGAAATTATTGTCAAGGTAAACTTAAAATTCTACGAAAAGTTGTTTTTTACATAATTCTATTTAATTATTTTCAGTATTCGTAGATTATTACTTGAGATGAATACTTTCGAACTAGCAACTGAAGCAATGACTAGTTCATCACATTTATTATGTGAAATACTGAAACATTATCCCTTCATTGCCAACGTCCCTACTTTTTTTTGTTTTTATAGAAAGTGACTCAATATAGCACAGTGTTAAAGCATACTGAAGACTTACCTCATATAAATCTTTTGACCACGAGAAGAGTTTCTAAGCTTCAACTCAAATATTCTTTCGCCAAAATTCGGAAAAGAAAAGCCGTGTGGGTTTTCTTGTTCTGCGAACGTTTTCAGCTTTGGTGTTTAGTGCTGTCTCGGTTCTTTTCGTCGATATTTCATGTATCCTAATGAATGGTGGAAATGTTGCATTACACGGCGAAGAACCGTTATTTTTACACAGTAGAAGAACGTTGCGTCAAAAAATTACACACCTTTTGTTTCAAGGTGGATCAATAAATTATGACGCTTTCAGAAATGAAAAAAATATGTCTCTAAATTAAGATTCCCTAACGTCCCAAGTATTTCTGAAAAAAATAATGTTTACAGATTGTGAAAGTTAATTATCCATAACTGAAAGTGAATATTACCATTAAGCATATCCAGCATTTTATGCCAAGGGTACGTTATTATACTACAAACGAATTATGGAGAATATTCGAATATATCCATCGACTGTAAAAATGAAAACGCTATAATCTAATATGATTTTTTTTCTCCTTCCTAATTTTTTAATCACAGAATCTGTTTCAAAATCTTACGTTTGGATCAATGGTTTTTGTAGATGTTTGCTGGGTATAAAATTGTACATGATTTTAAAATGTTACTTCAAATAATAGTTATTGCGCCAATCCCCATCGAAATGTTTTGAATATATTTTCTTGAAACTTTGAAACTGGGTAAAAAAATACCACTTAGTCCTTGAAAAAAATTTTCACATTCAATAAATTAGTATAAAAATAATTACACTTCAAACAAAAACGTAATGATACTACAAAACAGGCGCATACCAGTAATATAATAGTTAATTGCGACTCATTTTGTACGACTCTTCCATATAAGATGATGCCATAATGTATAATTAAAATATTCAATAAAGAAATAACTTTTATTTTTTATATAGAAGTTGCCCTCACATTCCCATCAGAATTTTTTTTAAAATTACAATTGCAGTGAATAAAAAATACCCTTATCTTAATTACTCCGGAAATGGGGGGGTATTATACAAAATAGGGTACGTATTTGCCTTAAGAAAAGTTGGAAGACTAAAAAAATTTGTTCAACTGAATACTCTTCGAACACACGGATAAAACCAAAACCGTAATTCTGATTTGCAAAGAGCCCACAAAAATCCAAATTCAAACATCGTTGGGGAGCCCGGGGAAAGTGGCGGTCTGTCAGTGGGGCGGCGCGGCGTTCCGCTAGCCAACGGGAGGCCGCATGGCGCGGCGCGACGACAGGCGACGCCACTGCGCCGCGTCTGCGCGCCCGTGCGCCGCGCGCCCCATCGCACGCACGCCCCAGCGCACGCCGCACGCCCGCGTGCTCATCGAAGACCTCCAAGCGCCTACAAAAGGAAGGTAGCGTTGCAGCGCTCTCCGGCGCCAGTACCTACCTACCCCGCCCCCTCCCGCTCCTGTCGGCTCAACCAGCGCTGACCGCGCCGCGCCGGTGCGCCCCGGCCCTCGTCAGCACCGCCACCCGAGCCGGTGGGTCCAGGCTTTGGAAACCGATCGCGACCCACCGGGGGCGGCGGCGCGGAGCGGCGCGGCGGGCAGCGGCGCGCGCGCCCCAAACACAGCTGCCGAAAAAAACCCTAGCTTTGAAATTTTCAAACAATCTACCAAAACGTCACACAAAGGATTCCAATTCTCATTTTCTAGTAAACTGAGCCACTGCATTAGAGGCACAGACTCCCAATGCAACGAGTGCATCCTAATTATGCGTTCATAATGTACTTGATAAAACGCAGAATGGAGTGGCACATAGGAGCGGCTGCAGCGGCGCGCTCTCCGCGCGCCTATTGTTGCACCGGCGGCAGTGGCGGCTGTGGTTGTTCGGATTGGGGCTGTGGAGGTAGGCGAGGGGTGGTGGGGGCAGTGGGAGCAGAAGGGTGGATGGCGACGCTGGATGGGGGGCGGGGCGACGGGGGGCGCGCGAACCCCCCGGGCTCCGCATGCCGCTGCCCAAGACGTCGACTCGCCCGCCCGCTCTCCGCCCCCCTTCCACCCCCTCCGCCCCACCCTCCATTGTTCCGCATCGCAATGCCAATTTCAATGGCCTCCCGAGCGAATGGTGGCGCGCCGGCCGCGCCCGCCCGCAGTCCAATCATTTATTTAATTCCCGTTTTGTAACACGGTTTCCTTGCCGGGCCCAGCTGCGGCGGCGGCGGCGGGTTCGGAGCCCTGTGTGCGACGGCCCCTTGTTGCCAGGCGTGGATGGCAGCAGTGCCCGCTCGCGATGCTGTGCGGGCGCTGGGTTGCTAGGCTATGGAATCAGCCCCTCACGCACATACAATATCATCTCCTAAATTCTTCCTCAGAGCCTTCGCCTCATGTAAAACGTTATTTGCCTCACTGGTCCTAATTCTTTGCAACCAGAAATCACACCTTTCACGGTTTACCTCAAACACTTATTTTAGTGGCTATCAATGTGTGGTAATCATCAATAGATTTTAAAGTCTGCTGCAAATTTTTACTGGTAATTTTAATATTATATTTCAAAATAAATTTATATTCTGAACATTAAATCGAGAAAGAGAGAACTACGGAGGGTTGAAGGAGTCGGGATCAATTCGAAGGAGTGGAATGTTATTTCAGGAAACTGATTTTTTTGCGAAATATTATCTGAGACAGATCAATTTGGTTCGTTTATGAAACCCTCATGGCAGCATTGTACACGAATCAGTTGTGCAAATACAAAAAGTTCGAAAATGGTAGAAGGGAAGATGTATTATTCTACTCTGATGAATTTGTAGTCCCCTCCCTTATTATCTAAAGACGAGAGCTCAAATGCAACTGGCTCCAGAATCCCCACCGACCTGAGCAGGTTGTGTGTGGTTAGCTACTCGCCAGATAAAAATTAAAACGCTTCTTATCATTCTCTGCACAGTATATCTCTCCCGATTTAAGCATGCGAAAATAATTTATTTCCTTTTGAATCTAATAGAAATGGCTTACGTCCTGAGTGCCACAAATAATCTGCAATTTAAAGATCATTGAAATGTATATATTGAATTTTTTCTGCAGGAACACTAAAATATAATTTACATCTCAGCAAGAATATTTCAAAACACATGGATGGGAGGTCGTAGGTCCTCTTTTAAAAATTTCTCTCTAAATACTGCTAGCTCTTTTAGATATTATAATGATTTTTATTGATTTTGTGATTGTCAAAAATTGCTAAGGTTATTGCTAATGGTAGTCTAAAATGCTTTGTTAAAAGTTTAGTTTGACTCGTCCTGAAGCTGTAGTCCTTGTTAAAAAATAATTTATGCTTTGTGGCTTCCCCTTTTAATGTATATTCACGTTGTTTCCTAAACAAACATCACGACGTATCGGGAGGTACAAGGTCAAATAAATTTCACTGTAAGAAAATTAGAGATTCATTTTTCAGCGTTTCGTAAATATCAACAATTCTTGTCTTCGCAATATTTTTCTTGATCGGTTTCTTAGAAAACTTGGGCGTGCCGAGGAGTTCCGGTGAGCGTGGGCCGAGCGTGAGCCAGGCGTGCCCGAGTCGAGCGAAGGCGAAGGGCGCGCGCGAGTGGCGCTGCACGTGACGGGCCATAGGGGCGGTGGCCGCCGGCCGCCAAGCAAAACCGCCACCTCCGCTGCGGACGCCCGCCCGCGCTCGTTCGCCGTTGGCTGCGGCGCAGGCGGAGTCCGCGGACGCGGCATGGGTGGCGGGGACGGTGGCGGGGCGGGGGTGGGGACGCGAACGGGAGCGCAGAGGACCGGGGCGTGGCGGAGCGGATCGGGGCGGGGCGCGGCGGGGTTCGGCGGGGCACGGCGGGGCGAGGGCTCGGGACTTTATCGCGGCGAACGCGCCGAGGGAGCTGGCGCGGTAATGACTGATTGCAATTGTGCCCGCCCGCTCGTTCGATTCTATCGACGCAGGGCTGCGACGACTGCGGCCAGACCGCGCCGGGTTTCGAGCTCGCAGCGGCGTCGAGCTATCAGCCGCCCGCTTCTGCCCCGCGCCCGCGCCTGCCTCCACGCTCGCGAGGGCCCTCCGGTGCCGCTCGGCCTCCGCCCCCGCCTCACGCCCACCCCGTCCCGCCTCAGCCCGCGCTCTCGCCACTCATCCGCCCGTCCGCTGGCTCGGTCGGCCTTTTTGGCGGCCGGAGTGGCCGCCGCGCCCCCAGCTTCCTCGATAGAGGCGCGTGCTTCGCAGAAGAGTACCACCTCTAAGACGCAGCTTTTCTCTACGCAAGACTTGGGTTTTATTCTTATGAAATATCTACTATAATCGAAGTGCATTATATATTTTTCTCAAACATTTACGAAAAGGTGTACTACATAAAAAACCACACCACCAAAATGGTGTTGAAGTCAAGAAAGGGTAATGCTATTATTAAAAAAATGCATTTGTAGATCAGAAACAAACTTAGAAGAATTTTATCCTTACATTACAAGTAAGCGAAGATGTGTTGAAGAATTCATTAACGTAATACGTAACGTAACGTGAATACTTGATATATAATTTGATTATTTAGGTCAAAGAATCAAAAACATAATTATGGACGATAATTTTCTGCACAAAGAATCACCGAATTTCTGCAAAAAAGAAAACCCCAGAAAATATTGGGTAGCAGAACAGTCGGATCTGGTGCAATGCAAAGCCGGGCGTAAAAAGGAAACAAAACAACGGCATGATATTTTTTTTTAAATTTAGAAGTCGCATTTTATCATCGACAAACTGGGAGTTTGTAACGAAGGAATGATAATAGCATTCAGAGAGCTTCACCTGTAAGCCACTCCTTTCTTATGAATTGAAATGACATTTATTATACAGTGTCTTTTCTTTTTTTTTTTTCATTATCAGTATCGATACTCCGAGGAAAGATGAGAACATTGAATTTTATTACATCCATAAGTCATTTCTGAATAGAAATTTGTATTCACAAAAATGGCTGTGGTAAGTCTTAAAACTAGGAAATGGGGGTTGATCAACATCTTTGTTGTTTAGGAACCACAATCTATTGGTTTAATATATTTGTTGAAGTACGATCAATTAAACACTATTGTTAATACAATCTCATTCTCTTAGTGTTTCCAACTACACCTTTAAAAATATACATTAAAATTTCTAGGAAAATAAATTATTCATAAAACGTTAAAACAAACGTTTAAACACTTCATAATTAAATACAATAAAAAATCAATAATATGTTAATCTGGACGTTCATGAAAAATCGTGGAATAGAGGGCGAATCTGAGAAAGCTATACCTATTTTTACTTTAATGTATAACCATACTTTTCAAACAAATATACTTAAAATCTCTACTACATATGAATAAAAATTCTTAACACCCGTCTTTAGATTGTTTACATTGTAAAGACAGTGCTATAATATTTCGCCAACTTAAAATGTTAGGCGAGTATGTGTGTAATACCTGCGTAAATAGCGATAAAAATAATGCAAGAAATAATTCGTTGTTTGCAAAGAAAAATATAATTTTTAAAAAATATCTTCAAAAGTTGAGATACAAATTGTTAACAAACAATTCTGCTAAAGTTATAAGGAAATTTTCAGTTATTAATTACCTACCTCATTACTCACTATGACCAACGAACGCGAAAACGTAATATCATATTAAATATAGAAAAACTTACTTCAAAAAAAATATAAAATCGTTGATAGATAATACTAAATCTTATTCAAAGAGTTTATTTTCGTCCTCATACAATTCAATTCGCCTTAAAATTACTAGAACCTCTTCCTTTGAAAGAGCCTTTCGACAATATCTGTTACGGCAGAAAAAGACCCCTATATGCTATTCACAAACCAAGACTAGCTTAAATCTACGACTATTTTTTACTTTCTCGCTCTTACAAACGAACAAAGAGAAAGTGTTGTAATCGTGCGTCGGAAAAAGGCAAATTTGGGACACAAAAATTCCCATTGCCGAGCGCCATAGCGCCATGGCGTAACAAAAAAGTGTATAAATGCAGTTGCTAAATATACAAAAAAATCTAACACTTGGTGTAACCATAATCCATATTTTGTGCCTCCTCCATATTGAAAAAACCAATGACGGCAAAACATCTGTCTGTCTGTCTGTCTGTCCGTATGTGCACAACGCTAACGCATAACTCCTTCCGTCGATTTTCTCCAAAAATTAATATTCCTCAATCGTCTTGGTTGATGCCGTGGCTCCTGGAATTTGAAATTGATATTTTAATTTGAGGGGTAATGTTCACAAAACCCTTCGGTAAAAAAATTTTAAAAAAAGTGCTCCAAACATCTGATTAAATTTTGTTGTTGAACAGTGCGAAGGACGTTTAAGAGAATGGCGCAGGTCACATTTTCGTCTCCGATTTTTCAAAAATTGCAAAAAACGTTTTAAACGTCAAAACTGAAGACAGATTTTTGCCTCAAAGAAAGTCTGTTGCACAAAATGAGCTCTTTAAAAAGTTCATTCACATTTTTTTGCAAAAGTATTTTTCGCGGAATTTCGGTTTGAAATTAATGAAACATATGGGCATCCCGTAGACCATAACGATAACATTTTAATACTACATGAACGTATGTGCTGTTGTAGCACCACTAGTTTCATATTTCCAATAATTATAGTTTGCCAGCCGAAAACATCTAGAATTTCACCTCACTAATATTTGATGGAAAATTATTCCAGTAGCTGCCTCTTTCTCAATTTTTGATGTCTTTTGTTCCTGGGATCTCGAAAGCTGATTAATCTGTCCTGCAGTGCAATGGTTGGAATATCTCACCGAAAGCTCTCACTTCAAATCATCCTTGCTGTCAAGCTGAATTTTAATCAGAAACAAAAAGTGAAAAAAATCTCATAATTAAATTTTATTCAATAGTTATTACATGTTCTGTCATAATTGTTATCACAAGTTCGACCATTTCTCATTCTTAAATACGGATATAACGACTTTGCATAAGATTAGGAAATAGTAGAACAGTCCTTATGCCTTGTGTTAGTGGAATTGGGGTTCTAAATGAGAAAATTAGAAAAGAAGAAAAATTCCTACAAGACCTATTCTACATAGCTTCGAGGTGAGTGCAAAGTCTTTGTTTCTCGTACCGCGGACATATTGAAGAAAGATGTTAGCCTACATTACAGACGTTGAGATCGGTGAACATTAGATGATAATTGCAAACGACATGATTGCTAAAGTTTTGCGCTCAAAGTTTTCCCCCACGATATGAATGAAATTTTTGATATAACGGAAAATCTCACGGATTCCTCAGAGACGATAAATATTCATTGATAGTCACATCGCTATTTTAATATGTATAAATTTCAGTATCTCAATCAACATAAAAATCACAGGTCTACATAAAAATGAAATTTAGATATTGTAATCGACAGCTTAATCCATTTATGTAGCAAAATCAAGATATTCATTAAAAGCAAGAGATTCAATAGTTTTTTAAACACTAAGTTCTGTTCTGAAGAACTATGCATTAGATAATACAATTCGTGAGATTTATTACAAATCAATTTCTTTCTATCATATTATAAATAAAACAGATACAGATTTCACATGTGAACTTACATGTGATATGACGGCTCTTAGACCAAACCTACTCTTTAAAAAACTTGTATCAATGTTGTGTCCTCAAAACTGTTTAAAAATGTAAATATATTTCTCCACTTTTTCGTTACAAGGGCAAGACAATAAATTGTTCTGGCAAAAAATCGCCGATTTCCTATTCATAATTACAATACTTCCTCTTCTTAAGAAGTGAGGAGAAAAAATAAAAATTACAGGATTGACGCTGAAAAATTATACGTTTAAACGACCAACTACAAGAATCCTGTATTTTTGCCAGTTATTTCTAGAACGGATTCGCTCGTAATTATCGGTATATCATTTTTCGAGAAAAAACATCTTTGCAATGAACTACTCTGGTGTATTTAACAATTTTTTACATTCTCGTCTTACTTCGCAAGAAGAGAAAGTCGTGTAATCGTGCGCCGGAAATCAGCAATTTTTTAACAGATAAACTCTTCCTACCGTGCCCTGATAACAAAATGGATAAATCTGGTTTCTTTATGCAGTAAATTATATCCTTTAAGATTTTGTGTTATCCGAATTCGTGATTCGTGGTTCCTTGATACAAATGATTGACGGCAAAATAGCGTACGTCTTTATTCCTTTTCTAAAGAAATGGAACTTTAAATAAGGTCATGCTCATTAAAAAACAGTAATTGTCGCGTGATTTCTATTTTATATTAATGAATTTTTTTTTAATTCAAAAATGCCCCTAATTTCTGGGTACAGGAAAGGAAGCACAAGTCTCATTCTGTTGAACATGTATGTGCTATTGTAGCACCAATGGTATAATATCAGCCCCACAATACGAAGTTTTTCTGGGAAAAAAATAGTTCCTCACCGCACCATTATATTACTTTCTCTTTACAGCGGAACTACCAAATAGGAGTTTGTATTTTCTACTACAACGGGAATTTCTTAGATTTTGTGACCATGAGAGGCAAAAAAAAAAAAAAAACATTAAGGTTTTGCCAGTACTAGACAGAAACCGAACTATGAGACAGGGACCGGGAAGTTAGGAATCCCAGTAATACCTACATAGAAATTTTAACGACCAAACCTATCTAAACGCTAAAACTCTAACTTCTAATTTTACAAATTGTGTTAAGATAGTTTCATCGTTATGCATCTGGTGCAATGGAATGCAAATATTATTAGTAGTAATTATGTCATTCTGTAAAATCACATTAAATGTAATAATAAATATTAGAAATTAATACTTGAGTTGGAACAGATTTCTTAGAGGGGTCTAAGTTTGTATTTTGCACGGGACCCGAAGTTTCTTATCTCTGGAACTGCTTTTAGGTCAATCTTTTAAAGCGAGGATCTACTTTTGTAGTTGAAAATTATGAAGGGGATTTCATGCTTTACTATAATTTAAAATACAACTGACATGTGTTACGTTCGATCGGCTAAAATAATTAATATTGTTACTCATTTTATTTATGTACTTTATTTAATATTTATAAACAGTATTTCACAATCAATTAAATAAGTTTTATACAATTTGAAAGAAAATAAATGATTTTTAGTTCGAACAGAATTAATACCTATGATGTCGATGATTATATAGTAGCAATCAGAAAAAAGGTACATTAGAATGTCAGTAACAAAGGGATTGCTCATAGCATGTGAAATTATCGAATATATCTATCTCACTTTCTGATAAAATGTTAAATGGCATTGCAGTGTCATCCATGCTGTATGGGCCTGAAGAGTGATATATATATATATATATATATATATATATATATATATATATATATATATATAATATTCAAGATTGTGAAATAATGAAAACCTACGCAAGTATTATGTATGAGTATTTCAGGTAAGTATTAATGACGGCATTCTAAAGAAATACTATATGGCAAGAATAAATACACTGTGAATGCACAAATACTGGAAATAGTCGTTGGATATTCTCGAGAAGTAGAACAAAATTGCTTGCCCAATATTATCATGTGCTCAAGAAACATAATACGTCGTTGTAATGTTCACACTCCGTAAGAACGTATTTATATGTAAACTATGCGAATTTGTGCTTTCTTTAAAATGCGTTTCGTCCGTTAACAATATGGAATACATTAAAAAACTTTGATAATGATGTGGACCGAATAGTGCAAAAAGTTGTCATAAAGTAGTTTCTTTTTAATAAGATGACTCTTTGCAATTCAATACGCAAGTTTGAAATTATCCGAATTATCTTCCTCCATTCGTGCCTAACCACATACACGTTGTACAAACAATCCCAAATGTATCAGTGGAGCAAATGTCCTGTGAAAATGCATGACAGAACACGTTTTAGTTACGGTGCACATTACTATAAGAACATGCTCTCTTAATAGACTCTAAAAACAACCTACACAGCTGCCGAGTTTCTCAAAAATAACCAAATATTTTCAGTAACGTTTCTACAACACATAAGCTGTATTTTTATTGTGTAATTGATTTATGAGCGATACCAAATAATCTGATAATACAAAAATATTTAATATCTAAAACAAGAAATAAAAGTAAAATTAAAGACGTAAGAAATCATTTGCTTTGCATTGTTAAAAATCACAGATTATGTCCAAACCAAATAATCCTTTAAAAATGTTGGGAAATGTGGATGTTTTGAATGTACTGACCTCTTCAAAAGGTAGGTTAAATTGTTTGAAATGTGAAACACATACGAAGAAAGATCCTTTTACTTGAGTACGTGAAATAACATGTGTACATTTTCTAACACTAATATGGATCAACACTTGACATCCTCGATGAGTAGTCACGAGAGTTTTTGGGTCTGTACATGTTTGCCAACCATTTTCTTAAAATTCAAATGTAATAATTACTTTTACAAACGATACGTTAATTCGTAATAAATATAAAACATAATTTCTCCTCATAAAAATTGACTAATCAAATGTATTTTTTTTAAATATACATAAATATTTTTAAACGCGCGTAATTATACTACAGAACACCAACTTAGATTATAAAAAAGCATAGGTTTCTAAAATTGATGTTAGCCAAAAACTCAGATTAACTGAGGTGCAAGGAAACGATACACAGATCAGCGTTACCAAATATTATTTAAAATATTTTCTGCTTCTCTACAATTAGAGGCTATACCGAGCATCCAAAAGTAAAGAAATATTAATTTTAACAACGACATGTAGTGTATTATTTACCATTTGGATTGTAAAAGAGCTTATAACAAGTATAGTACTTTAGCTTCTGGGTAAATGACCCCCATCTCGATCAGGTTTTCGTCCAGTTTCTCTGATCCTTGAGCAAATGCTGAGATGGCCCCTTGTTTTGCTTCTGGTCATACATTTAACTTTTATTTAACTTCTCTCCATAGCACGTGACACAGTTTTTTAACTCTTTTTGACGTAAATAAATAAACAAAATAAATAAACTACAATAGTTACATGTTAAACAACACCTGAGGCGTCCATCTAGATTTATGTTAAATAATATTTACTCTTGTCAAGATTTTATTTTGCCTCCAATGTAAAATTAGCGAGAGAACACTCCATTATACGTTTGGCATACATGTGCAGTTACTGTGCATCAGAGTTCATATTCATGAAAGAGACGTCCTGAATGAACGTTCCTTCATAGTGTTTAGTACCTACCACTATTATTGGCAGGCACGAATGCTAGGAAGTACGTAGACTGCATAGGTAGCTAGTATAGCCTCCTACAATGATGTGAATCTAGATTATTTGCTCCGAAATACAAATATTTATGTCAACATAAAAAATGTTCTTATTGCTTTTGTGCCTCGACACCGACACCTCTAAGAATTTTGAATATGAATATTGTGAGCGCCTGCAAAGAATTCTTCCCAGATGAATAAAATTTAAAATTTACATTGTTTATCCAAGTCGTATTATCAGTATTAAGCAATACAGAACTAAAAAGTATCATAGAATAAAAATCATTAAAAGTTAATCACCAGATAATAATTGCATGTGTTTTAAATTAACAGAGAATTATTACACAGAAAATTAACAATTATTTAATATTAGTTTGTCTCAGGGTAAATAATTACTTCCAAATTATCATTAAGATGTTTTA
This sequence comes from Gryllus longicercus, assembly GCA_038098605.1. Classification (NCBI taxonomy): domain Eukaryota; kingdom Metazoa; phylum Arthropoda; class Insecta; order Orthoptera; family Gryllidae; genus Gryllus; species Gryllus longicercus. The sequence goes on from JAZDUA010000001.1 coordinate 3,365,581, forward strand.
TTTATCTTTGTCATTTTATTTACAACTAAAACTGATATTTTTAAGGTCGCTTTTTAACAACTTGGTCATATAACGACTACTGTGATTGTTTTAACAGTAGAGGTAACTGCCGGACGATCACGTACAACGCGAACACACACAAACATCCATGCCTGAGGTGGGATTCGAATCCGCGACCCTTCTATTCGAGGCAGCTACAGCTCTTCAGCCACAGCGACCTCGACTATCCAGGCTAGCTACGTAATTGTTATAATTATTCTAGAGCATCTAAAATTGGAAAACTGGAATCGATCATGTCTAATATAAATTAAACAATATTTTAAAATATACAAAAAAGACTGAGCCTCCCAATCTCCTACTTATGACGTATATTTGAAATGTATGAAATGGTCTGGCATAAGTTTAGTAAAAAATTAATATTAATGAAAAATACGATTAAAGCTACTAGAAGAAATCATTTGCCACTAATGCCTTTGACATTAATGTGCATTGACTCAAAATAAGGCACAGAAGAAAAAATACACGCCACATGTTCCGTCAAGCAAGAATTTATATAAAAATTAATATAAAATAAAAACGAACTAACAATAATCTTGACAAATTAATGTGCCACTAATGTGTAGCTAAAAAGAAAATTGTGTTATAAACAATCGTTTAAATCTCAGGAAACTTATTGGAATCATTGGTAATTACTGAAATATGCCCATTACTAAAATACGCTGGAAAAGTCAGTGGCGTAAAATTGGTTACAACCTACTACTTTAAATATCCCGATGGCGTGAAAACAAAATTATTTTATCTATCAAAGTAAGATTTTATCCTGGTGACGTTACAGTTTTCTTTATTTATACAAAAATGTACATTACGTTCCATTTGTCACTGGGATCTCTTTTGAAGTCAAATCTATGTTAGAATATTTGGAGCAAACTTACCAGACCTCACGAACGACGATCGACCATGTAAAACATGCTCTATGGAAGGATGGTTTCTATCTTTCAGAAAAAATATTTTTTAAATTTTTTTATCTGAAACAGGACAAATCTTATATTCATAACATACAAAGTTTTTAAAGAAGTAATAGCATAAATAAATGAAAGTCTTACGGGGGTAAAAAGATGTTTTTAACAAGGAGAATATTCTCAAAATTTCGGTGCATGGATAACGCTCGAAAACTCATATGAACGATCTGTAAAAGAATTGTTTAATATTTATTTTTACTGATAATATATTAATAGTAATTTTTTTAACTTTGTTTAACAAAGAAAAGTTTGTCAAGTTGAAAACATGACAGACCTTTCTCAAGGAGAAATGTTACTTTTAACCTGAGAAATTATATGTTTAATAAACAAAAGTCAACATTAGCATTTACTCTGTAAACAAAAGTCGAAAAAAATATTTTTTTAGTTCCTAATTATCTAACAAAACCATAAATACTTTTCACATAACCAAGGTCTAGCATTCCTTCAATTTCTACGAGCATTGGAAATTAGTAATAATTAAAATAGAATTTCATGGATTTCGTCACAGCAATACATCATACATAATTAATATATTCAAATCAATAAAGATCAAAGACTAGAACTAGTTAAATAAATATGACATAAAATTCAAGACATACATTCACGTAATTCTAGAACATAATGAACCATCGAACAGTAAAAATTCATTATAATTTTAAAGCAATTAAGAAAGAACAACTAGGGTATATTAAAGGATAACCATTTGCGTGGCAAAAAATATTAATAAACAATACTTATAAGTCTCCTAGTTATGCGACAGTCAAATCGTACTATTTCACAATTTCTAGTACATAAAATTATATGCCGGAATACTGTTAATTGTTGGTGCTTAACACAATAAAAGCGACTACACAAATAACCAAATGGTAAAAAAATTGATCTGAGCCATACATGCAAGAAATGAGCTATTATGAATATATGATTTGACAATTCATAAACAAAAAGAAAATGCATTGTACGCACGTTTGCGTATAGTAGTACGTTGTTGATTCAAGTGAAGATACTGTCACATTAGCATACAAAACATCAAATTTCCATCACTTGTATAAGCGCGTCACCTTATCACAATGAGAACAATACAAGTATAGATGTTTTTTTACGGACTGACAAAGATATACGAAATTCTTCTCGAAAATTATTTATACAGTTTTCTTATTTTAACAGAACATTGTAAGTAATCTGTTCTATTTTCATTGTGTATTTTCATGTATAATGGCAATATAGAAATTTAAATATAACATGTGCAATATATTCCATTTAAATTATGAAACTAGTTTACCGAGAAAGTTAATGAACCATACATATGATCATACTAATACAGGATCAAAAATCAATAATTGCCATTATTTACAAATTACACAATTTTTTAAAAGAGATCTTAAGATATTCAATTACTTGTGCAAGTGACGAGTAATTACTCGTGCGACAGTCTTGGAACATAACCTGCCCTTACAGAAAGACACTTGTCACAACTTCAAAAGGGTGTTGGCGGTATTCCAAGAATTTCTCTTCCCCGTTGAAACTCGTCTTACGGCGTAAAAATACAGAGAATGCGGCCGGAATGCTGTCGGGAGACCATCCGGGGGGCGGGTACCCCTTGAGAGGGTGACGTGGAGTGGGTCGAGACGCAGTAGGGCAGGCGGGGAGAGGCGGCGACGCTGGAACAGGACAGGCTCGCGTCGCGCGCCCCGCACCGGGAGTCGAAGTCGCGGCGTCGGCTTATTCGCGGGGCGCGGCCGCATTCAGCGGAGCACAACGGGGCGACGGTGCCATTGTGCGACGTGTTTTGCAGAGCGTACCCCGCTTTGTCCGCGCATGAAACCGCGATTTACCGCCGCTGCCGCCACCGTGGCCGCTGTCTCCGCGGCCGCCGCCGCCGCTGCCGCCGCCAGCAGATGTCCCGTGTGCTTCAACGCCAACGCCGGCGCCGACGCCTGATAGCCCGATGCCCCAAGCGGGCCGCCCCAACCCCGCGCTCCGCGGCCCGCGCTCGCGCTAGCCCGCGTCGCCCTCCCGCGCCACTGAGGAAGTCCGAGTGCTGCCCTCGGGGCACAGAGGGCTACCGGTTTACGTCTTCCCCGACACTTGCCAGTCTGTCGCGCCCGTCTTCGAGGAACGCCCATCACACCCGGGGGCGAAAACACGGGGGAGGCACGCTGAGGGCCGAGGGTGCTGGGGCTCTCCCCTTCCGACAGCCCACTTGCATCTCATTACACTGAATGCCGAAGTGGAGAACCAGCTCAAGCAATTGTCACCTATTCAATATTTAACACATACAACAAGTGACATACAGCAAATTTTAACCACTACAAAAAATTCAAATTTAACCCGCAATATTTTTAACAAATCCTTAAATCTAATTTGCGGTCATTCTTACGTATAGGTACGAAATTTAGTTTTTCCCACAATGATATAATCAATCATTTAATTATAAAGAGAATCTTTGAGTAAAAGATCCAATAATCGCTACAGAATTACACTGATTAATTACCCAAGTCCTCTAATTATACCGTACACTAGTATTCACTACTGTATATATAAGCCACACATATAATCAAAATATTAAAGTATACAGTGCATAAAAACAATGTATCTCCATAAAATCAGTTTTAAAAAAATAACTTCCAGGAAAATACGTACGTGAGCAGTATGTTAGAGATCAGAAATGATCCTTCATACCAAGCAGCGGATAACACAATGTGGAAGAAAAAGATCACCAGAGAATCGATAAAAATATAATAATAGCACCAAGAAGTATCTTATGTGTAGCAGTGTAGTGTGCGTAAATAAGGGTCGATGCTAGAAGGGCAAGGAAAGATCGCGCGTGCATTCTCCTAGTGTTGATCGGAGAAACCACGGAAAACTACTGATCAAAGCAGCCGTCCGTTACCATTCTCCTCACAGACAGCGTCAGACCTCGATCTAGATCATCGGGCATGGGTCAGTAAGTACAATAATAATAAGAAAAATAAATACTTGGAACAATGTAAATACAGTTAAAGCCAAAAGAAGATTACATTTTGAACACTAAATCCATTGCGGGGAGTCCGAAGTCTTCAGAATTTATCAACTTCCTTGGGCGGTGTCATTCAGCATGTTGATGCAACTTCAACTTAGCTACTTCTGCTAGTAATACTAATAATAATTCATGCAAAGTACGGAATGGTATGCTGAATGTAATTTATTATGTTTTGAATAAATATGCGAGTTTTTCGAATACATCAATTAATTCTCCTTAATTATCCGGAAAAATCTCATTTCAATATAAAACAATTTAATAACATTATATTATGTCAAAGAGTGAATTTCCTTGCAAGTGGATTGACATACGTAACTTTTTGGGGGGTTGTATGCATCGGCGTCGTGGTGTCGGCAACGATGAACGGCAACTTATCGCCCGACAGCGACGCGGGAATGACAGCGAGAGACGGCGGCATTAGAATAAGGAACTACGCAGAAGGTGAGTCTCTGGTTATTCTGCAGGTTAATTGTAGGAGTATTTACAATAAAACTGTTCATTTCTGGAACATGGTAGAATCGTACAATGTAGATGTCGTGATAGGTACGAAGTCATGGCTCAATGCGGAAATATTAAATGCTGAAATCTTCAGACCACATTTTTTAATATTCAGGCGCGATAGAGGAGATCGCATTGGTGGGGGAGTTTTTGAATGTATAAAAGACAACTTCGAAGTAGTAGAGGCATGGGTGGACGACAAATTTGAAATCATAGGTGTTGACATTCGAGATAGGAATTCAAAAAATCAGTGGGAAATTATAGGCGTGTATAGACCACAGCAAGACGGACACGAACCGTTGCAAAGACTTATAGAGAGAACCCGGAATCAGGAAAAGTGGAAAAAATGTCATTATTGGAGGAGACTTAAATTTACCGCATGTTAGCTGGGAGGGGGATGTGGGGGCTGAAGGCGCCGCTCAACGCCTCATTAACGAACTGGTCTGGGAAAATGGCTTAACACAGGTAGTGACCAAACCGATCCGCGATAATGCTTTACTGGACGTTTTCCTTATTAGACCGGCAGTCCAATTTCTTGCCTGCGAGGTAATTCCTGGAATTAGCGATCACAAAGGAGTCCTCCTAAAAATGTGCAGAGAGGGTAAACGAAATGATCTTGTAAAAGAAAGAGAAATTTTTCAGTTTTCTCGAACAAACGTCACAAACATACAATTATACTTGAAAAGCAATTTTCCGGCTTGGGCTTCTAGCGGATGTACAGTAGAACAGATCTGGTCAAATTTTAAGAACATTATTTCTGAATGCTTAGCAAAATTCATGCCTACCAAGAAACTACGGTGCCATTCGGATCCTGTGTACTATAACAAAGAAATGAGGCGACTGAAAAGGCAGGTTAGGAAAGCGTATAGTAAACGTAATATAAATGAGGATCAGAAAAATAATTTTCTACAATTATCCAAAGACCTATTAGCATTAAAGTTACATACCCACGAAAATTACCTAAAATCAATTTTAAGCAACCGATTGACCTGTTGGCAAAATTTCTTCAAGTATGTGAGACATAAGAAAGGGAACAAAGAAAGTATTCCAGCGATCTGCAGAGCAGATGGTTCGTTAATTACAGATGACAGTGAAAAGGCGGCTTGTTTAAACAGACATTATTCATCTGTTTTCAAGCCGAAGGATCAAACCCTAGTAAGTGAAACAACACCCGTAATAGAAACCTTTCGAATTGATGGAGGAATTATTAGAAAACGAATTGCAAACATTAGGAGAAATAAATCAGTAGGTCCTGATGGAATACCAGGAGAAATACTAAAACTGGGAGGGGAAGCCATGATTCTGTACCTTGCGCGCTTAATGGAGGTTACTGTAAATAATAGCATGATTCCTCAAAATTGGAAAGAGGCAGTCGTAGTGCCGATTCACAAAGGAGGAGACAGAAGGATTGTTAACAATTACAGGCCTATAAGTTTGACATCAGTCGTATGCAAACAGATGGAACACATAATCGCGGAGCATATTAGACGAGTTTGGAATAAAACTGATTGGCTATTTCAAAATCAACACGGTTTTCGTCCTGGGTATTCGTGCGACAGCCAGACAATTGCTTTTTGTCAGGACATAGCAGATTCATTAGACGAAGGGAGTAGGGTCGACGCAATAATATTAGATTTTTCTAAGGCATTTGATCTTGTTCCACATGGCCATTTAGTTTCCAAATTGTCAGAAACGGGAATAGATCATCGAATAATCCTGTGGATAAAAGAATTTCTTACGGGGCGCACTCAAATAGAATAGGAGACAAATATTCATCGAAAGCCGATGTAACCTCGGGGGTCCCCCAGAGGAGTGTGTTAGGGCCTTTGCTATTCTTCTTCTCTTCTTCTTCGGCTGTTACCCTCACGAGTTTGCCTGGATCTCCATATATCTCTATTCTTCCAGTCTTCGTTTTGGAGACTTCTATCTTCCATCGCTTCACTTACATAGGCTTGCCATGTCAAAACGGGTCTACCCCTCACCCTTCTTCGTTCTGGTGTCCAGTGTAGGAGTTTGTCAGGCCATCTTTCTGTCCCCATACGTTGCACGTGACCATACCATTGGAGAGTTTTATTTTCTAGTCTTTTTGTGATGGACGTAGTTACCCCTGCTCTGTCCCACACCACTTCATTTCTAATTCTATCCAGTCTGGTCAACTGTAGACACCTTCTCATATAATCCAGTTCTACTGTTCTTATCTTGTCTCTCCTACGTTTTGTCAAAGGCCACATTTCCGCTCCATATAACAATATGTTTTCCACTATACTCTTAAATATTTTCCTTTTGGTTTCCAGACTTAAACCCGAATTCCAAAGAATTCCATGGAGTGCCCTTGTCGCATTTTTACCCATGCCTATTCTTGTGCTGATATCATCATCCACCTTTCCATCATTCGTGATTAATGTTCCCAAATATTTAAATTTCGAACAAGATTCTATGATGTCATTCTCCACTCTAATATCCGTTTGTTTTCCTCCAACACACAAATATTTAGTTTTATTAAGATTAATCTTGAGACCCCATCTTTCATAGCTTTCCTTTAATTTCCTGAGCATATACTCCATATCGTCCTGATCAGCGGCAAAGACAATCTGATCATCAGCAAAAAGAAGCGAATGCAGTGGGCAGTCATTTATATACACTCCCATTCTCGAACATTTCCTGTACCAATCTTCCAGAACTTGTTCCATATATATATTAAAAAGGAGAGGTGATAAACTGCATCCTTGTTTTAAACCTTTCGTTATTTTTATTTTACTTGTTAATTTATTTCCCAGTTTAATACACGCTTCAGTATTCTGATATAACTTTTGTGTCAAATATATCCATTTTTCGGACACTTTAAGTCTTCTCATTGCAGACCATATTTTTCCTCTGGGCACACTATAATAGGCTTTTTCTAAATCAATAAAAGCCATATGCGTTTCTAGATTGTGCATTCTATTCTTTTCTATCAGCAATCTAACACAGTGTATATTATCCAAGCATGATCTACCTCCTCTAAAACCACTTTGTTCTTCATTAAAAGTTACTTCTTTTTCAATTTTCTCTTTTAGAATACTGGCGAATAGCCTAACTATTGCCGGGATGACACTGATTCCTCTATAGTTTGCACATACAGTTTTATCCCCCTTCTTGTATATAGTGCTAATATATGCAGTGTTCCATTCCTCTGGGATGTCTCCTCCACTCTCTATCTTGTTAAAAATATCTTTTATATAATGTAATATTTTATCCCCTCCAAATTTCAGTAGTTCCATTCTCACATTTCCAGGTCCCGCTGATTTATTATTGCCAGCTTTCCTTAGTGCTCTTTTTACATCCAAAATTGTAATTTCAGGTTGATGTTGGTATGTATTAATTGGGTCCTCATCCACCATATATTGGAGTCTATCTTCTTGTAAAAGTTGTTCATAATATTCTATCCATTTATCTGATTGAATTAATTGCAATTTAGTGCTAGTCACATTGCTTCTCTTGCTATTCTAGCGTTTATTAATGACATTGCAACCGGATTAAAATCAAAAGTTAGACTATTCGCCGACGATTGCATAATATATAGGAGTATTGGCTCGTCTGAGGACGAAAATGTTTTACAGAGCGATCTTAACTGTTTATGGAACTGGGCGCGCAGAAGTAAGATGGAATTAAATCCGGAAAAGAGTAAATTCATTTGCTTTACCAAGTCTCGCTCGAACGTACGCTCCAGTTATGAATTAGGAACTAACGTTATACCACGTGTAAAAAACTGTAAGTATTTGGGTTTGGTCCTGCGAAGCGACTTAGGTTGGTCGGATCATATTAACAATACGGTTAAAAAATCCTGGAGAGCGCTGCACTTTGTAATGCGAATTCTAAAAAATAGTAGTCCAAATGCCCGATCCCTAGCATATACTACACTTGTTCGTCCAATTTTAGAATACGGAGCGGCATGCTGGGACCCGTACAGAAAAGGGCAAATCGAAGCGTTAGATATAATTCAAAAACGGGCCTCAAAGTTTGTAAATCACGGGTGCGTTGGTGACGAACGAGAAGAATGGGAGTCCTTATCTAAGAGAAGGGAACGGGCGCGTTTATGCGTAATGTATAAGACATACAGAGGGGACACAGCATGGGCAGATATCGGTAAAAGATTACAGAAATCAGATTATAAAAGCAGAGGAGACCATCCTTGGAAAATACGATGTAGAAAGCAAAGAACTGATGTAGGCAAGTTCTCCTTTGTGAATCGCACTATAGTAGATTGGAATAAACTACCTGCAGAAGCACTAGAGGCTCTTCTTTCTAATGTAGCCAAATTTAAAAATATGCTTCATTCCATCTAGATCATCTCGAATAATACTGACTGAGACATTTATCTTTATTATTATTATTATTATTATTATTATTATTATTATTATTATTATTATTATTATTATTATTATTATTATTATTATTATTATTATTATTATTACTACTACTACTATTAGTAGTAGTAGTAATATTATTATTACTTTTATTATTATTGTCATAATTATTATCGTCATGGCCCTTATACAGTGAAGTGATGTGAAGTGTAGTGTAGTGTAGTGCAGAGTAGTGAAGTGTTATGTAAACTAGAAGTGAATTTAGAGTTAGCTAGAAATAAATTGGAACAATTATATCGACCCTCTAATTCTAATAGTAAATCCAATTGTAAATGTTGAAAATGTTTAGTAATTCTAATTTTAATTGTTATCATGTTTGCCACCGAGCATTAGCTCAAAGCGAACTTTAATAAATCTATCTATCTTGTAGAAATAAAAAAATATATATACGCGTGTGTGTGTGTAAATATTAGTGAGTGAATGTCGCGACTACTATGTGTGTTCGATAGGGATGACACTGCTCGATGGATTCATTTTGCAACCTTCAGCATCAAACGCGTCCCCTTCAGCAATGTCAAAGCATCACCCACAGATTGTTATGAATTCCGCCAAAGTTGTTTACTATATCTTGTAGATCTATGTTCTCGAGGTATACACAGCCATCAAAATTATTCTTTTATGCATCTTCTCATTCAATTTTACTCCTATCCTTGCACATCAGTATATATTTAGCAGAAAGTCTTTGAAAAACAAAATTCTACATTGTATTACCTAAGTATTGTGTGAATTGTGTAAAGAAGGTAAGACTCCAAAAACAGAACAGATCGCAAATCAGACTGAAATTCAATTTTCCATATGCACTCATTATTCTTTCGAAAAACGAATGCGTTTATTTTATTTTTCAGGGGGTGATAATTTGAAACAAAAGAGAAGGAAACATTATTTATATCTACACATTTATTATAAAACATTCAATAAATTTTATTAGAAAACCAAAAGAATTACATCTCAAATAATCCATAGTTGATTTTAACGAGGTCATAAGAGTATGCTAACGAATTCGTTTCAATATTCTGATGCCTAAAGTTTATCGTCAATCTGTTGCACCGTCCCAATTAGAAACATTCAAAATATCCAATGCCCGTTAGCATATAGCCTACATTAAAAATATTTGCAAATGTTTATTATAGGTGTTACAAATTTTATTCAAGTTAAAACAATTCAAATTGAACCTTTTTATTTCCTTTAAATTTCTGTTTCATTGTTAATCGGATACGTAATATTCATAGACATTTGTGTGGAGAAATCTCTGTAACTTTCTTAGAACATTCATTATTCATTAATAAAAGAAAAATGCCATATAATTTACATTTTCCAACATTTAATAACAAATGATTTTACCAGAAAAATTGCATTATTAATAAAATTCACAAAATATCATATCTAGCCTTCTCCTAACTTAATTGAACTATTTATTTATTTACGTCAAAAACTGTTAAAAACTGTGTGTGAAGTGCTATGGGGAGAAGTTAATTTGAAGTTACATTTACTACTATCCATGATAGAGAGATTCACAACTTTAAAAACTTCTATAAAATGTTATCACTTATGACACTTAATTTCATGTTTTAAAATATATTTTAAAAATAAACACACCTTCTTATACATAAATATTATTGGCTTCATTACTGAAAATTTGTCTAATCTACTCTAGGTTGCAACATGATTCGTATGGAAAAGATTCAGGGATTGTCGGTACCCGTACAATCTTTTGCGAAACATATGAGCTTCTAATACTGCGATGAATTGTAATTCATAGTCATTGAATACACATGGGAATTTGGATAAGTTCTTACATAATCGTTGCGAAAAAAACTCGCACTATCGGTACAACCCGGGGTTGTACCCCCACACCCGCCTGACATCGACTTCCTAATTCGTATATATAAGAATATTCTCTGCTCCCTTGTTTACATTTTCTGATCACTTCTCACCACAGCATCTACTTAACCATACGATTTTCCCCTCTAAATTCCGAATAAATGCTTCGTGCAATCAGTATGGATTTGTAGGTTATTAAATATTTTGTACGGTTCAAAACACAGGTTTTGGTTTTTGCTCGTACCGCTTTGCGAATATACTTAGAAGTATAAGGGCGTTACATATTTACCAATGAACGTACACATGGACCATATCGTGCCTTTCATAGTATTCGAGGTTTGAGGAAATATTTCTTTTTCAGAAAAATACGTTATGAGTACCGCTTTATCGTAATGTCGTGTTGTGAATGCATTATCGTTGGTACCACTTTCTATTCTGACATTATTCTTCCTTTTTCAAGTCACATTGTGGGTTGGTTGATATTTATCGGTATCTTTTACTTTCTTTTTAGATATTGTCCACCGAATTTCCTGTCACGCCACAAATTTCTTATATTTTTTGTTTCATATTCGATATTACGTAGTGTCAGCATATAATTGTCCATGTTGTTCTGTTGTTTTTACATGTTTTTCTTTGAATGGCCTTTGACAGATGAGAATGAAATGGTGCGAATGTATTTATCCATTTGTATATCCTACCAATGTCTAGAGTTTTTGAGATTCCACGATTTTAATCGAATGGACGGGCTTCTCGCCCGAGAATTTCGAAAATGGGCTACCGCTGAGTAAGTAATTATTCTCCAGACCTACAATCTAAAACGTTAAGACGAAAAAAAAACTGAAGTGCAGATTATTGCAAAAAGCAGATCACTGCAACAGCCATTACATTCACGCATAATTCGGAAATATGCGTCATATTCTCTTAAAATCAGGTTTCTGGGTACCGAAGGTATACACGTTTTATGGGGTAATGCTAGTCCTATTGCGACACGAATGTTTGTGAGGTGAGGTGGATTACGTATGAGGAGAGGTGGGGAAAAGATTAGCGCTATGTGAGGGAAATGTGAGAAAAGAGAGGTGGTGACATGAGGAGAACAGGCGATAATAGAAGAGTAACCTGTGGTTTTTCTCTTAGATTTCTTAAACGATGCAGTTAAGCTCCTACAAAATAAAAACTTCTTGTTTTTATTTACAGTTTTGGAGATTTACATCATCGCTTCCACTACAGAGAATGGATGATCAGAAAAAATGTTTAAGCCAAAATCTTTGTACAATAATATTGAAGAAAACTTTAGAAATAATATTTCATGTTAAAATTAAGGAGGCAATTTGATTTGGGGTATATTTAAACCCTTTGATTAGAAGTAGTCAAACAGTTAGTCACGAACAGTCTACTATGAATGCTCTAACGCACAGTTCAGGGGCTGGTCTATCGCAATTGGGTTCTCCATGAAGTAATTTTTACTTTTAAAACAATTATTTACAACTTCCGAATTTTTGCAAGATTATAGCTGGTCATCATATAACAGGTCTCATTTATACATTACTTAACGTCATTGAACCATAACTTGATGGATAAAATGTGTTGGGCCAGATCTTCGAGGAAATCAATTATCTGTTGCAGTTCTATAAAGACTTCAAATTGAGAAGAGATTTTATTGCTTACATATTTTGCCTTACATATTTTTCATCAGAACATTGCTAATACACTTTTCAATTACAAGAAATTCTGACTTAGCAAAATCGTATCAAATGCCTTCCGAAAATCTCTAAGTATTAAGGAAGGTCCCAAGTCATGAACCAAACATCAGATATTTGCCTTTCATAAAAAACATATAGGATCCCTAAAGCCATTTATATTTTCTACCTTCATCCATGTGCGTCCTTAGGATTGCTTTACTGATTTTTGCATATCATTTTACAATATTGCTTAGTACTGTAACGCTTATATAATTATAGCAGTGTGTTTACACACGCATGTTTAGATATATTGGTTACCATTTTAAATATGTTGGTTATTATTGAAAATTAGCTGGAAAATTTTACCTAAAAATTGTTTTCACAAAACATGTTCTCGATATTCTAACAAAATTTAAGTTTTTCTTTTCATTAGAGTATTGAGTATTCCTGTCTTGAATCTTCTACGAAAAACTTTCATTTATGTGAAAAAGCGAAAGCAATGATGCGACTGTAATACTATTCTTAATAGGTTTCTTGAGAAACAAAAATGTTGTTCCACGGGCAATAAAATACATTCCGAGACAAATTGTGGAATATACGGAGGCACAAGTGAAGAACTGCTTAGAGAGCTGAAAATTTTGTACCAGTGGTTTTAGAACAGAATGGACCAATGAAATTGTATAAAAGAATTATTGCCTAATGCCATCCAGAATGGTGGAAGCACTTGAGTGTGTATCGACCTAAGGCTTATTCAGATCCCGTATTCGAATCCCGAGGAAAATTTGGATGTTTGTCCCATATCTTTCATGTGAATTATTTGGAAGAGATTCAGGTTCTGCTGATCCGATCTGAGAAACCTGCTCCTGTGTCTATGCCCTTTTCATTATTTGAGATTAACTCCAAGGCTGTAGATGTTTAACTCTCTTTAACGGTGAACGTCCTAGAGAACACACACTATGTACTCGTACTAAAGGAGCCAAATATAATGTTCCACTTAAAATGGATAAGAAACATTTATCATTTTAATATATAACTGCGATTTAAAAAAGTGATCCTTCTAAGAATAACACATTCCTCGAGTTATGAAATTCAGCAATTCTACAAACTGATTTTCAAGATTATGTTTATTTGAGGAAATAGACCTATGTTTAATTACGCGTTCGATTCATAACATTTTTCAATATATTCCCAATAATTCTCTGTTTTACAACAATATGAACAACTTGAATATTTTTAACTAACGATCTGGTTGTTTTATACCCAACACTTATAATTTGAAACATGAAATTCACTCATGAAATTTAGTCTGTAAAGAATTTAATGAGCATAATTTATTCGATATATAATGATACCTACACGGCGATTTCTGAATTAAAAAATAAATAAAAATTAAGAAATAAAATATAAGTTACTCAACTGAATAGTTGAAGGTTGATTCCTTCATTCTCATAATACAGTACAAGAGTATCTTCCTATAATACTTTTTCTAGGAATCGTCATTATACTCTGAGTTCGAAAGAAAAGATTTTCGTCTCAGGATTAACACTGTCCTAAGAATCTTCACGAAACTGCAGCGTGCGATTTGTATTACCGTCCAAACACAAAATTTCGTAAAATGAGGTAGTTCCGTTCAAGAGCCGCAAACTACCTGTAATTCTACTCATTTTACGAGTAGCTGTGCGGGGAACTGTGAAGTCCATTGTCCCCGAGAAGCAATACAACCGGCGAAAGGACATGGCGTATTACATGCCTTCTATTAGGGAAGTAATACTGCCCGTTGACAAAAGTGTATTGTGAATGTCATATTTGTATTGAGGATTAACAATGAGACACTGAAGTCAAATACTCTTAATACAACTTCCTGAAAGCTTAAGACGAAACGTACTCTTATCCGAAAACACAATTGCAAAGAAAAGATACAAAACTAAGAAATGATTGCCTTTATAAGATCTTATATTCGCACACAGTATTCACGTATATTGTACAAAAGCAGATTTAAAAAAAGTCACAACATACTGATCAGACGAAGGGATATGATATTTGATAAACTGAGAAAACACTATTGGATGCTTTACTATAAAAATTTAAATAAAATATTGCAAATCGAAATGAAGAATGTTTTGTATTGTTTGACTTATACAAATTTCTTGGAAACAAACTTTTAGCATTTGAGGGCCAACAACTAGGCATGGTTCGAAGGACACCATTTGTCATCTACTTCTTGGGTTCAGTAAGTAGTACCGAGTAGTTTTCTTCACACAATCATATCATACTTTCAAAGACAATGCAGCGTAAATAAAGTGTCCGTAAGAATCCAGAAAAGTTGTTGATCATGAGTTGAACAGCCCTCTACGAGATAACTGGAACGCCGCTGCTGTGGCATATTAACTTCGTTTTCGGCTTCTCTGCGCTAGACTAACAAGACTTCGCCGTAATTTTCTGCCACTGCTCTTTTTCTGGAGATCCTCTACTCACGCTAAAGTTAACTTAACACCCTAAATACACGGCGCAAATTTGACCTCTACTTCGCGGTCATATCAATGCGTCTCGACCTTCGTTTCGAATATAGTGGAGAGAAAAAATTAAAATATATCCATGTGGTCGTGATTATGAATTTTTATATCGTATATTATAGCGCAAAGAAAAGCATAAATATCTAAAAAAGTAGTGATTGGCCATTTCTAGTCATTTGTGCATCTTCTGTTAGAGCGTAATTGAACTCAGGTAACCTCATCGGAGAAATTCGAATTTATTACACATTCTTTCTTCACGTTTCCCACAATACATTTTTTTTAATTAAAAGGAGACAATTAAACGTATTGTCTTCTTCTTCTTCTCCATTCCAAGGATTAGGCAGGAATGCCTGTTCCGTCTTCACCTTGCACTTCAGGACCATCTCTTTCTGGGTCGGCCGATATCTCTTCTTCCCTTCGGTTGGTAGTTCATCACTAATTGTGGAATACGATCTTCCTCCATTCTTTCGATATGGCGCCGCAATTCTTTCCTGTTTTCTAAGATCCTTTCATTTATGTTGTATATATCTAGTTCTTTACGGATATCCTCATTTCTTATCTGGTCTTCTTTAATGCAGCCTTTAACTTTCCTAAGAAATCTCATTTCTGTTGCTTGGAGCTTACTTTGGTCTCTTTTTTTCATTATCCACGATTCACTTCCATACAGGAGAACTGGAGCAGCCATTGTCTTATAGAACTTAATTTTTGTGTCTTTCCTTGCTTTGTTCTGTAGTGTTCTGTTTATTATTCCACATATAGATTGAAATTTATTAGTTTTATTTTCTATGTCTTTATCTGTGTCATAACTGATGTCACAACCAAGGTAATTAAAATTTGAAGTCTGGTCGATCACTGTGTTGACAATAACTATTTTTGAGCGTATGAGGTATTTACCGCAATGGGCCATAACTTTAGTCTTCGTTTTAGAAATTCGGAGATCATACTCATTTCTTCCCAGTTGATGCAGTGTGTATACAGCTTTTTGCAGATCATCTTCACTTTCTTGTAGTATTGTTACGTCATCTGCATAAAGTAGAACATTTAGGCTTTTATTCTGCTTCAACTGTATTCCAGAACAAGCTATGCATCTCCATTTTTTAATAAGGTCATCAATATATATATTGAATAGTGTTGGAGATAAACTACATCCTTGTTTAAGTCCCCTATTTATTAATATTTCTTCAGTCTTCTTTATGCCGGTATTTATTATAATTTTGGTCTCGTTATACATATTTTTGATGGTTTTTATGAGGTGTTCAGGATAGCCACTTTCGTGCATTATTTTCCATAGCTTGTGTCTGTCCACGCTATCAAAAGCTTTCTCGAAGTCAATAAAGGCTATATGGGTTTCCTTATTTACTTCTCGTCGTTTTTCTAATATTCTTTTAAGACTAAAAATATTGTCGTTACAAGAACGTCCTTTCCGAAATCCCGATTGTTCTTCTTGTAATTTAGCCTCTGCTATAATTTTCAATCGAGCGTTGATAATTTTTGCAAATACTTTATAAGCGGCATTCATGAGGCTGATACCCCTGTAGTTTCCACATTCATTTCTTTTACCTTTTTTAAAGACAGATATGACCTCTGTTATTTTCCAGCTATTGGGTGTCTTATAAGATTTCCAGCATTCGTTGAACAGATGAAGCAGTCTAAATTTGCTTAGGGGGCCTGCATATTTTATGAGTTCCATGTTAACTCCATCCTGTTTTTTTATACTGTTCAAGGCTTGCTTTAATTCATCCAAGGAGATGGAATCCACAGTATTGTTGTAGCGAAGCTCTTCCTCTTTAGGTTCAACAGTTCGTGTACACCAAAGGTTTATAGTGTTCCTTCCATTGTTCTTCATTGATTATGCGTATATCTGCAACATCTTTCTCCGTCCGTATTGTTAATCTTTCAAATAGTTTGGGAAAATTAATATACAAATAATTTCGACATTTTTTCGATTTACCGTAGATGTTTATATAAATATTTGCAATTATTTGAATTATATTAACCAAAAGACTTTGAAACTGAATAATATAGCCCACTTCTAATTATGCTTATTTTCAAAAAAATCAAAAGTTCGGTATTGCATCACGTTCTTACACTGAATATATCCTAAGGAAGCAAAAAAGTATACATAGTTATGAAAAACCGACCAATTCACGAAGGTTAAAAAACCAATTCAAGGATTTATATAATTTCAAAAATATAAAAATATTGTTATCTTGATTTTAGTTTTCTTACTAGAAAATTGCAATTATCATAGTTTATAATTACAATAAAATTACAGTAAGCAATTTTGCCGACCCACATTTCAAACATGGTGTAGTCACTTGCGTAAGCTTAATAGCGTGGTGGTGGTACAGCTGATTCTTAAAATAGTAGCATTGATATTGTTAAACTCGTTCTAAATGTACTTTCAATTTTTATAATTTATCTTTCACAATGTCTAATAAAAGCATATTTATAATTATTAGGGGAGAATTCAAAAGATATTTATTTCGTCAAAGAACAGTGAAAACATTAAGCGATGTACGGGAGAGAAGTACAACCTTTGAAGTATCAATTGTGTAGTGTATTCCTCTCATCTTGTTCATATCTTGCATTTGATTGAGAAAATGAGCCTTTACATTCGTCGCAGAAATGAGAGTCGACGAGAGAAAAAAATCATGATTCTACGTTGAGACCGGGATGTGATCAAAAACCACTTCCAAATGATCGCAAAATTATGACTTGTTTCCCATTATACCATTCTATTGCTCTCAAATAGTCTGACAAAAACTAATAGGGCTAGAACAGCCCTTATTTTCTCGAATTGGTTGTAACACTTACATAATGTTAAAATGCTACTTGAACCCGCAAAAATACTTCGAACACAATAGTTCTTTGCTGCACACTGGGACTCGAACTTGATCAGCTGCTGTCCTAAGAATTTCTCTCAACTGCTACAAGTTGTCGTAGGAACGTTCCCGAAGGAACAAAAAGACTTTAATTTTTGAAAATTCAGAAGTTTGAACTAATCATTTTCCTGTGATCTCTCCTTACACGTACACATATTAATGCACTTCACTACCACACATCTCAGGAGACTAGTCGGAAGTTTAAAGCTTATCCGGACTGGGGTGGTGGTCTGCTGGTAAAGGGGCGTAGAGGGAAAACCCGCAAGTTGACGTGTACGTCGGCTCCGGTTTTCACGTTCCATCTGTCGGGTAAAACGTGCACCACACACATACGAGAATAATGACCATAGGCGTTCACGAGCTCAAAAGTATAAGATAATCAATTCTCTCAAATAGAACACAGCTCTTTTAATAATATGACATAGGGTCGATTTTCATAAAAACTTCTGAAATGTCGAAAATGGCAGAATTTTAACATTTTTTATGCGTTGTGTACGTTGATATAATCATCCAACAGTTTGGTGTAATGGTTGAAGATTATGCTCTCAAGTTTGAGTTCCAGTATACTTTTGCTGCTTGAAATATTTTTGCGAGGTCGACAAGTATTATAATAATACCTAACTAACACAAATAATTCGAGAAAATTTGATACTGTAGCACAACTAGATTTTTACCTTAGATGTCAGCTATCATGTTCTCCACGTAACCTTGCTGGAAAAGTCACCAGTTTTGCTAGCTGACACGACACACTCGAATCCCAGGTATTTTTTTGTTATAAAAACAGTCTCCATTCTTCATCCCTATTTAGAACTTTATTTCCTCCTTCTTTGAAGCAAATCACGCTTATCCTATTTCAATTAGAAATTCTGAACCACCAATAGTCTCTATTTCCACACCCCCTTATTTTAGAGCAAAAAACAAATAATTGACATAAATCAATGTGAAGTCAGTGAATAGATCGAATAAGTGTTCCCGTATTTACGCAAGAAATGATCCAAATTTTAAATATCAAATTTATACAGCAAATACGATTTCATCAACTGGAAAACCTGTAGTAAATGTTGTTCTGAAAGTTGAGGATAGAGAGGTACGATCCGGCAACAGTGGCTAGGCTCATCTGTTGCGGTTTATACCACGATATGATTATGAAAACTTCATTAACCTAGTAGACTCTTTCGAGTCCACACTGCTTAGATCGTTTTTGATCGGCTGAGACTGGCTGAACTCCAGGAGCACCCGCTTACCACGGTCCCACCACTAACTCAACGAAGTGATATTTTTTCGGAATATATTTACTATTTCTGCGCTAGCGTAGTCCGTCGGACCCAACAAGCAACCGTACTCGGCGCCTACAGGGACTGTTCAGAACACCACATGGTCTCACCTGTCGCACCCTCATATCGCAAGAGGGGAAGTTCTGGGGATTGGCGCCTTCCAGGCGTAACGCGCATACGACACTAGCGCATGCCCCAACGCCAGGAACGAAAGGTCATGGGAAAACTGGTGGTAGGTGAGGCGCCCCAATATATCACAACACATAGGTAAACAACCATAACGTCGCGGAACATGAACTCCCGAACCACCATTCCGCGCTGGCTACTGCACAGGTGCCTTAGCGACATTAGTCACGGGGCCGGTTCTCACGGAGTCAATCGTCACAAAATTCAACGTCGGACGTTTTTGCTCCGAAATCGATACCTGAAACATTCATATTCTGAAACATCTTTCAATATTCTCAGAAGAGTTAAACAAAAGTTTAATATTCAGTTGGATTCGATGGATTTTCGGATTGATAAAGTCTTGGTTTTCAGCCATTATATTCACGTTAATTTACATTTTTAGGACATCCTTACGCACCAGCATATTTTCCGATATTTTCAAAACAGCTAAAATTAATCCGCATTTCAAAAAGAAACAAAACATTTCAAAAATATTCAGGCAATTTATTTTTCTGTTTTTGAAAAACAAAAATTGTGTTTTTTCTTCCTACAAATGCAAATATATCTAAGTAAATAAAAAGCGTTTTAAAATTGGCAACATGGATTTAAAATATAAAAAACGGCCACATTTTCTTTTCTAAAAAATGTTCTTTACATCAATAGATCAAAATGAAACACTGACTAAAATATTTTTAAATCATTCGAAATAATTTCACGACATTCATCATGACATTTTTACTTTCATAATTACTTTGTTTTACACATTACATACATTATCACAACTATTTTCAAATATTCTGTGCGACCTTTCATCTTCAGCTTTTAAACTTTTTTACAATTTATTTTTTCCTTTTTTGTGTGTAACTGGAAGATCTCATCAAAAATGTCCAACATCATTAATTGCACTTACGAGCTTTCGGGATTTTTCTCTGAATGCATTTGTTTTGCAGTGTCTTCTCACGATTGTTATTCAGTATGCTTCAAAAATAACAATTGTTTTCAAGTGACTTCGAGTTATCTTGTCATCCCGAGGGATTAGCTTACTAGACTCGGAACTCTCAGATCGCGAGTTTGATGCTGACCGAGATTCGTGGATTTTCGAAGGGCGGAAAATCCACAGTAGCTATGTCACTCTTGTGGCATGTTAAGAACTCTCGCAGATGCCCGACCAAATTAAATCCCTCTGACAATATCCCGCACTAACGAGATCTCATTTTATCTTAACCAGTTAGTTCGGATATACGGCGTTTCAGGGGACTGCCCGCGAGGCGCGCCTGCTCGATAAGGTCCGCATACCTGCGTCGGAGGTTGATTTCCAATCACGCCTGGGCCAAAACCTCAAGTGTGGAACATTGTCTTAGGTCAGTCTATCCACTAGCAATCCCGTACTTCCCCTAAAATTTCCCCCCAATTTTCATGATAGACGTTCTTTTTAACTTTTTTCTTTCATTTTGGGCTTCAAGTTCATAAAATACTTGTCTGAAAATATTATAACATATTTCTACATGATAAGCCTAATTCTTCTAAATGATAAGCCTTCTAATAAAAATTGTAAGCCAAGAGCTTGAAAGCTATTTATTTTTTAATAGTTTTTCTCACTAATTCAAAACGGCACCATAAACCATTGATTTACATTATCAATTAGTTTTCAGGAAAATTGACCACTTTTATATTAGATTTCATTCCTTCCAGAAACGCTTAGAAATTTCTCTTTCTACTATATGCCGTAAATATAATGCCGGTAAAGACATGCATAGATAAGTCATAGTAGAAAAATCCGAAAGAAGGAAGAGATCAGAAATTTGTATGAGAGTACTGTAATTCGATCTCATAGCCAACAAAGTCGAGACGTTTATTTTAATATACAAAATGTTTTACAATTAATCAGTTCCTCTAATTTTTCTCCCATCCATGGTTAATTTTGTTAATGTTGATTATTTAAGAGTTGGTTCGGGAGGTGAAATATAGACTACCTTGAAACAATTACTTTTTCATCAAGGCTTTAACTTTTTCTACACTTTTCTTCCTGGCATAGATCATGAAACACAAATACAACAGGTCCCACTGTCAGTCAACTCTCTTACACTTAAGTAAATTATAAATAAAACATTAAATACAGTATACAGTAAATATTAAATACAGCAAAAATTCAGCATTGATTATAGACATGTTTCGTAATATAATGGGTTTTTAAAATTAGATATATAAATTAAGAAAATTAATACTCGTATCTTCGAATTTTTGCAAATGTTCAACTTTATTTTTTAAATATGCAGGAAGGGTGAGTTTAGCTGTGAGGCTGGTGGTGTATGGGTAACGCGAATGACGTGCAACTCTGGAAACTGAGTTAGATACACAGTTCGAAGAATGTATATTTGCTGGTTCGATGAACTTTTGCAAGTATATGTAGTATTATAATATTGCTTTTGTGTTACAGATAATGCTAGAAAGTATGTGCTGTTCAAACCATCATTTGTGTAATGTTCTAATGGCATATAGCAAATATGTTTCTTACCAGAACCACGCAAAATAGTTTTCCAAAAAGTACCACTAACAACAAACAAGAACAAAATATTCATGTGTAACACTGCAATCAATTAAGTATTTTAACAAAATAAATTCTTCCTGAATACTACAATAAAGTATTACAGGACATGCGGATAAACGTTACAAGAGTTATTTATTTTGAAATAATAATATTAAAAAAAGTTATAATTCCATAATGCAACACGTGAATAGAAAATACTTAATGGCAGACGAACTCCTTCTTGGTGCCTTGCTGTCGCATGACGTGTCCTAACCATTGACACCTGAGCATGTAAATTCACTTGGTACGTGAATATCCGAATAGGCGCAACTACAAAAACAAGTATTTACATTTTTCAGTCAAAGTCGAAACAGTTTCATTGTTTTTTTTTAATTTCCCCCAGTTCGTGGGTATTTCAAAAAACCATAGAAATCTTCAGTTTTTGCACGAATTTGAAATTCGTAATACAGATTTATTATATTTGTCTGCTGCACGTTTATTGTTTTTATAATAATTTTAAAAATATTTTCTCAGTTCCTTCCAAATCACTTATCGCAAACAATACTGTGTCGTGTTATATGTATTTCCTACATATTTACAGTCTGATCACACTTTTAAAACTTTTCCGATTCTCTATAAGACAAGTCAATGTCGATCAGCACTACTTCACAGATCTTGAAGCATTCAAAATGTTTTTAATGATACCCATGTAAAATTATAAAATGATGAGAATTAAACCAACACCACCTAGATAGATCTATCTAGAGGGCGTTGATTAAGTTCCAGTACCTAAAGGCATTTTTAACTCAATACGCCATAATTTTCTTTCATGGTGTTGGCAACGCTGATGTTGACAACTTTAAGAGAACAAGTGAAATTAATGAAGTTAATTGAACAAGTGAATCACTTGGCATATTTCATTTTAATTTTTATCCATAGACCTATTACCATACTTTTTAACAAATTTATTAAAACTTACAAACAGTATTACCTTGGAACTTATTAAATTTGTAAAATTTCAAGTGAGTACGGAGAAAACACGTGAAGAAAGACGTCGAGAAAGACGTCGAGAGAGACGTCGAGAAAGACGTAGAAGACGTAGAGGAAATCTTAGAATACAGAATACGAGAATACAAACGCGAAGAATTTTCTTTCGCGAAAACTGAACTAAATAGGTGGAGGTCCTGTTGAGATGCCAAAGTCAGACGGCCCTGTCAGCCGGTCGCAGCGTCTGGGATGCGGAAATAGTCGTTAGGTCTTCTTCGTTATCGTCTTCGAGAAGACGATAATTTTTTATGAGAAATCAGGATAAGTCCAGTGACCCGGAAGTGCAACAGATTCATGCCGACAACGTTGTGTGGTTTCCAAATTGATTTTAAAAATATGTACTACGACTAAATGAAAGAAAATCATGTCGAAATAGCTCTTGAAGGAGTCAATATGCCGAAACAAATACATTTCCTACGTCAGGAAAGCCAAAGGTAGAAATCGTGCTCAATATCACAAAATAAGTGCAAAAGTTAAGTGGTTAGATCGTTACGCTGACAAAACAATTAAACTGAACAAAGACGACTCTGAACTAAAAAAAAAGTCAAACAACCGAAGAAAGTTTAAAGCGTCGGCAACGCCACATCCAGCTAGTAAAACGTAAGTAACTAAGGTGGGAAAAAATTAGCATCCGCGTATAGGCCAAGTCGGACAACGGGAGCATTTAGTTTCAGCAGGTGCAAGTACTCCTCTGAGGGGGACTCAGCATTTTAGCTGAATCCTGATTTTTATCCCTCAAGATTGTTAGTCCTGGGGGAATGGACGATGAGATGATGATGATGATGATGATGATGATAGTGAGGGATGAAAGAACGGCACACACGTATAGACATACATACAAATACACCCATGCCAGGAGGGACTCAAACTCGCGGTCTTCTGGTCCGAGTCCGCTACAGCACTACTGCCCTACTGTTCCGCTACTGTCCGAGTCCGCTACAGCACTACTGTTCACGGCCATCTGACCAGCATTTTATGTATTTATTAGATGGGAAAATGTCATTTCACACACAAATGTTTTATGTGCAGCAGTTTCTTGACAGGTTTTTTCTAATAGATCAAGAACATATAGTGGGATAAAATCTGATGACAGTTCCAAGAAATACCGAAGGAACAATTTACTTTCACAGAATTGACCAAAAGGCAAATTGAGAACTGAGGAATTGGGATGCAAATCACAATAGTCCTGTAACGCGTGCGAACGTCCCTATAAATGTTTATGATTTTGCGGCTGTATACATACACATACACACACACAAACACACACACACACACACACACACACATATATATATATATATATTACAAAACGAATTACAAAATTACACCGAATTACAAAACATACACTCGACAAGGATTTTTGCTTCTTTTCCCGAACCGTAACGGATTTATTTATTGTTAATATTATTAGAAATCCGCCCATGTGATTTTTTTCAACTCAAATTACTTACTCTGTATACTCTGTAACTAGTGGGGCTACAGCCGTAGAAGATTTAAAGGAAATACTTGGAGTTATTTTTGAAAAAGAATGATTAAAAAATAAAAATTTACTCAATATTACGCGTAAGCTACTCATATTTGTGAAAAATTGAAACTGATCTTATTTCAAGATCTGTCTATAATGTGGCGAAACCGATTTCTTCATGCCAGGAAAATTAAATTAAACAAACAGATTCGGCCACCCTGAGTAATACTGGGAACAGATTGCGACATGGCCTCACGCGCGCAACCTTGCTTATCTGACAGCCGTCTCCGCCTCCGGCCCATTAAGAGAGTAGTTACAAGGGTCAGTCGGCGACAGATTCACCGTGGAGCACGTGTTCGCATGGCCAGCTGCACGAACCTTCGAGATTGCTTTTGAAATCGACAAATCCTTTCACGGACAACGCCCGTCCTGTGCGAGCATGTTCTGGAAGGGCAAAGAAAATTCTCGACGCTCACAGTTATGCAAAGAGTCGGAACTCCATCCACTACCCCTGTCACCATTGGTCAAAAAAACGTAATGCGCCATTTCTTTCGGCCAATAGCGGCGCAACTATCTTAAGGAGCTGGAACATGCGAGAAAACGAGTGGGGGGTAAAAGTTAACCTAATAAGATTTGACTTAGAAAAATTTCAGAAAGTGCAGAGCATCAGACGGGGCCAGATCTTTTAGACGGGGAGCAGTCGGGAGAGAATCCTCTTTGGGGGGGATAATTATTCATCGGGGAGAGACCAGTGTGTCTCTGAAAGACTTGTAATTTTTGTCGGAAGGAGCCTGAGTTCTAGGCTGAGGGCAGTTAGGAGAAAAAACTTATCTGGGGTGGGATTATTCGGGCGAATGTGCCTATGTGGGATTTTATTATTTTGCTGCGAGTTTTGAGCACTGAGCCGGCTGCAGTAGATAGAGAAAATTCTCTGGGGTGGGAATTCGTCGTGAGGCGAATGTTTCTCCGAAGAAGTTGTAAACTGTCCGAAGTTGAGTCCGACAATTATTATCACGGAAATCAGAGAGACGCATGATCGACCACTACGTTCCTGAGATTGTGAACGCCCGGCCGCTCCAAGTCTACCAGTTTCTGCCAGTTCT
This sequence comes from Gryllus longicercus, assembly GCA_038098605.1. Lineage (NCBI taxonomy): Eukaryota > Metazoa > Arthropoda > Insecta > Orthoptera > Gryllidae > Gryllus > Gryllus longicercus. Next base: position 3,391,002 of record JAZDUA010000001.1, read on the forward strand.
CCCAGACGCAGACAACACTCCTAGACGCCGTCAACGCAGCTACGCGTCGCCACTCCTGTGGTGACGCCACGACCCGACCGCCAGCTGACGGCCCGGGTGCCATTGACCCCCGTTGAATTTTTCTGAAGGACGGCGGCCGTTTCCTCGCCCCGGCCGCGCCTCCCCTGTGAAGGTTGCCGCCGCCCTCTCGGCCGCAACGCGCCCGTTCCGGGCCCACAAAAACAAACTTTACCAAGGCAATATAATTCAGGGTATTCATCCCTGCGAAAATCCTGTAATGCGGTGTCGCGCTAAGACACATTGATCTGTAACATTTGTTACCATTGTGATGCTAATTATAAGTCTTCCTAATTTCTAAGCTTTACACTGGCTACTAACTTTTCATCTTCTTATCTGTCCACCTATTTTTCAGATTTCCGATTCTATTTACATGTGTAACTTCCCTGGGGCATTTTGAATTATTTTGCCCAGGAATAAAAGTGATTTTACCAGTGATCAAAGTGTTTCTTTCATGTTACCAGTATTTGTTAACAATTCCTTCCATCACCGACTGAGCTATTTCAGGGCCGCTTACCGGGCGTTCTCTCACGAGACGACCGGGGGTGTTACAATAAGTAACACATTTTATTTCAAAAATCTCAATCTTCAATATTGTAGCTGTGTGGAAAACGCCGAAAAATATTAAACTTTTGCAATTTTCGAAAAATATGGGATTTTAACGAACATTTACGCTATCCAAGGACGTTTAATTCAAGACTTTGAATTAATTATTGAGAAAATTTTGAAAATCTTGAGACTTCATGTAAAGTACACCCCAAAACCACCACATACGTTTCTACCACACACCTTCCTATTTCTTTAAATCGATCGAGGAATATCAATTTTGGAGATAATCAGAAGACCGGTTTTGGCATTAGCGTTGATCACACAAAGGGACGGGCAGAGAGAGGGACCGAGAGACATTTTTTCGGTATCAAGAACCCAAAAACAGAAATTCCGAAACAACAACAGGAATTCCTTTACAGCAAGTAATTAACTAACAAGAGATATCCAATTTTTTCGTTACCAGGGCAGCAATAAACGTTTTTCTGTAGAAAATTCGCCTTTTCAGTTCGCACGTTTACAAAACACTCTTTTCTTACGAAATAAAGGCGAGAAGGAAAAAATATATTATATTATTTTTTTATAAGTTTTCCTGTTGTTATTCAGACATAAATACTGACGAGAAAAGGGAAAACTATAAATAAGAGACTGACAGGATGGTCCTCGGCTATAAATGACAAGACGTCAGAAAATTCATAAATCGAGATGTAATTTAGATTTGTAAGTAAGCAATGTTATGAGAAAAGAGAAGGACTGTGGAAATTAAAGCATACATTACACACAGATACAAAGTATACAAAAAGTATCATGCCGAGTATATGCCATACATAAAATACAATATAACTTTTAGCACCGTTATAGGATCTTATGCGGGAAATAGTATGATAGATTTCATCTTTTGCTCTCTACTGGTAGTTGTCTGAACTCATAGAACGCAAGGTACGTCGCAGACGTCGTAAACATTTTCCATATTTATTGTCAAGAGGACGAGTGTTGAGTGTTTGATTTTTATAATGTAGTCAATGAAGAATTTTTTCATCCGCCTTATTCTTAAGAGTAAGTAATTATTCAATTTTCCCTAGGGATATAATAAAGAACCCTTTAAATAATGGCGTAGGACACAGTTTCTTCCAATTCTCTGAATTTTCGAAAAATGCAAATTTATAAATAACGCGAGAAGTATGTGTTGTTGTGACACCATGAGTTTATAGCATTAACTAGAAATGTTTCCAATTTTCTGATTTGAAACATTTCCGCAAATGATATTATTTTAGTCTTGAAGACAATGGTTCTTCTTAGCGATAATCGCAAAGAGGTTAAAAAAGCAATGAGATGTATTACACTGTATTTCCAAATGGCCAAAAATTTCCAGTATACAGCATTTATGTACTAAACATGAACAATATTTATTTAAAATAGAAACATAGACACTCATGTTGCTGTTAAAATGACGTATACCTTATTGACGGCATTGTAATAAGTAATGTATACGGATGCATCAAACACTAAGGTCATCAGATCCGTAAATGATTGTATTTCTTCTCTCTGGAATGTGAGATTCGGAGCTGCCATACACATCGACTTCCAAGGTTCTCCCTCTCCAGCGAACTTCTCAACAGCTCTCTAGTCTGGATAAACTCTAAGCTCCCGACACGTGCTGTAGTGTAGTAACTTAAAGTGTGTGTACGTGAGAGGAGATGAGTATAAGGATAAGGAAGGAAAAAAATACTGCGCGAGGAGAAAAAATACCGTGACCCCTTTGAAGGTACATTACCGGCATTCTGCTATCAATCAGAGAAACTAGGCAAAATTACTGATCATCCAGATTCCCGATAAATTTCTTCTCCCTAGAGTTGAAAATCCAACACCATTAGAACACAATTTCCTGTGAGCGACGCTGCAGAAGCAATGCTGTCACTGAGTGATCGTAGCTAGCAAATTATTATTAAACCATCTTTTGTGAGAAACGTTTGTTCAAAATTCTTTAGAATATTACTCCAATACTCATATTTAGGAAATGAAAATTAAATATTTAGAAATCATTATACCAAAAATAAGAACATTCGGAAAATTGTAAAAAGGTTTCTTTGTGAAACACGTTTAGAATGTCTACAACATTTACTATTGTACAACTGGACTATTTGTACTTGTTAAAAACATGAAAATATTATCTGCAAAAACATACAAGTCATCAAGTAGATAAAGTTGATTATAAATAAAATACTGAAAGACCCATGGGAAGTCTGAGGACTTCGTTAATCATTGTTTTCAAAGCGGAAATAGCTTATTTGCCGAACAAAGCTTCGAACGACTAGTCCCTGATTTGTGCATTACAACATTATATGCAAGTTCAATACTGTGCTACAGTAATCTCTCTAATATTGCTCAGCAGTGAGATTAAATTGCACACAAATTCAAAGAGTCCTTATAATTTTCTCGAGAAATATTACATCTATTTTTTCTTTCTATTCTACTGTACATAGATTTCAGGTTTCTGCACCTCTCTGGCCACCCGCGCTATTGAGTGAGGGCACCTTGAAGAATTAAATCTTTAAAAATGAAATAGAAGGCTCAAAAAGGAATATTTTTTATAATACTGCTTAGGAAAAATTAGGTCCTGATTTGTCACACTTTATTTCTCACATGTTATTCACCCATCCTAATCCGGTGCTCCACCTTTCTTTCGTTATTCCCCATCTTTCCATCAATTGTCCCCATCTGTCAACAAATGTTTCCCACGAGTAACCGCGTGTCACCCAACGGTTTCCAAAAACACTCCCCTGGTCTCAGAAAACTAGTGTACATTTGGCGGTACGAAAATCTAGTTTTCAGAGCTTATGGCAAATCATTTCTCAGTTTTCCGCGATTATAATGTGTGTTTCAATAATTTGTTTTCTACGTCATAATCTGAAAACATACTAACTCTGTTTTTTCCTATTCAAACGGTTTGATGCAAGGAGTGGGAGTAGTTTCATATTGATTAGTACTACTCTTATATAATATCCAACTGTTTCCCAGTAATTGCAAAAGTGATTAGTCTTCAAAAATGAAGATTTGCATTTTACAGTTCAATGCTTCAAAAATATTAAATTTATTATCAAGCAGGGACTCGACGTGTTTATGATAATTAATTCAGAAACCACATTTTTTCGTGGAATTTGGTTTTAACAAAAACGCAAAACTTGTACAAAAGTAAATAATTTCAAATATTACTTCTCACGAGTAAAACTTGTTCTGCGGTATTCTGTGAAATAAAGAATAAAATTTCCACAATACGCGGTCTCCTGGCACCTGTAGCCGAGTGTAGCTAGATCTAATGGACTGAAAAATGAACCGAAATTACAGAGAAGTGCCTATAATGCACCATATGGACGCCCAACTACGCCTATGTAAACGTACTTGTAACGCAGAGAAAGTCAGAGGACTCCAAAACATTGAACCATCTGGCACAAAACCATTGTCTGTATGAGAAAATACGTTATCAACCACGGAGATGACCGACTTACTAAGTTGGTCATTGAATTTCATCGAAGAAATGGGAAGTAAGAACAGAGGCGATGAAAACGCAGCAAATGCAATTTCGTTGCAAATCATTGCAAGAGGAGCAAGCTACCTCACACATCGAAAAATCGGAACACAAGATCGGCCGCACGATTCGATATATAACCGGGATGTACCGACACCACGAAATACAGACTGACAAAGGTGTCTTAAGGTATCAACTGATGTCTCAAACCGGGAGGGGAGTCAGGACGGTGGCAGGATTTTCGACACTGGCTTGTCAGTTAGGAAGAATTCAGCCGTTGCCTGGAGAGGAATTCCAGCAGCCGGCTGCATTGATTTCTCCGATCACTATCTGGTGAATCCACAGCACTATCCTAACAAACGGGCCACAAACCGCGCGCGATCTTTCATCCCTCTTCCTTGCCATTTCCTCACCCCTTACTTACAAACACTGGCACTTACATGCACTACACTACCACATGTCTCGGACCAGTTAGGAGCTTAGAGCTTGTCCCGACTGAGGGAGTGCCACGCTGCTGGGAGATACCTGGTTGAGAAAACACCCCGTAAGCCGTAAGTAGGTCGGGCCGGATGTTTCCATCCAGCGAAGGAGCGCAAACTCCCGCGATAGAAACATGCACTACACTTACGCAACTAATATCCTTAGCAGTTGACGCGCCAGGAATCCCTAATTAATTGATCAAACAATCCCATCTGTTAATTTTTTTTTATTTTCCCAAGTTCCTGGGTATCTAACAAAATCATGAATATCTTTGATATGTATAGAGGCTGCGTAGTTTTCTTAGAATTCATTTCTACTTTATTTACAAAAGCTAAAAAAGATTGGACTAGGAACAGATGAATAAAATCAATTATTTATGTAGATTAAAAAGGGTTCTAATAACTTCTAAATATCAGGCGTTGAGAACTCGATTTGGGATTTGGGATAAAATGATTGTCAAAACTTCGCAAGATGATAAATTTCGCATTTTCTAGGAGCAAGTAGAAACAATTGATCATATCGTCTCAGTTTGTCCACTTCTAGCAAATATCGAAAACTTGAAAAGACACGATAGCGTGTGTAGCTTATCTCCACTGGCAGATTAGCAATGACTTCGGCGTTCGAAACACCTGTTCCTCATGATCCGAAATCTCACCAAAACCAGTCACGTCTGTATACAATATGGACCGTATACAATATTGTACGACCACCAAATTTAAAGCGATCGCACGGTGGTGGAAAACAAACCGGATATTGTTATCCTGGATTTGGAGAAATAACGTGCCTACTTGTAGACGCTGCTGTGCAGTGCGATCAAAACGTAACTAAGGAAACAGATAAACGTCTTAAATACAAGCGTTTGAAATTTGAGATCAGCCGAATGTGGAGCGTGTTTGTAAACATAGATCGTTCTGATAGCTATCCGAGCACTAGTATTCGTGTTTCAAAATTTGGGTAAACACGGGATAAACCCCCAGTTCATTAAAAAGACTGGGAAGAGCAAGACAATGCATTATTGGAAACACCCCTAATTTTACACAAAATATTGTAGAATTAGCGACAGCCCCTAAATCTGCTTCTTAGGAAGCTGGTTGTAAGGCGGAGTAGTTTTATATTCAGCCGACATATAACATTTTTAGTTCGATTTAGATGAATAATAATAATAATAATAATATCTTATAAACATTAGAAAGACAATATTTGAGAAAATGTGATTGCAAACAATTGAAAATGAAAAAAGGATATAACGAGTATCCCCTATTTTCATATGAAAAGAAGTACACAGAGCATAATATAATGGTACCAGACACATTTCGTAGGTGATTATTATTGTTATGTGGAAGCGAATAAAAAGGCAGGAAACATTCATAAGAACATCCAAGAACAGTACGCATTTCAAAGAAGAAATGATCTAGAAGAAAAATGTAATTTTATCAAAAATGTTGCTAACCTCATTTCATTTTGTAAATACCAAATAATTTCGTAAATGATTAGCGAATTTGCAACAAATAATCAAATTAGAGCAAGGAAACTAAAATACCAGGTTTTGTTAAAAAGCTGTTCCACAAAGAAAGGCAAAGAAACACTTTCCTGTAATGATTCGTAAATGGAGTGAGATAATTCGATATAAGACGATAGCGGGCGCCTTCTTAAAAGTGGCCAATAGCGAGGAAACGTTCCAAGCAACCTGTTTAGTGGAGGGCGAATGGGCAGAGAGGAGAGGGGAGGGGCATCGCGCGGGAATTCCCCGCGTGTGTTACTTAGGGTGGGTCGCGGAGGGGGACGCCCGGGCTTCTGAGACGCCGAGGGGGCCGAAAAGCACCGCGGCCGTGCCAGCCAGACCAGGAGACTGTTCGTGGTTCCAGGAGCGACTCCCGGAAAGCAATTCCCTCCCCGCCGCCGCCACTGCTGCAGCGCCGCCGTGGCGGCAACGAGGCCCGCGCGCTCGACGTGTTGCACCGGCTGGGACAAGTGTACCGGTGCATAATAGACGAGAGCGGCCTTCGGCGTACGCTCTCGAAACGATAGTAAAAGTACAGGTGTAGCGGTGCGCCGCAGAGGACGTGGCACGGGGTGATGGGTAGAGGCGAGCGGCGGGCGGCGGGCGGCGGGCGGCGGGCGGCGGCGCTGGCCGTCGCGACGCCACGGCGCGCGCGAGCTCTCACAAAGCCGTTCTCCTCCGCATTGTTAGCGCGAGTCGGTGACGCGACGCACAAACAATGCGGCGGCCGGGCCGGGGCCGGCGCTGCGTCGCGCAGAGCGCGGGCTCAAACGGGCTCCCCTCGAAAACGCAGAGTGTTTGCGACAGAAATGTGGAATCGGCTCCTCTAAAGCCACCCGCTGTTCTCTTCTCTGTTCCAGCTTTTGTCCGCGCATTCCAAAGAAGAATCTAAATTATGAAACTCTCTCTGTCCGATGATGCGTGATTTCATCAATTTCGAAACGCGCCTTTCGGTATAAAATATTTTAGTTTTTTTGAAAATATTTCGAGAAATTGTTTTTTTCTGAATAACACTCCCGCTGGGATTACATATCCCAGCTGACCCATCTGACGTGCTTTCAGATACGAATTTTTGACGTCGCTGGATTCAATTTGATGTATAAAACCGAAGAACGTAATCAATAAATGTCAGCTTTCTAGAGAATATTTTTTGTAGATTTGATAGGAGCTGTGTGACACACTTGCATGCAAAATCACTGTGCACTTTGCGACGTGTGGGAATGAGACAGGGCAAGAGGAAAAGAGAAACAGAGGAAGAGAGAGAGGGTGCGTTATCTAATTTAAAATGCATATAGTTCAGAATGATTGTCTTTCCTTATGTAAACATTACAGTCCATTCGTTACGGGGGCGTAAACTCAATGACAATCCTCAATGTTTCCCATCTGAAAGATTAGTCGAATGTTTCTTGACACCAGGAAAACTTTAACACTAACAACAGTACTTACAAAAGTAATGTTGGGTAGGGATATTGCGAATATTCAACGAACTATTATAATGATATTTTATTTCTCTACAAACGTAGGAGGGTTTTTAATGCAATGTGTTTACTTACATTATTTAAAAATACGCCGTTCAATTTAGAGCGAGTGAAGAATTGAACTGGTCTACATTTTACATGCAATATGTCCTTCAACATCAATGCTACCTTTAATTAGCATACAGCTTGTGACTCATCTGTTAACATACGAATAGTAGTTTGATTAAAATACTTTTAATGTATATTTACAAACGCTAGACAAACACTGAACAGAAAATTCATTTTATTACGTTATCTGATAGGCATTGGATATGATCTGCTTTCTGGGACTCAATGCCACGAAATTCACAAAATGAATTCTATACATCAAGTATGTCAAAGTCGTGGGCAAGGTAACTAGCTTTTTAGAGTCCGAGGACACTGTATTCAGAGAAACTGGCGCGAGATTCAAATGTAAGGTTTGTGCAATCGCTCCAGTGTGGAGGTACATCGCTGGATATCTGGCTCACTGCCATCTTTTGGTGAAGCTAGTCGGCAGCTTTTACCCCAAATTTAACATTATTTATTTTCTTCACTAAACCATAGAAATTAAAGTGTAATAATATATCAGTGATATTTCAAATTGTCAATTAAACATAAAATTAAATATTTAATTTAAAATAATCATTATTATTTAATAGTGTTTACTTAAGCTTAGTTATTACTTTTGTTCATTGCTATATACAAAAATAACTGAATGATATTATAAAGCAGAACACAAAACGAAAACGAGAAAAGAATTCGCCATTCCTGCTCCTTGGAAAAATGTTTATACAAGACAATTTAGAAAGAAAATAACATTAAATAGTAAAGCATATTCATAATTCAAATCTTGGTTGTTTGATAGAACAAATCCAGCAAATGTTGCCATTATTCCACGTCGCTTCATTTCGTAAATAATTCGCATTAAAGTTTGATACAGATTGAATTGCCATTAGGCAATTCACCTTTTTCTGAATCTATGGCAGAAATATTTGTTAAGAGAAATAGATATGATAACGATATCATGAAAACTTGCCTTGTTAACAGTCAAAGCTTTTTAAACTGCAATTTCTTCTCTAAGCGACAGTTTTTTACTGAAAAATTGATATTCCTCGACGATGCAGGAGATAAAAACCCTAACTGCTTAGAATATAGGTGTCGTGGTGCGTTATCGTTGGCATTTTTCATGGAATAATTATAAACGTAGTCATTGCCAACAATAGTATTGTTGGCACTACTATACAACAATACTATTGTTGGCAATGACGTTTATAATTATTCTAACTGCTTAGGTTGTGAAAATACAGAATACGTTAAATACAACAAATTACACAACAGCGTTTTTGCGCATTTTGGTGAAATACAGCGTTGTTTAAAGTAAAAACAATCAAGAAAGACTAACAGACACTCTGATTACAACACCTGATAAATTTCTGTCCATCATTTCTAACAATTCATACTATAATAAATGAAACTAAATATACATAATGCAATATATTACTAATTTCTAATGTTCGAAGAAATTGAAAGGAAACTTTGCAGCCTCCTAATATCTGAGAGGATGTAAGGTCTAGAGTATGATTTTGTTAGGTGGCCAGCAACTCAGTAAAACCCAAAGAAACAAAGAAACAGTTTTGAGTGAATGATAGAAAAGAAATTATTTCGCATTCATAATGGATTGTTTTATTTTTATCCATGGGTATAATACGAGGTATTCTATTTCTTTGTTCCCATCACTATCGAGAACTGTCATTTGTAAATCTCTATTCTCCGAAGGAAAGAAACATCACTCTCACATCTAATTCTAGAATGGAAGCTCAGAGTCTGACCCAATTTTTTGCTTTAGAGAAAAATCTTCGGAATAGTGCGAGGAAAGTTTGGATAAACATGTCGACGAGAAACCGAACTGTGCGTACATCTATCGGAGCAGCGACTTCAGCAAATTGAGGTAACGCCGAATACCCTCAGTTTAGTGAAATTTAAGAAAAACAACATGTGTTCGCTTCTGTTTGTTTTTATTTTTCAATACGTATGTATAAACTATTATACTCTATTTCCAACATAGAAGAATTCAATATGGGTGCTACACCACCAGATTTACCATCCACCAGTTCTTTAAGTCTTCCACCAATCAGAATGAGCTACGCAAAACCATCTAACGGTACTATGTTCCCTAAAAAGAATACTGTTATTCAATTCAGCACATTTTGCTACAATTATTGATTTCATTAAGCATTGGCAAAAAAAAGAGACTCATCGAAAATCAAATTTGCGTTCAAAATGTCAAACAAAAGTCTTTGGATCTGCTTAAAAGTAAAGACATAGACAGATTAAGTGAATATCAATCAATCAGAATGTCAGATCATAAGTTCCTCATTAGAAAGTACCTCGCAACAAGATAATACTTTTGGCAAATGTGTCCTAATATCCCCATATCTTATTATAAAGTAAATTATTGAGTTCGATATCAAAACAAACAAACAAGTCGCATCTCTCGGGTGGTTTCTCCAACCCCAGGCTAAGCTACATTACGGGTTTTAGCCAGCAGACGTTCCTCCCACAGAACAAATCTAATCGAACAAATCAACCAGAATACGTTTCAAACCCAATAGAAGAGGTGCCACATACGATATACATATAGCTTCAGATATTAGATGTTTTCACAGCAAACAAATGGAGACCTGGCCACAAATTGACCAATTTGAGTGCAGTTAAGTTCTTGGACAGGAAAAAATACCGTCAAATGATGAGAAAGGACAAGACTTACCTGCACCTGTAGAAGGTTCACCGCCCCTCTCTACGCAAACTACCCTCGTCCTCCGCAATATTGCAAACAAGACATTTCCCCTTTCCTCTTCAACCTGCACCTCCTATTTTCCCCCTACTCCCCACAGATCCAGCGCCTCTTGTCACAAGTGACATTTCTGAAGTTGATGTAACCTCCAACTCTACGACTATAGTAGAATGAAACGACCGCCTTCCATCACCAGCTATATGTACTATCATTTTATTGATTGATCCATCTTACAGCGATAATAAATCAATTGGTACCTATTTCAAAGTATCTGAAACGAACTACTGGAAACAGAAGAAATCCATAAAATTAACATATCCGCATTTAGCAATCTACCTAAAAAATTATAATGAAATTTGCTAGCAAAGAAAATTTAAGATAGTCGGTTACCAAAAAAGTAATTGAACCACTTGACAATTTGTATCCTCTCTCTTTAATTCAATTGATGAATTAACCTGTCAAAACTACAAGAGTTAATAACGTAGCTAATAGAGCGAAAACATATACTAATGATCTGTCTGACCTAGTCATACACAATTTTTAAAAAATGAGATCATAGAAGAAATCTCCAGAAATAACCGACCAAACTTCAGCAAACGAGTAACTAATTTTCCAATCAATTCTACTGAATTTCCGATTTAAAATGAACAAACTCCTATTGAATTGCAATATTTTCTAAGCACGAAGTCTCATTTTTAAAACTGCTCATTGATAAAATGAAATATCATGTTCTGTGCTTGCATTTATCCAACTTTGAGAACAATAATGGCGATCAACTTCATGGTTTTATGGCACCTTTTCGTAATAGACAGAACTTCTAACAACGAGTGAAGGAGAGGTTTTTATTGAATTCGAATTTTTTCTGCAAAACACCCCCCAAAAAGATGCTACTGCTGTTAAAATTACGCTTTTGTCGAACTTGACTATTTGTTCCATGTATCTTCCAATTGATAGGTGATTCCGGGCGCGTCAACTACTAACGCCATTAGTCCCGTAAGTGGTGTGCATTTTTACCCTCGGGAAGTGGCAATGATCTTCGACGCTGTTTGATGCGATCCGGCGCCGAACTACCGTTGGATAGCGGGGTTTTCCCTAACAATGTATCTCCCACCAGCGGGGCAACGCCCCGGCCGGGACAATCTCGAAGCTCCCGACCGGACCGGTCTTCCGGCATGTGTGGTGGTGTAGTGCATACAAGCATAACTGTGTATGAGTAAGGGATGAGGAATATAGGACAATGAAGAGGAAGGAAAGCTCGCTTGCGGTCCATGGCCCGTTTGTTGAGTATTGCTCCGGCATCCGTCAGGAAGTAATAGAAGAAACCACGGAAAAGTACCACTCAGAGCATCTGGTCGCAAGAATTTTCCTCCAGACAGCCACTGAATTAGACCTATCTGTCTAGCTAGTGTCGAAAATCCAGGCAACTGTCGGGATTCGACCCAAGGACATCCCGGTCAGAGGCACTTCAGTGACATCAGTTGATGCTCTGAGCCACCCCTCTATCTTACGAATAGTCAAGACCTGGACATTAATGAATTAGTGAATATTATGTATCAACTTCCTAAAACATTTTTAATCTTACGCCATTTTAATTGTCACAATTTCTTCTGGGATTCAGTCAAAACTGACAAAAGAGATAAAATGATAGAAGAGTGGCTTAAAAACAAATATAATATTCTTCTAAATATATGCTTAACTATTCATTTTAATTTTAGTAACGAATCGTAAAGCAAGATAGATTTAAGCTTTGCTTCAAATGTCATTGCAGCAAGAATGGAATGATCATTTACTACTACCGACACTACATCTCTTAGGTCAATAAATATTTACTACACGGAAGACGCAACTGGACGCAATGGATCTTAGATAAATCAAAATGGCCAATAACTGAACATTCTATCGATCCAAATACGGATAAACTTAATAATCTAGAATCTTTACAGTCTATCCAAATAAACACAGTTGTACAATATTTTATTAATATTATTGCTAACCAAATAACAATTTTACAAACATCTGTTAACACAAATATCTATAATACAAAGACATCAAGTTCCTTGGAAGGAAAAATGCAGTACAGTCATAAAAGACAAGAAAAATCCTCTCAGAAAATTCAAGAGCAAAACCATAAAAAAACACAGAGAAACCTTCACAAACTACAAAATTGTAAAACAAAAATTTGAACATCAAGCGATTCTATTGGAAATTTATTTAATTTATTACCATTGCGCAATAGACTTGGTACGTTTCGACTGGTAGGCAATAAGAGCAGTCACCCTAATGACTGCTTCAGAGGACTTGTAAAGATTCCGCTGTGGCCCCTTTCTGATTCTTACAGGTCCAAAGCCCACCTTGTTGCGACCATGTTTTAGTTTTTCTAAAAAAATAGTAATCCATATATCCAGCTCTCCTCTTACTTCAACTAACAAAAGCAGAGCTCAAAGAAACGTTGACTGATTGTAGCAACATTTATGTTCAAAAGCAAAACAAGGGCTCCACTCAGCATTCGCTCAGTGGATCAGGGAAACTGGGCGAAAACCTAATCGAGATGTGGGCTATTGATCCAGAAGCTGAAGTTAAGCAGAAGTTAAAACCTGCATGGCTTATGGGGAAAAAACTCAGATGGTTCACTTATCTTTGGATAGATTGAAACATCATTTTCAATTTTTAAGAGGGCAAAATTGTGTAATGTAGAGTAAGTGATGTAAAATGCTTTCGACAGTAAATATTGCTTTTCTGTTACTTAGAAATCGACGCCTTCACGACCTTGAATACCTTCGATCAGATGTGTCTTAAGGGTACAGAAAAAATACAGAAACGCTTTTCTCAGTTTATCTCTAAACGCCCTATACTTGGGCTAAACCGTATTTAATGAGTTGTGGTTTGACTACAATGATATCGATTAGTTTATTTTGTTTTAATGAAATTATTAATTTTTATTTTTTCTTCTCGCTACGTACTTATGTACTAAAGAGAAAGTAATGTAACGCTGCTGCAGAAATCGGCGATTCTTGAGTGAAAAAAACGTAGTGGGAGGCCCTGGTATCGCAAAAAAGTGGATACATTTTCTTCTAATAGATAGTCAGAATTACCGTTTTGTGGGTCCTTCAAACCAAAACTAGTATTTCTATAACAGCACATAATTTCTTACATTATCTTTAACCTTTGCAATTTCTGAAAATTCAGAGTGATCAACGATTATATATTTAATTATAAACGCAAATGTTCAACGTATTGTAAGCGTCGGGAAGGTTGAATTTCGCTGTGAGGCTGGTGGTAAGGATTAACGTGAAAGACTAATTAACACTAATATTTTGAGTTCATATCCCAGAGCAAAAAATATGCTTTAGGGAAATGCTTTTGCAATTTCATGTAGTATTATAATATTGCTGTTTTTGTAACCAATAATTCCAGTACGTTTGTGATGTTGTGGCACCATAAGTTTTCTATAATGTACACTTGAGTTGGTGTTATTCTGCAAATACGATATAACTTTGTTACAAACTAGTGAAATTTAGGCTAAAGGCCTTAGATGCCAAGCCTTCAAACTAACAAAAAAAAACTAGTGAAATTTATTTGTTAGGATTCTGAAACCACTACTCTGACCGGAATACTTCACAATCTTGTTAGTGTTAATTGATTTTTTGCTTAGTGCCTAAAAAGTTAACACTTGTTTCTGCCATGTTTCTAGATACCTGTACACTTACTCCATTAATCGAATAACCAACCTTTACGTTATTCCTAACACAAAATTTGATATTCTCCGAAAATCAGAATACCTTTCAGTGTAAACCGTTATTGTACTTGTAGGCTCACCCGCATTCTTCGTAAATCAGCATCATATCTACCTGCAAAAAACCTACTAATTTCGCGATAGAGAGAATGTTCTTTTAAACTATTGTGCCGCGGTACTTACTGTCGTTTCAAGGTCTCAACACGTTCTTGTACTTTTGTGTCATCTGGAAGCGAAGATAAACTTCGCGAAAATTTTTAGAAATCCATATTTCAATACATTTGTCTTTTATTAATAATCAAATAAAGACTTAGTAAGGAGTACTGCTTAATTTGTCTTCTTAAGATCTATCCATTCACAGAATACAAAATTTGTTTTAAATACAGAATTTGTTTTAAAACACTTGGAAATTTAAAAAATTCAATATCTTTAGAATAAAAAATGATATTACAAATGTAATTGGTTCAGCTATTGAACCCCAATGTTCTAAATCGTTTGATGACAACTTCATACATAGTTCAATATATTGAACTGTTCAAAAAATATATGGCAAAAAAAAGTATTATGGCACAAAGGCATTCGATAGACTCAAGAATGTATTACCACGAAGACAGAAGCCCGGCATCACCAATTCATCACTATCTTTTTCACGGCAAAGGAACGTCGCTTACAAAGTCAAAAGCGATAGTCAAAGTCGATAAACAAGTACTTGGGAATTAAATTCGTTGGAAATTATACCTTGTTCAGACTCAAAAATATTTTATTCTAATAGCATAGGCCAAAGCCTGAAATTGAATTCGTAGCGATGCACCTCTGTTTACTAGTCTAGTCGTAATTGTTTGAGGTTACAATCTCTGTGAGAACGTCATGTAAAAGCAAATGAATACCTTCTTTCATTTGTAAACATCATAACGTGTATCAAGGATTCCTCCTCTACTTTAAAAAATACAAATCAGTGTTAAGAAAGTCATACGGCAAGCTAAAATCATGAAACATGACCAGGATATTTTGAACTCAAATAATAAAACAAAAGCAATGTGGAATATAGAAAAAAATTCGACCAAATAAACTAGAAACCTTGTAGAGAATGTTTTAAAAGACAATGATAGAAATGTGAACGATTCGGCAACAGTGGCTAGTCTCTTTAACCAATAATTTTCGGGGATTGCTGCCAATCCCACTAAGGGTTTTCAGACACAAAATTCAGCATCACACACCAAAAATTTCAGGCACGATGATTGTTTCCGAAACTTCTTCCTATAAAATTTTCAAAATAATAGGTAGACTAAAAAATAAGTATTCGGACGGTTTAGAGTAATTTTCGGATTGTTTGTTAAAGGTTTGAAGCCCACCATTATACATCCGTTAACTCACATATTTAATGTAACCTTATGCACAGGTATTTTTCCAGATATTTGTAAAACAGCTAAGATTAAGCCGCTTTTCAAAAAAGGCAACAAAAATGAAATTCAAAATTATCGGCCAATTTTTCATTTCTCGTTCTTTTTTAATATTAAAGAGACTTTTTTACGTACGAATGGAAACATTTCTTTTTAAACACGACGCGTTTTCAGACTGCCAACATGGGTTTCAAAAATCAAGATCAAAATCAAGAAATAGCGATATTTTCTTTTCATAAAGATGTCGTCTCATCCCGAAATCAAAACGAAGCACCTATTGGAATATTTTTAGATCTTATAAAAGCTTTTGACGTCATTGATCATAACATTTTACTCTCAAAATTACCTTCGTATGGAATTCGTGGTGTTGCTCTAGATTGTTTATGTTCGTACCTTAAACAACGATCTCAGAGAGTAGAAATACCTTACTGGAATAACGGAACATTATGTACAGAACCTTTCTGATTCTTTGCCAATTGCATGTGGGGTCCCGCAGGGATCAATTTTTGGCCATATTTCCTTGCTACTATACGTAAACGATATGCCCTCGACGATTAGAAACGGAAGAAAAGTTCACTATTTCCGTATGATACGAATATTCTTTGCAATTAAGAAACCGTAAGTCGAACAATATCAGATATTTCAAATTGGTTCCGTAATAACAAATTAATAGTAAATGAAAAGAAAACTGTTTCAATGTAGTTTTCTATTTCAAACAGCTTGGCACTTCACTGAAAATGAACGGTGTGCCATTGATTGATGTTAAGGTAAAATATTTAGGTCTTTCAATTCAATCAAACCTTAAATGGATCGTCCGTTTAATGAATTAAACACAAAATTAAGTTCTTTAAGCAACGCTTTCAGAATTCTTTCAATTTCAGTCAGCTTCCACACTTCTCGTTGCGCACGAATATATTTCGCGAATGTTCATTCCCGCCTGAGATATGGCAGAATATTCTGGTTAAATTCCTCTTATAGCTCCCAGACTTTTAGATTACAAAAACGAATTACACGAATAATAAGCAAATTCCACCCACGTGATTCTTGTAAGCCTCTCTTTATTAATCTAAGTATTTTACCATTAGCTTCTCTCTTCATATATGAATCAGTGGATTTTGTAAAAAATGACTTACTTAAGGGCGGGAATATATTTTCAGCAAACGCCGTTGTCTATAACTGCAACACTCGACGTAGTAATCATATTCATCAGGTAACAGTATCAACAGCTCACTACAAAAAATTCACATATAATACATGTACATTATTTTACATTTGGCCAGATGATATTAAACGATTAAATTCGATACAAAAGTTAAAGTCCCAAGTATTTTTTTTACTTGGGACTACCTGTTTCTATACAGTTAGAGGCATCCAAAAGAAAAGTAATATTAATTTTAACAGTCACATTTAATGTATTATATATTATTTGAATTATATAATTGTAAAGAACCTGCAACAACTATTGTACTTCAGATTCTGGGTCAATATTCCCCATCTCGATTAGTTTTTCGTCCAGTTTCCCTGACCCTTGAAATGCTGAGATGGCACCTTGTTTTGCTTCTGTACGTAAATGTAACTTCAAATAACCTTCTCCCCATAGCACGTCACACAGTTTTTAACTGGTTTTGACGTAAATACATAAATAAAATAAATAAATAAACAAATTCTTCCATTCCGTCTCCATTCTCAACACGTTCGTGCTGACGCTACCCACTCTCCCGCAGAAATTAGACGATTTTCTCGAGTTCGTTATGATAAAGGAAAAATGGAAAAAATTTTATTCAATTTCAGTCATAGCTAGGTAAATCCGATTAACCTCTTAGACTACTCGCAAAATGAGATACAGGTCCGTGACGTGGCGCAGATTGACGTACGGTGAGTTTCTGTGAACTACTATGCTTATCGGTCCCTCGCAAGTTAGGCGAGTAGCCTTTTTGGCATGTTTTTGTTTGTCTATTATCGTCAGCTATTATCTGGTTTCTCTATTTAATACTTTACTAATCAACTCAGTATTTTAATGATTAACTTCTATTAGTAAGATTAGAGAAGAAATAATATATGCGCTTTACATTTCATTCTTTCTTAACATCCCACATCTAAGATATCAAATATAAAAAAGTGTAACGTTTAAGCAATATGGAATTATTACCTACAAATTGTACAAGACTTGCATGGTTGAACATTACCAAATTCCCTTTTAACAAATAGCGAATTCCATTGTATAGATAACTACATGCCAATATATTGCACACACCCTTCAGAAATTTCGTTGATGATACAAATTGTAAAATTATACGCTAAATTCAAAGCGTTTTCATTTTTGTAGGAAATTTGTGTAAGTACTCTCTTTAAGTAGTTATTCTGAGTAGGAATTGACACGACAAAATACCTAAATAATAATTTTCTTCAAATCGTGATCTAAACATGCTATTACCTATTTAAGACACTTGTAATTTTCATACTACATTCCGGATTAAACTACATATGCAAAACTAATTTTCAACCGTAGACTATCCTCATGAGCAGGAAATACTCTCCCCGCAAGATGTTTGCTTTCCCCCTCCTTGTCCCATCCTCACCCCTTCATTGCACACAATTATACTGACATGCACTACAGAAGCACAGCTGTCAGAAATTAATTCGAGAGCTTAGAGCTTGTCCCGGTTGAGGCGTTGCTCCACTATAGGGAGCTACATGAATGGGGGAAATCCGCAAGCCGACGTGTAAGTCGGCGCCGAATATTACCATCCAGCGAGGGAAGAACACCCCACCTCCTATGTTAAAATATGTTTTACACCCACGGGACTAATCAAAGAGTTGCAGCACACCTACAAGACTAGCATTTGACGCACTCGGAAATAGAAAATAATCAATCCACTAGCAACTACGCCCACAAAGTTGCAAAAGGGGAAAAATCTGTCACAAAAATCTGTGACGTCTGTTAGGCTGTGTACAAAATTGTACGACATCCAAATCATAATCGTGATGGTACGATATCAGTTATTCAGGATTTGGAGAAATAACCATGCCTATTTCTGGATGTTGCTGCGCAATGCGATTGGAACGCAATAACCAAGAAGCCAGAGAGACGTCTTCAGAATAGTGGGGCTTCCCCCTAATGTAAAAATTTGTATTATTACCCAGTTTGTTCGGAAGGCTGGAAATGCAAGACATCGATGTATTGACTCCAGTCCATATTTTACGTAGTTTCATGAGACACAGTCGCTAGATCTTCTCCTTAGGAATTAGGTTTTAAATACGATAACCGAGTCCGAGCAGTAGCAGTAGCAGTAGCAGTAGCAGCAGCAGCAGCAGCAGCAGCAGCAGCAGTAGCAGTAGCAGTAGCAGTAGCAGTAGCAGTAGCAGTAGCAGTAGCAGTAGCAGTAGCAGTAGCAGTAGCAGTAGCAGTAGTAGTAGTAGTAGTAGCAGTAGCAGTAGTAGTAGTAGTAGTAGTAGTAGTAGTAGTAGTATAGTAGTAGTAGTATAGTAGTAGTAGTAGTAGTATAGTAGTAGTAGTAGTAGTAGTATAGTAGTAGTAGTAGTAGTAGTAGTAGTAGTAGTAGTAGTAGTAGTAGTAGTAGTAGTAGTAGTAATACGCAGTAAAACATACAAGCGAATAGTACATTATACTGTCATATGTTTCTAGAGCTTAAAAACTAAGCGAAAGATCATTATAATAGAGAGAATTACTGAGGCTAAGCAATAGACTCGAAATACAGAAAATAATATATGGGTTCTTGCAATGAATGTGGAATAATTTGGAAAAGATTTAATTCAAATGATTGCTGCATTGCATGCAAATAATATGACTTGGGCAATTTTATCCAAATCCTCTAAATATTTCTATACAAAAATAAGGATCTTTCATGGAATCTGGCAAGCAACGTAACATCATCTACTGCGATGAAATTATAAAACAACGGCAGACGGTAAATTGCAGGAGCTCTATGTCTTTCGAATTCGAAAGACTTAGAGGTCAACAGTAATTAACTGTGATACCGTAATAAAAAAACTGTTACAATACTTCTATTATAATTATTATACTCTTTCAAAGCATATGCCAAATATTATTGCGATGTAGTACTTGCCTTAAAATTGAGTTTTTTTAACACCTTTGTGAAATATACTTAAAGTAATTAATGTGTAATGAAAATCTAAATTTTGATGGTCCATTAATGTATTGCAGATATTTTTCAGTAAAAGCACGTGTTTCTAATATTGTAACATGATTTCATTGCATTCCATAGGGAATTTCTAATTTCATCTAAAAGAGTCATAAGTTACGTCGAACTAATAACGCTACAACATAATGATCAAGTCACTTTTTGCGTTAACTCATTCACCTCTACATCAACAACTATTTATACGATTTATGCAATATTACATACTGAATTTGAAACGTTGAAACTCTTTTTTTTCAAAGAATAATCTCAATGAATCATGTCATCATCGACAGAAATATTAGATGGATTCATAAAGAGAAATAACTATTTTGACTAGAATGATCATTTAGATAGATCTTACACAACCCCCGTGATCCATGGTATTTCCACTTATGTGATAATGGCAATTATCTTAGTGCAAAAGGTGAATATAAAAAGTGTGTGCTTGCCTTATAGTACAGGTTTATTTAACAACAATTAATCAAAGAAAATATTTGCGATTACGATGGTAAGACTAATTTACAAATAGCGTAAATTTCGAAATTATAGAAAAAGTTGAGTTATGATGTTATTTCTAGTGTTTTGAATTATCTTATTACTTTATTTCATTTGATTTCTTCTTATTTCATAACTGTTCAGTCAAATACTTTTCAATCTGCAATCTCAGTTTCTATTAAACATTTGTCTTACTACTTGGTCTTTGGCATTGGACATGATTTATTACTGTTAGTGTGTTTATGAGTTACTGATACGTTTTTTTTTAAATTTAAAGCTCACAACATTTCCCTCATCCAGCCCTGGTGACAATTCTCTCAAGATTAATTGTTAACATCAGAGTACTATTCCTTGAAATATTTTCTGCAGCTTATTTTAGTATTGTGTTTGTTTAAGAGTATTTTTGCAACCTAATACGTAAAACCGTTTAACAACACGAGAGTAAAACTAAATATAATGAAGAAAAAAGTAAAAATAAAATGAAGAAAAGATGTGACCAGAAAAGTCGTGCTACTGTCAAATTGGAGTATGTACAACCATGTATGTGGAGGTATGTACAACCATGTAATGGAGTATGTACACCACAACGTATCTCAGAATAAAACTTTCCCATAAAATGAAATCGTGCTTCAAAAATCGTTCCTTAATAAATTATTATTATTATTATTATTATTATTATTATTATTATTATTATTATTATTATTATTATTATTATTATTATTATTGTTGTTGTTATTATTATTATTATTAGTATTATTATATTATTATTGTTATTGTTATTATTATTATTGGTATTATTATATTATTATTACTATTATTATTGGTATTATTCCTAACTTATATCACAGAGATCAATTATACAATGTTGTTTCTTGGAATTACATGAATAAACTGTTTTAAATTATATTTTGTTCATCTAGACATACAGAAAAAATCTTGCATTAGAATAAAAAGATATGAAAATTACAGAGATCTAGCAGGTGTATTTTCATTAACAAAAGTAAACTCACTACACAAATTAACAAAAGTATAACGTAACATACACAGATAATTTTAAAGCAATATTTTAGTTATTTATATCATTACCTTCACATTCTAAAATCCAAATCATCACATTGTGTTTGAAAATATTTAAGGACATTTTAATTTTCAATGAATAGTACATATGTGCATAGTTGCATAGATAAGTGCGTGAAATTGGTAGTGTGAATTTTCAAACTCGTAAAGATTTTGAGAGTTCTGAGTCTTGAACAAAGAGATGTAGATTACTCGAAAAGATTCAAAAATGTTCTGTTGTAATAAAATATTGGAAAAATTATATATTGGAAAAATCCAAATATAATGCAAAAATAATTCTGTATGGCGGTCGAAGAGCTCTAGAGTTCCCAAATAATTCATAAAAACTAAAAAAATAACCAACAATTTAAAAAATTAAAAACCACTAGCCCGACAAGTAGGAATACATCCTAATTAACATGTATTATGAATTATGTTCAAAGCCATGACAAAAATTCTGAGTGGTGAAGAAAGTGATCTCACGAAAGATCGAATGAACATTTGTCATCCGAAGTAAGACAGTTCCTCACTTCTGAGTTAAATTATTTCGTAAAATAATATGCATAAGCAACCAAATAGGGTTTTTATAGTTCTTTCAACGTTATGAGTCTATTTTATTACATTCATTTTAATAGTATCTTATATTCGAAGTATTTGTCTTCACTTTTCAACTGTGTGATGTGAACTTAAATATACAAATAGTTACAAATTTTATCTAGTTAGTACAACAAAGACAATGTTAGTAGGTTTTTATAATTTAGAATGTACAGGAAATGCAATAAAGTCATAACGGGAAAATACTATGGTAGAGGAAAATACATTTGTATTTTGAATAGACTTTTAGGTGTGAATCTTTAAAAGCAGTCCTTGGGACATAAAACATTTCTAGTATTAAAAATTGTACACACGCTTTGTGGGCCAGATCGCAAAAATGTTAGGAAATAATAAAATTCATGGAGATAATATTACTTTTAACAAGAGCTTGGTGTTTTTCTACGACTTCGATTTTAACTAGTTGCTTGAAACTTTCAACAATATTCCCCCAATATTTAACTGGAAAATGTGAATCTATGGCGGAGATCGGCCGAGCTTTTCACCGTCACTCAGGTGGCTGCAATGTTTTTTGGAGAGCAGATCCTTTCCTCCTCCGGGCTACTTAGTACACAGCAATGCTCGTGGAAACAAATTCTTGTCCACGTGGCAACTGCGGATCCGCCCTTGGCGCACATTGCAGGGGCGATGGGCGTGGTGGAGCGTGGTTTCGCGGCGGCGA
This sequence comes from Gryllus longicercus, assembly GCA_038098605.1. Taxonomy (NCBI): domain Eukaryota; kingdom Metazoa; phylum Arthropoda; class Insecta; order Orthoptera; family Gryllidae; genus Gryllus; species Gryllus longicercus. The sequence goes on from JAZDUA010000001.1 coordinate 3,413,525, forward strand.
CGCGCGGGCGCGGGCGCGACGCCGGGCGGGGCGCGGCGCGGCCCGGGCGCCGACGCGCGGCCCTCTGTCGCCCCGGCGCCGACGCCGACGCCGCCTCCGCCTCTGCCGCCGCCTCCGCCGCCGCCGCTGCCGCCGCCAGTGGCCCGGGGCAGGCGACGCGCCGAGCGCGAGAGAAGCGCGCGGGCGCCAGCGCAGCGGCGGCGGTGGCGGCACGGGCGCCGGCGATCGCTTTGTTGATTTGCCGTCCGCATCGCGCGTGACCGCACACCGTGAACTTGCACCATCTGCGAAAACAAGGCGTGGTCTCACGGCGCGCCGTGCCGCCGTCACCGCCGTTATTTTCCCTTGATTCGTTTACCGGAATGCTAATACTTGAATGGCACCGGGCGAATCGTCCGAGCCGCCACACGGAAGCGCTTGCGTTGCTAGGCATTTAACGCGAACGAAGCGAGGGCTTCTGCTCACTGAAACGAAGAGTAGTGAGGTCTCTTTGCCGGTGCACTTCCAGCGAAAATGCATAGCGGTATAGTTTAGTATATAAAAATAATGTTGTAGTGTAATTGTAAATGGTGTAGTATAAGTGCAACTTATAAAAAACAATATGATATCAATTGTATTAGTTGGATTACAGAATTTTGTAATGCAGTAAAACTTGTATTGCTCGGCAATATCGCAAACAACTTTAAAAAATGATTCCAAAATACTATCTCTGTATCCTAAAATCCAGGGTAAAACGCAACCAAACTGCGTTACAATACTTAAATTTTTGCACAATAGCTTACTTCTGAATCACTTCAAAAATATACAATTTCATATGACATGTAGAAATTTAAATTTTAACATTGAAATTCGATACCACTGTAGCTGTAGAGAAAAGAATTGATATATTACGAATATCATTTGCTCGCCAAAAGCACAGGTGGAAAAAAATCTAGTACCTTTCCATATTTCCCAATCACCTCTTGAAAAACTGCTTTTATAATAAAATATTGCGGTCATCATAAGCAGTTATAAACAGTGTCGTATGTACCTCAGTATCTCCCTATTACTATCTGCCGAAGCGGCTCCCACTTTAAGTCTGCGAGCCTAGTGATATAATGCGAGTCTTCTTCTCGAGCGCCAGAGTACCTTTTCTTTACATTTCTTTTACAAAATGAACGAATATGCAAATCTGGTAATGTACAAGAGGAAACTTTCCGTTCAACATTCTTTAAAAGAAATGTTTTCGCTTCATGGCTAATAGCGTTGTCTTTCGTATCCACTAATAAATGGGGAGTAAGGCTTATGAACAGGGAATATGCCTCAGTCTTATGAAAAATATGTGCCTCAGTGATATGTTCGTTGGTGCTTTGCGCTTAAAGGAAAGGCAAGAACTCGCGCTACCACATGAGGGTAGTAATATCCGAATCTCTAGAGTCTTGGTGTTCGTCTATTCAAAGCTATCTGTGTAGAGAGATAAATATCTATGTATTTTACAGTACGATATTTCAAAATATTTCGATTAAAAATGCATTAAAAAAACTAGACGAAGCCTATTGTTTTCTACTTCACTTATTTAAACTGCATAATGCAACACATATGCCTAAGAACCTAAAATGTGTGGAATTTAATCTTGGGAATAGATCAGATTCTCAACAAATCATGTTTGGTCTTAATTTAATTAGCAAATATGTTGCTAAAGTCTACTTTGTGCCTATGAACGACAACAAATATATCTAGACGAATATTGCCAAGTTTCTGAAAAAAGTATTTTCTGTCTGAATTCTGCAACGCATTTGAATAATCAAATAGACATTTAATGTTATTGAATTTTTAGAGGCAAAGCGTGATAGAACATCGATATGTTAATACTTCTCAACATATCATTCCTTTTTACAAGCTCAAAATGAATACTTCCAATTTTGCAACAATTACACGTTTCAAAGTCCATCTGTTTCTTCATTTAGAGCCTAGCTGTTTTAGTTCAGAATAGTAATGAAATATCGAGTCATTACAAGAATTTTGAGTTTGTTTTTGTATTTGTGTTTGTGTTTTTATTTTGCCATATGCTGATAATTTAACTTAAAAGGACAGAGACATATTTTGACACTAGACATTCTTTTTTATATATGGTTATTTAACAAAAACACCCCGTAAAAATGTTCAAACCGTAACGCTAATACATTTTCGAAATTATTATTTTTTACTTTCCAGTACTTTTATGCTTCGAAGTCAGTTGTACATTTTAAATGGAATTATTTCAAGAAATCATTTCTTTCCTTAAAAATCACAAGACTGACACTTGTTCATGCGATCCTCACCTCACCTCTTAAGAATAAAAACCTAGAAAATGAAAATTATACTTGTCATAAGCAATACGTATCAGCAACTCATTTTCTTAACGGATAGAGATCTGATAAATACCGTAATTGACGCCGGCCGTTAAGAGAGACCTTCATCCCTGTGGTCGATTACGTTATGTCGATATAATATACAGTATAACGAACAGTAACTTATATAAGTAGATATTAGTTGAAGTTTCTACTCTACGCTTTCTGTATTTTTATACAACGATTACATATAGAAATATCTCGATGGTTAACTTACTAGAATTCACAGCTGAAAATTGTGTCAATTATATTGTTTCCTCTAAAATTACGAACCCATCACTTCAATACGCCGTGGCATATGTGTTATCTGTGTGTTAATGTATTCTAGACAAAATGTGTACATTGTATGAAGACATTTTCATAAATCACGAAAGAAAGAGCATTGAAACTTACAAAATTAATTTCAGAACGGAGTCGTTGTAAGAACGATGAACACAAAATGAGAAATCTTGATACCAAAGGAAACCTGAAAATACAGAGAAATTGTCAAATTAAATGGAAATGTAGGGATAGGAGTAGAAAAGGAAATGCGCTCACCACAGCAAAAGAAAAGCTGGTCAAAGTATAATTTTCCTCGCAAAGTTTCCCACCCTCAGCTTCGTGAGTTATTTTCAGGTGGCTTCTGCAGTTTTCTTCTGAAGAAAGTTACTGGTTTTCACGCTGTAATCACACAATAAATCGTTTATATATACATCTTCTATTTCGTAAATTGAAATTATAATAACTTTATATATAATAGAGACAAATAAAATCAAAGCATCAATATGTGCAGAGGTGTTTAGGTGAACGGTCCGACCACCTGCCTAGATTGCGAAGTGATGGGTTATAAATTGGAGTATATTTAGAAATTGTACTCCTGAATGACGATCCAATAACTAAGAGAAAGATCTCACGAAATAACAATGACCCTAAGTACAACTAGCAATTAATAAGTTGTTATCTAGTAGCTCAAAGAATATCTTCCTTCACTTGACCACAAACTATTCCTTTCATCATAGCAGGATTTGTGCAGCATTTATGACATTTTGAGTTAAAATAAGACGTAGTCTCTTCATTATTATTATTATTATTATTATTATTATTATTATTATTATTATTATTATTATTATTATTATTATTATTATTATTATTGTTGTTGTTGTTGTTGTTTTTGTTGTTATTGCTGTTGTCGTCGTCGTATCCTTCCTAATACATCATTTATTATTATTGTATTTATTGAGAAGATATCAGTACAGTCGTCGTCAATGCAAGAATGTCGAGGATGAGGAGCATCCAGGTAGTAGTATATGAACCAGGTGGACGCAGTTTGCTGAAGTTACATACACTATTGTTGGGTAAATCATGAGCCACACAATTGAGTTTCGCCTAAAAATGATAAAGAAATAAAAACAAGTAATTGTATTAGCATTATACGCACCAAAACTCGGTACTTCAACTAGGTTTGTCTCGTGATGACTGAAAAGTCTGTGAATAGTCTATTATTGAAAGGAAAGTTTGCATTGTAGTCAACATGTAATGTTTATACTTTTATACAACATAACTCACCGTTACAAAGCGTTACAGCAAGGAACGAAGCCAGGGAACGTCTGCCATTCATCTCACTACTGATTATGAAAGTAAAGCAATCGAAAGACAGTTATTGTTTTAATAAAAATATGTTCATTGTTATAAGCTATTTTAGCTATTTCAACTGAAATATAGATAAAAAAAGCGTCAACGAAATTTCACTATATAATAAAACGATTTTAAAACAGACATTGAGTTATGTCTTGTCTGCGAGTTGTCTTCAAAAATAACATTTACCATCATTATATAAGAGTACTATGTTATTATATAAGAGTACCAAACTAACACCCAAATTCCAAATGTATCCTAAATCACTCCCAGGTGAATGCCGAAGCACCACTTCACACAAAAGATCAATGCCCGTGCGCAATATTTCCGTTTCCATCTTCCACCCATCATCCCTTTCTCTCCTCCAAATCGATCTGGGGCGCTGTGGAGGAGTGGGTCCAGTTCCAAGGCATCAAGCCTTTGTCGACATACGTCGATGAGGAGAACTTGCGGATACCGCAAATGCGCAGAACTAACGCTATGAAGAAGAAAATTAATGGGTCAACAATAGCACGTACTTTCCTGCATTATATGCAACGGGTACGCAATACTATAATACTTCATGAATCTGCAACCACGTTTCCATTCAGCAAAAACAGTTTCTCCGCGTTGCTATTCGAACACAAACCTTCAAGAGAGCACGAAATTTACTATTATCTTAAGACACCAGCGACACAACTAAACTTAAATTTCCCGGTGTTTTGAAAAAAAGGTAATCATTTGCATTTTCAATTTTCAAAAATTCAGAGGATTTTCTTTTTCAGTATTTCAAGATCTAGTTTCAAAGAACAGTTTTAATTAAGAAAGAAAACATCTATCATCAATGTTGTACTTTTACAATGTTAATATTTTGCAAGTTTTTAAAGTACAGTGTTAACCGGAAGTGAAATCTGCAAAAAATTTTCAACGTCCTTCGCTGTGTCTGAGGGGGGGAAATGAATAAAATTGAGTCGTTATTTTTTTTAGAAAAATGTAACATGTATTTTGCCATTATTTCAAGCGATATTAAGCTAAAATAACTCGTATTGTATATAACATTTAAAAAAGTATTTTTAAAACCAAATTTATTAAAGAAAAAAATTGCAGTGTTAATATTTGCAATTTTTGAAATTCAGAGTTTCCAACAAAAATGACACTTGTGCCATCGTTGGAAGTGTCCATTGCGCTATCTAAGTAAAAGAGTATTTTTAAAAATTAGAGCAATTTTTTAAAAAAAAAAAGTTTTATTTTAAAATAATTGACCGTTAATGTTGGAACCCTAAGAACGAAAATAGATGCTATAATTTTAAGATCATTCAAATTCATTTTAATTATAATTTTAAGATCATTCCAATTGGACATGCTAACCCGCACCCTACTCATGAAATAGAGACGAAGCCGAATCTCGTCGGTGATAAACATGCGTAAGATGTAAAAATTAACAAGGATAATTTTTAGTGGTTTTTAGTGGTTCATAGTCTAGGATTTTCTGAGGTTTTCATTATTTCTATCTCTTTATTCTCTCATCTTTCTATCTCTCACCGTGTATAATTGAATGCAGACAAATTTGGAAGACATTTTGATAATTAGTAGAAGAGTTATAAACAAAAATATTAGGTTTCGAAGGATTACCATCTGCCGATTAGAGCACACAATTGGGAGGCGTAAATCGCGAGCGGGCGCGTCTTCTGAGGCAAAAGGTAAACTTAGACTTGTGACAGCAGCACTATAACAACTCTGGTGCGAAACTTAGCTTACAGATTACTAGTTTCTGGGGATCCAGATCAAACCCTATATTTGGGTCTGCTGTATTTCCGCAACTTTTCAATTGCAAAACCAATTTTGCACGTTCGCATTATCACCCAATAAGAAAAATTTAATAAAAACAAATCGTAAAATATTATAATTTTGATTCAAATATAAATTAATAGGGCATTTGCAACGTACACATATGAACATTACAATGACCATCTCTTCACTCTTTTGCACTTACTTCGTAAGAAGAGGAAGTTATATAAGGGTTTGAAACTGATATTTTAATTTTTGAAGGTACTTTAGATGAAGACTCAAAAACATTTTCAACATTTTCTCAAAAATGACTCCAAATTGTTTGATTAAACTTTGTCCTCGATTAGCGTAACAGACGCTAAAGAAAATGATGTAGGTCTCATATTCGTTGAATGTAGACGTACAAAAGTGAACGTCATTGTGAATAGTTTCCAATGTGGCTTCTAGTTCCATTATTTCCTTGCCAACTAACATACCATCTTGAGGAACTAATAATTAATCGCTCTCTCTCTCTTTTTCATTCTTTCTCTCTCTCTCTCTCTCTCTCTCTCTCTCTCTCTCTCTGGCATGAAAGCAAAATACGTGTCTGGTGTGGTCTTTATGATTAATCTTCACTCTATGAATAATAAAGGCCCTTTACCTGTCATATAAAACGAAGAACTTCTTGCGGAATATTCACCTTTGAATAAAATACTCTTTTAGAGTTGAACGCCATGCGCACGTGTGCGCATTAATGAGGCAGGGCAGTCAAGAGGGGGTTGGAAGTTTAGGAGAACGTAGAAAACCACTTACGTTATCACTGCACTTTATTTTCGGGTATGCGCGCAAAAAAATGAAATGCACCTATATTTGACGACATGGAACACATTTGTGCAGGCAAAAAAGTTCGATATCTTTTGGCGCGGAATTCAACATTGGTCCCTGTTTGCTACGGAATACGTGAAATATTGACTTATTAATATATCGCGACCTCTATTACTCGCTTTTGTTTCTTAACAAAACAACTTAAAAAGTAAAATAAAAATTCTTGGTAAATATCAAATGTTTTTATAAAATTCCTTTAGACATTGATGCATTGCAATAGCTACACCAATTATTTTAAATTAATCGAATTGTATATATTGTAGAAATGCTCTTATATTCATGATAGTCATCAGTTAACAAATACGTTATACGTTATAATACATATTTACTCTATAAATTAAGAATTGGATATATAATCTAATAATTGCAACCTTGAATAACATTAAAATATTTTAAAACAATATTTCAATTACAGTTTTCCTCCAGATACAATTGAAGTATTAAAAAAATCGCCCTAAACTTAATCGAAACGGAAGTGATAGGTAACACTAGCATTACGCAATAATCATTGGCACCAAAGAGGACCACCTTAAAAAATCAAGATTGTTGGGCCTCAAAATGGTCGAACATCATACCTGGAATAAAATGGTATGCCAATATCAAGAGATAATTAGCATTTCTGATAGGCTCATGCACAAGATCCTGTATACAAATGGAACATTAATTATAACACATACTATAATTCAAGTTAACATTTTTAGTTCATACATTTAAAATCACAAAATTGTAACATTCATTTTCTAAATACAATTCTGAATTTTCAATTACTGCTTCCGTTTCTGTCATCGTGCACAGAAAATAATTCCAATCCATAGTTACTTCTTTTTTTTATTTTCTTTAAGAAAAATAAATTAAATGAAATCAGGAGTGGGACAAACCTTACTTCATTATACAAAAACAAAGCGTGGGCCGTCAGCAATAGCACCCCGAAAACGTGGAAGAAATTGTGATCAAAATTGATAAGGGGGCAGATGTCAATACCTAGAAGCAATTTACAACGTACTTAGAATTATTATGTTAATGAAAATAATAATAAATATGATTGAATTAAAAAATTAACAGTGCTTGGTGTTTAAATGTCTAAATATAATTTTAAATAAAAATTAGCATTCAAATTATTTCACTTAAAAAGGAATTAAAAAGCCATTTAAAAAGTACTAAAAAGAAATCCGCAATTTCCTATGCGACTTTAGGCCAGTTTTTGAGAGCAAATAATAAAGAAAATAAATATTTTTCTAATAAATAAATATTTGTATTGCTTATAGTTTTAAAATATTTATCTACTAGTCCGTCAAAACGTATTGTTCTGATTTCAAAAATTCAAATTAATCTCATCAGCAAATTTCACTTACAAGTGCAACACACTTTTTAATAAATTCTCTCAATAATGTGCTTGAATTTTCGTTGCAAAATACAAATCGAGTCGTAATTTTACTTAAACAAGTTACTTTTTGACTTTCGTAGGCTTTCGAAAATAATAAAATATTTCATATTTGTCTGAATTTCTTGACGCTGCAGCCTGGTGACTACATAACGTAAGATATCTATAAGTCATTTGAACATCACATGTCGATTATCGACTAAAAATCTGATATGTGATAACAGTGACGAAACTAACAAATCAATTTTGAAGGTAACTGTAAACTTTCCTGTCGCCAAAATAGCTGGACAGGCCCCGAAGAACTTTAGATAATAATATATCCATCGAATGTGTATGTACTATGTAAAACATTGTTTTAAATAGCTCCTGCGGATTAAGATGTGCTTAAACCTGTACAGTACCGGACTACAGAGAATCACCCAACTGCATCTCGTGGTCCCTTTTCCCTTACTTTCGCTTCCCAGTTAATCGTATTTCACTTTTCGTAACATGAAAAGGCGTAGCTCGGCTGAACTCATGTTTCGTTCATCAGGTGTTCCTTAAGGACAAACAATTTTAGTTAAGTTTGAATTCATAAATAGCGCATATAAATGTTCTCGCACTAATCCAGAGAAAATCTCGAACACATGTGAACATGGCAGAAGATTCCTGAATTGTGTATATTAAGTCGAGGTAAGCCGACGCTCGTAATATGTGATTTCATGTTGTTGCTACAAACTATTAAGGGATGATTTTTAGCGTTGGCAATGCTCTAAAAGGACAAGCTTTTTTTTTCTTTTTTTTTTGGAAAAGCGAAAGAAGTGGATAAATTATAATCGATCAATGTTATTCTAAGCAGATCACGAGAATCGCAGAAATCAAGCCATATTCTTAGGTGGAAAACAGAACGAGATGGAGTCGGCCTTTGAGGAGGTATGTGAACGGCTTAAGAAAAGTTAAGTGCGGGAGGCAGTTAATATACGCCCAAGGTTAGGATGATCTTGTGGCCCGGCTGCCTTTTCTCGTGCGCAGTGCGCGCGTACCGGAATCTAGGAACGGTCCTGGTGACTGTGCGCTGCCTCTGTGAGTGCGACGGTGATCGCTGAGCTGCAACTGATCGGAGGCAACAACCACGTTCTCGATCCGGTAGTAACTGTTGCTGTGTGCGATAGAGTCCAACAAATCGTTTGTCGTGGGTACGGCAAGAATATTTATTCGATCTCGCGATGCGCATCTTGCGGCTACGGGTTCTATAATTTTGTGGTATTGTTAAAAGAGGCCTATTGGAAAGATGGGTTTGACCCAAGTGCAAAGAACGTGGGAGTGTGTGCGACGCCCAAAATACTAGTTGCGATCCGCAAACAGTGAAATCGCACACCTTAAAAGTTGGCAAATAAAGGGCTTAATAAACAACTAGCGGAGTTGAGAGTCGTCTGCGACAAACTGCAAATGAAAATGCTAGTGGTTCCTGTATTGTTTTAGGAAACTCAGTAGTGCGCCTTATGGTTAAACAAGGCGATAACTTGCGAGTGGAATATTTACCGCGTATCAGAATGGACTAAATAAAGCATTTTGTTGAAAACCCCTAATTTTGAACTCCTGAGAAAATTCTGCTTTACGTAGATACGAACGATTGAAAGTCAAAATGGATGTTCGTTACGGGGGATTTCCGACCGATCTCTTCACTCAACTAAAAGAGTTTCCACGCGCTTCTAGGGTGGTGAGTAGTGTTTTACGCCGCAGAGACATTTCTTGGCAGGTCACACGAACCATTTAATAACTGTTGGATAGAAGACTACGACTTTGTTCTCGACGACCTCAAGTTAAATCTGAGAGAAGGAGAAAATCAGGACCAGCTTTATTCGCCTGTCTGCAACTCCACGTCGAACACAAGGAAAGGAAAGCGGTGATCTCCATGGCGCAGGACGAGTCTGCGGTGCGGAATGGAACGGCAGCGAGGCACGGGACGACCCGCGCGGGACACGAGGGCGGTGAGAGGCCAGACGGAGACGCGTGCGGAGACGGAAATGAGCTTCTGGAATGCGAACATGGCGGGGGGGGGCAGAAAATGGCGGTGCGTCGATGAACGTTAAGTGTTCGGGTATCCCCAAGCAGGGTACTCTGAATTGCAGGTAAATTGAAGAAGTATCAGATCAGAAAGGTTAAATTCCCAAACGTAAATTGTTATTCAGAAGCCAGATTTTGTAGGAACAGACTTATGGTTAAAGAAAAAACACATAGCTTGGACGTTTTTAAATCATATTTGTCACTCACAGACAAAATCATATCAATACAACATGCCCTGGAAGTGGGGGACTTACAGTACCGGCAACGTATAAGCGGCTCTGACAGTTCACTTGCCACGTGCTGTGGTACGTCATGTGACCTGCTCTGAAGCAATCACGTTACAAGGATTTGTTTACTTCCTCATAAACTTAGTTCAACGATGCCGCTCATCTAAGCCACACTATGTCGCGGAGGCCACAAGGTTCGGCTGTGGCGAAGATTATGAACATTATATCAAGACGTGTCATCGCCTGTCGGTAAGAGGTAATATTTTCAGATTTCATGTATCTGTCATGTAGGGGGTGCCATGTGCGTAGTAATGTGTGGCAACAGCGCATCGAACTGTCAATCGCTTACACGCTGCCTGAACTGCAAATGTATCAAGTGTTTCCTGAAAAGGCATTTCCAGAGAAAAGGAATCTTGTGCAAGGTCTTGTAAAAGAACTTGTTTGGACTAACAGATTTATGCACGTAGTTGATTAACAAACTAGGGAGGACGCAGTACTAGATGTATATTTGGTTTGCCCTGGGCTTCTTGTGATTACTCATGAGGTGGTTTCAAACATTGGTGACCACAAAGGTGTGTTATTAGAAATAAATTGGGAAAGTTAAAATCGTCGAGAAATGAGTATATAGGTTGTTTTAATAAGGCAGAGCAGGTTTTCAAGGAGGTCTGTGATATAGCCATAACAATTTGTTTTCTTTTGGTCAGAATATTGAAGAAATTTGAGAGTTTTTTTAAGCAAATCAGGATACTGACGGCTAGGGACTATTTTTACATGCGAAAACAATAAAAAAAGTGTAATTTAGTATCCTATATGGCAAATATTAAGAGACTTAAACGAGAAGTCAGAAAAAAGTTCGCTAAACAAACAGAAGGTTGATACATTCAGAACAAGTATAGAGAACTTTACAAAATACAGCATCTAGAGAAAAGAACGGTATTAAACAGAGGCTAGCAAAAATTTCTAGGAATTGAACAGCAGTTGGCAGGGTTTGGTAAATATACAAGATATCAGAGGAGGAACAAAACAAATCTCTGCAATTAAAGAACGAAAGTTATATTTCGTCAAATAAGGTCATAGTAAATTACTTTAATTTATATTTACAGTCTACTTATAGAACAACAACTGTCAGTTCCATGCAATTAATTTGAAATGCAACAGATAAGATTAAAGTACTATCTTGAAATTTATAGAAAAATGTAAGAAATGTTAGAGCAAACGAATCTATGGTAATCGACTGTATTTCGGAAGGACATCTAAAAATTTTAGGGAACCTATGACTTATTTGATTAGGCTCTCCAAAATCAGTGTTAGTAATAGTAGTAATACGAGCGAACCTAAAGACTGGAAAATAGCCATAATAATTTGGATTTTTAAAAGTAAAAATCGTACGTCTCTTTCAAATTGTTGACTGCTAAGCTTGACGTTTGTCGTAGCTTAACAAATAGAACACCTTATAGCAGAGTGCTTTCGAAGGGAATATGAGAGAGTAGAATTAATTTTTGAAGACCAACACGTCTTTCATAAAATATATTTCTGCAAATCGTTAACACTACAATCTACAGTCAATATATCGCTGACACTGTTAACCGGAGAAGACAAAAATATGCAATAATGTCTGACTTCTCTAAATCATTTGATATGGTTTTTCATTATATTATATCCAGTTGCACATACTTGAGTATTGATTGCGCACAGAATTAGGATAGGAAGATCAAGTATGTATCGCGTAAGCCATGGAGATCTTTTCACTTCGTAATTAGAGACTTAAAGTACGTAAAGAAGAAAGTAGAACGTTGGAGATCACTTCCTGCGTCAAACAAATTTTTCAGAAAGCATCGCCTCGTAGGAACCTGTATAAATTAGCTTAGATACCAGAAATAGATCTGAAATGTATCAATGTATGACAAATCTTCCAATGCAAAAGAAACCTTATTATCATTGAGAATTCCTAGAAAATCCGGTTAGACTATGTTCCTTTTTGAAAGCGTATCGAAGGATACCAGAATGGGCATGAATAAGGTAAACGTTAGATGTTGTTACAAAACAGGAAGAAACGACCATAATTACAAAGTAAAACCCCGTATTCAACGAATCGACATAGGAAAATATAATATTTGTAAATCAAACAATTAGAAACTGGAACAATTTCCCCGCCACAGCTCAGTGGGCCTTCCCAGAAATTGTGAAGGAATTTAAAAATGGGGGGAAAATTAATAACAAGATAGATATGTATGTACGAATATTTTATTTGCGATAATTTTTGAAGTGCTGTGAAGTGTGAAATGATAAGAATCTCAAAAGCAAACAGTAAAAATTACGTCTTGACAGTCAAGTGAGGTGGACAGTGTAATGCGTATTATAATTTTAAATTGAAAGCAAAAAGAACATAGACATATTCAATGACATTGTAGATAATAAAAAAACTTGTTATTTAAACGCAGAAGTAGTTATGACTGTTTTATGAATGACAGAGTGTAGTGTGCCCAGTAAAGTTTATAGGCATATTTATTATACTCATTTATAACTACCACCTTCAAAAACTAGCCACTTGCAGTCTAAATACATTCTTATCGCAAATTCCAAACTTGCAGTCTAAATACATTCCAAAAAAACAGGATGAATTAAATAAAAAATATTCCGTTCATCAGATCATAATGTTTACATATGTATTATAAAATTTCTTGATCATTATTTTACGAACATGGTAAGGATTCAATTATTACGTTATAACAGTAATGGCAATTACTCACTTATAGCGCCAAGGTGGCTAAGCCAAGACTGTTTGTTGCCTCGTGCTTTTAAATATAACTTTTTGGAGGGCGGATATGTATTTTTTGAATTGGATTTTGTTTATACATATTTGAATTACTGTATAATTTAACAATATGCTAGACATTTGTCATCGAAACGTCGCATAATGTAAATTTGTAAATTAAATAAATGATTATTAAACGTCATCAGTGAATAATTATATTCTAAACATGTATGTAAAATAATAGCCAATAGTTTTATACTATCTATGGGTCACGGACAATGTAATTGACTGTTCAAATATTTTGTTTGAAATGCCTTTATCTCTCAGATAAATTTTTCATACCATATTTTCCCGTTCTCGCAATCTGAAAGTCGACCCGCTGAAAAATATCTATAGATATCCAAACCTACAAGGGAAAGAAATGGTTTATTGAAAAAATGTTAAACAGGCATCATATTTATTCATTACTTCTAATAATTTAAAGGGCCAGAGAAGTACCTGACTACTATTGCCTTCGAGAGGTCAAAAGTGATTTCTAAAAGGTTGACATTTCAAGCAATTATAGCAAGTAGTAGACTGCACGACACTATTGTGGCGAAAATATCGTCTCCGACACTATTGAATCAGAAATATTGCCTTAGGTTAAAAATAAATATTTTAATGCTTCTTACCAATAAAATATTTATTTTTAATCTAAATTTTGTAATTCGCAAGCCAACATCATATGGACAAATGGGTAAGCGCTGAGATATTGAAACGCAACGTTTCATTTTGATTCCATGAATTCCTCCCATTGGAAGTGATGAATCAGTGAGAAGCTTTATTATATGTCTTGGAAACATCAATATTGTCATCCGTTTCAAATAGAAATGAAGAATTGCCGCTGTCTCCACACTGACTGTGACCGGGTGCTTCTAGGCTTCGAGTCCCGTCGGTAGCAGATTTTTGACACTATATACTAGATATATCGCTGTCTGAAGGAGAACTCGAGCGTTAGGCTGGTCTGGTCGGTAGTTTTCCGTGGTTTCTGCGATCAGCACCAGGCGAATGCCGGAGCAGTACCCTAATACACGGGTCTCGGACCCGAATCTTTCCTTTCTCTTCCTTGTCCTATCCTCACCCCTTACACACACTTACACTAACATGAACTACACTTCCACACCTGCCGGGAGACCAGTCGGGAGCTTACAGCTCACGGCTGGGGCGGTGTCCCGCTGGTGGGAGATACCAGGTTAGGGGAAACCCCGCTAACGGACGGTAGGTCAGCGTCGGATTTCGCCATCCAGCGGAGGAAGATTACTGCCAACTCCCGAGGAAAAACATGACTTCACTTACGGGACCAGTAATCTCAATAGTTGATGAGCCCAAAATCACTAACAAACCAACCAACCAAAAGGAATTTAGAGTTTTCCATCCAATGTTGATCCATTGTTCGTCCATTTGTTTCATACACGTTTGTCTCTGTTCATAATTCTAAATGTATTATATTTTTAATAATTATAATGACAAACATAATAATTATAAGAATTGGAATCAACATCTTTATTTAAGAAAAAATATTGCTGATCATTTGCATACCTTTCATATACCTAAAAAGCCTAAGACATTTCAGCCAGATGCAGAAACAGACATTTGTGAGTGTCAAATATTATGCTCAAAATTTACAATATTTTTTCAAGTATCTTCTAGGTACCAATATTACAAGAGCGCTCATTAAATAAAATACAGATATAGAGGTGTTCACTAATGGTAGTAACAATCTAAATTTCAAAAGTGCATCAGTATATACGTGACTTAAGAATAGGTCTCATCTCATTTGTGTAAAGAATCTACTTTCATAGACAATTGCATTTCGTTACGAAGACGTGACAGTCACGAAAATGAATGATATCTGTTTGGACACTAGGAATGAAAATAGTTCAGTATACTATATATGTAAAGACATCTGGTGTATCAACATTTATTATTCATCCAGAATCAAAATCTCCGGAAGAAATGTTTCCAAGAATCAAAACCAATGAATTTACTGAACCGTTTTTGCATAAATTATCTGTATTTACGACAGACAAATGTTCACCTGCACTAACGGTTCCTGGAAATGTACTTAGGTCGGTCATATTACCTGCATGAGCCGCACTACCTTGTTAGAATATAAGGACCCTTTGGTGTGGTCTCTAGTACTTATAGTGGTGGTAGGTGGAACCTACTGTGTTAGAAGGCCAGTTGAGAGTTGCCCTATCACAGATCGGGCTCACTAACTCTGAACCAGTTCATTGTTGGTAGAGGACTCTATTTGCTTGCGGTATTCGATCGGCGGTTAGCCGCGGAGAAAGGGACTGTGGTAATGCGCGCTTTCATTGTCAACGGCCTGCCGACAGTGTGAGCGTCGTTGTGATCGAGCAGCATATATGTGCGCTTAAATACGTTGCTCCACGCATATCTGCAAAAGAAAATCAGCGTGTCGTCTTAAATCAATTATTATTTGAAACTCATTCAATTTGGAATTATATAATTGGGACAAAAATGAGAGGTTTCATAATAACCACGGAAAGTGACAACAATTTTTTTCTTCTGAAAAATATACAAAAAGAGAACTAATGCAAAGAGAGTGAAATTACTTATTCTCATAATTAAAAACATAAGTTCTAAATATTATTAAGCAGAAAATGATTCTTTGAAATATTTCTTCGTATTGAATCTAAAATGCACTACAGAATAAGTAATGAACCATTAAATTAATGTTCTAAGGAGGTTTCAGGATTTGTGAATTTTTTCTATTACAACTAATATCACAATGAAGAAATAATACTTGGTTATATTTATTTCATCGCTCAATAGTGATTGTGTGTTATCACTTTTGATAAGGAAATATCTTGTCATTGCAGAGATATGGAATGTCAATTTGTTTTCAAAATATAAGATTTTTATTTCAATGGTTTGGGTTTCTGGAATAAAACCTTCTTCAGATTTCACGTTAAATGTTTATACAGGAGACAAATACGGAGAGTAATGTTGCACGAGTAGAAAGTTCCATTCCAAAGAACTGAAAGGTACTTTTATCTTCAAATTATCAAAATCTATAGAAGTTCAAATTTGGAAATAGATAGAATTTAAATCGAGAACACACCATGCAATTTGCTGGTGAAAAAACACAGCTCATTGTTATTTCAAGAAACAAAAATTGCACTTAAATAGTGAATTGGAAATGAAAATATCATATGTATACGCTCGTTTTCTAATTCACCGGGCTTGAAAGTTTACAATTGAATATGGGAATTTATCGTACGACGGCCGTTCTCATCAAATACATTTTTAGACATAATCTTATTATATATTTCATCATGTGTAATGTCTATAAATCAGCTTTTCGATCCCGTCACCAAAGAACATTGTTACAGTGAAGTTGAGATGGGCCTGAATTATGCCTTAAAGCTCCTCACTTGTTTCAAAATTCTCGAAAGAAATTCATCAGATCGAAAGATGAAAATTGCGAGGGTTCTAATCCGTTTCATCTGCCTCAGACGTTATTCGGTTACATCTGCACTGTGAGGGTGGTGTTGTCATGAACGGAAACAACTCCATAAGTCAGCATTCTTCTTCATTTGATTTTAGTTTACACACTATACTCGTCTCATTCCTCGGTAAATTTCTGCTGAACTATTTTATTTTGCTTGAAGATGGCGAATGAATATATGCAGTTTGAACTTACAGGAAACGTCAGATCTTGAACCAGTTCAGCGGCGAGGTGTGGCAGTTTCATTAGCCTTTGAGATTTCTCGAGTCACCAGGCCTATCTTTTTGAAGTGAATTGGAGATGTAGGAATTTGAAATATTTTTCGTAGGGTGTTCTGAATTTTAAACCTTCATTCAACGCTTATTTTTCTGATACACGTTTTCCATATTATTCTTAATAAGACTTCTGAATATTTTACGCTTATATTTATATTGATATAATTGATTATTAAAATTGATATTATTATATAGTTCTTTGTTTCTTTGTGACAACGCGCGAAAAATGGAGTCTAATTTGAAGTAAGGGTAGCAAAATTCACTAGATGATAATTATGATTTAACGTGATTTTGTAAGCTGTATAACGGTAATTACGAAACCTATTGGATAAACCAAACATATTTAATGGTTTCCCTTTTATTTTAAAAAGAGCTACCATGCTTCCACAGAGTAACACGTGCACCTTGGCACTCTAGAGTGCCCAAGAGAAACATTGTTCCTTTTGATTTCTACTTATTTAATTTAATAACGAAAGACGGAGAGCTTTTCTGCGCCGCTAAAAGCTTGTCTTCGAATTCATGTGACCCAAATAATTCGGCCTAACTACTATACCTTATTAACGTTTTACTATAATGATAAGTTAAAGTATTACTATAACGAAACCCTGATAAGCGCCCAAGAATCACGGCGCGCTCAAACGCACAGTACGGTTTCACTCACAAGTTCATAGTGAGGCTTCACAAGTTTCGCCAGACGTGGTTGGAAACTGCCAAACAAGCGAGTGTCTCCGAACGCAACGATAACAAACCCTTAAAGCAATTTGAACAAATATATCATTTTCCATGGCGATATCATTGTTTTTTATCTCGGCTGTCTCGTAGCGTAATATTGATTAAAAATGCATATACATTAATTAATTATTCAATTATTTAAAATGCAATATTTTATTATTATTTTACTTGGTCATAGCTGCATCAATCGATGATCGAACGCCTCGCAGCGGCAACGGAAGCTGTGAAAATTATCTTGAGATATTCTTAGTCATTTACTGTATATTCCCAAATTATTCTACTTGTCAATTTGTTTGAGCTCTATCAGAAGTTGAACAATAGGTTTTCGAACATATTTTGTTCCTTCCATATACACATTATACGAAAAATACTGTCCTACTGCATAAGATTCAGCATCTGTAATACTAATTTTCAATGCGCGCCGAAATTGAAAGAAAACTTTAGCCTCCAGCCTTGAACAACGTGTATCTGGTTTCGTTAGATATCCAGGAACTCGGGAAAATAAAAAAAATTAACACGTTATGTAGTCCAATGCCATGTCTTGTGGATCCTTGATGACGCAAGTAAGTCTGTTTGGAGTCATGCTAGGTAGAAAAAAAGTCAGAAAAGTTTCACCCAACCTTCTCCGACTGATCTGAAAGAATTGGAGGCTCTGAGAGTTTGCAGCGGATATTTTGATTTACTTTCTGTAAAACTTCAATATTTTCAAAATTTCCTGAAAAAATGGGCACCAATCTTTTATTCAACTTTGTCGTCGGATAGCGTAAAGAATAGTACAAGACGAATTGTCGTTGAAATCCCACATTTTTCGAATATTACAAAAGTTAAATTTTTTTCGGTGCCTTCCTACAACCACAATGTTAAAGTAAGAGATTTTTTCTAAATGAAATCCGTTTTTCAGTGAATGTTCTTGAAATAAGGTCATATACAACTTTTCGAAAATATGATTAATGTTTGCATGATTTATAGCAATTAAAAAAATATTTTCTCAAAAACTGCTTG
Source organism: Gryllus longicercus (assembly GCA_038098605.1). Taxonomy (NCBI): domain Eukaryota; kingdom Metazoa; phylum Arthropoda; class Insecta; order Orthoptera; family Gryllidae; genus Gryllus; species Gryllus longicercus. Next base: position 3,432,071 of record JAZDUA010000001.1, read on the forward strand.
AAATGTTTTCTTAATTTTTTATGGAGAGAATAAAAGACGCTTAAAAATGGCTCACATTGAATTTAAGTTCAACACTTTGAATATTCGATAATTGCAAGAGTTGGAAATAATGGGAGAGATCTTCAGTTTGTAAGCGCCGTGAAAGCAAAAATTCGTGATTCTCTACGTGATACAGCGGTATCATGCTTAGTCTGTTGACTCGGAGCACGTGAACTCGAATTTCAGCCCGAAAAAAAATTTGCTGGTTGAAAACATTTTGAACAAAACGATAATGTAATATTACATAGTCGTTACAAAAAATGTGGTAAAGTGTGTGATATTGTAGCACCACTAGTTTTATATTCTTTGTATGAAAAGAAATATTGTACTATGTAGCCGCATGTACTTCACGCTGTTATTGGGGTAGCCGCGAAGATTCACCATCAAGCGCGGGCCGTTACGGATTCTACTGCATGCGACATTTGAACCTCCACAGCGTCCTATCTGGGGCATCTTCCCGATTGCGGTTCCTCTCAACCACTGCTCTGTCTATTCCATGAATCCAAGTTTTATCACTTCTTTTTCTTACTTCTTCATTGGTGGTATGTTCATGAGTGAATACACTAGAGGCACTTCTCAAGAAATCTATTTCTGCTGCTTCAATATTTTCCCGTTCTTCGGTGATAGTTTAACATTCTGTTCCGTAAGCTGTAATAGGTTCAAGGACAGCTTTGTACAAGTTTGTTTCTGCTTTCCTCACAATATTTGATTACCACAGCAATGGATTTAGTACTTGTGGCTCTATACTGATGTGCACGATATGCACGACCCATGTCATCTTCGCAAGACCCTTCGTGGTTGATAATACTTCGTAATATGATGTTTTTTTATATTTTTTAATTACAACACGGTGATACCGGAAGATTTGTCTCCTTTTGAGTTTGGAAGGCATTGTGTCTTTCTCACACAGAAATTCAAAGCCCATTTGTATTCCCCAATGTTCTCATGATCTCAATATCTTCATCATTTGTTTCTGCTCTCTGATTATCTGCAAACAAAATGTATAAATCTAATTCATATTATTATATTTACTATATTACTATCTATTAATTTATATTATTAATCTATATATATATAGTGTATGTATGTGTATGTATATATATATATACATATATAATATATATATATATATATATATATATACATACACATACATACATACATACATACATACATACATACATACACGAGTACATTTTCCTTCCAACTTTCTAAAGCATCCTTTAAGTATATTTTAAATACTGGGACGGTGGGGACAAGCTACATTCTCACTTTACAATTATTGCATTGTGTTGAGTGTTGTCTTATTGAATTGTGTGAGCTCAGCAAAAATTCCAAGTTAAACGGTAATTAAATTAAATATGGGTTTATTTGCATGCTTAAGAATGGCGCCGTTCACATTTTAGTGTGTTATTTGTTAAAATGTTTTTAGTAATGAAACCATGAGACCTAGGCAACTTGAGCGACATTTTATCAACAAAACATGTTTCTGTTAAGGACAGATCAAAGGACTTTTTTACTGGAAAGTCTGAAAATTTTAGACGGATGAAGTTGAATACTTCTGGATCTGTTGCTCAGAGATCTGAAAAAGTGCTTGAAGCATCATATGACTTCTTATTGCCAGGTAAAAGAAATGTCATATTATTAGAGAGACGCTTGTTAAACTATAACTCTTGAAGGCAGCTGATATTGTTCTTGCAACAGATAGTAGAAAGAATCACAAATACCGATTTTGACAACACTGTAAAATGCCGCATTCATTCGAAAACAAAAAATCTAGTAGTATGTGAAATAAAACAATCCCATTGTTTTGCAATATACCTAGACGAGTTCTTAGTTGCACAATGTTCTTAGTTAATAATTTAGGTTCGATATATTGAAAATGGAAGTGTGAAAGAAGAGGTATTGTTTTCTACAGAGTTAGCAACAACTAAGAAGGCTTTTCATGTTTTGAAAGCAGTCTCTGATCTTTTAGCAAATATGAACCTTCATGGACAAGTTGATTGGTGACTCATATACACTCAACTACATATACATACTACATATACATACATATACATATACAACTACATATACTCAACTACATATACAGATGACTCATCTTCGATGCTTGGTGCTCGCTCAGGCTTGTGTAATTGGTAAGAGAAAAGCATGCTTTTGTGACCCCAATTAATTGTTTAATACACCGTCAAACTAAAACTGCTGAGTCGCTTCCAAATGAACGCCAGGATGTCTTAAAATAATATATTAAAGTGGTTAATTACATTAAACAAAAGAGTATTTTAAATAGTCTATTTTTTAAATCGCGTCTTCATATGACGTGTACTAATTGATGGGGCAGTTTGTTGGATTTTCCGAACTTATTATTGAAATAAATAAAAAACTAAAAAGAACAAGTATTCTCCAAATATCACAGATAAATTTCTTTATAAACAAACATGAACTATTTCTCTTGGTGTATCATCATATACGTTTTAGTTGACCTGCAATGGGGTACGCATTAATCTAACATAATTTTAATTAGATATAATTAGTATAACTAAAAAAACATGCAATATATGATCAATTGATTTTATATAGTCGCGCAATTCATGCTAACAGAAAGTGCAATATTTATGTACAATAATTAAAATCTTTAGAAACAAATGTTACATTTTCATGGGATTTTCAATGAAAAAAAATGAAAAAAATAAATGTAAACGCTTTTTTTCGGAAGTAACTGCATCAATAGTATGACAGAAAATAGTTTTTTTTTCTTTCAAATTTTTTTCTTTGAGCTGTGAAATAAGGGCGAAATTTTCCTCTCGATATTCTTTAAATATATATAAACTACTCTTGGCACAGTTGCATCACAAAACCTGAACAATTCTTCTATACACGTCATTCTACTAAAAGAACTTCGATTGTTACACTTATTTGTTAGTTCAAAATGTAACGTCAGCGTCTTTGTGGCGTCTTTTTTTGTATTACGTATTACATGTCTTGAGGCTCTCATACATTATTTATCACAATCCAACATTATGACTAATGTCGCACGTATTCTGGAAATTGTATATGAATCGTACCCAAAATCACCAACTTTTTTAAGATTAATAATAACCCTAGACATATTTTATACTAGAATATTTATCCTTATCCTTATGTTTAAATTATTTTATATAAATGTATACACAATTACGAAAATAATGATTGAAACAATAATTTTTTTATGAAAATACAAGAAGTATTAAATATTACGTATAAAGTATAACACACAATACAACTATATTTCATCCAAATACAGTAAATAGTTTACAGAATTTTTGAAATACAACTGATAGGCATTATTACAATAACGTAAAATTATCAGGCAGTGATCACTTACTGGAAGTTAAAGCATGTCTTGGATTACAAACAAAGTAATTACTGGATGAAAAATATTTTCAGAATTGTGAAATATTTCTACAAAGACATTACAACATTACAGTAAATTTTAAACCAGTGATGTAAACAACAGAACATTCATTCACGCATCACGTGTACGAATAACTTTAACAAGTTTCGGAAACTCAGTGAATTCCACAAAATTTATACAATGCGCCAATTTATGAGTGCCACGTTCTCTATTCGCGAAAACAAATTAAAGAAAAAATTTGGAGCCAAAATCAAGAATTATTTAATACAATACCTTTACTTAAACCAACAAGATCGAAAAAACTAATCACATTTTCAAAAAATGTATGGTCTTATTTAAAGATCGATTTTTATAATTATACAATCAAATAATTAAAATGATTATCATCAATATTGTAGTTTTGCAATGTTAATTTTTTTGCAATTTTCAAAAATACAGAGAGTTCGCCTAATATGGAACCAGGGCATATTATTGAAAATTGTGGATATACTTACTTAATGATTTTCAGTGAAAAACAAATTTTATTAAGAAAAACAATCATTTCATTAATATACTAGTAGGAAAACGCCAAAAGATGTTGAACTTTTGACATTATCAAAAATTAAATGAGCGAAACGACAACGAAAACTGCACCATTTTAAGATCTTTTCATCTGTCCGAGAAAATATAATCCAAACATTTGTAGTCTTTTTATGAAAATTTTGGAAATGATAGGGCTTGATGGAAACTACTCTCAAAAATCAAAACATCCGTTTCATTTTTGCAGAACATCCACTTCAGCAGATCGATCAAGAAATATCAATTGTGAAAACATTGAACAGGCGGATCTGCCACGCCGAAACTGGACGGCTTATGCGCCAGTTGACCACAGGCGGACAGACGTTTTCTCGTAAATCACTTTTCTAATATCAAGGACCCACGAAAGGTCATTTCTACCAACACAACGTGTTGGTGATATAATTTTCTACACACAGAAATAAGATTTACCAACTTTATCGATACGAAGCCGATACGAAGAATATCCCACGTTTTCTGTTGCAACATTATAATACTTATTTTTTCACTCCGTTAGTATGTAGTGAGGAGAGAAAATATAATTATATACATAATTGTCCTATTATATTATAAAAAAACTAGCGACAGGTTGACGCAAAATATGCTGAACCAAAACACAATAAATGTTTTTTCCAATTGTAACATGTTGCTCAAAAACAACAAATAAAATATTCTCACGTAATACCGCAATAAGTTAAATATTTGAACAAAATAATTCTTCACGAATCCAGCTGAAACGTATAGTATACATACAGAACATATTGGATACAGTACAGACGTTTATTACATACCTAATATTGAAAAAAAACTGTTCAATGAGACTCACGTGCGGCTGAAGTGAATCTTCTTAGCTCGTAAGAACAGTTAATTTTATACATTTTTTTGTTAAAAAATTTATGATTATTTTCATGGGATTATGAAATAGTTTGGTGAAAGTTATTTCAAAAAATCTCATTAATTAAATAAAATATACTGATTTATTTATTCATTAATTTTCACAGATTTGTACTCGAAGAAAAAAAATATTTGTTTTATAGCTTAACTTTGGTACAAATAATTCAGAGTTCCACTTTCCAAATTACGCAAGAAATCATGTTAGTGCCAAGTTTAATCTGAGTTTGACACGGTTCAATTTTAAATTAAAATTTTCATCGAAAAACCTTATTAACGGTTTAGCTTAGTCTATGAGGTAATACATACTGATATTAATTGGCGTTTTTCCAAATCTTTTTTTAACAATCCTTCACCTTCAATAGTGCATGCCAAGAAGACTTAATTGTTGAATGCATAATAATATAATTAATTTTTGCATTGAATGATATGTAAATGACTACCATCATAACTATTTCTTCGTTTTCCGGTGGGCATTTTGCTGCACAAATGTCACCAATTCCTATATTCTGAAGCCCAGTGAATGTTCCCACAAATGTTTGCTAGTGTACAGCTCCTCTGTACAGCGCAGCCATCGCCGAATGCGGTCACTACCAGAACAAAGCATTTCACTTTTTGACTGATTTTGCCTGACTTGATCTAACGTCTATAGAAATTTCACTTCAAAGAGATGATGTTCCATAATGTAACACGTGTGTGCTAAATACTTAATGTCGGGTGGCCTCTTTCTAGAAGCCTTGCTGATCTCTGATGTCAGATGTGTCGTCAGCAGAGACGCACTTAGTGGAAGTATTCAGTTGCTACGTGAAGTATGAGAATTTGCGAAATAACAATTTGCATTTTCCAGCCCAAATCGAAACTATACAGTGGTTTTTGAATTTTCCTCGGGTCCCTGAATCTCTAAAAATCCATAAATACCTCTTAAAAGGCCAAAAAGTGGGTGGTTTTCTTTCAAGTTCTACGCGAATTGGAATAAATATTATAAAAATGAAGACAACTTATATGTGTATGATATTCTACGTTATTAAATAATAGTATGCACTATGTTCTTCTGATTATAGCTTCGCAAACTAGCTTTTCGCGTGTAATGTTAAGTCCGTCTGTAATGTGAACGATTTACGTTTCACTTACTCGCTCTTACTACGAAAGAAGATAAAGTATTGAAATCGTGCGCCAGAAAACAGCAAATTTTTGACAAAAAAAGTATTGTACGGCCCTGTTAACAAAAACTGAATAAATTCTGTTCCAATATATAAGAACTCACTTCCTCTAACACAGTGTAGCCAGAATACATGTTTTGTGGTTCCTTAATATCGAAAAATCTATTGACGGCACAATGTCCGTCCATCCGTTTCTCCGTCTGTCTGTTCGTCAGTGGTCATCGGTAAAAGCGTTTAGCCGATGTTCTCTAAATTTCATATTCATCGATTAATTTAAATAAACCCGTGGCCCTCTGAATTTGAAACGAATATGTGGGGATACTTTACATGATATATCAATATTTTAAGTTTTTTTCAAAAATGTTTCAATTTCTTTATTAAACTATTGTTCTTGTCCCCACAAAATTCATTTTTTGCGTCTTACTACAATATTGAAGATAGAGATTTTTATCATTGATGGGATCTGTTGTTTAAAGAAAGACCTTGAAATAAGGCCATAGTATTATTCGGTAATTTTGGGTAAAATATTAACAATTTTTAAAATTATTTAAACAATGTTTTTCTCAAAACATATCAAAATTATAACATTAAAGGTACAGAATTTTGCCTCAAACAAATTCTGCTCTAAAAATCAGCTCTTTACGAAAGTTCATGAACATTAAAAAACAGCAGTTTTTGCATCAATTGTCTTTGAAATTAATGCAATTTATAAAAAGATAATTTCTCTAAAGCTATCTATATTAATGAAATCTGTTATTTAAAGACGTCAATTCATGTCAAGTCACGTTCAATGTTTCGAAAATATTTGTAGTTTACGTGTAATTTTGCGTAAAATATAGACTATTTTAATATTTTAAAAGTTTTTTTCTTAAACACAACCTCAATTTTGTCTTAAACTTTTTCCACGGTAGAACAAGGAATGCTTAAGATGGTGCAGGTCTAATTTTCATTGAACTCTCTATATTTTCGAAAATAGCAAATTTATTAATAATGCGAGAAAATATATGTTCTTGTAATCACACTAGTTTATCAATCATCAACGGACTACAATAAAAAATACGAGAACTTGAAATTTCAGTATGCTAACACGTTATTGTTGAATAAAAAAGAAGCGAAGACAGCTTCAGTGTATTTATATTTTATGAAAGAATTATATTTTTTAGTACAATACAAGTGTGTCAGAATAAATATTACAAACTCATAGGGTATGAAGACGGTCGAAATGATCATTTTTGCCAATAAACATATAGGAGAATATATGAACATATAACTTTGTTATAAGTATTTATGTGTGGCACTTGCCCCTTATTTTTAGACAACCACGCATGCACACAGGTGCTCTGCGGATACATGAAACCTCTTCGACTGTGTCAAAACATGACTTGCCAAACATATATGTATGCGGATATGATTAAAGGTCCCGGTCAATATGCCATGGAAAAAGAAAAAGAATGCCATGAAGAATATAACTGGAGGGTATTAGCTAAACAGTTAATTCCATGATTAAACTTGCAATGCTCCAGGGAATCCAACAATCGCGACCCCCGTGCATCAGGGCATCCACTGATGTCACTGCAGTGCCTCTGACCGGGAGGTCCTACGGTCGAGCCCAGAATTTTTGACACTGACTAGATAGCAAGGGTCGAATTCACTTGTCTGGAGGAGAATTCACGCGGTCCGCTGCTCTGATCAATAGTTTTCCGAGGTTTCTCCGATCAGTACCAGTCGAAAGCCGGAGCAGTACCCTAACGAAAGGACCTCAAACCCCACGCGATCTTTCCATCCCATTCCGTTATATCCTCATCCCTTACTTATACAAATTTACATGCACTACACTACTACACATGCTGGTAGCTTAGAGCTTGTTCCAGCTCAGGCAGTGCCCAGTTGCTGAGAAAAACGTGGTTGGGGAAAACCCCGCTAGCCGACAGGTTGGTCAGCGCCGGACCTCAATATCCAACGGAGGAAAATAATCACGAAAAAACACATGCACTGCGCTTACGGGTCTAATGACTTTAGAAGTTGACGCGCCCGTAATTACAAATCAATCGATTAAAAAACAGACGTGGAACGTTGCAAGCTTCGCAGCAGTTGATCACCTTAAAAGCCAGTATCAGCCAAAGCAAATGGACTTGATTAGGTATGGACATGATTAGGTAACCGCGATTGTGTGGGCGTGCATTGTTTGTGTAACTGACGTATTTTGAGTGAGAGCGTATATGTAAAGGATCTTCAGGAGTCTGGGTGGATTTACCACAGAATTGCGCAATACGTGGGACAAGACGTCTCCACAGAGCATCATTGTTGTCGCTGGTGGTCAGCAGAAGGCGTGCGTGCCCGTCAGCCTGCATCCGGACAGGTACGACGCACAGATCTCCACCTAAACGAAGCATTTTATGAAGTGATGTGTCGGACCGCACCGCGACTTCACAATAAATTAGGACCATTGTTCCTCCATTGTCCTTCCTCTACGATTATGTGTGCTGTTGGGACGCCTGCCGCTCACGCTCCAACGTACAGCCCGCCCCCTACGTGTCGCGAAAGTCGCTTATGCAAAGACCAATAGCGATATTTGCATTCAGTGAGAGTCGCTTGTAGTAGTATTAGTAGTAGTAGTAGTAGTAGTAGTAGTAGTAGCACCACTAGCAGCACTAGCAGTACTAGCAGCAGCAGCAGCAGCAGTAGCAGGAGTAGTAGTAGTAGTAGTAGTAATAGTAATAGTAGTAATAGTAGCAGTAGTAGTAGTAGTAGTAGTAGTTGTAGTATTCGTAGTAGTATTCGTAGTAGTAGTAGTTGTAGTAGTAGTAGTAGTCGTAGTCGTAGTCGTAGTCGTAGTAGTAGTAGTAGTAGTAGTAGTAGTAGTAGTAGTAGTAGTAGTAGTAGTAGTAGTAGTAGTAGTAATAGTAGTAGTATTAGCAGTAGTAGTTTATTTCACGATTTCCGGCCTTCAAATACAAATATAATACATTTTGATATAAATACATGTTGTCACTTTAACATAAATGCATTATATATAAATACATTAATGCACACTTTCTCCTTCCTGGTTTCTTCTTTCCTCTATAAATCTGTAAGGGGGTTCTCCCGCTCCTCCTTATCTAATATTTGCTCTATCGTCATTTGGTTTATTTTTTCTTCTTACACACATTTAGCTACATGTTCCATTGTTTCTTCTTCATCTTGTCAGCAGATTCTACAGACTTTGCTGTCTTCCAAAAAAAGGTTTCCTAATATCCCATTTCCACAGCGGAATTTTGCCGTGGTGATGTGATCTTGGTTTTCTGTGTCGTGCATTTGAGAGATATTTTGGTTTGTCTCTGTTTTGTGTACTTTGTAATTCTTGCCTGCCCTTGTGTAAACACACACACACAGTAACATTTATATTCACTATCGCTTATACCGGTGCACCACTGGCGTATATATTAAGAGGAGGAAAGCCCGCAATTCTACGAGTACATCGGCGCCGGATCTCACGTTCAAGCAGAGGAGGAACGTCGCTACCTCCCGAGATCAATGATTATTGAGGAGTTTTATTTAATGATTAAATGATACTACGACAATCGACAATCTTAATGAAAAAAACTGTTGAAAAATCTCTTAGTGTTATTTGCAAATAAATTGTATTTTTTGAGGTATGAGCAAAGATTTCGAACCTTTTTAATTGTACACTAATAATACGGAAGTACATTGCTTTTTACGGCAAATTGAAATCACATTTTTATCATTTGCACTTAATGTAAGACTGGCATCTGTCTTATTAACAATATGTATTTGAAATACAACGAAATTTGTAGATTATCTTTACTAATAACAATCATTATTTAAAATTTGTTTTTTTAACCAATATTTATCAAATATTTTAATGCTGGTAAACCTTATAGATCCCCCACTACAAAACTTATATATATATATATATATATATATATATATATATATATATATATATATATGCCAAACGATTTATGTCATAATTGGCCAGGAATGAACTTTTGCATAACTTTGAATAATAATTTCAGTATAAAAGTACAAAAATTCAAATTCACAATTTATTTTTTTCTCATTCATTTTCTCATTCGCAACATGCGTTTCTATAACGCTCTCTTTGTGTATGGAGCAATGTATTACTTGTTTACTACCTTATGTCGCTAAGATGGTAGATGAGAGACTTGGGATTCATTTTTTCGTGATTTATTAGAATAATGAATCAAAGAAAGCGGGAAGATAAAATCCTGCTTCACACTTTGGGCTACTAGTAACTCTCGGCGTAACTGTTTGCAAGCGCGTTTGGGAAGCCAAAGGGCTTGAAGTTCAGCGAAGAAGCCTCAGAATCGCGCCAACGCACTGCGGACGGCGGCGGCGCCGAACAAGGTGGAGATGGGCGCTCGCGGCCGCGGCCGAGCTCCCGGCGGTGGACAAAGGCTCGACAGCGATGGACGCAAGAAACAGTCCACTGCTGATATAAAAACGTCCATCAGAAACATTAATGTATATTGAAAATATTCGTGAGCCCAGATTGCGGCGAAACGCGAGCACAGCGGCGTCGGTGGGTGGCGGACTGATGGGTGCAGTTCACAGAAGTTTTATCGTTTTTTATTCAAAACATTTTTTCTCACTCCATATCGATTCGTAAAAATTTTTGGTGACAATTTAATAACGGAATGCATATACGAGCTACTTATTTCTAAGTCGCATATATCAGGAAAGATTGTAACGTTATATATGTAACACGATAAAGCTCTCTTGATAATTATAATGATTTTTTTCTGTATGTAGGTAGTAGGCGTGCACGTTCGCCGACTCCTCCCGCCCTTTGCTTCCTCCCCGCTCCGCACGAAGCCGTTCCACAGTTCCTCCCCGCCCCACCCCGCCGCTGTCGCCTCTGCCGCCGTCAAGCGCGTGTGTGCGTGTTCGTTTGCGTGCTGTGTGCGTCTGTGTGGCGGTGGCGTACGCCTGTGTTCAATCCGCTCCGATGCCGAGCGCAGCGAGACCTATGAGTGGCGAGTAGATGGATGTTTTTTCGCGCGAGCCCCTCCCTATTCCCCGACCGAAGCCTCCCCGCCTCTCGGCCGCCCGCGGCTCTCGCCTGTGCCTCTACCGCCGCCGCCGCCGCCCCGCCGTGCCACCTCTCTCGTTCGTTCGGCGGCGGGGGCGCCGCCACCGGCGAACCTGCCCTCACATCTCCCCCGCCCCTGTCGCCGCCATCGCCGCCGTCACCGCGCTTCCACTCCCGCCGCCCCGCCGGCCCCCGCCGCCCCGCTCCTCCCCCGCCCCCGCCCCCGCTGCTCGCCGGCGCAGAGATGCAGCGCGGCGCGGACGTGCACGCGCGATGGGGTGCGGGGAGGAAGGGGAGGGAGGCCAGTGCAGGGAGGCGGGCGGGCTGGCGGGCCGTGATCGACAGCGGGGTGCGCGGGGTCGGCGGGGACGGCAGCCGGACGGACGGCCAGTACCAGCGAACGAGTAGCGCGCTGCGGATAGATTTTTCTGGCAGAGTTCTCCACTTTACCTCAAGCTCGCGTCAGCAGCAGGGCGAGGGTGGGGCCGACCAGTTGCAGCCAGAGCCGGCAGGAGGAGGGAGGAGGCGGAAGAGGAGGAGGAGCAAGCGCACGAGGACGAGAACGAGGAGGAAGAGAAGGGCGCGGCGGCGGGGGGGAGGAAAGCGAGCGTCGCGCTCGCGCGCGGACACGGAGCGAGGGAGGGAGGGGTGCTTGAGGGGAGGCAGAGCGAAATTTCCAAGCCTGCAAAGCCCTTTTTAAGCCTACAAGTTGTGAACAATTCCTGTTCCTGAAAAACATCAGTAGCCCTAGCATAATACAATTATTAAAATACACTTATTAATGTACATGCAAAAAAGGGAAATACACGTACGCGCACATACACGCACACACTTTGGAGCGGAGTCGGCAAAATTCACGAATCGAGTAGTATTACATTTGGTAATTCCTATTCCGGAGACATAGCGCGGTCGCCTTTGTCCCCGCTGTGCTGAGCTCGCGAGCAAACCCCGCCGCCCGCTCTCCGCCCCCGGTCTCTCGCCCATCGCCCATCAACCGCGCCTGTCGACCGCCGTTCGCCGCCCTCCGCCCCCTCGCGGCCAGGCTCCTTCCGCGCCCTGGTCCGGTCCTCCACGCGAGCCGCTGCCCTGGAGGCGAGAGCTCTGAGGCCGCCTGAGACCGCCCCGCGTCGCAGCCGCCGCCGGTGAGTTCGCACACCTGCCGGTGCCAGGCCCAGCGACGCGCCCGCTCCTTCGCCCCTCGACCCCTCTTCGCATCCGCCCCTGGCCGGCACCCTTCATAGAGTACCCCGTCCATAGAGTACCCCTCGCCCCGCCCGCGGCGCATCACAGTTGGCTTGGCCCCGACTTTCAAAACCCCCACCGCCTTGGCCCCGCCCCCTACATCTTGGCGGACCGCATTCGCTCCACCTTGCTTTCGGACTCTCCATCTATGTCCCCCATTTGCTGCGACCACCTCCGTAGGGATCGTTTTAGGCCTCCTTTGTGCCAGGATCTTTTCAGGCCACCCCTACCCTAATGCTCCATTGATCCTAAATGCTCCATTGATCATCCTTCGTCCATCCACTCATAAGTTTTCGAATGGCTCCTGCAATGCGATTAGGTCTGTAAAGATGTCATTGGACTGGAGGAAATTCACCTACCACAGGTGAAACACACTACACAACTGCAAAATGCAACACACTTTATAACATTGGTTCTTTAATTTATAATTGTGTAAAAACTAATATATATCACTTCAAATTTAGAAGTTAATATTTCTTCAATTTCTTTGAAAGAATTACCAGGTACTTTTTAAATTTGAAAGATTTCTAAAATCAAATTTCAAAAATGTCATATTTTGTTTTAATACGACAATAAATGTAGCAATAAATAAAACAATAAATTAATCTCGCAGATTTCCATGTCGTGAGTCAGACCTCTGCAGTTTTACTACATTTGGTTACATTTAAAAACTGAAAAATGAAAAACATTCATATTATCAAAAGTATTTTTACCTTTCAAGTGATAGGATAAATTTATGCTAATTATCTGTAACTACCTAAGAACGTTTCTAACAATCTCATAACAAGAACCAGTTATTGTGGTTAATCGAATGGTGAAAATACGCAAAAAATCCATTGTATTAGCAGAAGAAGAAAAAGAAAATCTGTTGAAAACAAATATTACGCAGACATATATTTACAACGTGATACCAAGAAATTATGTGAGAACTAAATATCCAAAATATAATTAATTATCTCTTCATCCAGTACAGCAATCATAAATATCAGGAATCAGAAAACAAGTATATTATCGAAATAATTATATTTTATAAATTATTTTAACTGATTGATTATTGTCAAGCATTTAAAAATTCAAAACGTTTACAATACGAATGAATCTTAATGAAGTCACCCACAGATCAATTACCAAAGATGTAAATAAAATTCATGATAATCTAAGCAAATGAAACGTCTCTGGTACATTTCGCTCTTCTATATACATGAACTAAAATATTGGCCGGAAGCTTACAGCGATATACTGAAATATAAACTACAAGTCTCACATTAATATTTGATACCTTTCTTCTAGCAGATTAAAATAAAACTTAAGGCACATTACATAACTTTCAAAAATTAAATTTTTCGATAAACAAATTAAGAAATTTCAAAAAACGTTCAAAGAAATATCCTGACATATACACATTACAACACTAAATCAATGAATCTAAGTGTAAACATAAAATTGTTAAAAAGTCTATTTTTTTTAGAAAATGTCAAGAAATACTTATATACACTAAGAATAACGATTGAAAAGTTTGATCTTTTGGAGGAACAAAATTTCGGTATCCGAAGACATTTGCTAAAAAATAATGCTATGGTGATAAATCAAAAATGACTTTTATCAATATAATGTTTCAAAAATGTTTGTAAAATAAATGAGATGCTTAAGGAAATGTTGCATCTTAAATTGTAGTATGATATAAAACATCACACAAATATTTAATTACAAACAATATCATGTAAATTAAGTGGCTAAAAATAACGTTTGCGATACATCCAATAAGTTACAAACTTTCAAAAGAACTAGAACTGAAGGAAGCACACCTCCAGAATTTTTGCGGGGGTTGTGATATATTTTGAGAAGTTACATATTAATATAATTATTAAGATATGTGAGGAAACAAATAATTATAGAAAGTAATTAGCATTTGAAACTAATTTTCTTTGCCATTATTGTATAAAACGATGTTGTTTTAAAAAGAAATAATACATTTTACAAAGGTAATAGAAATATTTGATAACATTTAATTTGCAGTTTCTTAGGTTCTGGTGGATTGTATTACATTTTATCAGATGTCACTAATGTGCTTGATAATAATATGCCTTTTTAATAAAGATTAAAAAACATTGTGATAATTTAAAAACAATTTTTCAATCCCGAAATGTTGTAATATATTAAATGAACAGTCCCAACAACCCCTAGTGATAAATAAATAATGGCGGAGTAATATTTGAAATGGACCGCTAGCAAATGTAATTCCGTACTTTATTCATTCTCAAATGTATTAAAAGCTATAGGAGTCATATCTAAGTAGCGGTGAAACTAACTATTCAAAATGTTTCAAAATATTTTCAGTTCCGTTGCTACGAAGAGATACCTGAAAGGGCGTTCCTTTAGCCATTAGAGTAACTATAAACTGGATTACGTAGTGTAATAAATGTAACAACAAACAAATTAAGACTTAGAACACAAAGGATATTAGCCTATTTTTAAATATATAAAATTACGTACATATTGGTATAAAATTCATCTCGAAGAACGATAGGGAAAGTCAACGAAATATACACTGTGCCAAGGAGTAAAATAAATTTAGTAACAAGGTTGATAGCGTCATACAAATAAAAATATCTAACATCTAAACGGATCAGAAATTCAACAGCGCGCGAAAGTAGAAAAAATTCAGAGCAGTAGGATTCAAAATTATCTAATGATCTGATTATTACGTACAGCAATCATTTCTATGGTCAAACGTTTTTGCAGGACTTTCTCTTAGCCAAAAGAAGCAATACTTTCTGGAAGTATTATCAAAACCAAGTTTCAGCACTGTTGTATGTTTCTTAAGGAAGGTGTAAGGTGGGATCGTTTCTAATATCATACAGGAACTCCCACTAACAACTGATAATCGTTTCAAATATGTCATGTTAAAACCAACGCACAGTTAAATCGACACCTGAACAAATACAAACTCAAACACATTTTTTACAATAATCACAAAATCACACACAATTTCAGTGAACACAAACAATCAACCAATATTATGGATGCTCCTGATGTGATACACACAAGAATATACCAACACAAACATAATATAAAAAAACCCACCCTGCACACCTATTTTTGATGCTGTATCTAAAAATAGTTATGCAGCAGAAAATATTTTACTAGACTCTTAAACCTGTGCACCAATTTTAATTGTTTAATGTCATCTGGAATTGTGTTGTACAATAATACCTATTATATGTGTCTCTATTTAAGTCAGCTGTTTTAACTGACATCTGATGAATATAAATTCTACACGAGTGTTATAGTTACAGACGTCTATGACGATTGTAAATATATTCCCGTCCTTCACAAAATTTTTAAACAAAAATTACTAATTCGTAAATCAAGAGGCACAGCAATACATGAATTCTTAGTTTATTAAAGTGATGCGTACAGAAATAACGTGGGTGGGTTTTGCTTATTACTCGTACAATTATTTTCTAGAATCTAAATGTCTGGAACTACAGGATGTGTCAGACTGTACTTGTAATACTGTATCTCAGGTGGTAATGAACAGTCGCAAAATATACACAAGGAGCTGCATGAAGGCTCACTGCGTTTGAAAAAAATTCTGTACATGCAGAATAATGAACTTAATTTTAAGATGAATTTCAATTTTTTTGTCAACAACAAACAGTTAAAAATTATGTTACGTACTATGGGCAGATGAGCAATTATTGCATGGTTTCATGGGCTCTGTGATGAGTGTTCTAACTAGTATACATATGAAGTTGAATTCTGAATAGGTAGTGCCGAGAGATTTGGGCAAGAATTGATAAGAAAATATTCACTCCCGTGTGATAAAAACTATTTGCAAGGGCAAATAAGCTACAGATTTAGGCAATTGTCCCTAGTTGTTTATGCGAAGAAAAAACTGTCGCAATAAAATGGAAAACTAGTATTTGAATATTTACATTCCGGAAAGACCGGAAGAAAACGTGCACAGATGGTGAAGCTACATCTATATCCAGAAGCAATACAAGAAGCCATTTCAAAATTCGCTCAAAAGATTCGGTAAAATAGAAAAAACAGAACGAGATCGGATCATTGACCCAAAAACTGAGATAGAATACTAATCACAGGTCTTGCAATTATACAATCTAAATGGTAAGTAATACATTAGATATTATTAAAACCAATATTATTTTCCTTTTTGGTAGTTAGTGTAATCTTTAATTGTATAGAAACTGTTATGCAGCATAAAAGAGTAATTTATATGGATCAAAATTCATTTATATGGATATTCTATTTTAGGTTTGACTGAATTCAGACACCCACACATTTTGTTACCTTAACATCAGTCAATAGAGAGTTCATATGCAATGGAGAGTGCAATTGTTAGTTTGAAACGAAAAAATGGAATGAAACAATTTTTCTTTGGTTGACTATTTTTTTGATTGGGAAGTCAATTTGAAACATCTGATATTACGCTAGTTACAGTTTTATTGCCAAGAATATTCGAATAATCCGAAAAGCAAACTATTTTTCTGTTTCAAATTGTCGTGACATATCTTGAACTCGAAGAGAAAGAGGATAAGCACTGAAATCGAACATTGTGAGAACCCATGATCATTTGGATATGAATCAAAAAGGTGAGTGAATAATGCATATTCACTCCAGTACGGTATTTCTATTCTCTGATATCGTTGTTCAAAGGACGAGCATAACCAATGTAAAACAATACCTCGAATTCCATACGAAGGTAATTTTTTAAGGGTAAAGTATGATAACCAATGACCAATGCTTTTGAAATATCTAAAATATTTCAATGGACGCTTCATTTTCAACGTTTGATGAAGTGGCATTTTTAAGAAAAGAAAACATGGCGCTTCCCTCGATTTTTATTTTCAAATTCTTTGTTGACAATCCAAAAACATTCCCTATTTACTGAGGAAGATTTCCTTTCTTATGAAGAACTATCTCTCTAATATTTTCGAGGAAACTGGCAAGACAAATTACCCAATTACTTTGAATTACTTTTTGTTGCTTTTTGACGAGAGGCTTAATCTTAGCTGATTTGAAAATATCTGGAAATGTTCCGTTGCTTAAGAATGCATTAAAGGGTTACCGGTTGTATAATGGCAGGCGCACAAGTCTTTAACAAACAATCTTAAAATAAATTTAAACCTGTGGAATATATTTTTTAGTTTATCAATTATTTTGAGAATTTTGTAAAAATAAGTATCACAAACAAATGTATCCATTTGGGGGGGCGGAATCTGATTTTATATTTTGTGTCTTTAGATCCTTCGTGAGAACCTTTGTCCACAGACAAAACCCACATTTAAAAAAACACTGTTTCACTCTTAAGGACACCCAAAAATTATATTTTGACGATACTGCATTTACGATAAATTAATGTACCAGATATACAAGAAACAAAAAACACCTCTTTAGTATCACGGAACTACAAATGGTGTTTCTTTTAGTCAACCTTTTCCCTGCAGCATGATCTAACTTTCTCTAGAAGGAATATACATATCAAAAAGTTAATTCAATTGTAAATCAAGAATTCATGCATGATTACGTTTGGATTTATGGTAGTAATATTATACACAGAAAATGTTTTTAGGTCTTCACATCATTGAATGTTATTTAAAATAACTATTTAGGATTTATTGCTTCTCATCATCGGAAAATTGTGAGTCAACAATGGTAGATATATCGAAAAATTGTTTTCACTTTTTTACTTTCTCAAACTTACTTCCTAAGAAGAATTAATCGTGCTCCGGAAAAGAGTGAATTTTCGGCAGAAATCACTTATTCCCTTCCCCCACTAGCAAAAGTGCATAAATCCTGTTGCTTTTTGATGGAAGCAACTTCGAAATAATTTGGAAATATCTTCCGCTACCACGTGGTGTAATCATGTAGGTTTTGTGGGTCCTTGATATCAAAAATTCGATTGAAGCAAAGCGTGTGTATGTCTGTCTGTCTGTCTATATTCAACAGTAGCACGTAAACTTTTCAGACGATATTTTAAAAAAGTGATATTCCCGGATTGATTGGAACGAACACGAGGCTTTGAGAGTTTCAAAAGGATACTTTGATTTTTGATGGCACTTGCGAAGTGCAATTTTTTAGCGTCTTCGAACAACTATAATATTTCATGTAAAGATTTTTTCTGCATGAAATCTTTTGCTTAAAGACAGAATTTGAAAAAGATGTAATGTACAATTGTTCGAAAATATGAGCAGTTTTCGCGCAAATGTAGGTATGATGTTAGCAAAAACTATTTCCGATTGATTGTGCTAGCATGCAGTCTGAGTGTTTTTGTAAGAAGTGCGTTAACACCCTACCAGACGTATTGATTC
This sequence comes from Gryllus longicercus, assembly GCA_038098605.1. Lineage (NCBI taxonomy): Eukaryota > Metazoa > Arthropoda > Insecta > Orthoptera > Gryllidae > Gryllus > Gryllus longicercus. The sequence continues at coordinate 3,450,740 of JAZDUA010000001.1, forward strand.
GCGCATTCCCAATCTGGAGCTTTTGTTGTCAAGAACGCACTGTAGGCACTCTATCCTTATAACTTCGTATAAGCTTCTTATAAACTTTCGCGCTATTTTTTAAATAAATATGTATTTCAGGCCGTATTAATGTAAGATTAGACTGTAAGAGTGTAATTTATATTAAATAATATTACAACTAGCCCTAGTTCCATGGTCAAGCTACAAGAAACAAGTTAATTTGGCAATGGCCATAAAACCGGCTTGTGGGCATACTACCTTCAAATTTTAATGTTATTGTAAAACAACAAGAAAATATTCCTACTCACTTTTTTTATGATACAGCTATTTCTACTTGGAGCAACCTGTTAAATTTCATCATGATGTTATTAATTTGGCCAAATGTTGAAATATATGAAAAGCAAAATTTGAAGCATTTAACGTGGCTATATTGCCTTCACATACTTTTAAAAAAATGTGTCCTCTAAAACGGTAGCAATTTTTTTCTTTAAATTTTCTCCTAGTTCAATGAACGGTAAAAAATATGGTATTAGTCTATTTTCGGTGAACTCTTTATTTTCAAAAATTGCAAACATTTTAATTTCAAAATTACAAAATTTAAGACATATTTGCCTTAGACAAAGCTTGTTTCAAAAAATCAAGATATAAAAAGGATAATGTACAGTTTTTCAAAACCAAACTAGTAGTTTTCGAGTAATTTGGACTTGAAAATAATACAATTTTTTTAAAGCATTTTCTCGAAAACCGCTCAAAAGTTCTTACACTATTTTTTGTACGGATACAAGTAGAGACTTTGAAAAGAAAAGTGCGAGTCTCACTTTCGTTGGACATTCTAAATTTTCGAAATTGCAAATTTAGAAATAATGCAAGAAAATATGTGCTTTTATAGAACAACTAGTTGTTCTAGGCGTTCTATTTTGACTACGACAATAGATAGTAACTTTAATTGCCGTGATTATTACAGAATCGTAATAAAATGCGTATATTCGTATTTACTCATGAAGTCTACTTTTAATTCATGGCCATTAATCGAGACATATTTTTTTAGGACATTGACGAAAGTAGGATATCATTCAAGTATTATTTTGTTACATGCTAAATATTTGATTGTCGCTTTTATTCTCACGTCATAAATATTAGACATATGAACTACAGTTTTTGTCATAAGTAAATAGATTGATAAGAACTAAATATAATTGTCATATTCATCTCTTTATTATGAACATGTCACTTCTACGCCAACTTGTATTCAATTTGCAAGTACAATACAAATTAATACACACAAATGTACTCATTGTATATAACACTTACACAGAAGTACACCATCATATGTAAAATTAGTTTTCATAATATATGGATAAATAGGTTGTTGAAATTTAATTTTCTTTTTATCATTGAAACGTCCATCTTCAGATGCTCCCAGGCCCAAAGGTCGCTTCATGTCAACCCCGTTTTCTCCAATCTTATCATTGCAGCTATGAAAGCCGTGTTGTCAAAACTGGGTTGACACGAAGAGGCCTTCGGGCCGGTCAGAATCTGAAGAAATTTAGGATGTCACCATCTATTAAAAAAATATTTGCAAATTAGTCCAAAAATACAGCTGCAAATACAAGTTGACCAGAAATGTTGTCGCATATATGTAACAAGGGGCACTGGAAGGTTAATCGTTTTGTGATCAGTTTTAGATTAGAACCTATTTGAAGTACCTTAAACATCGCTTTTCATGCCTAATAGTGCCTAATTTCATAATTTTAATGCCTATTGTGGCTGCCTAAATCATCACTTTCTGGCCTAAAATTTCGAGCTCTAGTTATTTTAAACACAATTTGAAAATATCACACATAAAAAACACTTTTAAAAATCTTTATTATAGTACTACGCTTACTTTCTGGCCTGTTATGTACATACGTAGTAAGAGAAAATGTAGTAATGCTACAGCGAAAAGTGGCGATATTTTGTCAGAAAACTGGTATTCTCTGGCCGTGATAACCAAAAAGAGGTTTAATCTTATTCTTGCACGTTGGAACGTTCACGCATGTAGGAACACATTTGGTAGCTCCTTGATACCAAAAATTTGAAATGAAATTTGAAATACAAAATATACGTGATGAATTCATAAATACTTTTTATTTATGGTTTTTGCATAATCAGAATTGAAACATGTCTTACATGACATCATTTCTGGAGTAATAAAGATTTGACGGCTGATTAGGACAAGGGGCTAGTTGGAACTCAGGTTTTTAAATCGGTCACGGAGCTTCCATCAGCCGTTGCTTGCACCGCGCATCCTGCACAAACTCGCGAACATCCCACAAGAGCCTCAAAATGGTCAGTGCAAGGATGGTAGAATTATTACTTTAAATGTATATTTGAGCTTGAAGAAAAACAATTCGTATTTCGTTGATTTTAATATTGTACTGGAAAGATTTTGCTTTCCTCTCTTTCTCAGTTTAAACCTTGAACCAGCCTTAGATTATTGTTTATCAATTTTTAGTTCTTAGTTACCTGGTCAGCTCTATTGTTACCTTTAATCAAAAATTCCGTTCGGCTCTGGTTGACACTTTTCAATTGGAATTGTTTGGGACGGTGTCAACAATGCCCATCTGCAGTTTAAGAATCGTCTCCAGAAAAATAAAACTATTTTTCTTATATTTTAATACAAGTCTAAAAGAAGCAAAGGTAAAAGCAGCATTTGTGGCCACATTTTTGTAGCTTTCTCAGATTTCGTGGCCATCAATATTAAATTCGCTCTGTGATATTCAATGAGCAATTAGCCCACTTCATTTTGAGTAAGTCATTTGCTTAGTGCCTCAGGGGAAAGGGTTCTCCTATCGTTCTTTTACGATGAGGTTGGCTAGTACGCACTTTTCAAATGTGAAGTGCTCTAACTTTTTTCTTATCCACACGTAATATTCTTTTATAAAGATTTGTCATTCGTTCATTTTAAAAATATCTATGTTCCTTACTTTGTAGCTCAAATCTGTTACTTGTCTTGCTTGTCTATAGCTAGTTTCATTTCCCTTAAGCATGATACTTGAAACACTTAAATGAAGTTACCTACTCAATGTTTCCAACCAATAGAAAACCCGTTTTTTATTAAAAACGTACTACTTCTCAAACTACTAAGACTGCTGCAGTAACCAATGTGTGGCTGTTTTAGAAGACCAACGGCGATATACTTGTTTACATTTATTTATGTCACTAAAATATAGAAAAACTATTTGTTCTGACATTTATTTATTACTGAATACATTTACGAAAGCAATGAATCCACATATTCCATGCTAGCGCCAAACTACCCCAAGGCATGTGCCAACAATAGCCAAAAGTGTGCTTGGTGGGCACAACTTACATAATGACCCATAACAACTCGAAAAATTCTACAGTTAAAATACAAAATACCATAAGGTATCCTAATAAATGTAGTTTCCAATGATGCATTCTAACAAAGTAAAAAATAAAAACGGAGTTAAGTAAAAAATGAATACTAGCAATTGGTGCCAACCAGCCTCGGTCTCCCCTAATCATTGTAATATTTGAATTAAATTTAAACCATAAACTCGCATAAAAAATCTCAAGTTTGTGGTTCAGATGAATATTCTTAAAAGTTAGCAGAGTTCATATCGTTTAAAATTTAGTACAATATATTAGAAATTATCATTCAAGTACTCAAATCTTCAGATACATTTTATTTCACACAAAACGATTCTTACAGTATTTCAGTGCCTGCATTTTTATGACATAAAAAGTGTATTTATTTCAAACTCAATGTAAAGATTATAATAGTATGATTGGAGGAAAAGACAATTATAAGAATGCAATTTTTACTAGAAGCGTTAGCACAACGGTACAAATCTTCTCACCAGAAGTTAACATTTTTTTCTATTTCAGTCTACGGTCTTTATTTATTAGATATCTGACAATGCATTGTCAACATTTCTTTAATATTTATGGTTCCAATTCTGAGACTTTCAAATTAATGACGCGTTTTACCGGCACGTAATGAAACATATTTTCCTGAATCCGTTGATTTGCCAAATTTGCGAATAGCAATGATTCTTAGGTAAAATATTTCTAAAATGTATAAAGTTAATCGGTTAAAATTCAAAGAAGCAACTTTTTCAAAAAATCATTTTCTTTAAATTAGTGCAGGCAGGAGGATGCTGATATAGCTTTACCTAAACGAGGAGTTTCAACATCAGTCGAATGCTGGTCGCTCTACACAGTCTTACGCCGTTGATTACGTGAATTTTTCTGCGACTGATTTCAGAAGATATCTTCATGCAGTGCTAAGCAAAATAAAATTTTGGAACACTACTGTACACTTCTCTAAGACGGTTTTGCTCATTAATTTCCCATATACAAGAAGAAATGGAATACAAACTATTGTAGAGATTCATTTTCCACAAGCGCTTAATATTTAAGATGCATTATTTAATTTGTATATTTACTCTCAAAGTACTGTATTAATAAACTCATTTAACTTTCCTGGGTATTTCCGGAAATTTATGACATCTCGTCACTTGTTACATAAATTCCGAAAGAGTTTTCTACCACTTCATTTCTTACGATCAATTGATTTCTCATTGTCAAAACGTTTCCTTTTTCTTTTGCAGATTCATTGAAAATGCGCTGATTGAATCTTACGTATTCTATCCGTAAAGTATATGCATCAGTAACGTATATACTACCATGGCATTCGCATAGACGCCGGTGTACTTTAATCCAGAAATTTGTGGCTGCCACTAGCACGCCTTATTAATTTGGTAAACATAATTCAAAGAGTTATTTAGCATTTTGACGGAAGGCAAATCGTCACCTTGTGACGAGACATGTTTTGAGATGTTGCCAGTCGAGTTATTGTTCACCAAAGGGCTGTCCTTAGGACATGAAACAACAGGTACGGTAAAACATTGAAGACCTATCGCGTAATGTTCATTCAAGGGTAGAAACTGACATCTGAGACTTATAAAAATGTTGAAAATATTAATTATGAAAGAGGTGAGCTATTTCTTTTTGAGTGGGACTGGAAAATTAGTGTCGACTGAGACGGATGGAAATCGTCTTCACGAGAGCAACTACTCTCTCCAATGCTCATAGAAGGCAGCAGTCATGACCTCCCATAATCGTGATGCTCATTATAAGCGAGACGTACCTGAAATTGGATGCGGAAAAATAGTGTCTAGTATTCTATTACAAAGTGTAGAGTGCCTGCAACCTCATAATCACAGGAGAAAGTTGGCGATATCGCATGTCGCAGGCACTTAACCCGCTGGGTCAAACAAGGAGATGAATGAGTTGTGTTTGGGGCAGACAACATGTAAATACATCGCCTTATGGTCATCATCATTTAAAAGAATTCATTTTGTACTTTCAGATGATAATGTACGCGCTTACTTAAATCTCATGAACATCCTCAAGGAGGCTCCGAAACTTTATATAGTGTTGTCTTTGTGACTTGACTTGAACTCTACTCTATGATAAGTTGTCAGTGGTGGGATGACAAAATAACTAACAATACTGCAAACTTTGCATGACAGATGACCTCAGATAACATTTTCTTCGAGCTCCCAAATGAACTATTCTCTTGTAAATTATATGTGCATGCTACTTGTAACACATACTGATTACGAAAAGCAAATTTTATTTGAGTTTTATTAATAATTGATTTTTCAACACTCGTGTAGTGGATATGGGACTTATCTTCTCTGTTATTTAATTAGAAAGTGTTATTATGAGATACGCATACGGTAAAGCATACAGCAACGCGCCTACCACAAAAAAGTCATGATCATATGAAATCCGTTCACAGGGTTTTCACGAAAATGACATTTCCAGATTATTTAATTGATGTCACGCCTCTAGGATTTGAAATGGGTCATGTAATCTTGCGGGAACTTTACACAAAGTTCTTGCAATTTTTTAGAAATATCTTAAAAATGTCTACGATTTTTTAAAAGTATCTTTGCTCGGGTAGCGAAAATTACGCTCATACAATAGGTCCCATTGTCAGTAAGATATCTAAATTTCCGAAAATTGCCAAAAATTTATTTTTATACGTTCTTATCTAAATATGTTAGAAGATAAATATTGTTTTAGTGAAATATATTCTTCGAAATTAAATTGTTAAATGAAGTTGTGTATATTTCTTCAAAACATGAAGAGTTCTTTTGTAATTCTGAGTTAAATTCTGACATTATAAAAATAGTTGAACTAGATTAGCACATACCTTCTCACGTTATTGATAACGATTAAGAAATATTACAATATTGCAACATCTAGCTTATTAATATTCAGTCATCACTTGAAAGTGTATTCAGTAATCACTTGGCGCCGGAGATTAGAAGCAAATATGTATCCTTTTTAATTTCAAACGTTTAATTGAAAATGTCTTTTTGACATTAAATCGAATGTATTGAGATTTATTCTTACAGATAATTCAAGGAAAATAAAACATTGCATTCTTCGCGAAAAACTATGCAAATCTTCAAAATTTTACAACTCACGGAGAATGCCTTCATAAGAATCAGCCCGTTAAAATGCCAATTTTAGGCAGTAACGGTTCTCAATAAATCGCAAACTTTTTATTTTCTGCCAGCTTGAACGATCTCGAACGCGACATTCAAATCTTAGGCTACAGTTATGACAGAAAATCCATCTTTTATAAACAGTGCCTCTCATTTTATTCATTTGATATATATATATATATATATATATATATATATATATATATATATATATATATATATATATATATATATTCATATATGAATATCAAGTGAATTATTGTATATGAATTACACACATAATAAATTATTTATTGAGAGGTTTCCATTGATTCTTATTTATACAAAGCCAATGATAAAATGAAACATTTACCTTAATTTTTTGGTATGCCTAAATAGTAAAATTATATTTTGTACAAATAATATTGCAATAATACATATTGATGCTTTGATATAAAACTTGAATATGTTGCAAGAATAATCTTAGCAAGTGCATTGTAGGGGATGGTAAGAAGGTAGCAAATTAAATGTTAATTACTATTAAAGTAATTTCATTATTATTGTTTCAATATAATATTCTTTAAACCGTATAAAATTTATTTAAATAAGTATGTCTTATACAAATGAAAACTAACAACACATGAGCAGCAAAATTGTTTAGTGCACTATCAATAGCGAATAATATCTCATCCATCACATAAGGATTGTAAGTGCTTGACACAAATGACTTTCGTATTTCAAAAAAGTTTGCTTCCCTCGGTTAGAGACCAACCAGTACTCATCCTAATGTCGATGCTTGGAAACTTCAATGAAGGAATAGTTGAAACAAAAGAATGTAGTTTGATATTGACACGCAGTTGCAAAACAATGTTTTCATCTCTTATAATTACTTTGTGATACAGTTCTAGAATGATGTTTGTACATATGAAAAAGTATAGACCCAAGGTTGCAATAATGCACATGCCGGTAAAACTTTGAGTTGAAATTTGTCAAGATCAACATTTTAATTCTGGGCAGCTTCATAAATACTGTTATCATTCTCGTAAACACCGTACGTGTTGACCCCAAGTAAGATTCTTGGTTTTGAAAACAAAAAAAGAAATGCATCTCCCGAAAACATTCATTTTTTTATTTTCTCAGATGAATTCTACTTAATAATTAAGTTTGAAAACACATTTTCACTAATTGTTTCTCTCATACCAACTGTTGTACTCGTACAATATTGCAATCCGGGGTCACTAGCCGAATTGCTTAATAAAGTTTTATCTGGGAACATCCGTCTGGGAAACTCAGTAACTAACGGCGCCGAGCCCGTGGCCGAAGGGATTCCTACAACAGTACGTAACTTTCTCTTAGTTACCAGAAAGTTTATACGCGTAAACCCAATTTTGCCTTTTTACCCAAGAAGACTAACGTACGCCTAAGGACACGACATACGTCCAATTTTAATGAAAACGTTTGGAATTTTTAGGAATCTTTTGAAAGACAGCAAAAGTAATTCTTTCCTACCCGATTTTGAAGCTAGAGATGTTTCCCTAGAAATTTAACATTGTTCACGACTCTATTCGACGACGTTATTATAAGAAACACAAAGAGCACAATGAAAATATATACGCCAAGAGAATATACTGCGCTCGTCTGACTCTGTATTCCTATTAATCTACACAACCGCACGCGTCTAGGCGAAGAAGCCTAGATAATGAGGCAGGAATGCCGTCTTCCCTCATGTGTCCATTCAAAGGAACCTGCTGAATAAGCGCCCCAGATCGCTACCTGCCGCAGAGGCGCAGGGGTCGGAAGCGGCGTCCGCGGAATGTGAAGCCGGACCCTCGCTGCCCCGCGCTGCCCGGCGCGGCACAGGCGGCTGGGCACAGCGTGCACGCCAGCTGCGGAGTCTTCGGCGGCACGGCAGCGACGCCGGCCAACGGGGTGCAGCCGCTAACGCCCAGCGCGGCGCCGCGCAGAGAGCCAAGGAAGCTTGCACTTGGAAGTGAGATACGACAACCTTCCCTGCTTCACTTTCAGTAAGGCAGAACGTAAAGTAAGAATTGAAAACTAAGCTTACCTACGGGCCTGCAAAACGTAACAGGTTTCATTTATTCAGATAAATATATCCATCTCTATTTTGCCTATTACATTTTCATATATATTTGGGTTTGTAGTTTTCCATAATGTATTTATTGAAAACTCATTGGACTCTGAAGTCAACTTATTTTTTTAACTCTAATTCTAGGTTGTGCCACTATAAAAGCAAAGCAGCGGTACAATTCAGATATAAAATCTTCATCTACAATGTAATTACGCCCTGCATTTATTACATTACTCATGAAAACCTTTATTCAAATAAAAGTATCTCTTTGAATTTCCATTTTAATTCACTCCAGGAATACTGTGCGTTAAACTCGCAACAATGTATATGAAATGCGTTTACACTTCAGGAAATGTTAAAAGATTTGATGCCATTGCAAATCCAAATATTTCATTCAAATGATCACGAATCAACAAATAGGTTTGCGCATTGCTGTCGTTTTCATTCTGCTGTTATCTTTTTTTCTAAAAATGAAGACAAACAACAAATGTTCTTATCTAATCCTGTAAAAGAGAAAGAGGATTATAAAACGCCAAGTAAATCCTTTTCTGCTGCATAATTATTTCTAAATAATTACTACACACTTTGAGCAGCAGATACGAGAAAAAATATTTTAACAAATATATTAATTCAATATTTACCATGTGTACTGTATAATTCTAAAAAATCTAAAAATTTCTGGAACAAATATTCTACTTCAGCTTCTTGGTCACTGGCCCTTATCTCTATCAGGTTGTTCGCCCAGTTTCCCTTGATCCATTAGCTAGTAAACGCAGAGAGTATCCCTTGCTTTGACTCTGTACACGCATGCGTCTTCATTATACGTAGCCGTTTTTCTTACAAGTAGTGTGTTTGTGAAAAAGTGTATTTTTTAGCAGTACCATCAATAATCGTTCTCTTTTATCCCGTAGTAATGAGTTACTTTCATCTCAGAAGGGATGATAATTGACGAAATTTGATGTTTATTTGCAAATATTGGAAAATAATATTTCTTGTTATCATAATTTGCCATAAACGTTTGTTTCCACCTTTACTCATAATTCAACCACATGTAATAAATGAGAGGGATAAGCATGCCCGTGGTTAAGAAAATTTGCACAGTTTACGCTTCTTCTCGCACAAACTAACTTTGGTAAACACAAAAATCATATAAAATCGTTGCAATTTAAATAAAAATGCCAGTGAAATATCGGACATCAGAAGCAAACTTCCTATTTTTTCTTGTTGTACATACCACGCACCCTCTTAAAATACGAGTATTTTTTGTTTATGTACTTCAGATGGCAAGATAACACCTGAAAAAATTTCTTGCCTCTGCACTAATTTACACCTGTCCGCAATAATTAAATGAGGTATCTTCAAATTGCATTTGTGTTGCTTGTGGTTACCTTCAATACTTATTATACATTATTTTCTGGAATTCGCGGTTTATTAAGACAGAATAAACTGGCTGGTTTTTTAAAGGTTATATATTATTTATAAACAGATAAATAAACCAACACAAAACTAGTTACTTCTAACAATGTAAAAACAATAGACATTCTTTCACTTAAAATTAAGAGGAGAGACTTTGTTTACTGGCTGCAATTACTTGCATATCAATTATATAGTCTTAAATTGTTTCAAAGCAAATTAGTATATCTACACATATTTGAAAGCTTCCTTTCATATTTTAAAGAAGTTTAATATCTGTGTAGAATAAATTAAAGCATAATATACAATTAGAAAATAATGTAAGTTAGTATTATTTTCAAACGAATTTCACAAGTAAAAGCATCCTTCTCACATCGTGTATATTTCTTGATTAGGGAGCAGGTGGTATTTTGGGACAAACAGTAAATGGTTGCGTCGCGTGTGAATATCAGGACTCTTATTAGTGTCTGTAAGTGATTTATTACTACCAAGAGAGAAGACAACCACAACCGGCTCATATGGCTACCAACATGGGTTTTTCTGACTACAGGGAAACCCTCACTCCCAACAACGCAGAACAACAACACCAAGTAAGCGGAACTTATGCTAATGTTGCCCACAAAGATACTTTTCCTAGTAAAAAGGCAAGCTATAATTATTGATGCACAAGACGGCATCAAGATTAAGCATTAAAAATACATAAACAAGATGGTATCAATAATTAATTCCAGTAACATAAGATTTATATCTTGTATATCCAATAACAGGACCTGCATTTTTCTCTAAAGCCCTGAAATAGCTAAGAATATTACAGATACATACAAATTCACAATAATAGGTAAACACAGATTAAGTGTAAGACCCCTTAATTAATAAGCATGTCAGAGTCATCATCTGTAACGTTTGCCTAATAATACCCCACGAAGAAATCCTACAATTTCTAAATCAAAAAAGAAATTAAAACAGCGACTAAGATTTCCTTCATCAAAGGACGCATATCATAGCCTGGCTTATCTCATATTTTGAATTTTAGAAGGCAAGTGTTTATAGATCACGATGATGTCATAAAATTACCTGATTCAACATCAACCTGAAAATTACCTGATTTTTATGAAGACACAACATACAGAACTTATTTTTCTACTGAATCCATCTCTTGTGTTCTATGCAAGCACGAGAGTCATATTGGCAATCACTGCCCTTGTAAATGTACTGAAAACGAGGCAATGAAAACCACTTCTGAAGTTCTTGAAAGCTCTCAAATTGAAAATAAACCAGAATCTGAAATTGCACAATCACAAGACTTAACATCGGTAATGAATGAAGATAACTTTCGTCCTTTAACCAAAAGAAAACTTACATCTGACACCTCTCAGGGTGATGTATTGAATAGTAACAGTCAGACGAAATCTAGAGGAAATAAAAAAACTTTGCACACCAGAAAATGGAAGATATAACAGATGACTCCCCAATAAAAATCAGTTAATAATCTTATTCCATCAACTAAAAGTTTTATTGAGGCTAATCAAGAACAATTTCACATAAATTTTCAGAAATTTAAATCATTTATAGAAAATACATATGGAACCAAGAGATGCAATGATTTCAGAAAAAAGTTATACTAAGGAGATTCAAGCAGCAACCCTAATTATGTATCAAACATATAAACTCCTTACTGAAAGGTCAATAAAAGTAGATTTACTAGAATCACCAAAAAATTGAAAACAGCTCTCTAGCATTCTGAAGAAACTGATACTGGTACAAGTTTAGACACCTGAATCATTGATTCTAATTGATGAAATTTTGACACTGATCCAATCTATAAAAACTCTCAAATAACTTAAAAAAGAATAATATACACTTACGAAAATTTTGCAATAGAATGTAAATAGATTTCACATAAGACTTGAAAAATTGGACGTTATGTAAAATCACTCACCAGAAATAATTTGCTTACAAGAAACCAACCTTAAAGCAAAAACTTTCAGGAAGAATAAGAGGTTTCAAATGTTTTCAACAGAAACAGGACCACTTCCAACCTTCCTTGCTATATTTGGTAAAGATTGCATATCCTGTTCAAAACTCAACATTCCAAGTCAAGTAATAGCCATTGACATCCAATCCCCTATTTCACTGTGCAATTGTAATGTATATCAACCTAATAGTTTTGCATCCTTTGACACAACAGAAATCCAATAAATAATTAATCTTCTTCCTCACTCACTTACACTACTTGGAGATTTTAATAGCCATAACACTCTCTGGGGTTCAAATACGACACACTCCAGAGGTATATGTATTGAATCAGTAATAAAAGATATGGATTTGATCTTACTAAACAGTGGTGCCCCAACACACTTCAACATGAGTTCTGGTACCTCCAGCCCAATTGACACTACTATATGTTCTGCAAATATAGCACCAAATTGTAACTGGTAATCCTTAGATAAACCACATGACAGTGATCACTTTCCTATTTTCACTGACATTATCCTTTTATCCAGTACCATCAGCACTCAACAACCAATCACAAGATAGTGTTTCAATAAAACTTACTGGAAGCTTAATCAAGAATTCATAAGTAAATACTTTTAGAGGTATATATTTTTCATGAAAACAATGATATAGACTCAATGATAAGTACTTTTCTAGTAATAACTAATAAGGTAACATGTAAATCAATTGGAATGTCAAGGCTAAAAGTCTCACTTGTGGTGGTTCAGTGGAATTATAAGTGCAAAGATGCCATAAAAAATGCTAACACGCCTTTAATCGCTGCAACTAACATAATACCGAATATAAGAAAATTGAATATAAGAAGATGAGAGCTATATTAAGAACTATTAAAGAACGTTAAGCACAATCCTGGTATAACTACGTCCCAAGTAAAAATATACCTGACAAATCGAAATAATCATGATCCAAAATAAAATCTATCTCAGGTAAACAGTGTTAACCAAATTTACTTTTTAATGTCTGATAACCACCAAGTCATTACAGATTCAAAAGATATGGCTGACAACCTACCCAGTGTATTTGCAAATACTTAAGTTCTCAAAAGTACTCTGCAACTTTCCAAGAGTATAAGAAATAAAAGGAAACAACTGTAATAGAGAACTGTGAAGAACCAATAGCTTTCTCCCACATTAATGTTCCTTTTTCCAACAAAGAACTCGCAAGTACCAGAGCAGCAACTAAAAATACTGCACCCGGCCCTGACAACATCCCGAATCTCCTCATAAAATACCTACCGCTGGAATGGAAACACCACTCCAAATGTATAACATAATGTGGTCAAAAAATGTATTCCCCGAAATATGGAAGACCGCTATAGTTATTCCAGTTTCTAAACCTAGAAAAGGCTAAAGAAAAAGATGTAATTGCAGTTCTATTTCCATAACGTGCAAAATGTGCAAGATAAGGGAGATTATTAACAGAAAATTTAGATGGTTTCTTAATATTAATAAGATAATTACCAATAATTAGTTTATATTCACAGCAGGTCACTCAGCCACATCCCATCTAATAAGTACGGACACCATCATCCAAGAGTCCTTCCTTAACAAACATGTTATGTTATGTTTAGATATTGAAAAGCGTATGACACGGTATACAACCATCGCATTCTGCCAAAACTTTAAGAATTTGGAATTAAGGGCAATATGTTTCAGTTTCTATCAAAGATTACAACAGATTAAAAAATTAAAGTAAGGGTAAATGGCACCTTATCTGATATAAATAAATTAGATAATAAGATCCTCAAGGATCTCTTCTCAGTGTAAACCTTATTTGTCCTGGCAATCAATGATGATGAAGCAGCAAATAAACTTCCGGTGATTACGAGGGTATAAGCAGATGACATTACTATCTTATGTAAAGGTACCAATATTATTCCCCACATGAAGCTATGAAAACTGCTCTAAATCAACTATCTGAATGGTCTCTTAGATCCAGGTTTAAATTATCTGCCACGAAAACCTAATAAATCTTATTTACCAAGCATAAGGACACCATTTTTTTAATTGGTAAACAAACTATCAACATTGTCAAAAACACCAAAATACTTGGAATGTATTTGACTCTAGAATGTCATGGAAAACCCATATTGAACATTTCACAGATGATTGCAAAACAAAGTAAAGCATTCTGAACTGTATCTCACACCAAAATTGGGGTGCAGACAAAGCTATGCATTATTTGCATTATATTTTACATATAATGGCAGATAAAAAGACTGGATAAAATAAGAAACGAAGTGGTGTGGGAAAGAGCTGCGGATCAAACAACCATAACCAGAAGACTAGAAAATAAAGCTCTTCAATGGTATGGACATGTCCAGAGGATGCGAAATGAGAGATGGCCAAAACAAATTTTAAACTGGATACCTGAAAGTAGACGTAGAAGAGGTAGACCTGGTTTAACCTGGAAGAAATATATACATGAAGTTACGGAGGAGAAAGATTTGGAAGAAGGTCAATGGGAGGACCGAGAATTATGGAAATCAAAAACGGCAAACTCTAAGAGGTAGAAACCGTCGAAGAAGAAGAAGAAAGACAAAGCTATGTTAATATTACTCTACAAAGCTATACTTCGTTTGCAGATTGATTATGGAGCAGTTGTATACGATTATTGCCAAAATGAAATAACTAAAAAGCTTGATATAATTCATAATAATGCCCTTCGAAACCGTACGGGATGGTTGCAAACACGCCCGACTGGGAGTATCTTAATTGAAGCTAATGAGCCAACCTTGGGTCATCGAAGACTCATTAACTTTAAAAATGCCATCAAAGCAGCAAACCTATCATATTCATTATATTTATCCACAATATCACCAAAAACACAATGCAATTCAAAACACAAACATATATATATATATATATATATATATATATATATATATATATATATATATATATATATATATATGCAAATACCAAAAAAATTCCTAAACAAGATTGCAAACCAAAAAAACAAGAATTCATCAATACATACACCGACTACTATAAAATATATACTAAGGGCATCAAAAATAATAATGGAACTTTTACAATTGTAACTACTCAAGAAATAGAAATAAACCACCAAGTGAATTCAAATGGTAAAACCTCAGAGCAGAATTATGCTCCCTGCCTACACTTACTTGTCTACCCAGCGGACCCTAGAAGGGGCTGGGTGCATAATAAAGGCGGATTACTTCTACAAAAACTAACGGGGGATGACTGCACGGTGTGCTCAACGCTCCTAGGAGCTAGGAGACGCGTTGCGTATATACAGACGCAAGAATATATTTTTACAATTTAAAACACGAATTAGTTAGTATCGGAATTCACTTTCGTCGTTTGAAAGAAAAATTTGTTCGATACTGACTCTCAAAGTGTATTAAGAAATCAATGAAATTTAAACAAGTAAATAACAGTCCTCATGAGGTATGTAGATACAAAGCGTGCGTGTCCATTTTCAACAGCGAAAAAAGTACATAATTTAATATGCACAAATGCGAAATTTCAGATGTACTAGAGACACACACAGTAGAAAACTTTCTTGTAGATCATCCGAATCATATTACTTACTGCAAAATATTTGGAGAATGCACGTAACTCGACTCGTGGACATACGTTCTAACTAATACATATTTAAACGTGTCACTTGAAAAATGTTATTTTTAAGTATCATCAGACACAGTTCTTCACGTGCTACTTGTATTTTTTTATAAATGCATACAACGCTCATACATATTATTCATTAATAAGTGTATACAATCGAATAGTACCTAAATAGATAAATTTGAAAAAAGTGTAGTAACCAACAAGTATTGAGGGACGTGATAATTATCGGTTTCAATTCGCAACCAATTATGGGACTAATGGAACTATTGATTCTCTGGCTATATTTGAACATATAAATATCAAACATCTAAATTTAGTTTATTCTTTGAATTTACAAAATACTAGATATGGCGAAGAATTTAAAAAATCCATCGTGATTTCAACTGTATCTACTTCGGAATAAATCCAATATTATCAGTTACGCATCTAAGGAGTGCTTCAGGGCCATAAAGCCGATGGCACTTTCACGTGGGCTTTACTAATTTTCATTAGTAACGAAACCTATTAAATTTTCAATTGAATATGCTACAAATAACTACAAATACACAAATAAAAATACATTTCAAATCCCGCCTAAACACAAAAATCTTTATGAGAGAACATAAAATTGGCTAGACATTACACCTATAGAAAATCGTGGTTGTGCCACTAAATAGTATGTTAACTGTTGTGAACATTGTCTATAAAACTGATATTTTCAGAAGATAGAAAAAGATAATATTATCCTAAGTGCTCAGAACACTCCCGCGCTGAAAACTCTTTGTTTGTTTCTTCTAAAATTGAGATTGAAACATAGAATGAAGGGTGGGATATTGGAGAGGCAAATGAATTACAAGTACTAAAAGTACATTTTCCACAATAAAATTAAGTAAGTATTCAAAAAGAGATGCATTAACAGTATTAATGCTTCTATTCAGTATTATATGTTTTAAATGTTGATATCACTATTCTACACGTAACGTTTGATTACAACAATGAAAAAAATATTATGATAGTGACAGTAAGAAATAGATAGTACATTAGTGTATTTTAAAATATTAATTCACACAAGTCTTATGTGTCCAGCACTGCTTTTGATACTGAAACATCGTTTTATAAAAAATGTAACAATGCAATTCCCCAATTCTTTATAGAGGATAGAAAAATGAATACGCATTACCTTATTTGTAGACTGCATACCAATAGGGCCTTGAGAGCATGCCAAAACCAGTCAACGCTATCGGCGAAAGGATTCATTTTCTGCCGTTTGCCATTGTAGGTAATTTCATGTTGTGACTCCATTTCAGCTGAAAAAGTTTAATATTGTTAGTTGTATTGATACTGTCATTAAAGTTGATTTTCTTAAGTACCCTATCTTCACTTTATGTATGTATAATATTACTGCCTATATTCCATATTTAATATAGGTAGCCATTATTGGTTTATAAAATGAACAACACTGTCACTTTATTAACAATACTTTTTCACACGTTTAGGGAACACTTTTTTCCCATCATCAAATGTAACCTAAAAAAATGTTCGCCATTTTTCACCACAGATTTCTACCTATATTAAATTCCAAATGTAGGATGTACTATTGTACATTACGCGGACACGTTTAAAGGTCTGAACATAAGCATTTTAATTCAATAATATTATTATAAAAACATTTTACTAGATTTAACAAATTCCCCGTATTTCAAAGCATCGTTACCTTCATACGTAGTAGTAAGATATAATTTAACTTGGATACTACAAAATCATGGGTACATTAATTTTTACTGATTCACTGGGAGGAATGTAGTTGCAATAGTGAGATTGTAGAATATTTAAGACATAAAACGTACGAAAGGGTTTTAATCAAATTCTGACTGCAATGTAGGGAAGAATTGGCGTAGTCAGAATGACCAGCAAAGAAGGATCTAGTTACACCGCATTTTTTATTAGCAGTTATTACAAACACAATGGGACTCGACATTTTTCAAAACTTTTTTAGAGACCAAGAATGTTTCGAGAAGAATGGATGCGTTCCAAGATATGAATTTGAGACTTCTGATTTCAGTTAAGCAAGCAAAACTAATTACTTTATAATTGAGAATTTATCGTGATAAAAAACTCTGGTGAAAATAAAAAATTAATAAGAAATTCTAGGTGAAGATAGTGTAATAAATATTTTTACATTCACCAGTATTCAAGATATAAATCCTTGGACAGTGAAATGTCTCGAATAATATGGAAATAAACTTCGCATTGAGTACTTTTCTTTACATCTGATCCAGTATATATTAGTAGTATACTTATACACTGGTATAACACAACTCAAGGATCATATTTCTTCAATTTTGGTGAAACCTAAATAAATCCTATTCGGTAAATTTGGAAGTAATATGTTTTTCATTGCATTGCATAACACATTAAATGAAAGAATGTCAATTTTTGTTATTCATACAGATATTTTGTAGAACATATCCAGAAAAGGGCATAATTGATGTTCAGTAAAGATGTTCACAATATTTAATAAATATAACAATAAGATTTAATAAATACCACTTGATCCTACAAATAATAAATTACTTACTATTTTTTAGCATTATTTATTATGATTTTTTATATTAATTGTTCGTAAAAATAATATGGTAACAGAATTATTACAAAACAGGTATTATTTAAAAACTTTAAAAGTAGATTTCTCAGTAAACGTTGAAGTAAAGATAAAAACAGTTTCAACATCGAATTTTTACAAGAAATACTCAATATTTTTTTCACAATTCACATATTTTCCCATTTTTTTATCGGTGACTAAGCAGATATAAAAACAATCCAAAGGCGGAGACTCTCACTTTCTACTTCCTTTACTTTCGGTTATCACAGTGTTTTCCGAGGGCCGTCACATCACAGCTCGTCGGATTCAATGTCGTCTAACGTGTCATCGCACGTATTTGTAACGTTTCACTCGCATGCTGATGCACGTATAAAAATTAAAATGACATGAAAGGTGTCACTTTCATTCGAGTGGGAAAAGAGTCTTCTGTCCAAACGAAATGCACGACGTGATTATTGCGTTTTGCCTGCGAATCCTATGATCAAAAATATCTGGAGCGTGACATGTCAACGAGGAAGAGCTATCGGCGAGAAATCGTCTAATAGAAATTTCATTCAAAATCAAAAGACGGGATTTCATGTTCCAAAATTGCATTCGTTAGGCGGTGTAGTGACTAGCTATTTAAGAAATATTTTTCCTCTAGACGAGATTTGCTCATTTACACAACAACGGTAGTATTACAAGACATTAATGGCACGTTTCTTCCATAGAATAAGGCGACATTAGGGGCACCTGTTTCTTTGACAAAAGACTAGTTAAGACATAATTACGTTTTGTTATACATTATTACCATACAACGAAATTGCCCTAGAGCTGTCGGCGTTTCACCGATGAGTTTTCAAGGATCTTTCGTCTCCAAGGCCTTTTCGAAAGTCACGTTGGATTTGCCTGGCTAATATGGCAAATACCTCTCGTTCTTTCCTTGCTACTCCGTGACTTTCACTATTCGTACGTTCCAATGTTTTTCACTGCAAGACTTATTTTAACCATCTGTTATTATGCATGCCAAAAGTCCATCTCTAAGGCCAACAGCTTTGATCCTGTTTTTCCTCAACTTCCCATATTTCTGACCCATAAACTGTAAATCTTAATAAAGTGGAGTAAAGGCGTTTTTTGGTAGTGTCATTAATTATCTTTGCCTATAATGAGGTGTTTATAAATCATGTGACGTTTCTTCCATTACCAATAATTGGTAATTATTTTTGGCTCTACATCTTCGCTTGTGAACATTTTATTTAAAACTAGTGGACCCGACAATGTTTCATTACTACAGTCTATTACACATCACACCTAACTGGTCACGTGATTGTAAAAACATTTTGCACTACAGTGGGCAAAAATTGTAATAGAGCAAAGACTTTATTCTCAAGTATGGGTTTGTTATATACGTTGGATTGGATATGTTTATCATGTAACATATTATTAAAACGTTCTCCCTCAACTTTGGGCATGCTTTCTATGTGACGCTATCTTGGAGAAATTTGATTTACTTATCCGACATTCAAGTAATAATTTCGGCTGATATTTAGATATCTAATTTAGATATATTTGGAAAAGCTTGGAGGGCAGGCAAAAGCTTTGTGATCACCTTTACTCGCTGGGTGTGGATCAAAGATCTTAATGAATTTCTTAATTTGAAACGCATTATTCTTATATAAGATGTTGAAGCGCTCTTAAACCCTAATAATAATATTATATATATTATATTATATATAATATAATAAATTATATTATATATAATATAATAAATTATATTATATATAATATAATTTTTCATTCTAACTAATAGTGTGAGAAGCATTTCGAAGCTTGCGAGAAATATGGTGAAGCGTGTGCGCAACATCTTTCACACATTGTTAAAAATAGTATACTCGTCACGGTGTATTAGTATAATAGTATACACGTTACATTAATATTAATATTATTATTATATATTATTGTGAAAGATGTTGCGCACACGCTTCAGCATATTTCTCGCAAGCTTCGAAATGTTTCTCACACTATTAGTTAGAATGAAAAAAATGATCTTTCGTACATGAAAAACAAGCAAGAAAATCAAATGTTTCGTGCACGAAGTGTTAAAAAATATTTACTTAATAATTCATGAAATTAGCAACTGTATACTTTGTAAAAAGAAAATAATTTCATTTTAAAAGATGAAAAACTTCAATAACTGAAAGTCGAGAATAGGAGAACGGAAGATGAGCCAACAATGGAGAGGAAGTTTTTATAGTGCAAAAGTCACAAGTCAAGATTCAAATAATCATTAATGAATCTTGGCTGAGATTTGGTAACATGAAAAATTGTACTCGGCAAATAGTACCTATCTAAATATGGCCATACAGGAGCCAGTTACGCTCACGTGCCCAACGCCCGTCGCTTAAAAGTATTTGGCCGCCGATTCCTGCGACATTGTTTTTCAATGGAGCAGGTAGTGGCAACGAAAGGTTTGCTCGGACAACCTTTTTGTTTCTCAGAAATTAAAACTTGGGTGTGTGATCTTCGGCCTATTACGAAAAATGTCAGTATTGAAGTGCAATATGGTGCAATCTACATACATCTACAATAATAAATTTTATGAAAATCAAGAAACTATAATGAAGAAATATATAAAGCTGAATGGTGTGTGGAGAAGATTAATGAACCTCTAATAAAAACGAATTATTAATCTTATTTTTATAACGATAATAATGAACATTTCAAGATACTCCGCCGTATTCTGCTCAACTCACATATGAGACCCAGGAATAGTGAATAAACCACGTGACACGGATAGTCGAGTCATTTTTCAATAAAAATGATGAATTTTTGAAATGCTTGTATAAATCCTCAGCTCATTACACTTAGTATTTTCATCTTTTCTCAAATTTAGGTTTGTTTGAGCTTTTTCACTGAATAAGTGTTAAACTCTTTGATGTCTGCTTAATTAAACATTTTATATATATATATAAAATATATATATATATAAAATATATATATAAAATATATATATATATATATATATATATATATATATATATATATATATATATTATATATATATATATATAAACATTAAAGTAGTGCCTACTAGTTTTTTAAAACATTCATATAATCGCAATATTTTCTTTTGATGGTCATTGTCCTCAAGAGTAATATTCTTATATTTTTCAGCAAATTTGGTCGTATTATAAGGTTATCTGAACATTTTTGCGTACGTTATCACATACATTTTAGATTTTTTGTTTATTTTTTAGAAGGTGAAAACAAACGGATTAAATTTATTGATTTTTACATTTACATTTAACTAATCTTAGTTATACTTTGAAGATTATGATAAATTTCCTCATGAATTTTCATAATATTTTTCACAAAAAACTTTCTAGATCAATATAGATATGTTTCATCCGTTTCATATGAAATCCTTTTTGGACCGAATGGTACTTTATGATCTGTGAAATCGCATGTGAAAAGATCTGAGAGCGCCAAATAACTTGACGAGCAAACAAAAAGATTGCTGTAGCCATTAACATATTTATCGACTTTTTATATTTAAATCGTAAATATTTATGTTTCTAATGTATTTCACGATTTTGAAGAGTTTCAAGTACGCGTAACATAAGAAATTAATTAGCTACTTCAGTCTCCTTAATTAGTCAGGTGAGCAATAACAAAATCAAGTCAGAATTTCACATCTAATTTACTCACAGTTACATTTTTTCTAAAATTGTTTGTTATTTAATTGCCATCAAACGTAAATATCATTAAACAAAATACTTGTATTCATATTTATAGAACAGCCATTGTAAAAAGGACAATTGCCATTTTGTTAACACTCAATATTGCTAAAATGTATTCAGGTACAAGCAATGATTGTCGACGAAAAGCATTGCAATAATCTATATCGTATCCTTGTAGAAATCAATCAGCGACCTAAGTTTCTCCCAACCAAAAATTGAAAAAATTTTGTCAATCCTAAAATACGAAAGCAATATGTGATAAATGTAGAACAAATTATGAGAACTGAAATCAAAACGTAAATTAAATGCGTTTCCAATGAAACGTGAATGAATCTGTAATAAGAAACAATGAAGTTCCCCATAAAACAAAGGATTTTCTACTTTATCGAATAACAATACTTACTAAAGAGAAAGTATTTTAATGGTCCGGGGGGAAAATGACAATTATTTGGCAGAAAGACAGGCTGTGAAGGTCCATGTCGAAAAAGTCGATTTTTCGTGCCTACTCAGCGAAAATTACTTTTTTGAATAAGTCTCTCTAACTAT
Organism: Gryllus longicercus; assembly: GCA_038098605.1. NCBI lineage: Eukaryota > Metazoa > Arthropoda > Insecta > Orthoptera > Gryllidae > Gryllus > Gryllus longicercus. The sequence goes on from JAZDUA010000001.1 coordinate 3,473,203, forward strand.
TAACAATAATGTTCCGTAATAATTAAGGAAGACCCTGTCGTTCTTTCAGCAACGGGCTTCATTCCGAAACCCTTAAAATACTCACTAGAAATAATGAGACCTAAAAGGATCTCCGCAATCTGTTTTATTCAGTACATGCTGATTTGTCAGGAAATTTCTGGGAAGTAATGAAAGTTTTTAGGTTCTACAATAATCGGTGAAATATGTCTCAGTATTGTACGCTAAATATGCATTTGTTTGTTGTTCGTACGATAACTACAACTGTTGTTTATAACTTTAAAATTAATGTATAAGATGTACTAAACATTTAGTGGTCATGCGTTGATAGACTATATCTGTGCGACTTCAATTTATCACTGGATAGTGCACGGTTCAATATAATAGTAATAATAATAATAATAATAATAATAATAATACCAATGATAATTTTTGATCGACTCTTTAAAACGTTTAAAATAAATATTGAAAATCCGGCACATAACCTACGTGAAAATGTAGAATGTGTTGTAACACGAGTTTTTTACATACTTATTAACTTCATAAAATTATTTAATTATAAATAAAGTATAGCTCAATTCATAACTGAATAATTCCAGCGAATTTTAAAATATCCTCAGCTCTTTTAAAATTTTAATACATTCCTAAAAGTATTTTAGAATTCATCTTGGTTGGTGTATGCACTCTACGAGTATATTTTTCTTCTCTTGCTATTTTCATTGACTCTCTTCAAATCAATTGAAGGCGCCAGAGAGATAATCATAATCCACACTAATGTATTTTTTTTTGTTTCAGTTATTTAATATTTGACCGACTCTTAAAATAATGGCAAGATCAAGAAACGAAACCTGGAAAATGGAAACCATTTTTAACTTATCCTGAGAGGATTGTTTAGAGAGCATTACTGTATGCAAAACTCCATAAACTCAAAATGATGGTTAATGGCTATATCTCACACACTCCTTCAAATCTTGATATAAGTTCATTACGTCTATATTTCCTCCACATAATGACAAACGCAGCACCTAGCGCTATCTGTTGGAGAATTTCTAAGTTGCTATGGCAAAAGAAAAACAGAAGGTTGCGAGTATTTTCCGCAAGGGAAATCGCTGCGGGACAGGTTCTTGCAGAACCGGTCACGAGCAATCGGTACACTAAAGTAGAACACTTATCTGTATACAAAAACTTACATTATTTACAAAATGTAAATATAGAACATTAAATGTAATATGACACACTGGTTGCACTACACTGTACATTTACACCAACATATTACTTTAAGAAAAATACTCATATTAAAAAAGATTTAGTAGTATTATTATAGTTCTACAAATTCTTCTCTAATACGAGTATTTCTAGTAGTTCTATAATAGAACTACTTCGTAATTGTTTCTAAATTTGCCATTTTTGAAAATTCAACGAAATTCATTTCGAGAGTTCCACGAATATTAGACCACACCATTCTTTTAAGCGGCCCTTCATGTATCTTGAAAAAAATTTGAAGAAAACATTTCGAGCGGTTTTTGAGAAAAATTATTTTTTATAAATTCCATTAATTTCAAGCCCAAAAAAGGAAAAAATGTTTGATTTTCAAAAAAACAATACATTATATTTTTGAAAAGCTAATTTTTTGGAACAGTCTTTGGCTAATCTTCAATTTTGTGGTTTAATGTTAACTTTTTTGCCATGTATGAAAGTACAGAGTTCTCCGAATATGGGATTAGAACCATATTTTTACCGTCCCTCGATACCTACGAGGAGAAAATTTACATAACCAATTTATTGTCGTTTTCGCAAAAAAATTGATAAACCAATTAAATTGTCTATATTTCGCGCAAACCTTCGCGAAAACTTATCATATTTTCGAAAAATTGTACATGACCTTATTTAAAGATCGGTATTTAAGGAATAGATTTCATTAAGAAAAATAGTTGTAGGAAGACGCCCAAAAATTTGTTCTTTTGCAATATTTGCAATATCTGTGATTTTAACAAACTTCAGACATACACCATTCTCTGAAGTGTTTTTGCGCTAACGGATGACAAAGTTTAATACAAAAATTGATGTCATTTTTGAGAAAATTTTGAAAATGTTTTGGAAACATCATGTAATGTAACCTCGAAAATTAAAATATCCGGTTCACACTCTCAACGCCTTGTGTTCGTTCAGAACGATTGGAGAATATCTATTTTGGATAAAATGAACTGAATAGTTAAGGTGCTACCGTTGACAACAGACGGACAGAGACCTTTTATACTCAGTTAGAGGAATCAAATTACTATACGTAAGAACAGGAATTATGCACTTTTTCGTTAATAGCGTACGGCAATAAAAGTTAATCTGCCAAAAATTAGCAGTTTTCCAGAAAACGATTGCATAATTTTCTCTTTTTACAAAGTAAGTGCAAGAAAAAAATAATAGGATATTCTTGTATTTATTTCGTAAAAATTTTAGACTACGATCTTCTCTCTTCTTCGGTGTGCAATTATAAAAGCTAAAATTATTTAAGAAAATGATTAATTCCCACGTACTTCCCAATATTACTTTACTACTAATAATTTGAGGATGTTTATGTTCACGACGAGTCTTACAAAGAAAGAAAAACTCTTCGAAAATAACCATTGAATAGATACAATAATTCTTTATGTTCTGCATATCCTAATTTGACAACAACGGCTAACTCAACTGTAGATTGCACTCCTCTCATTCGCCTTAAAGGGCTCACATCTGGTATAAAAAATACATATTTGTAAATTATTGTAAGCTCAATTACACTTTTTGGACACACAACTGAAGCCAATGGAAAGGTATTTAGTCCCTTGAAAATATTGGCAGAGGGCATACTCAATATTGCTAACAGAGAAATTTCCAAAAAATATAATAGTATTTGTAATTTATGTTCATTTTCCTCCGTCATTTTCTCTTCTATTTCAAATGATTTGGAATGCGTTGGAAATTTCGATACATAAATTAAAATTTACGCATTTTTATTTTTATAAAATACTTATGTTTCAAACTTAATTATTTAAAATGCACTCATTCCTCTAAGTTCATTCGTTCTAGTTTTCCATTATATAACTCACTACGTGCTTCAGGCAAACAATAATGTGATATGATTTTTTGCATAAACATAAAAATATTTAAATTAGTAAAATTTGGGGCATATTGATAACAACTCGATTATGAGCAAGGTTCCCTATGAAAAAAGTCGATGATAATGGGAATTTGAAATTGTACGAGATCCCAATAAGGAACATTTACTTAATTTCTTCAAAGCATGGAATTTTCGTCACCTCTGCAGTAGAATGTGGAAAGGACAATATTGTACTTGCTCCTGTGTATGCTCCTTGTATGTAATTGTAAAAAAGACGGCTCTTGTACAATACATATATTAAGAGTTTCTGTACCTGATGATGTCATAAACATCGAAACGTGATATGGATGAAAAATGAAATGTTCCAATTATAAACTTGCACGCTTCCACAGGCAGTCAATAATTCTAAGGAACGGTCGGAAGCATTTTTCATGATTTGTTGTCTTGTACACAAAAATTATATGGTCCGTGCATTTTGTACACGTGGAAGTCTTGCCTTTACTCTGATAATTTAGAATTCCACTCATTGTAAACAGACATAATCATTTATCTAGCAAATTAATTTATGTCGATTTACCTAATTAACTATTATTTAATGAAGAAATTTAGGCCAATTTTTCCTAAGGAACTGTGAAATATTCAAAATACCTTCCTATTTTGCATACTTGATAAGAAGAGATGTTATATGTGATAACACTAGAAATAAAATATATTGTATACAAAGTTAGATTTTCTGACCACTTGCTGTAGAGCCAGAGTTGTGACCAGGGCTGTACAATGTTACACAATAAACTAAGTAGGATATAATTTGCGAAAAAAAGCGTTTTTAAATGTTTACTTCTCTGCAACTTTCTTATGGAATCCCCTTAGAATTTTTAACATGTAATAATTGTGCAGACATTTTGTTTCCAGAACATAAACTTTTTGAAATTTAGATTTTTTCGTAATATCAAGTAATTTCCAGTATCGTCTGTACAAGTTCGCCTAATATATGGCTAAATGACTGTAATAAATACGTTTTCTAGGCCCAAAGTTGATTCACGTATTCCTGTGATTCTGATTTTGCAAGTGTTTATTTTTTTCTGCATGTATATATATATATATATATATATATATATATATATATATATATATATATATATATATTGTTTGCAATTGTTCGTACATACAACGTTATTCTGTACCAATATGTTCACACATCCTCACATCTCCGGTGTCTGTACGATCGTTACTACATTTTGAAGCGACGAAGAGAAGTATATAAAATATTAATAAAAAAATTCACTTTTCAGGATATTGTCACGTGTAACGCTGTTACGACTAAGCTTCAATTCTCTAAAGAAATTTTAATGTGTTCTTTTATTAAAGAAATTTGTTTGATTGTAAATGTATGATTTATCTTACATTTATTGAAGAAAGTAATAATATGTGAACCACCATCTTGCAAATCGAAATTTTAGAAACACAACCTAGAATGCAACTGTCTTTTCAAAAATGTCAAATTCACTCAGAATGCAGAAAATGCGTAATTGTATATTAATTGGTTGAATTCAAGTGCAGCACTTCTGCATATATGCATCTGCATATATGCATCTGCATATATGCACATCGTTCAGTTAAGAGGTAAAAGTCGAGACCGGTCAAAAACGCCTTGAACTAGGACGATGGTTAGGATTATAGTATCCTTATTATTCTGACCATCTTTTGTTAGACAAAAAAAACTTCATCGATCTTCAATGTTTCAGTGTTGAAGTTCAATTCTCATATACCCATGATTTCCTTCATTACTTTACGTTGTTAGTGTCCTTCACACAATCGGTTTAAGTTTCTGGAGCCCATGATAACAATGTTCGGTTATTATCTTCAAAATCCATTGATTAATTCAAAAGTTATATTGGCAAGAAGAAATTACGTTTAGTAATAAACATTACCCACCCTCCTTCGCACAGTCAAGTAAACACTAATCCAGAGATTTGTCTGTAGTGTATTCACTGTGTAGTATTAGAAAGCGTTACGACGTACTACCAACATTCAATTGTATACAAGCCAATAACCTATTAACAGTGCTTGCGGCTATTCGAGTGAATCATTCACTGGCTGTGGAAGCCTACAAGTTTGTTATTGAAACAATTTTTCATCCATATCCAAGCGTTTCCTAGTCTGACATGACCACATGATCAGGTACAGAAAGTCTTAATATTGTGAATAACACATCTGTAATGAAGGCAGTGTTGAGAAATGACACCTTGCTTCCGGCCGCTAATGTTGAGAATCTCGGCAGCATGTTAGACACGGATGACGAACAAAAATTCCTATCACTGCATCTAAATCACTGTATTAATTTTCTTCAACTACACCAGGAAACCTAATCTCTGTAACTAATTTAAATATAAAGAATCATATTTAATAACCTATGAAAAATTGAGTTTAAGATGTTAAAGTAGTTTGCCTCCGACCATCGCTCGCAAGGATAACGTGAAAATTTCTTTAGGATTTATTATGGGGGAAATAACTTTTTAAATAAAATGATGTAAAACTCTTCGTATTCCGTATCGATGTAAAGTTCTTCGTATTCCCTTATTTATTGAATTTTCTCAATGTAACGTCTAACATTTCTGAGAGTCCTATACCTATTACACATTCATATTGAATAAATATAATTAATTTAACTATAATGAACAACCCTGAGATTTACGCATTATCTTTATGCATAAATGTTCAATTTCTTTAATCCTGCTTACGAAAACAGCTGAGTGTATGGATTTACAAGAAACTTACATCGTATGTTAGAATAGACCTCAACTCACGTTCGATTTACCTAATTTATGCACAGTCTCTATTTAAGTCAATACACAGATTCTTTTATGGATTGAAATTAGATGTTATTTGTTTTGTACATACTTTTAAGGTGAAACTAAGCTAACCTTTTAACTTTGACCCTATCAAAAAGATTCAATGTTAAAGAACCATGTCCTGTGAACAAGTCTTTACTGATTTTAAGAGCAATGATGCAGTGCTAATTTCTATTGTCATTTATCTTGTAGAATTCGAATTCTAGCACCCATATTTAATCATTCTTTTAAAAGTGTCTTATGTCAAAACCATTATTTGTTTTAACTTATCTTTTGACTGTTCAAAGAATTGACTGCTACAGCTGGGAATCTAACCATGATACTCTGGTACATGACTAGTTCCTCTAACCTCTTAAACTACCGCGTGAATGATCTCGTTGAAGTCGTAAGAAGATAAGATCCCTAACAGATATATTAAACATTTCACTTCCAAATCACAGCTGGAAGTTTAACAATTACTTGGGACCACGTTTCCCAGGCAATTATCAATTGTTCTTAAGGTTCTTTAAAGAGTTGACTGTCTCGGTAGCTCAAGAGGTTAAAGTAGCTAGACAAATACCGAGAGATCCGGGATCGATTTTCGGTTAGGGCAAACCATTTTTTGAACAGATGTATACGTAAGCTTCCGCGGCTCGAATCCATGAATTCTCGACCCCAGCCAACGACGCGGCGTCTCCCGGATAGCCGAGAATTCATTCTTTGAACAGTCAAAACAAAATTTATAACAATAACATCTTGATTAGTAGCTATGGGATTACAACGATAGTTGACAATTGCGAAACGGAAAAAGAGTTCCCACGTTATTCTCTGTGACTAGATGGTAAAAAGAATTTTTAATATTATTACATAGGTACTACAATATTACCTAATATAATAAGAAGATGCTTTCTCAAACTATTCTTCTTCTCGAAAGTTGACGATAGTAACTATTAAGGCTTAATTAAGAAATATAATGTTCGAAAACGATATGTATTTACAACAAGATCTCCCATGTCAAATAAAAAGCGTTTAAGAAATAGAATTGTTGTACAATTCTGTTAATAACTCATGGAGCCACATCTTCATCCCTGAGTAAACCTTATTGCATTTGTCACCATAGCAACGCAGAAAAGTTGAGATTCTTTCCTGTATTCATGCCTCCTGCTTGGTGACGCAAAGATGGATTCCTGAAAGATGAGGCCCAGCATCCAATCCCCGGCATGGAAGCCCCTCGGCAATCGCGCGCCCACCAACGCATGTGGCCGCCGCCCGCCGCGGCGGGCAAAAGCGCCACCTGAACATGGTGCCGGCCGCATTTATAATGTATTTATTTCTTGCGTACGTGGCTTTGACCCCGTTTCCAGCACTAAAACGCGCAGCCGCCACCCACGGCCCACCCGCCGCCGCCGCCGCCGCCGCCGCTGACGCCGCTGCGCGCGCGCCGTTGAACGAACTATTGGCGGAAAATGGGAATAAATACCTGCACGAGCTGTCAATGCGACAACGCAATGAGTCGTGCCGGAAGCAGGTGCGACTGTCGCCCAGCCACTTGTTTACCCGCGCGTGCGCTCGTGCCGGGGGCAACAACGCCGCGCTGCAGCCCACAGCTTGAAGAGTACTGCATCGCAGTCTTTCTCAGAAGCAACGACTCTCTCTCTCTCCCTCTCTCTCCCTCTCTCTCCCTCTCTCTCCCTCTCTCTCCCTCTCTCTCTCTCCCTCTCTCTCCCTCTCTCTCTCCCTCTCTCTCCCTCTCTCTCTCCCTCTCTCTCTCCCTCCCTCTCTCTCTCCCCCTCTCTCTCTCCCTCTCTTTCTCTCCCTCTCTCTCTCCCCCTCTCTCTCTCTCCCTCTCTCTGACTTAGATGCATCGATGGGCACGTGCAGCGCAAGTCCAATTCTGTTGCAAAACTAAGGCACAAAATTTGACACGTGTTTAGTCAACTCTGATCAAGACGAATTATTTGTAAGTGTGCTTTCAATGCTTTATACGAATGATTTGACAGTTTTTGGTGTTGGATGCTAAAATCTTAGACTAAACTTATAGTACGTTGTATTTGACTAAGATATGCGAAGACTAGACCCAATGTTAACGAAACTATATTTTTTAATAAACAGTAATTATAAGTACAGAAAAGAGTATAAAGGTATTTTCTTCCAGGACAAAATGTACGAGAAGAGAGAAGTGGAATAAAATATACAATAATGCTAACTTGATTTTTCATCATGTATAAATTGGAATCGTGGTGCACAGAACACAGAAGAGTCGGCATTGTGGATTGACTTCACGTGGTAATGTACTTTTCTTTGATTTGTAGCTGTTTCAATCATTAAATGAACATGCCAAGTTCATCAAAAATAAAGTAACTGTCTTAAAAATCCAATTTTCTCAGACACAAAAATTATAAACGTAACTTTATATTAATACTAATGTTTCCCCTCTGGTTAGTTAAGTTACTAGACGTATTTGAGATAAATTGTAGTTGGATAGAGACTATCACCTGCAATGGCCGTCAAGTGATGTAAAAATTAGTTAAACGTTCATGGAAAATAATCTTTACAAATAAACCACGTCATGGAATGAGAAATGTCGGAAGAAATATGAGTTAACGCTGTTATGTATAATAATTTTGCTATCTTTTGGCCCTGCCTTCAACCTTGTTTAAAGTCAAATGTGCTTCATAAAAAGAAAATAGAAAATAATTTATAGATGTGTATCTATTACGCAAAGTAACAATACCGCATCGTCATCTAATATCCGCTGAAATTTGGAAATTTATTCCAGTTAAAATAAATGTTCTTAAATGGATAAATAGGTTTGAAACGAAATGGAAGAATTAAAACTATTGAAAAAAAACGAAGAAAAGTTTTTTTGACATATATTGGGATTAATGAACTAAAGAATGAGATTCAGTTGCATGATACTACCCGTTTTCGAAAGTTCCTGTTGAAGCATGTACTTTCAAAACTTAACCTTTTAACAGTTTTGGAATCTTACAAAGTAAAGAAATGCACATCGATTACCGCTAATTGACGCCGTACACGTAAGGACCCGTCCCTGAAATTATACTTCTAAAGCAACAGAATAGTGTAGTCATGGCTGCAGTAATGTATTGGTTAAAGAATGTTTACTTTTTATCTACTCATGTAAAAAAAGGCAAAAATAATCTTTGTGATTAGGAAAGACTGGGTAAGTAAAATTTAACAATAAGCAAAGTTATCGACCGAATCAGCATTGTGTCAATGTATCTAAGGAAACTGTAGAGTGAGCCGATTGCGATGGTGTTTCGAGAAGAACATAACAATAACAAATACTACAAATTCAATTTGTTTAGAAAGGTTGAAAGTTTCTGTTCATCGATTTTGAAATTGTGATGCCATCAAATCTATGAATTTAGTGAAGGAACGGCACAAACACGGAAGAAATTGAACCAGAAGAATAAGCTTACGTGCCTGATAAAGAAGTTTAACCAAAACTCCAAATTAATCATCGAGAACTATGAAGTGAACTCGCTTGGAGTGGATTACGATATCGAATATTATTTTGCTGGGGGTAATACTCCCTGTGTCATCAAAGTTGTCATTATTCGTTGGTACGCACAAATTTCTCCGACGGATTTGCATGGAGTGTCTTTAAACACATAAAAATACAAGTGAACTTGGAAATAATGTACTCATATGATAGAATTACGTTTCGACGTTGAGGAAATAAATGGTTTGAGAAAAATAATAATAATATAATTTGCACCTGTGATATAAAATCAACAGTCGGTTAAGATTAGTCACCAGACACCATATTAGTCATTAGACATCATACGATTAATACCATTGCAATTTCAACGTGACATCAATTCATCAAACTCCACTCTAACGTTTAGACACTGTACTCCATTTTAGACTGGTCCCAAAAAAACAATCAAAAACATCAATTTACAAAACTGTCATTCTCAGGTTTCTCTTAAAGAACCATTTTCTGTAACACAACACGAAACGTGTTTACCTCGTTTTACAGACATTAGAATAATAAAACTATCGCTATAACTTAATAAATAACAAATAGTAAAATACTTTTTAAAAATGTAATAGTCTTTAGAATAGAGGATATCAAGAAAACGTGTACAGATTGTACATCACCACTACATGACACACAGAGATCCTACTGTTCCTTTTACGAAAATAAATCAAATCAAATCGGATTGAATGTATCCATGATCCAGCATAAATATCAAGTTCGTAGTAATATTAATAGAAAATCAAGCAGCAATTAAAAATTCTACATCGGAAACGTAGGAATATATTTTTGAACATATTTGGACGTACTTTGATTGTGAGGAAGTAGGCTTTCGCTCAGAATATTGAGAATGTTCTCGGCTGTCTGAGTAGCGAAGGATGCTGTGTCGCTCATATTTGACGATCATGTCGTTGCCTTTTTTAGTGTCGGAATAGACTGCATATTTCAATTGTACTCTCTAACGCATAGACACATGCATAGTCAGAATACACATACGCACATGCGCATAGTCAGAATGCCAGATCAGCTCTATCATCCACTAAATGCATGCGCGTTGTCTATTCGGAAGAACCTCGACTGCATATGGCAAATCAAACACATAGACAAATGAAACTATTTTGCGGGATACTTTTTCATCTCAGCCCTAATTTGTCACCCCAGAGACTTCCGTATGTCTCAAACTTTCAATGATTTAGAAGACCTCTTGACAAACAGATTACCCCATATTATGTTGGACATAGTTTTTCACAATATAAAAGAAAAATATTTTATCCAGATATTTCAATAAAATATGTACATATTCACGAAAATTATAGAAACTTCTATAAAAAGGCCCGATTCAGTAGAGCTTTCTGAATCTCCGTCTTACGCTGGGTATCAGTCCCTTGCCATTCAAGAATTGGTAGTGTCGGGGACAGAGTACGAACCCTCATTTTTTATTTTTGTGTAAAAAAGACATTTCTCAGTTTGCGCGTAGACTTTCTTCTACTTTCTATACAAATATGATAGCTCTATGAACACGTTTTATGGTATTTAAGTTATAAGATGATTTAGGGGTATTCTAAGATCTTTATTTCGGACGTGTGAAGTGAAGGTTATCATTATCTTGCCCCGACCCATTCAATTTATAAAAATAATCCCGTTCTCCTAAAAGTGTTTCTACGAATGGAATTTATTTATTTATACCATTGTTAGAAAAAAGTTTTGATGCATGGTGTTGCTGCATTCTACATTATAAATACGGTAAAATTCAGATGTTAGATTTATATTACTACTGATTGGATTCGTATGATCAAGGTGTCGCTTGAAGACTGAGATATTACAGTTCTCACCTTTTTTATCGGTTTTACCATTGCATCATTGCCTATAAGCTACTTCCAAATAAAGATATGCAACAAGAATACGTGTTGGACAAAAGTATTTTGGGAATCCAGCTGCAACATGGTAATCACCAACAGAAGAGTTACTTACCTAAGGATTATTTCAAAATTCAACTTATATAGCCATTCCACTTCCATTATTAAGAAACTGAACAACTCACAAAATTGAGAGAAATGTATGATTAAGTGTTCTGTGAAATTGGAAATAGTCTATACTTGATATCTAGTCATAAATTATTTAAACTACATGGAATCCCAACAACAATAAAAATATGGAATTCATAATATATTATAGTTGCTACAGTAATATTCCTCGTAAAATGATGAATGAGGTTGAAACTGACATATAGTGGCATAATTAACTAAAATAGAGATGTTTTGCTTCGATACAAGAACTATCGAATTAGTGGTCTTTACATGATGCTATTTTTGCAGTATGGGATACTTTGGAAAACTTACTTCCAAGTACGTTCCTGGGCAAAAATCTTAGGAAGTCTATGATGACGAAGATAATATATAAGCTTGTCTTGAGCTGGCCACATCAATTTCAGATTTCACCAACATTGATAAAGACGATATTGTTAACAAAAGAGATGCGAATGAAGAGGGATTCGAACGTCTAAATGGCGGTGACAATTGCAGTGTCGTAATAGCAACACAAGTTGTTCTTCATCTACAACCCAACAGAATTTTTCAGAGGGCGATGAGAGTGACGATGGTAGCAGTTTCAGCACTACAGAATAAAATTAGTGGCTGCAGACTTTCTCTCCCTTTTTTACGCAAATTCACACGACAAGTACTCAAATTTTCGAAAAATTGTGCATGACCTTCTTTCAAAATCTATCTTCAAGGAACTTATTTTATTGAAGAAAAAAATCCCTATCTTTAATATTTTAGTTGAAAGAAGACTGAAAAATTTTGAACTTTTGCAATTTTCAAAACATCAGGGTTTTCAACGAACATGAGACCTGCACCATTCTCTCAAACGTCCTTCACACTAACATCAAAATTTAATAAAAAATTGATTCAATGGAGCCATTTTTTTCATTTTAAATATGTGAGGAGGCTCATCTAGAGTACCTCCCAAACTTGATATATCGGTTTCAAATTCAAAGGGGAAGCGAAGTCTGCCAGATCAATTGAGAAATATCAATTTTAGAGAGAAACGGCTAAACGGTTTAGCCGCTAGCGTTGTTCACAGACGGACGAATAGACGGACGGACGGACGGACAGACGGATGGACAGACAGACGAACGGACGGACAGTCGGACGAACTGACGTTTTACCGTTATTCGATTTTTCTGTATCAAGGACCCACAAAATATGGATTCTGGATATACCACGTGTTAGAGGATTCCCCCACTAAATTTAGCCAATGGATTTATTCCACTTTTTCGTTATTAGGGCCCTGTAATAAGAGATTTTCTGCCGAAAATTCGCCGTTTTCTCGCGCGCAGAACTACATTATTAGGTTAAGCAATAAAAGTAGTTTATCCTCCCGAATGTCTGAAAACAGAAAAATATTGACTTCCATGACATTATGAATTTGAGAAATATCACATCTGACGTAAGTATAATCATTTCAAACAGTAACTAAAACACACTTGCTTCATATTTCCATCCCTGATAACGTTATAACGTGACCTTGTCCATTCATTTAATTTGTTAAATAAAAGTGTCTAGATTAACCGTGGTTTTCATTTATCCGTGCGAATTCCTTCATTTATTCGGACTCTCCAAATTCTACTGCAACTGCAAATAAAGAAATTCAGCCGAAATGAAAATTTCTTTATAACGAAACATCAAGTCGGCAGGTGCCTTTAAATAAAACTACCTGAAGAAATATCTTTATTGGGCTACTATTCTTCTATTGATTTTTTTAATCGCACTTTTTGAAATATCATATTATTCTCTATTTTCATTTAATTTTGTGCTCATGTTAGTCATTTTTAGGATGTAAGGGAAGATATCAATACCCATTCTAGAGTTCTTTATTAACTATGTGGAGAAGACCCAGGAGTTATTTTTATCAGTACTTTTTTTTAAATTTTATTATTTTTTTCGTAAAAGCACGTCGGATATTGTATTCCGATGTACCGACGTATTGCGCTGGCGAGAGCCCGCGCGACTCGCCGCTTCGCCATCTATCGAGTAGTCTTCCAACTACGCGCGGCGCAGCGGTGAATACGACTGAGCGACCCTGCCGACAACGGCGCAGAATCACGTTCGCGATCGCTATTGCACTCTGGCGGCACTGTGTTGACACTTCCCTGCGAAATTCTAGGAGGAATACAGTTGGAATATATAACAATTCCTTTCTGTTCACTAACAATAAGATAATTCAACGTTTTGCGCCAACTTTCTCAGATGGAGATACGAAACAAATTCTACAAGTTAAAATATAACTCAAATACTGTAAATTTGGCAGAAAATACCATTTTTCTCATTGCTTCTTGTGAAATAAGATGTCAATAAATGTATAAAATTTTCATGTTTATATGAATCTTTCAAGACTGTAAAAGCAAATGTCATAATCCATAAATATTTTATGTTCAGGAGCCAAAAAAATATTTGCACAATTATAAACGTAGTCTACAATATTCACTATACATTTGTTAATTGAACAGCCCCCAACTTTGAAATGTTAATTTATTAATGCAAATAATACTACAAAAACGCAAGAAAATATTGAGCCCCATCACATTGAGAAATAATGTTATATTTATTATATCCAAGATCATTTCTAAGTAGGGACATATACTATTAGAAATAAACATGATACAAATATACGTTTTAAATCATTCAAAGTACCATATAAATCATTAATTTTAGAACTATTAAAACGACCACCGACTTCAGAGATATTAAACAGAATTATGTATCTCAGCGCATCGAACAGAATTTCTATAGTTGTTGCTAAATTATCACAGAAATAAATTACAGAATGTGGTCAAACGTTTCTACATATTATATTTAAAATTAAGTAAAACAGATATTTACTCAATATCAAATTTGCCAATAGAGACCAGTGAACAAGAACTATATTTATTGAGGCAAAATAATATTCATTAGTGACCATTTTAACAATGCAGATAATTAACCAGATTATCAGACAAAAATGTGCCCATCGTTCGATAATAACTTTCGTAGCACCTAGAAGAATATCACCCCTCCTCATCAATTTTTACAATATAACGTATCACTTGAAAATAAAGTTATTAAAACGTAATTACTTATTTATTATTTAAATGTATATAAATAATTATTAGATGATGCTTGAGCATGAATGAGCACGTGTGATATACTCTAGGGATAATATTAAGTTAAACAAATTTTACATATATTTATCTAATACATCAATTTTGCGTGTATGATAGACGAAAGTTTTCTTTCAGGAGTATAAAAACTGTCTGTTGATAAATATGAAAAAATTTCAAAGACTAACGAAAAATGAATTATTTTTACTATATCACCAGCAGAGTTGTAGAAAAATTAATGGTTAACCATACTGATAATTGACGTTAAATTTCACACCTAACTTTGCACAAAATAAAAAGGTCATTATAATGAGAATTTTGTTTGAGCATGAGAGCGAAATACTCAGCATGAATCAATCATTAAAATGACCATAATGTTAAATTTAACATGTTCGGCTGCAAAATAACGTTGACGAAACTATATTCCGTTTAAAAGTTAAATCACAAAAAATATTCAAATGGAGAAACCGTCAGAACTCTCCCACATAATCTCCGCACATAAAATCACCCGCGATGTAAGGGTCTGCATTTCATAAGCAGCGTTTTAAGAAAGCGGCTAGGGTGACAGCAAAGGGGTGACTGACCCTCTACTAAGAACCTGTTTCGTTTCTAGCGAAATTCTTTAGAGGTTCGCGAAAAGAAGACAGGAATGTGTAAGAGGGAAGAAAAGGGGTCGCGAAGAAAGAGGGTGACCAGATTCCGGACACAATTTTTGTAACGGCGTTTTCGAGCCCCTCGCCGCACGTAGGCCAGGGCAGAGAAACGAAAGCCATCTTCAGGTATGCATGAAATTTCTTACAAAAATGTGCTGTGGCTCTAGTTACTTGGCAAAGTATACATTTTTTCAAAATGGTAAATTAGAATTCATGATATGCACAACGTTTGTAGCACTGTGCAATTTTACCTGTAGAAAATAAATATGCTCTAATTTACCGACAAAATATTGCTGCTGAAATTAAAATACCTAATAAAAAACTAATATCTAATATTTGCCAGACTAAAATCTCCTTGGATTGCTGAAGAACATACTACCGATAAATATAAGAGTAGGAGGTAATGATAAAAATAATTAAGCCTAGTGAGTAAGTTTACTTTCCCTACAATACTCATTTGCTTTCAGTGTTTTTTAGAGATACATATTTAAATATCTATAGATTTCATTTAAAATAGGATCATA
Organism: Gryllus longicercus; assembly: GCA_038098605.1. Classification (NCBI taxonomy): domain Eukaryota; kingdom Metazoa; phylum Arthropoda; class Insecta; order Orthoptera; family Gryllidae; genus Gryllus; species Gryllus longicercus. Next base: position 3,488,944 of record JAZDUA010000001.1, read on the forward strand.
CAGAGTTGTTCTTAGCTAAAAAAATACACTAACTTTCGTGCCGTCTCATAGCATTTTCCATTCAGTAAATAAATAAGTAATAATGTGCAACTCACATAACATACGTTCATAAATTAGTGAATGCTGATGTTGTTGGCGAAAAGTTGTTATTTTTGTTATTCGAAGAAAGCCCAAATTCTAGGCTCTCAAAAGCACAGCAAATGTTACGTTGCTATGGCCCTTCCTACCGTTGAGAAGGGTTGAAAAAGAACACACAATTCGCCCAATATGAAGGGAAAGCAGAAGATGAAGAGACGCACGTCGGGTGGGGAAGTTACGAGAGGGCACGAAAGGCAAGGGTCGTCTTTAGGAAGGGCACGGCGCCTTAGTGAGTACTCGTCCTCCAGGACCCACAATTAATCAACACCCGAGGCGAGACCCTGATTAATGGCTGCCACGCGAGGGTGGGCAAACGAAAGGAAGCGGGCGGCGGTGGCGGGGACGGAGGCAGCGGTGGCGCAGGAGGACTCAGGAGGAAGAGAAAGAAGTTGGCGAGGGCGAGATGCACGGAGAGCGCAAAAACGGGTTCCTTCTTAACGGTCGCGGATGGCTGACCAACGACCACCACCCACCGGGGTGCCAATACCTGCCGAAGCCGATGTCGACACTGATCGTGGTGCCGGAGCATCCCCACGCATCATAGGATGTCTTGTGTTCCCCCTTCTCCACGTCTCTATCGGACACGTAGACAGCGACATTACGTCTTCGAGCCCCTTCAGGCGTTTATTGCAAATTGAAAAACTGAACACAGCTTTTGAATCAATTTACTGCCAAAGTGTATGCGCTATATTGAATTACTACTTCTTTATCGAAAACTATTGAAAAAACTCTTACTGAATGCATGACATTTTAAAACAAATTGCAGTAAGAACAAATCTACGAAATATAAAATAATATAATCCATGTTCTTGAATATCATAACAAAAGTTATCTTAAACGCAATCATTTTACTAATATAACTTCACTTCCATGTCCTAAATAATATTGTTTAATTTGTCATTCATTAGGTATATACGTAAGTAAGGAATACAACGGGAAATAAGATTCTTCTCTGGATGGAAAAACCGGTCAGAACAGCATATAACTCGCTTCGACCTGTAGAGAACAAATTACGGCAACGATAAACCGGTTAATTATTCCAACGCTTTGGAGAAATTTTTAATTTACAAGGAAGTTCCTCTTCAGAAAGTGTAATACTACTGGTCTCACAATACCATAAATAATCAATCAAAAACACTACAAAACTTCAAAAATATCATTTTTGACGTTTCCTTTAGACATCCATTTTTTCGTATTTTTTTTTCTTTTTTTTAAAAAAAATATTTCTAAGACAGTGATCTAAGGTGGTGAATTTTTGCTCCATTGGTGACTGCGGGTGAACGCCGGCCGCGTGTATTGATCGGGTCCGGCAGGCCTCGGCTCGTGCCCCGGGGCGGACCTGCGGCCGGGGAAGGGCGACGGCGGAGAGAGCGCTGGCGTTGAGCAGGGGAGGGGGCGGGGAGGAAGGGTGGAAGAGCGGGCGGGCGCTAACGTTCCCCCGCGTGCAGAGGGAGGGGGCGAACGGATCGCGTTGGCACGGGCGCGGGTTCGGGCTCAGACTCGGGCGCGGGCGCGGGCACCGCGCTCGGTCGCACCTGCTCTCAGGGCGGGCGCGCGTCTTGTCCCGTCGTTGCGTCCATTGCAGGCCTCCTTCCCACCCCCGCTCGCAATTGTATTGATTGCCCGCCGGTACAGGCCGCCAGAGGAGCGTTGGATCCGCCGCAAGACGAGCAGCCACCGCGGCCGCAGCGCGGAAGCCCCCTCCCTCCTCCACCTCATGCGCGCCTAGCGCCCCCGGCCACCAGCTCCGGCCGTCCACGGCCCTTGCCCGCCGTCCGGCGCGCCTCCCGCATCAGCGTCCACCGACGTCCCCTCCTCCCGCTTTCATTCTCACGCTCTCTTCCAGCATGCGCCCGTACTTTGATTATTAAAATTGTTATTACAGGAATAAACAGCGCCGCACCGCCAGAAGTATATATTGTCATACTTATTTTAATGGAAATTTAACTCCGGGAGGCGGAGAGACGGGATGGCAGCTGCAGCGGCTATGGCAACGGCAGGGCGGAGGCGCAACCGGAGGCGGTGGTGGTGCGCGGGGGCCGGAGGTGGCGGGGCGGGGGTGGAGGCAGCGGCGACTGCGGCGGCGGCGGCGCGTCTGGCGGCGGCGCGCGCTGCCGGCTCGAAGTCGGCGGGCGCGGGCGCCAATGGCGTCGGGGCGCACCTGCCCCTGCGGTCGGGGGAGGAGGCGGAGGCGGAGGAAGAGGAGAGGGGACGGCGGCGCGGCAGTCCTGACGGTCGGACACAGCTTTGCTTCCATCCGTTATCGACCCGGGGCCCACCGCCAGCCGAAATGCCACGTTCAAAGTAAAACCGGCCTAAAAAGTCAACATGTCACTGTAATGAAACTGAAATCCTGGCCGGCGAGCACATGAGCACATGAGCACATGACGAGGAATACTTGTCAGTGGACGCGGGGAGACCGCCCGCGCCCGCGCGCCCACCGCCACCGCTCTCCCGCACGCCCGCTCGTGCTCCGCCGCGTCACCCCTGCCCCCTGCGCGCCCGCACGGCCGCACCCTGTCTGAATCTAATGGAAACTGTAGAAAATTGGGTTCGAACTCCGCGTTGACCTCCGCGCGGGAGAACGGGCAGGCAGCGGCGCGACGCAGCAGCGCGACGCGGCGCGCGGGCGCTCGTGCGCGTGGCCTCACGCATGCACGCGCGTACGCACACGGGCCCGATATCGCACGCGTCAGCAAACAGCGCGCGGCGTCGCCCGCGGAAAGGAAATGAGCACTGGAAAAACGCGGCGTTACGACAGCATCGCGCGACGGAGACGGGGGCGGAGCAGGCAAGGGACCGTGAACCGCTCATGGTGGGTGGCGGGGTCACACGTTTTCATGCAAAGAAGCCAGTACGCTGTCATTATCGACGCTAACTACAGAGAAGTTTCACTCGAAGACGTTGAACGTCTTTGAAGGTGCTCTTCACATGCCCCCCATTCCGTTTTTGGAAGACAAGAAATAGTCGCGGGACCGTCATCGATACGGATGGAGGTGCACTACCAAGGGCTCCACTTGGCACTGGAGCCGACTTTACGGGAATTGCGTTCATGTTCTGCTTCCCGACGACCGCCGGCGCCGCTGCCGCCTTCCCCGTCCCTGTTCCCGTCCCCCGCACGCCCCACGCCTCGGGGACCGCCCTCTCCTCCGCGCCGCACTCTCGCCCTCCGCGCGGAATGAAACCGGCGGCCATCGCTGCTCCGTGAGCCCTGCGCCCCTCTCCGCCCTGCGAGAGCGGCGGCGGCGGCGGCGGCAGCCGTGGCTGGGCGCGGCTCTCGGCGGTCGCGGAGGCGGGGGTGGCGAGCGGGCTGGCACGGGGACGGCGTGCAGGGGAAAAGGGCGGCCTCTCCTCCGGCACGTGCACCGCGCCGGATCGCCACCCCCTTCCTCCCCCGCAGTCGGTACGTTTCTACGCACCAACCCCGGAACAAAGAGCTTTTACAACGGCACCGTCCAATAAAGCCTTGCAGAGGAATGTCTAAGATGCTGTTTCTCCTTCCTTTATCTATTTCTTCTTTTTTTAAATTTCAGATGAGTTTGTTCTTCCTTTATTTATTTCTTTTTTTTTTAAATTCCAGATGAGTTCCTATTTCACAGAACTCATCGCGTTCTGATACACAAAGATTAATATTTATTAGGCAGCAAGAGTCATTGGTGTTCAACATTCGCAAACATTATGAGAAATTCAGGATTCTAAAACTTGAATCACTAAAATAGAATTGCATTACAGCAATGTTTACCGCACACATTATCAATTTTTAACGGAAAAATAGTTAGATTCCTGTACTGCACGCCTCGGCACATTATTAGCAGGTAATATAAATAAAAATTGTTCTTCAATATTTTGTTGATTTTAATAAAAAAATAAAAACTTTAGATGATCCGAAATATTATATAATCTATTAAATGTACAAAGTTGTACATAAAATGCAAAATATATTATTTCTACATCAACATTTTAATGTTAATAATAAGGGGAAATATAAGCTTTACAACATATATCAAATAAAATAAAACAATTTCTGATAATGAATTGAAAAAATCATAATTTAACTATATATTCCAGTCTTCATGCAATAAGCATGCAACATAAGAGCTAGAGTAGAAATTCTAGGGCTCTTGAAAAAATGCACAGAAATTGTCAATGAGCAATTTCAAAATTTTTGTAGCCGTACTTTGTTCTATTTGAGCAAAAAAGTTGAAAAAAAATAAGACACCTTTTAAGAAAATTTAGATGTTAACGGGGCTTCGTGTAAAGTATATCCAAAAAATATGTTTCAAATCCATATAAACCCAACATCAGCCAAATCGATTACGTAATATCAGCTTTGGTAAAAACCCTATACGCTGTTTAGGTGAGTATTGTTCACAGACGGAAAAATAGAATGCCGTAAACCTCTTTTTCGTAACAAAAGATACACAAAACATAGATTCACATTACAGTACGTGTTCTAGAAAGTAATTTACTACATACAAAACAGCAAGAAAATTCTACTTTTTGTATAGCAAGGACTCATAAAATGAGATTTTCTGTAGAAAAATTGAATTTCACGTCGCAAACTCACCCTATATTTTGTAGTACTATGTAAGAAATTAAAACTCAAAAAGTGAACTGTGTGTACAGCAATTTAGGAGAGTTCTTCTTTCTAAGCACTTGTAAACTCACATATGTTTTGATTAATTTCAAATAGCATGTGGCAGTATGTGTATACACACACGCAGTGAGTGCGCTCGCGCGCGCGTTCGTTGACTCTCCAAAACTAATTTTGGAGACGTAACAAAAAGGACGACTAATAGCATATTTTAATACCTAAAGTTTTCTTAGAAGTATACTACAATGAATTTTTTTCCTATTGCAAAACATTATTGTGTATTAACTTTAAAAATACTTGAACCACAGCTTAATAAAAAAAGGTTTGCCCTGAATAGTGACCAGAGCAATGAACGTCATGTCATGTCATAAACACAAATTATCAATTTCAGAATATAAAAATTGAAAACGTTAGTGATTATGTTAAGAGAATCAAATGAGAGTCTATATCCTTCCTATCACATTTTGCATCCTTATCTACTTTTCGAAAATTAAGCTGGCCAAGGTACGCGTGTTAACGTATTCGAATTGAATTACATAATACGAAGAGTCATTTTCAAATACTTATGTGTTGTTCTTGTATAAAATACAGTAGATAATTCGTTAGGATAGCACGAGTAAGTTAAAAGATTGCAAACCAAAAAAAATTTGCGACCATAAAGCTTGCGAAATGGCAACTAAGCGGTGGTAAAGAAGAGACTGTCTTGCGCGTGTGTTATGCGGCACAGTATTTTTTTCTTCAAAGAATCGGACAAGTAAAAAATGAAATTACTAAATTAGTCCAATCTACAAATCCTCAAAAAATAGGTTACTACAATATTTGGAAGACGATATTGTCTTCATCATCATGCAATTTTTAAAACATTATTTTATATTAATCAGCGTGCGGTTGAGAACCGAATATCTATTCAAGAACTGCTGCCTTAACATACTCGTAAGTACTTGCTAGTACGTTGGTTTCGTACTCCCTCGCGAAGTGTGGTACTATACTCCTTCATCGAGGGAACAGCAAATTTAATGCCAAAAGAATGTGAAAGAAAGTGAAAAGAAAAATTCCAGGTCTCAAAAATATAATAAAAGCAAAGGCCAATTAACATTCATGTAAAGCTTGAAGTAACTTACTATTGACAGTGCTTGTCAGAAAAATCATAATAAATAATACTGGAAAACATTTCTACAAACTTTGCAAGTGTAGACAATTATTGCTGGTACAGAGGGAGAAGTCGCATTCATAAAATCCAATTAAATATGAACCAAGAAGATACTGTTTTCTTCAGTGCATCTATTGGGAGAAATTTAATCACCCAGTGTCAAAAAAGAAAAGAAAAATATATATGTACTTATAATAAACAGTGCGATTTGTCTAGAATAACCTGTGTAATGAAAATCTTCAAGAGAACATATTGCTGAAACGAAAAATTTTTGACATTTTGTGCAGTAGAAAGATGACAAATACGCAAGTATTAGACGATTTCCTCTCGCCAATATTTTCACATAATGTGATATAATCAATATTTCACCTTCTCAGACTGCACCACCTACACGTGATGCAGCCCGGTAACGTGGATTTCGCACCTACAATCAAGTCAAGTTCGAAAAGTGAAAAATTTGAAAGGATTGAGACTTGATGTCTAGTACACACGTGATTGATTAGAATAATATGAAATGCACCTCCAAAACCCTTGTTTCATGTAACTCAGATATTCTCAAACTTTTTCTTTCATCGACCTGTTTAGAAGAATTGTTTGCTTCATCGCCCCCTTACGTTATCCACTATAATAAACAGCATACATGATCATAACACAAAGAATGACTAAATGTCTCAAATATAACTATTTCGTGTACTAATAGTTTAGCGTATATATAGATACACACACACACATTCAATAATTGAAGAACCTTCCGCTTCTGAGTAGCTGAATTTCTAATCTTCGTTGTCCGTGGGCACAAAATGTTGAGGATTTCGACCTTAATACTTCCCCAGTAAGTAGTGGAAAGAGTAATTTCTTGCGCATAGAATATCGTTGTGTACATATAGTTGTAATTTGTTGAATATTATAAGCATCATAAGCAGTGGCGCACCTAGAATCTCGGATGTCCCGTTGCAGAATGTCGAGATGGGGGCCCTACTTGCGTGAAACTAAACGTAAAATTATGTTTTAAATATAATTCGTATACGAAGATAGATGGTGAAATGTCAAAAATAAGTATGGAGTTCGCTTTTCGTATTCTTGGTCGATATCTATCCACGCGGGCCATTATTAAGATCGCCGGAGAACCGATGCGGTGCACCGGTTGACCAGCCAACCATAGGAAAAAGAGGAACGATTTTGTAATTCATTATTATGTATGTTCTGTTGTTTTATACAAGAACAAATATCAAGTTTAACATTTCTTGTAACATATGGGATCTTGATTAAATCTATAAATCGACAGTTCGTATTTGGTTACAGTTTCCCAATTAACCCCTTGATCGTCTTCAAAATATCACCCACGTCCTTCAAAATTTCGACTCCCAGGGTATCGATACCGACCACGTTGGGAACCCCTGGTATAACCAAAGTATGGACAGCGGCATGTAACAGCAGCAATCTAGGCCTGATGTGCTCTTCCCTATTCAAGCATAGTATTAATCACGGATGAGGCAATTTTCCTGAACTGACGACACTATGAATAACATTTCAAAATCTACAAAAATTTCGTTCACGAAGGAGAAGACGTCGAAACATATACTTATTGTGTTGTAGAAAGTACTGAATTTGATATGACATAAACCAGAAAATCAAGAACAAATTCTTGTATTACATTATTTTATCTCATCATATATTAAACTTCATTTATTTTATGAACTTGCATTTTTACTTTGTCAACTTACCACGTAACAAAAGAAAGCATTTTAATCGCGCGTCAGAAAATTGCGAATTTTTGACAGAAAAACTATTATTTCCTGGCACTTGCAAAGAAAAGCGGATAATTTTTTATCCTAAATATAGTAAATTAGTTTTCCAAAATTAATATTCTTCGATCGATTTCAATGAACTCAAGGCCCTGAGAGTTTGGAATGGATATTTTTATTTTAAGAATCCTTTATAAAAAGCCTTCCCGCCATTTACAAAATATTCTAAAAAATGGCTTCAGATTTTTTAATTAAACCTTGTCCTTGAACAGCATAAAACACTTAAAAGAATGACGCAAGTCTCATTCTCGTTGATGTCCCTAGTTTTTCGAAAATTGTAAATGTTCAAAAAAAATTTTCTACATTTTCCTACACCTACAGTATTGAAGAAAGAGATTTTTTAAAAGAAATCTGTCTTTCAAAGCCAAATATCACGTACAATTTTTCGAAAATATGAGTAGTTTTTGTGTTTTTTGAATGAAATTTAGCAATTTTTAAACAATTATTTTTTTTCAAAACGGCTAAAAATATTTCTTTAATACTAAATTTTTTCTTCGCAGGTATCGAAAGACGGAAAAAATTGTGTCACTTTTATTACCGGTGTGCCCTGTTATTTTTTAAGGTTAACACAGAAAAATTAGAATATTAAAGATAGCTTTTTTCGTATTGAAAAAACTAGTATGAACACGAATATATCAGAAGCATTGCCGACAAAATAAAAATTAATAAAATGGGGTGATATATTTAAGACTCCTTGACGTGTCCGTTTCTGTTATATGGTGTTTTTACAGACTAAGTAGTTCAAGAAGAAACTCGAGAAATGAATTACAAGCCTACAGGCTTTCCCCAACATTTTTGTATTTAGAGAATCAGAACCATTATATTTCTGATGATATAATGAATTCTTGATGGTGCGATGACATATAACTCAAAATAACGTGAAAACAACAAATGTTTTCATGGAATTAATATCTACTTTTGAGAAATTTGTGACATTAATACAAAAAAATCCAACTTCAATATTGAAGATGTAAGGAAGGTTCGGAAAATTGGAACTTTTGTAATTTTTATGTGCGAGTGCTGTGCGCAGACAGACGTGCACTTGAAGACCTTTTTTTAAGTATCAAAGATTCCCAAAAAGTGAATTCTGACTAAATTACGTATACTGTAGTAATAACCTTCGTAGGGGGGGCAAGAGATATGCACTTCTTCAAGATCAGGGACCCTCAAAACGAGTTATTTTATTGAATAATAGGCACTTCGTTCTTCACATTTGCTAAATTTCAGTTCTTCACATTTGCTAAATTTTTCAGTTTCCTAATTTCAGAAACAAAATATTATTTTAGAGGTGTAAAATCTTGTTCTATGTGGAAATTTGCCACTGTTAGGAAAATGGTTGAAAAAATTGGAGCCATTGTTAGGAAAATGGCGTTAAGCGTTACTGTGAATGCAAAATTTGAAACTCTTTTTACAGAAAAGTATTGAGTTTTCAAGAAACATTACTGGAAGTTATTTGAATCACGTCCAATCACAAATGTAATAACGTATAGAAATCTCTGTAAATGAGCATATTTAAGGCAAAATATATTTTTTTAAATTCATTTGTTTATTTTTTAAATCGAAAAATACAGTAAAATGGCAATCATGTCATCTTAAATACTGCAATTAGCACTATTCAAAACCTAATGTTGAGCTTATTTGCACAGAAAACTTTTGAGTTTTAGAGAAACATTAGAAGCAATTGTTTAAAGCACATTTACTCGTTAATGCAATAATGTGAAAATGGCTGTTAATGTAAATATTGACGAAAAATACATTTTGTATTTTTTGAAAAATCAAAGAATAAAGCAAAATGTTGTTTAACTCATCTTAGACTGTACATTTGTCACTATTTCTATTAAAAGTTTAAAGAAAAAAATTGTAGGTGTTTTGAGAAAATCTTGTTTCTTTTTTAAATATTGCACATATTCCACGCAATTTATATGAATTGCACACATTGCACAAAACTACTGTAATTTTCAAAAAATATACATAACCTTATTGAATTAAATAACTATGTAGAAAAGTTTTATCCAAAAGGAAAAAATATTTTTTTAATTTTTTAGATACAGGAAAAAGCCGCAAAAATGTCAAACTTTTTAATTTTTGAAAATTCAGAGTTAACATTGAATAACGAACCAATGTCATATTTATAAGTGTATTTTACTCTATTCTTTAAAAAAATTTGAAGCCATTTTTGAGAAAATTTTCAGATTTTGTCTCTGGGGCTTGATGTAGAGTATCTCTAATATTTTCTGAATATTTTTCAAAATATCAGCGTTTTGAGTCGACCTAGATCGACAGAAGAATATCCATTTTAAAACAAACCTACGTATGGTTTTGTCGCTAGTGGTGTTCACAGACGGACGGTCTAACGTTTTGAAAAAAAACACTTTTCGGTATAAAGGTCCCACAGTTTATGACATCTGACTACATTACATGATAGAGGGAATAATTTATTACTTATTCGAGGGGGTTTTATCTACTTCTTTCTGCATCATGTCTGTAAGAGGTTTTCTGTCAAAAAATCGCAGTTTCTTGGTACAGCATTACATAAATTTCTCTATGCTACTTATATTACTCCGTATATACGTACATAAACGAGAAAGTAAAATTAAAATTTAACACATACTAAACCTCTACGAAAATGGTAGATTACAAAGTTTCATATTAATTAAATAAGACACTAAGGTAAACTCTTTGAGAAACATAATCATATTTTCGAAGAAATAAGAGACTTTGCCGTTAACACTCTGATGTCTCTAACATGTTAAGAAACCTTGCTCTAAAGTCTCCCCACATTCTGACATTAGAGGCAGCTTTTGACATCACAACTTGTAACAAGAACACAAGTAAATGACATTGGTTAGAAATAATTTTCAACTACTACACATTAATTCAATAACATTTAATTATAAAACATATATTTAAATATTTCAAATTTCACTCGTGGTTCCAGATCATCAGACGAAATTCAAAAATGTTATCCGCAGAGAATATATCATATAAATTCATGATTTTTCCGTATCTTTAAGCACAATTTTGGTTTTCTAAAAACTATACATGAAGTCTGATCACCCAAGATTTTGTAAAACCAAAAACAATTGCTTGTTTTCCGTAGGCAAGACATTTGTTGCGGGTAAATTTTTTAATAAATTGTAATTTATTCCTCTAATTGTTTTTTTTCTTTCTCCCTCTACCCTATCACATTTCAAGGTTTGAAGAAACTGATTCAGGGAAGTGTTCTAGATAGTGCGGAGCCCAATAATGATTATATAATCGGGATTTAGGAATACAACACCGATATATTCAGTTGTACCAATGGAGTTCCTCAATATAATATGAAATTCAAATGTATAGTGATGAGCAACAAATTTACAAAATACATTTAGGTAACAATGATAATAAAAATAATAAATCTTAAGTAAAATATTGCCACATATCATATCGATAACTATACAATTTTCTCAAACGTAAACTAAATCGTTTAATCAGAAATTACACATGTCTCTGTCCATAATTCCAAAATACATCAACAATGACTTCAAGGAAATTAATTCAATTTTGTATATAATTCTATTTCTCCCAACATTCATTAAATAAAATAAATGTAAACAGAGGTTTACGAAAAGTGCTCTGAACAAGATTCTACAAAGAGAACCAATTTTCATTCTCTCATTTACTTTGGAAATAAGAATGTAAGGATAATTTCTTTAAATTTCAATTCAAAATATTATTAAAGCTCAAACTAAAGGATTTATGAACAACAACAACAACAATAATAATAATAATAATAATAATAATAATAATAATAATAATAATAATAATAATAATAATAATAATAGCGGTTAGTCTGCAAAAATGCTGCTGTCAGGTTTTTGGATAATAGTGGTCTAATACAGCAAAAATGGTATTCTTAAACAGCACACGTAAATACTTTCTTCGTCCTCGTGAGCCTTCCTCGTCATCGCACATCTCCTGCATCGTAGTCAGACATGTAAGAACATAACCGCGGGTATGAGAAGTTGTGCATTATCATCATCATCATGAAATATTTGGATTTTACAATCAATGTGATAACTAATTTACAATTTTTGTACTCTACCAGTCGTCCCACATAACTAATTAATCAATTGACACCTCTCTCATGCCGAGAAGCTGCGTCACTCGGTTATCGTATATTCGACATTAGTGTCTCAGATACGAGAATCAACTGAAAAACGCAACATCTCCAATTATAGGTGACCATTTGACTGTAAGGTGACCACAGAGACTTCTACAGTCATGCTCTATTTATAAGTTCGTTCAATAGGCCGAAGGTAAGACATTATGACGTTGTGACTATTAGAGCATAACGTCGTTACCTTACACGTGGCGCTAAAACCGGGCCATTTGCTAAGGTCATGGGTTCCGCAAATGTAGTGCATGTTTTATTGCGGGAGGTGGCTGGGATCTTCCCTCGCTGGATGGTGAGATCTGACGAAGACCTACACGTCGCCCAATTTGGTTTACCCCATAGTAAGTATTTCCCACCAGCGCGGCACCATCACAGAAAGCTCTAAGCTTTTGACTGGCATCCAGACATGTAAGATAGCTTAATGCACGTAAGTGTGTAAGCAAGGGGTGAGGATAGGACAAAGAAGACGAAGGAAAGATTGCGCGCGGTCCGTGGTCCGTTTCTCACGATAATGTTCTGGCATTCGCCTGGTGTTGATCGTGGTCACCCCTGAATAATTCCTATCAGAGCAGCCGACCGCCAGAATTCTCCTTCAGATAGTGGCTGGATTCGACTATTCATATATAATTTAAAGCATTCTTCACAAAGAAACATTTTAAACGACTTGGAAAATAGGTTGTACAGTTCGTCAAATAAGTTTACTTTCTCGCCCGCTACAAATTTACTTGCTAAAGAAAAAGTATTGCAGTGCTGCAACGTGATTTTTCGTCAGAAAAGCTCTTATTAAGGAGTCTTGATATTGAAGAAGTAGATAAATCTTGTTTTAATGTGTAGTAAATTACTTCCTCTAACTCGTCATCTAGTGAGAATCCAAATTCTGTAGGTTCATGATATCCAAAAAAAGTGTACTTCAAAACGTCCGTCCATCTGCAGCCAACACCATCGCCTAATCCCGCCAGTATTCCACACCATTACTCAAACCGATTTTCTCCAAACTTCATATTCGTCCATCGATCTGACCGAACTCAAAAGCCGTGCGGTTTTGAAACGTATATTTTGATTTTTGAGAGTATTTTTCTCGAAACCTTAACATTTCCAAAATTTGCTCAGAAATGGCTCAACATTTTTCAATGATTTTTTGTCATTCTATACAGCAACAGTGGCTTAAAATATGGTGCCGGTCTGGATTTCTTTAAACAATCTGAAAGTTCAAAATTTCTGGATACTGATTTATCCTCAATGAAATTGTTCTAAAAAATCATTAAATTCGGACAGTAGCAATTTTTTGACAATGAGTTGTTTTTGCATTTTTTTTGCTTAAAGTAAAAGCAATATTAAAAACAAGATCTCTTAAAAACTACTCTACTTATTTCTTGGAATTTTTAAAAATGACGAAGGTTCCATTTTCGCTAATTTTTCTGTATTTTTAAAATTTAAAATATACAAATAATGCGAGAAAGCAGGTGTTGTTGTAACAACAATAATTTTATGTTTGCCCAGCCAAACATTTGTAAATTCGTTCTGGTTTAAAGTTTTTTCTTTGCCATATTGTGATACTGTGATATCGTGTTACTGTGGTAATTTAGAGATATTCTGAAAATAGTGTCCAAAGGTATGCGTAGTAAATAATGAAGTGTTGCAACATTTTAATCCTTTACTTAAACATTTTGTGCGGATAAATATCAATGAACCGAATCAACGACACAAGTACCATTTTCTTTGAAAACTTTAAATTTAAAAAATGTATACATGTATTTTCTTCTCAGAAATAAAAGAGACGTAGCAAGAAAGAAGCAACATAGTTGTTTTCTACATCTCTTTAACCTGGAAAATACACATCAATACTTTCGAAAATACTACATTTAGACATGCGATTCCTCAATTTCTTTCTGTAATAAATATTTTGCCACGGAACATTTTGGCGAATTGAAATACTAAAGTAAATTCAAAGTCATTTTTTACTTCTAAGGGCTTTTAAGTCCTTGTAAGTTTACATTTCGAAAATATTTTTACTTTTTAATTCCATGTTTATTGTGTCTAATTGAAAACAAAACATCCGTATTCACATAAAAATTACTTTTCACATGACTGGCGATCGCATTACTGTGTCTTATGAATTTCAGTTTTAGGACACATCCGTCTTCTCTTTCCTTCCTTAAGGAAATGATTTGCTTTCTTTAGCGAAAATCATATAACCATTGTATGATGGTCGACGTTTTGAGAATATTATCGAAGATGTTTCATCAGCTGCTCTGCCAAAATCTCACTGGATTCTGGTCACGGGGAACATTTCTTTGATGTTCGTTTTATTTTTTGAATGATAATATTCCTCTGTATCAGGAGATACTCTTGAAGCACGATTTATACCGTCACAGACAATATTTATTTATATGAATAAAGGTTAAAAGTTATCCTCAAACCTAGTCAAATTTCATGTGTTCCGATTATCTTGGTTTATAGAGCATTATGGGAGATATATTCATGTTTTGCTAACACGCAGAATTTAGTTTTAGTGCCAATTTTCAGTTAGTTAAAAATATTTTATGGACAGATTAATTGAATCATTTGAGTTTTCAACTTATCCTGTTATTACTCCTATGTACGGCTGAGGTTTTTACCTATGACTAGAATCAATACCACTACTATAGGTTAATGGCAGGAATCGTAACCAATAATTTAAATTATATGTAACCCTCACAATTTTTATTAAAAATGTAAATATATTGGCTCATCCCAATACAGACTAACATTTCTTAAAAATATCTGAATTTCTTGGAGAAATTTTTGGTTTTGATTTTTGGTGTGAAATCTGATTTTTGGTTTTGTCTTACTAAGTAAGTACAGTTCACATCTGTAAAGAACAGCTTTACAGTAAGTAAAATGGCAACAAATGCATTTTACTTGTGTTTAATGATATTATGCACTAAAAATATCGAAGTAAAATTTTTGGAAGTCCCACATTATTAAATAATCTTACTCGAAAATTGTCACTGAATTAGCAAGGAGCTTCCACAGCTACAACTCTCGGTTCAAAATTTACCGGATACGTAAAGTTTGAACTAAGAATTGAAGCATCCAGTGAGAGAGGGAGCTAACCTACAAAATTCAAAACATCGATTTATTAATATATTCAATGTGTCGTAATCGCATATTTTCATAAAACGATTTTCTGAATTTGGTGGGTTAGCTCCCTTTCTCATTGGATACCTCAGCTGTAGAGCAAGTGTATAGCACGTGAGAATAGTATAACAGCGTTTTCCACATATACTAATTTTTGTGCATCCACTTCGGCTTTTAAGACATATCGCACTAGTGTGGGAACGATTTTTTTTTGTTTCCGTGTAGTAAATGTGGTTCATAGGAAGTAAACCGAGCTACTATATTAGTACCATCTCAAATTTTAGTACGCTCCCAGCAAAATTTGGGCGCTTGAAATCTTTAAGGTTCAGTCTATTCAAGGCGTCATTGGATGGAGAGCATTCCACCTGCAAGAGACCCTTGCCCGTTCTGGCCCAAGGAGCTGCAGAGCGTCGCGCCGTGGCGCGGCGAGTGCGCGATCGCGCGGCCCGGGCCCAGCGCTTCGGGGCGGTGGCCGGCAACCGTCGTCCGGCGGCGCGCGCGCTGCTGGTTGGCCCGCTCCCACGTCGAGCCCCGGCGGCCGGCGCGGCGCTCGGCGGCGCAACGGGGGCCGGGCCCGCCCCGAAACCATCGCTAGCTCGTGCGCGCTCCGCCTCGCGTCCGCCCGCGTGATATACGACCGGCTCAATGTTGGCACTCCACTTTCAAAATAAAAAAATACAAACTGCACGCCCCTAAACTTATTTAAGGAATACTCTCCGTGTATTTAATTTATTGCTTCATATGAAAATGTAAAAGTTTATTATATAACTCGTCCCTTGTAGCGAAATTTAATGTACATTCGCTTTGCGAGCAACACGACAAAATTATATGAATTTATTACATTCATTCTGTTTATAATATTTTTATATTTGCATCGCCTAATTTCATCTCAGTTGCCTATGATATTCGGCATGATTATACGTAAGGGTCACAGCCGAATATGAACTAGAGAGAAACTAAAAGAGGACATAATACACACAAGACATTAATTTCTATTCATGATTACATCCAATGAGGAAAGAAAATAAGGAAATAATCAATATATAATAGTTCGCCCATTACCTTTAATTACAAAAGTAGGAAATGTTTCCATGCATTTTTTTAATTATTAGGTATTTAGGCATATTTTTGCTACACTTCTCATCTTACATGATAGGGACACTAAACTTCAAATATCTTTTGCTAGGTTACAGAATATGAGTTATAGTACATCATTCGGTTCCGGATAGTAATGTACAGATATTTTCAAAAAAATTATAAGTTAAAACTCACCATGCATTCTTTTTTTCATTATCTCCAAACTCCAATATTTTTCATTAAACAGACTCTTTATAATGACCGAAAACGACAGAAATATTATTAATTATAATATAATTTGCAGATTACAATTCGTTCTTAAACTTACACTTGTTTTATATATAGTCTATATTTTGGAAACGATTATTTATAATGTGCATATATACTATCAAAAATAAAAATTAAAACACATTTCATTTGGGAATAGTTACTAAATGTAAACTTTATGACACATGGTGAGTCATTCCAAGAAAAAAGAACACCTTAGCGCGTTGCTCTTAATATCTTGTAACAAAAAAATGCAATACACTTTTTGCCTCACGGATATAGATTTCTGCAGAAAGGGATGTTTTGTATTTTTATTTCGTCGTAGCCAGCTTGTCGCACTGTAATTCTGTCGGTCAACTAGCAGTCTAAGGTTCTGACGAACTTAAATCGAGCGCGACTGCAGGGCCGTGCTCGCTAGAGGCTATAGTAATTTTCACCCCAACTCCTCCAAGCAACAAATTCGTGTTTTTCTTCGTTCGTTTCCACAAGAAACTAGATGTTTTCCTCGGCAATACTTAGAACTATCCATAAAACATTGACTCACTATAGTCGAAAAATTTTCCACGTTGTAGAAGAAAAGCTTCAGTCGGGAAACAGATGTAGAGATGACGCAAAATTATATTATTCTCAGCAAAATTATATTAGAAAATTTCGTTCGTAAGGTGGTGAGGATATTTTTTTTTTCATGAAATGATCCACCTTTACATCTAGAATATTCTGATTTAAATACCAACAAGAACAAGCGCTCACCAGTTAGTTTTTAGTTAGTAGTCAGTTTTAAATGCCCTAAAACGCTTCGTTTAGGAGTTATTTAACTATATATACTAAAAAAATGCTGCTGAGTGTTGCGGGATGCATTTGACAAGAATGAGTAGTTTTGTTCTAAAGCATCTAGTGAAGTTACAACAAAATTAAGATCATATAAACATTGTGGGTGAGAAAATACATTGACGTGCCACCTTCAATGCTTATCAGTCACACGGTGTCGGGGGTCAACCGAACATATACCTATATCCATTTTTATATAAATAGATAAATAGTTAAAGATCATTTTCAATTTAGAAATAACTTTTATCTAAATAACCTCTTTTAGTACGTAAAAGGATGAAAGTCGTGTTTTCTCTTCATACTTATTTGCTAACACTAGGGATTCAAATTAGTTTGAAATATCGCTCCCTTTCTGAGAAAAAGAAAAGGCTACCGACTATATTTACCGGTGCATGCCATCAACATGATTCTTAAATTTTTGTTATGCAGAACTAAAGTTGTTCCACTGAAAAAAAAAATCCTAAATATGGTCCACCATCCACAGTGCTTCAATGAATACACAAACTCTTTTATGTAACCACTGTTCTTCACTTAATGCTTTAGATAATGATTTATTATTATTATTATTATTATTATTATTATTATTATTATTATTATTATTATTATTATTATTATTATTATTATTATTATTGGCGTATAGGCCATTACTGACCACGCTACACGATTAACGTGTGTAATTATTCCAGGATCAGCTTTTCAGCTGTACCCTTGGATTACAACAAGGTTGTTACGCCTTGAGGTGTGAATTATGAGATGAAAGGATGATGATGATGATGATGATAGGTGAAGGGACAATCACAAATATGACCATGTCTATGCAGGACTCGAACCTGCAGCCTCCTCGGCACAGACGATGGCTGCCGCAACGGGGCCGACGGTAATGATTTATGGATATTAGTTTATTTTTTTTAAAATATATTAGAATATTTATCAAGTAGTTAACTTTTAAGATGAACATATCTTGAGTTGAGACAGCACACGTAAAAAGTGAAACATTTTTCTCGTCTCATGACGTCAAGTGTGTCGCCAGCAGTGACGCTCTGAGTATGAGAATATAGTCGTTAACTCAGGTTTGAGATATTGTGATTAACATAATCAAAGATTTTTCAGTTTGCAGTCATTATGAAAACTTATTATTCTTATGTTTTTCCAATTTTTCTAGGTATCTAACAAAGCCTCTTTCATGGCAGAAGATTGTTTAGTTCTCCTTCAATTTAGGCGTCTATTCGAAATTAGTAATAAAACAAACATTATTTACATAAATTACAGCTCATTTATGGTATTTTGTAGCAACTTCCCTGCAGTTGGAACTATCTGAGAGAATAAAAAAAGGGCAGGTTAAACCCAATCGATTAAATATTGTTTGAAGTACTGAAAACTAAGAATACATAAATTAAAAGAAAGAAAAATGTTTTCAGAACTTAAGTCACCTGTACGAGTACTACTGACGACGTACCATATTTTGAAATCTTAAATTATTTTAAAAAAGTATTGTCATCATCAGGAACATTATTTATGTTGCGTTTTTACCTTAAGAAGCTAAAGAGGTTTCGCAGTTACACGACTCTAGTCCACGTCGCCACCACGTTTCTTGGAGACAAAGGTACAGTTGGACTTTATTTCATAATTAATTTGCATTTCGTTATCACATTCATTATTCAATTAAATTTAGCCGTTTTCCAATTTTTGCCAATCACGTCCTACAATTACTGGTTTACTACCTGAAACAATACCAGTGTACATTACTGTGGATAAAGAGTAGTACGATATTCCACGACACTATAGTAAGTACATGCAGATGCCTGCAGCCCCAAAAATGCTGTTCAACAAAACCACACATAACATTTTCCAAAGAGTAAAACACACACCGTTCAAGGACAATAAATAAAATACGCACATATACGAACAATAATAAATTAAATATTTTTACAAAAATAAGCGTCACAAATACTGCAGTAACGTAGTATAGTATAAAATAATATATATAGTATATTATTGATCTTAATAGTATATTATATTATTGATCAGAATTCTGCATTTTTAAACGGACCAAGTATTTTACGTATGATTCTCATTCAAATACATCTCATTTATCTAATCTGCAATTGAATACTATTAATATACATTTACTTGCATACAGTCATTCCAGTTTGATTCCTGTATTGTTATTTGAGTTTTCTTGTTAGACATTTCTTTTTGTAGAAGTTCCTGGTGATATCATGTGGTCTTTCCATCTTAGGTGTACTTTCTTTTATAGTATATTTTTCTAAACCATTTTCTTTTATGATTTCCAACAAATATCTGTTTCTAGGATTTCGGAAGAATTTATTAGAAGTAGTAGTAGTAGTAGTAGTAGTAGTAGTAGTAGTAGTAATAGTAGTAGTAGTAGTAGTAGTAGTAGTAGTAGTAGTAGTAGTAATAGTAGTAGTAGTATTTCAGACTTATTATTAGCAAAATATATTTTCCTATTTGATTATTTCTTCTGTAAAAATGTTATAATTCTTACCTAGAAATTATAATGTAAGAAATCGGTTCTTGGACAAGCGGAATCTAACGTGAAATTAATTATGCTGTTTGCTATATAATAATATTCAATCCAAAGAGTTAAAGTATATATTTGCAAACACATATCTTGACAGGTAAGGAAAGTAATACAAAGATGATATCAAAATATACATTTGTAGATTATATTTTTAAAAGAGTAAATACTTCATGGCTTTTTTATTTCTTTAATTTAAAATACACGAATAACAGAAAATAAGAAGAGACGGAAGAAAAGGATATGGAAATAAGTATTATTGATCATCTCGTTTATCTATTTCATTGGAAAACACCTCCGAGAGTGTACAAATCATGCGATGATAAAAATTACCGCTAGGACATGAGAGACGTGAACTGGAAATGTAACCTTAACGGCTTGCACGTTCATTACGATCACCATTAGGCCGCGCAATTTAATAATCACTCATTAGTACATGTCCTCCATAATCGTAAACTCATTGGGAGTTTCATACGCAGGGAAAACCTAAACAACGTAACTGAGAAAACATATTACGTTTCGATGCAGACTCCAGTAATTATAACAACCTGAGGAAAGCATCGTAATGTGCTGTCTTCTACATATCTCTGGTTTCCCGACTTTTCAATAATAGGATATTCCGATATATCATACGAATGAAAAGAAACAAAAAAGTCGTTTATACTTTTGAGGTACAACCTTCCAATTTATTTTAATAGAAAATTGAGTTTTAAAAATAAAATGACATGCACCCATTATTTATCATCAAAAAAACTGTATACCATAATAAAAATAGTAGTATAATCAATTCAAGACAACTTCTTCATGGAAGTAGTAAGAAGATTACGTAAACAGCACAAGGTTGTATTTTTTTTGTTTCAAATAGCGGCATGTAGCGATGGTACAGGAATATAAATTCTTACAACAGTAAGGTACATTACGATTACTGGTTATTTACATGCACTTTATTTCTTCCTAATGTTATAACGTAATGAAACTAGTCTGAAACTGCATATTTTAAAATACTAAAACATCATATTTCTGGCTATTTATATTCCTATATAACCTTCTAAACGCATACATTTTAATGACTTTAAGTCTAAGGTAAAAAATGTAGGGAGACTTTAAAGAGTAATTTAACAGTATACATAATTTCATTTAATGCCTGAAAAAATATTTCATAAAACATTAGTATATTTTTATTGGGCATATTTGAGATCACCATTGAAAAGAAAAATCCGATAAATGAACACTACATATTGAAAGAATTGTTCTAGCTTTACTCTTGTCTTTTGCTTTCCTCGAAAGTTGTGATGAATAGGTTTTGGAAAAGTTATATCTGAAAAATAATACATGTATTATTTCAGGAATACATGACTTACATCCAATTTTCCCCATAATTCGATTTCTTTACAGGGCAAATCTTACTACAGACAAGTTTTAATTGTAAAATTAATATCCACAAATATCTAGATTTATGTTTTAAAATATATTATATCTCTTCAACCAAAGTATTTTCAGAAAAAATTATCTTAAACATACTTTTATTCCTTTTCCTTAAATTATATACTTTTAAAAGCAACGTCGGGATTGCTTTTCATCATATTGAATCATAATATCATCATATGTGAATCCTAGGTTTGAACAATAAAATATTTTTTTGGCAAGAAATTGAGATTATATATATATATAATCTAAACTGTATGAATGCAAATAAGATAAATATAAATTTTTCATAAATAAATTTTTCCAGGCAGTTTAGTTTTTAGAAAATATTTTAAATGAATTTGAAATATTTTGTCCTCCGTGCGTAAACGAAAAATCAGCGCAGAAGGAGAATTCTTTTGTTTTTTAACAAGCTAAAATATAGAGTGTTACACATTTAGAAAAATAGCACAACAGAAATTTTTGGGACTCTTTGAAAGCATCATAATAAATATCAAATCTGTTCTAATACATTGTCATGTGTATTGTCAAAGTAATAAAATTTCCATGAAAAATACAGCAAATAACAATTAAAAATTTATTCTTATAATTAATTTATATTTTTTGTGCACATCAAAATTCGGCGTTCAAAACACGAGGTCTTAGGACTTGTATATAAATAGGTTTACTTAGGTTTTATATACAAAACATATTATCTTGTGCAGTACGAAATATTGTTTGTAACATGATTTGCCCTGTGACAAGAAAATATTCTTCGTAATTAAATTTTACAAAAAAAACAGTTTTAGAAAGGTTTTCTCCAAATAAAATATTACAAATTAATGGATATTTGTTAGAACTTCTTCAACAAAGTGATTGCTTTTCAAAGCCAACTTCTGATTTTTCCAAATTTCATCCGCAGAAATACATCCAACAAACAGCGTAGAAATGTTTTTGTTATTTGTTCTTATTTTTACCATTAATTCCATTTATTTTTTTTTAGAATATATCATATTCCTTTATAAAGTGTTCCTGAAATCAGATAAACAAATGACAATCAATAATACCAACCTACCTAGGGAACATTCAAAACATTTTGATATGGATTAGTTGGTACGCCTGAAACTGCTTGCAGCTATAAAATAATGACCTACTAGTATGTATATTCTTTCTCGACCGTTGAAGTGAAAAAACTAGTGTCAAGTATTAACGATTCTAGAAGCTTATTACTGAACGTCGTGTTCATCGACAGCATTGAAAATGTGAGCCTAAGTCAGTGCCGTTCGAAATGCATGTAGGCCTAAAACGCAACAAATTCTCTTCTCAAAGAAGGTGTTTTGTGAGATTTTTGTTTAACTTTCATATTGAAATTATTTTAGCAACGACTCAAAGAAATCTCGGAATCATTAGTGACATTTAAATACTTTTCTGAATCAAGAGAAAAGAGAAGAAAACTTGTTTTGAAGTAATTCCTTAATAATCTTCTAAGAGATTTAGAGATATAGAGAAGATAAAAATTCTTCAAGATGGCATATGATTCCCGATGATTTTATAAAGACAAAATCTGACATTCTCTTGAGGAGGTAATTCGTCGATTATTCGCGTATAAAAAAAGCTACAAAGCAAACGCGCGCACTCACCCGGTCACTACCTCCGGGCCGGCCCGGCGAGGCCCGCAAGTCCCGGACCCACACGTTGACACAAGTCGCACTATCTGGCGCGTACTATCCGCACTATCCGGCAACGAGGCGGCGCCAGCGCATGACGCGACCCACCGTCCCCGTAGCTCCGCGCCCCGGCCGTCCGCCCGCGCCCGCCACGTGGTGGCTGCCATAAGCGTGAGCTTCTGCCACAGCCCCGCCCCCAACCTCCCCCGTTGCCGCCACCCGCGATCGCCCCGCCCAGTGCCACCCGGCGTGGACAGACCTACGCTGAGTTCAGAACCCGGACCTCGGATTCTCATCTAGGAGAGTCCTAGATTACACAACGAGCGGATACGCAGTTGCCGGCAATGACACCTTTGTGATCGCTTGGCGAATTTATAATTTATTTATTCCATTTATTGATAATTTTAACATGGCCAAAATTTGTTGAAATATACTTCTTAAGTGGTTTTGTATATAATTAAAAATTGATTTTTCCCCTAATCCATCGCAAAAGTATAGCAATGAAATTTAAATTTCTTGATTCAATTTCCAAACATTTTCCAGTCAGTTTTATTTCCTAGGAAAGCCCAAACTGGGGTTATTTTATTATAACATGCACACGGCTAATTAAAAAAATACGGAACAGTTCACTTGTCAAATGAAAAGTTCGTAATTGTAAATTTACAATCTTAAACTAATAACTAGAGTATAATTAAATACTATTTGCATTTTACGCTCAATGAGTATCAATAGTATCAGTAAATACAGATGCGTAATTTATTTCAAATATTACATTTAAGAATATGGGATCCGCAATACTGCACTAAGTATGTGCGAAGAGGTCCTGTCAATAATTTCTTTCAGATACGTTGGGAAAACGTGACGATCCTCCTACGTTTTTAACCTTGTGGTGTTAAAACAGCACGTACGTTCTCGCCCGGAATTTTACGCAAAATTACGCGAAAGATACTCATATTTTCGAAAAATTGTACATGACCTTGATTTAAAGTATATATTTAAGGAACGGATTTCATTCAGGAAAAAATTGCTATCATCATAATTGTAGTTGTAGGAAGACGTCGAAATAATTTAAATTTTTGAAATTTTCGAAAAATCAGAGTTTTCCACGAAAATAAGATATGTCGTTCTCTTAAACGTTCTTCACACTTTTCAACAACCTAATTTAATGGACACAAGGAATTTAAAACATGATAAAGCCATTTAAAATAAATTGAATTGAAAATGCCCCAGGGGCTCTATGTAAAATACTCCTTAAAATTAAAATATGTTTCAAATTCAAGAGGTCGCGACATCAGCCAAATCGATTGACCAATACCTATTTTAGAGAAAATTGGCTGAACATTTTAGCGCTTATTGCTGTTCAGAGACGGACCGACGGTCGTTTTGCCGTCATTCGATTTTTCGATATCAAAGACCCACAAAACACAGATTCTGTACCACGTGTGAGAGAATTTTTTCTAAATTTAGCAACTGCATTTATCCACTTTTCATTACACTTATGCCAAATGCGCATGTTATCGAGTAGCCACAATGTCGCTTTAAGAAGGGTCTACATCTTAAGTTTCACTCTGAAATTCACTAATTAGGTTGAAACGTGATTTCCCTATTAATTGTAACTCTGGTGAAGTATGTAAAGAATAATTTTGTGTACTGAAGCTGCACAAAATTTTTAAAAAATGCTATTTTTCTATAACAAATTGAAATCTTATTTGCTACATTAAACTTTTCCAGAAATACGGGAATAAACTGAATAAAATACACATTTTATCCACATTATCGTACATTGCAATGAAATACATTTTAAAAAAAGTATGTATGTACTTAGCGCGACAGCCCTTGAACGGGCTCAGGCCTACCGGCGACGTCCCTGCCTCGCGGCCATGGGTTAAGAGGGTACGTGTGGTTAGCACGTAGACATCCCAACGCCGTATTCCGGTCTTCTCAACCTGAGAAATGAATTTTCTCACCGTCACACAGCAACATATACTGGGACATTGCAAGGAAAACGCACACTATAGTCTTGGCTCGACCGGGAATCGAACCCGGGGCCGCATGGTGGAAAGCGAGCACTCTGAGCTAGCCACGAGCACCATAAAACGTAGAAGTTAGTAATTATAGTTTGCTACTACTTAATTAACACTTATGAATTATTAATCTAATGTCAAAAAGTGTCAAACAATAAAACCTTAATAAACGTGATTTTCAAGTATTTTTTATTTTGTTCAATTTTATTTTCATTTTTATTATTATTATCATTATTATTATCACTATTGGTAGTAGTAGTATTTTCTACAGGAATGACTGTGAGTGAATACGTTTTCCTTTTAACTTAGAAATAAATTTTAAAAGATAACATAGTTGAATGATGAAAATTATAGTTTATTGATATTTTATTGATGTTGGCAATTGTGTCTATGTTTGGTAATTAGTTTTGTCTTGAGAAATCTTATAATTTGCAAAGAACATTTTATAATCAAATGCTTGTAGATTGTATACACATTTTTATTTTCGAAAATAAAATCTATTCCCAATTATTATTATAATGTAACAATTAATATGTAATAAGGGGCGGTAAAAAATATTGTTCCAGTCCCATTATCGGTGAACTGTACATTCTTTCGAAAATTCAAGTAAGTAAACATTTCAGAACTACAAACTAGAAGAGAGTGATTTTTGCCTCTAAGGCTGTTGAAAATATCAGCTCTTTAAAACGTTAATGTACAATTTCGGAAAATACTAGCAGTTATCGCGTAATTTGCTTTTGAAATTTATCCAAACTCTGAAATAAAATATTTTCTCAATCCCAATATTTTTTCTTTTTCTTTTTTTTTAGGGATAGAAGGGATGCTTTAAAGAATGACAAAAATTCTCATTTTCTATAAAATCTCTTAATTTTTAAAAATTTGCAAATTTAGAAATAATTAAAATAATATGTGCTGCTATAGTACCCCTAGTTTTAGAAAGTATCATAATTCTAATAGTTAAACGTTTTACTGTAAATGGTCCCTGTGCTTACAAAAACACGGTAATCTGTGAATCGATTAATAGATAGACCACATCTGAAATACTCTACGGTTTTCTCCCATTTTCTGAACGGAAAAAGACACATTCAAAACACTGATCGGAAACAGAAGAAAAGCAATTTAAAAAAGAGAGTTTTAAATATTTTGTATTCGCTATTTTTTTATATTTGATAAGTATCGGATTGATACAGACCATTCACAAATTTACATATTGAACTATAGAAATCTGAACGTGAAACATTGAGTCATCTGTGATCCATAATATCAAGCAAAAGTGAGCAACTATTATGCACAAATGTAGGCAAAGGTCACACTTATACAGATAAAACCATTATTGATTCTCTATGTTATATGTACTTCTTCCCGGTATCATTTATTCTTGCGGATTGTAACAGTTATTGTTCTTTAGTTGTATTTAAATATGACGCAAGAATAACTGGTGGGAATTGAGACGCAATTTCTCAGTTAAGTTTACAATGGTTCCCTACCTCACTACGTACATTCAGAATTATTAATGTAACGATCTACGTTGTATTGAGAAAATGAATCAATTATACATGCCTACACCATGTTTTGCAAGCGACTAGGGTGACATTCTAGAACTTATCCATTGTCCTACACAATTATCAAAATCAGCATTATACGCTTAGAACTCTCACTCTGCTATATGAGTTCCACAATTACAACTGATGACCGCAGTGAATTCATTCGAGCCTGTAAGGCCTTCGGAATGTTCCGAGAACAAAATGAAATAATGCTCTACAAATGCATTTCTATGTGAAGTCTAGAGGATCTATATTAATGCAATTACAAACAGATAATTAAATTAAATGTTGACAATTCGGCAATGTCAACAAAGAATCCTAAAAGTATTAAATCACATTACTGTATTGGTTTCTTAGTTCTAGTCAACACAATATTAAAACAATAAGGTATGATGTACCGACTTTGCACAAGTAGTGAACAACTCGACGACGAAAGGAATTAGTATGATATTGCAAAACAGTTAAAAATCTAGACGTTTCAAAGAAAACTTGAAACAAAGGCTGAAAATACAAATTTACCTTTGTCATCAAAATAAGAAATAAAACAGAAACGATAGCTTGTGCAAATATTTCAGTCATTGTAAATGAGATTTTAGAATAAAATATTAATAATTATAAATCAAGCAATAAAAATGGGTCATATTAAAGAGCAGAAAAATACTAAAAACGGGCAAATTCAACAATTTCCTCTTTCGGTTCTACAGTAATAATTAACAAGATTAAAACTAATAAGAGATAACGAGGTATTAATATAAAGATAACTAAAGCATTAAAACGATTTCTTCGTGGAAATGTCTATGATATGCTTCCTGTCTCATGCAGACTTCGTGTCGTCTGTCAGAAAATACAAACAATTAATTAACCATTTCAAGCATATTTTGACTATTATGTAATGAATACTATAATTAGTAGTTTTCATCCAGGGTTACCGATACGTAGGTTCTAAAATAGTAAGTCTTATTACGAACATTGGAGTGAAATCCATCCCCCAGTTATTTCACTATGTTTATATCTACGCAACGCTATTAACTACTACCCAAAATTGCTACATTAGAACGCTCAAAACTACCATAATCATTCGAAAAATTTCTGAAAATATTAGAAGATGCTGGAAAATTCCGTTACTATTATTTAGAAATTCTTGAACTGTTCTTGAATGAAATAACATGAGGTTTAGAAGAATTCTTCCCCAAGAATGTCTTAGGACAATACAGAAAGATGTGAAATATATTTGAAGAGTATCAAATATATGTATTTTGTCATTTTTTATCCAGGAAGAAGTATAGCAAAGAATTATTATTATTTGTAGTTTTCTACTTTCAAATTCAAACTTTCCATATACTCTAAAGTTACAATCTCTTAATTTTGTCTTTGGATTGAAATTTTGATTTCAAGAAGTCTGACTTAGAGAAATGACCTTCGTAATATTTTACAAAATCTAAAACCACAATTGCAAATGCTAAATACAAAAATCAACAGTGGATTAATACCCGAAATGTACTTCTGATTAGCGAAATAATATTCCACCAGTAGGAAGCCTCCACTGAAAGTGGTGTTCTTGGAGACAAGGCTCTTCAATTTTGTTATCCCTCCTCATAACAAAGTACTCCACTGCTTTCACTACCACACCTACACAACTTCTAGCCCTACTCGGGAGACCCTGGTGGTTGTTTGGACAAGCACTAGCGGGATCCGACATTGTTTGACTTCGGGTAATCTAACGGGAACCGGTGATTCTGCCATACGATGGAAGCAGCAACGAGTTGTGATATGAGCACAAAACTGCAAAAGGGCCGGACGGTAGTCGAAGTGTGTAGGTTATACGATAGAAGCTTTTAAAAAGAATATATAGTATTACTAAAATTACAAAACTATGTAATTATAAACTTTATTGTACGGTTCACCAGAGCAATATCTAGATATCTACAGCAACACCTTAGAATTAATAGTCAATAGCTTTTTGTATGATGTGTTTGTAAGAAAAATATTCAAGTTTAATAAACACATTTTTAATAATATTGGCACATAAACAGAAAGGTCAACATTTAATCTTAAAATTTAACTGAAAGCAGATTCAATGTCGAAATGTACCTGATAAATAAAATCGTTTTACTTAAATGTTGCAAATGTTTACAGATAAAAAACGAAACGCTAAAGAAGTAATCAGAACTGAAACAACGTTGTATTCCGATAGTTTTATTTTTACGAATTACAGATTGTATTCTACTTACTAATGAATGCGCAGCAATAGTTCGTTCAAATAGTAATTGTTGAGAAAGCATCCAAAAATGTTAAAAACATATTCAACATAACGATAAAATTGAATTTTTAATATATAAATATATAAAAATATATAAGAATATTACAGATATAAAGTTTTGAAATGTTTCTCAAAATGAGTAATTTTTAAAAAACAAATATTATTTAACAATAAATTTACTCAGAATATGAATGAAAGTTCTTCAGAAAAATTCATAAAAAGAACAAAAAACGTAATAAACGGCGCAGAGATGAATTTATAGTTGTAACATCGGTATACTACATATGTATATTTTTATATAAGAAACATATATACATTTATACTATTGAAATAACGCCATTAGTTCTAATTGAAGAATTATGCTCCTCCCGACAACTATACGTTAAAGCATGGTAGTACACATGAAAGAAATACAAAGACTTTCTTCTAAAACTTGAATGTGTGTCGGTCGCCACTGAGTATGTTATTGTGATACATGAACTAGATGTCTGTCACCTCAAACTACTTTGTTTACATATTTATTTATACATATAAAAAATATATGTGTTTATACGTACACACAATGACTGTTTTAATTCATACAATTCTCACAGTAGCTTTCTGCTTCGTCCTGTGTTTCACTGTGCCTCTGCGCTTGCCACAAATTTCCAAAATATGCACAAAAATAAAAATTAAGAGACCTGGATAGCACTGCACCTATGCAATTTGTACGAAAGCGAGGAATGGAAACCCCACAAAGGAAAAATATATGTGACTTATTAATTACCCCAAAACAGCGTTACTCGCAATCCGCGTAAGTAGTACAGAGGGGTATGTACCTTCGCTAATGGCGCTCCGAATAAAAGCATTGCTTCGGACACTGGCACCGCAGTGGAGTAGGAGCATCTAACCATTCAATAATTTAACTCTGACTTATATTAATAAAACATAATTGCACATTTGAATCTCCGCTGATTCTTACATTCCAATAGTTTTAATTTCACAAGTACACTTCGATGGGTATGCCACTGTTTTCAGACTTCGATTACCACAACACAATCTTTTTCAAAATAAAACAAAGTAATCTACGTCATTCTTGGTACTTCTTCAAAAACAATTAAAAAACCTTAACATCTTTGAAGACGTAACTAATAAGATATGACATTTTCTTCTTTATAACTCCCATTTTTATCGAACGACGTAATTATTTAAAATTTGTTTCCAATACAAGAAACTATATTATCATTGTACTTTAAGAGCATACGCAAACTACAGAGTATTAAATCCATTATATTCTAATGAGATCATTGTACATGTAAACTGAAGTGAAGTACACAATCTCGTGCCAAACCTGTTTTAATGTATTTTCGATTTCCCGTAGTTATATTCAGCTAGTACAAGTTTACTTTGAAAAGTAAATAAAACCAATTCTCTAATTCTGAATAAAAATATAAATACACACTTGCGTAGGTACGATAAAATGCGATGACTCAATTTGCTTATATAAGGTATATAAATTAAGTAATTTTTGGAAATAATATATTTGTCGCATCTATTTGTGTATTGAAAAATGTAATAATCTTATTTAATTCTTAATGGAATATATTATTCCGTAAGGAGGCAGACATACACACAGCATTTTCTTTTATTGAATTATAATTGTGATTTCGAAAATGTTAAGTCAACTATTGATATTTGTCTCTTTTGCCAGGAATGTGATTGTTCCAAACACAAGAGCTTCAACGGAGTTCTTTACAATGTCTGTCATTATATACATCACGTAAAGTGGCAGTAATGTTAGAATGCATGTCACGTTAGACCTAAATTGATGAAATAAAGAAGGCATCCAGAGCACCATGGAAACAAAGAAAATGGTCAATTCCACCATTACTGTTAATCTTCACACAGGATAATTTCACTACAAAGGAGAAATAGGTACAGTTCGTCTTAGCTGTTCTGTAAGAACTAACTCTGTGGGTCCATTTATTAGACAACTCTTTCTTTCGCAGAAAATTAGTGGAATTTGAATATCGGAGCTCATAAAGAAAGATCTATATTGTCTTCTGAGAAGTCAATTAAGTAAGCCTATTTCAGCACAATTTTGTATAATTTAATATTCTAACCATTTTTTTCGAAAGAAAAAAATACAATTTGATTTTTCTACATTTCTTTTATATTGCTGAATACAATTAGTAATTTACCATTCTATCTCCATCACCACTCAAATGAAAATAGATTAATTGAATATGTACTACTTAATTGATTAATATCATAAGTGAAACAAAGGTAAGACGAATTTCTTTTTCTTTTTTTCTCTTTCTACCCCTTCCCTCTCTCTCTCGCTCGCTCCAAAAGGCAAAATTAAAGTTTGAATTTTTGGAAGGCACAGCAACTTGAACTGGAGATTCTTATTTCCAATAAGTGAAACTGACATAAAATCCATCTTGATTATTACCGCACGGAAATAGGAAATGACAATACCTTCGGCAGTAAATTTCTCTCGTCAAGTGCAAGCAGACACGACGCAGAAAAACAGCAGCAGATCCCATACATGCGGTGTTCTCGCTGTTTCAGAGATCATTTGCTGAATTTGCTTCTGTAATTACGGTAGCACGTGGTACTGGTTGTCAAGAGTTTCAGGACGAAGAATCATACGATAATAATAGTAGTAGATAAATTTCTGCATTCTCAATTTCAAATTAGCGTACGCTATGCTTGAATATTAGCTGTAAGACCCATAATTTTCACATCCATTCTTGGATTTAAAAAAGCCATTTATTCTCACGAAACACGGGGAAGAAAATTTAAATTAAAATATCAAAGAAAATTTGAAATAATGGATATTTCGGCAAATATTCTGAAAACATTAATTTTCATAGCTTTCCCACTTCTAGAGTTCACTGTATCCTTATATATTTAATGAAATACACTTTTGTCTTATTGTATGACAAGATATTGATCAGTCTTAAGAGTGTTAAAAAATACAACTGATTTATCTCAACAAATGTTACTCGTACTTTACCTTCTCTGCGATATCAGCAATCCAAGTTATTGGTAGAATTCGTAAATTTTCACAAGGTAATTAATTCATTCTCCTTGACAGGAGGTTTCTTCGCTCATATATCTCCAACATTCGCACATCAATCAAAAACCCTCCCGATCTGCGGCATCGACATATTCTGTCTCGCCCCTTTTAGACACCTGTCTCAGTCCCAGACAGAAAGGCCGACTCTCCGAGCGGCTCTGCCCAATTTTCCTTCCATCACACTCCTTGTTACTGCGACCGCGGGCAGCGACGTCATTCCGCGCATCCACCGGGAAGGGTGTGGGCTGGGGGCGTCGCCAGGGGCCCCGTAGCCCTTCTCTGCCTGGAGCCCAGACGCCTACCTGACGGCTGACAACGTAATAGGCTCAGCACCCGCCTCCCCACCCGAACCGGTCCCGCGCGTGGCCCGCGACCCGCAGCCCGCGGTCCCGGACCTACACCAGGACCCTCCGGCCCCACGGCGGGTGTCCTGCGACCCCTGACCCCGCCACGCGCCCGCTCGACGCCTCCCCACCCGCTCCCATTCCCCTTCCCGCGATCCTGCACCTCGACCCCCGTCACTCAAGGGGCGAAACACCACCGCCTGAGGTGCCGCGCGCAGTGTATTAAGTGCCGAAACGAGTGGCGGCGAGGCCAGTGGCCGGGCGGGTGGTAGGCGCATGACAGTCCTCGCGCTCCCGGCGGAGCCCCAGGTCTACGGCGCGCATCGCCCTCGCGGCCAGGCGCGACCCCTCCCCTTCCCCTCCCCAACTACAGGGGAACAAACGTCTGCGAGGGGCTGAACTCTCAGGCACAAAAATCGTCCACGAAAATACTTCTCTGCATCTCCACGACAGGTCTAGAAAGAAAATGAAATTATGCTTCAATTTATCCACCCCTTTACAATTAAGAAAATTTCTACTATCAGATTTACAACTTGGAGTACGTCTAAAACAATTAACGTGTTCAAACTACGTCAGGTGAACATATCTTTGAATAGGTACTATGTCTTGAAAGTGGATGGAAACCAATAAATGCAGACAGTGCAGGACTCCGCGAGAGAACGTGGAACACGTTATGAGTAGGGTTAGATCTCATGGATTCTCTTTCACATATTATGAAAAAACTGAAGATAGCAACAGAGGAAGAAAATATCATTCAGCTTTGCGAAACTAATTTTGGAATATCAATGCAGAATATCACCTAATACTTTCTATTTCTAATTCAGTATGAAGATATGTTTAATTCCAATTTATTCACAGACTGCGAACAATGTCTTAATATTAGTCAGTAGAAGATCAACAGATTTACTTTTATAATAAAAGACATTTTAAATTAGCGTATTGTTCACAACTGAAAAGCGAAGCAAAAATCAATAGCATACCATGTCATACACAAAGATTGCAGTGTATAACAAGATGCCTTATAATATTTTTAAAACTATTCTGTATGTGTGAGAACAGATACAGATTCTGCCAGAAGCTAAGTCAATTTCAAGAGCTGGGATATCCATGATAAGCAGAGTACCGTTCAACTTTGTGTGGAGTAATCATGCCATGCAATATAAATGTAAGTCAACGTAGTTCAATTTCATAATATGCAATATATGAGAAAAAGGCATCATCTACATCACGAGGCATTGCAGCGGAGCCAAAAGAAGAATATTAAATTGTACACATAATTACTCATTTCTAAGTTATATTTTATTCTGACAAGTTTTGCTGTAGAAAATATAAATAAATCATTTTGTCCACATACCTAAACACACTTACCATTTTGCCCTTGAAAAATAAACTCACATATTTTTTGTAACTGGCCAGATACAAAATTGCGTAGACGCTATATGCTGTCCATCATAGACAAAGAAAAGAATTGAACTTTGTAAGGAAGTTCAATTTATATAGTATACTACTTAACAAAGATTTTGAAATCCTAAAAAATTGATCACAAACTCCCTAAAAGAAATGGAAACAGATTAAAATATTTATTGAAATTTCTAACTATTATAAAAGAATAACGCTAGATTTCTATCATCTATCCATTCAAAATACATTTTAATTATAAACGTCTAGATGAACAATATTGAGCAAAATGCTAATTTTTCAAATTTTAAAGATTTCTTAGGAGTGATGTAGACAGCTATATTTGCAGGAGTCACACTGATTGGAGTTTAAGAGACAATGAGAAAATTATCCGATAACCTGTAATATAATAATCAACCAAATGGGTATTTAGAAAAGTTCATTGGAATATTTTCACACCGGCGCGACAAAAAATGTTGATGCTAAACAAGCACTTCATAAAATAGTACGTACAGTATCTTAAACATCTTCATCCGACAATATCGCCAACGGAATGTTCAGCGGTGGAATTTCCAAAGTATTTGCAATTAATACAAGTCTCCGACAAGAAGACGGACTGTTATCACTACTATTCAAATGTTCACAATAAAAGTCGATATGGGACAGAAGAAAGTGAAAGAAGCTTTTTTCAACGAGAAAATGAGAATGGTTTCATCAGGAGAGACATTTATCGATAGACTGATTGGGATTTGCGCAATCAGAAAAGAAAATACATGAGAAATATTAAAACAGCTTCCTCCCCACAAAAAGTAAAAGAAGGCATGGTCAAATTCACAGAACAAAGAAATTCAAATATACAAGACATAACACATAAGAGATCCCATCTAAAGATGGACCAAGAAGTTTTCTCTCTGTTAGTTTTTCATCGATTACTTATATAACTTACATAATAAAAAAATACACATGTGGTGGGGCAAAGTACATTGAAAGAAAATGCTATTCCGTAGTGTTTAAAATTCATATTGAAAGAAATTGATATTTGATTTTAAATTTTTTGTTAAATGATATAATTCTTCGTATATTAATTTTTTTAAATTGTTTTTTCTGATGCATTAATATTAAGCCGATACCTAATATCCAGCTTTTCGGTGGATAACTACAGACCAATCACTTGTCTGCCAATAATCTATGAGTTATAACTGCAGCCGTAGCTAACAAAACATGCATAAACCCAGACAAGAATCATGTGTTGCCAGTTGAACAGAAAGGATGAAGTTGCCAGTTGAACAGTACGACTATAAGGAAATCTTGCTAACTAAATAAAGTTACCTTGAATATGTAAGAAAACGAAAACGTAATTGAAACCTAGGTTTCATTGACTACCAGCAGGTCTTTGACAATGTACCACAGGATTGGCGTCTGAAATCTTGGAGATTTACCAATTTCAACCTATACTTAATGAGTTTTGCAACGCTAGTATGAAGTCGTGGAGTACCCCAACTATGAATTGGTATTAATGTACAGCGGAAAGAAAGTAGTAGAAACAAGAACAATTCACATTATTTGGAGAATTTTTCAAGAAGGTTCGCTATCCCCTCTGTTGTTTTGCCTTAGATTCATTCCTCTATCTACTCTTCATTCACACTGACTTATAAGCTCCATGGTGATGAAAGACCAGTATCACATTTGTTTTACTTGGATGATCTTGAAGTGTTCGCTAATAATGAAGCGATTCTCTCCCAAATGCAGACACCAACGATTGTAACAATGTCATCTGCAAGAAATTCGGTCTTGACAATTGTCAATGTAAAGAGAGTGACAAGGTCAAAGAGCATTAAAGTTGATGTGCTTACTGTCATTAAAGATCTTGAGCTAGGTAAAACATACAAATATCTCGACACTGAGGGTTGTGAGAACATTTCGACCAACACAAGAAAAGAAATTTCAGGGAGTACTACAGAATGGTGAGATTTCTCCTACAGTCCGCTATATACTCCAAGAATACAAATATCTGCAATGGGTAGTTTTTAGGTGCCTGTAGCCGAGAACACTTTCGGACCAGTGGACTTGACAAGAAATTCAATTCATGAATCGAAAAACCAGAAAACTGCTTACAACGTATCATGTCGCCAACTACTTGCCATAAACACGTAGAAACCATTGATCGTATCGTCTGGGCTTCTCTATTTATTGAAAAGACCGAAAACTTGAAAAGACACGATAAGGTGTGTAGAGACCTGCAATGGTAAATCTGCAACCCCCGTGAAATTTCAAACATATCTCCAAGTGGTACAAACTTGCACCAAATTGGTGACGTCTGTTGAACTGTGTACAGTATTGCATGACCAACAAATTTAAACTGATTGCACGATAGCGGCCAACAAACCGGATATTGATTTCCGGAGTTTGAAGAAAAAGACGTGTCCACTTATAGATATTGCTATGCCGTGCTATCAAAATGTAACCGACGAAGAGAAACATCTTAATAACAAGTGTTAGAAAAACGAGATCAGCCGCAAGCGGGGCGTAAACGTACAGGTCGATAGTTATCGGAGCTTTGGCATTTGATCCACAAAATTAGTGTAATAATTTGTCTCAAATCCCAGATCGAAGACTGGAGACTGCAAGACATTGCTGTATTCGGAAAAGCTCACATTTACATCTCCTCCTTAGGAAGCTGGTTGCCGCCAAATTTAGATTTCAGGTAGGCTTCAGATATTTAACCTACACATAAAATTTTTAGTCGTGGATTAGAAGAATATTAATAATAATAATAATAATAATAATAATAATAATAATAATAATAATAATAATAATGACTACATGCCGTATTGTCAGAAGCCATCTGAACCTTCAGTAAAGCAACCACACACCTGGTCATCATTCCTGTGTGTGGTTGACATACCGACCAGTAGATACTGTGAATAATGTATAATAATAATAATAATATTAATAATAATAATAATAATATTCCAGATCCTAGAAGAAAGAGGGCTAGACGACAAAACACGGAAACTTATCGAGCAAACACTTACAAAAATCAATTCTAAAGTGAAATTCATGGGAGAAATCTCAGAACCTTTCGAAATTCGGACAGGCGTGAGACAAGGAGATGGCCTCTCTCCTCTCCTGTTCAACCTAGTCTTGGACAAACTAATGGAAGAATGGGAAAAAGAACTTCAAAGACAAGATGCTTGGAAACCTATCACACTCGGCATACCCAAAAATAACCTCTGCATACCATACCTTGCCTTTGCCGACGATATAGCGATACTGTCTGAAAACCAAGAGACCGCTATCAAACAATTAGAAACACTCAAATAATGTGCAGAAAGGGTAGGATTACAGATCTCTTTCGAGAAAACTCAAGTCCTATCCCACAAAGGTGACAACATGCACACAAGGTATGGAACGGTCAAAAGGGTACCACATTTCAAATACCTGGGTGAGTTCATCAAACCAACCGGATCCGAAAGAATTTCACAACAAACCCGCCTCCAGAAAATCAAGAAAGCATTCGGACTAATCCAAAACCTGTACAACAAAAAATGCATGTCTAAGAAAACCAAAATTCGACATTACAATACTGTCATCAAACCGGCAGCTCTTTACGCTAGCGAAACACTCAAGCTCAGCAAGAAATATGAACTGGAAGAAATCAAAAGAGAAGAAAGAAAAATCATTAGAAAAATACTCGGTGCGAGACTCACTCCCGATGGATACAGATTACAATCTATTGAGACAACTGAAAAGTACTCGAACATAGAAGTCGACATCAGGAAAAGACGACTGAAATTCTTCGGACGCATAGACAGGCTACCAAATACTCGACTAACAAAAACAATACTAAACTATATATCCTCACTTAAAAGTACAACACCACGGATGAAAGAAACAAAAAAAGACATGCGACACGCCTACATAACTGATACCTTAGACAAAAACACCTTCCGCAACAAAGTGAACAAATGGGAAGTCAAACCAGAACAACCAAAATCAAAACCCTACAGACCGAAATGGCCTGAAGAAAGAAAACTGGCATTTTCCCACACAATGAAAGAATATTGGAAAATTAAGAACTCCACAAAAACTAATTAGAACCCCACAAAAGCTAAGTAGAGCTCCACAAAAACCAGTCAATTTTTGCTTAACGTTTTCCATTATTAGGAAAAAACGCTAATAATAATAATAATAATAATAATAATAATAATAATAATAATAATAATAATAAACGCCAGTCCCATGACGCAGACGGTTGCGGCAGCGTCTACGCCGAGGAGCGATGAGAAGTGACACATCAAATCCGGAGCTATTTCGGATTTTCAGATGGTATAATGCTTTACATAAAAGGGTATATTGCTTTTTAAAGGGTTTGTAGAAGATCATTCCGAACCAAGTAATGGTTTCTAAAAGATCCAAAAAGATGTTTGCAGTATTTTAATCGATTCTAAAGAGCAGTTTGAGATCGGCAGTATCATCACGTCTCAAGGGTCAACAAGTGTGATATCTATGTCACTTTAATTTACTAGATGGCAATCTAGATGGTCCCACATGTATGACTCCTTTTTTAAGTATTTATTAACTATGTCTTTGTAAGATTTCTGATGTGCAAAGTGAAAATAGGGAAACAAAAATAGAATTATCCTCAAACAATGAAAGAAACGTTACAACACGTTGAGAATCAACACACAATTCTACACACATCTTTCAGTGTGGTATCATAAGTTTTCTTTGGTTTGGACAAAACTCTCACCTCTCCGTTTTAATAGAAGCGTATAAATAGGATTTGAAATGAAAGGCCTAAGAAAATATAATATAAGTCATCTAGCGTACATAGACAATCTCAACTTGCACTCAGGATCGTAACAGGAACTAAGGCTGCTGATACATGTCGCCAATGATTCTCGAGCGTTATAGGAATATAATAGGGATTGTAAAACTTAAAATTCAGAGTCAATAAAGAAACGGAAGAGGACACAAAATGATAGTGAGGGAGACAATAAATGTCAAAGAAGTGGATGAACTATACACTTATCTAGGAATTCAGAAAAAAACTTTTCTTATGCAAAATAAAATTAAAGAGAACAAGCAAGTTATTTTAATTGATGAAATGCATTTTCAATACACTTCGAAACTCATGAAAATTCGCATCAATAAATACGCAATATCAATAATTACCTTCCCATTACAGATCATCAAGGGAATCATCTCATCAACAAAAAGTGGTACAGGAACCACTTGATACGTTTACACCTCTCAGCCTGAAACAACATTAAAGATAAATCCAACTTCCAGCATTCAACAAAAAGAACAGGAAGAAGAAGAAAACAATCCACCGTAGATATCCTGCTGAGATAGCCAGTTTGAATGTGGACGCTGATGTGTTGTACAAAAGGCTCAGTATTGACATCTACGCCCACCAGAGTGCATTCGTGATGTCACTGCCTTGTTGTTGCACAGTCATCAGTTAACTGCTTTGAGTCAGACAGTGAAGAACGTTTACCTACAGTACGAAGCATCCGCGATTCCACGCAGATGAATTTGAATTTGACAAAGCCGCATGTGGGACTACATGAGGCTGGTTGGCCGTGCAATTGTTAGGCACGTGGGCCATTTAATGACATTGTTTCCGATGTTAGAATCAATGGTTACATAGGGCACCCTTGCACGTCGTGCAAGGTCGACCAAGAAACACAACCCTCAGGGAGGACCGTCATATGGTGCGTCACGTAGTACGGAATCCCATGACATCAGCACCCGCCATGC
Source organism: Gryllus longicercus (assembly GCA_038098605.1). Lineage (NCBI taxonomy): Eukaryota > Metazoa > Arthropoda > Insecta > Orthoptera > Gryllidae > Gryllus > Gryllus longicercus. The sequence continues at coordinate 3,528,089 of JAZDUA010000001.1, forward strand.
GAGAACATGTACTGGCGACTCTACAACATCCTGAGTTTCCTCACAGGGACTCGACGACTCGCAATCGTTGGATTGGGGTCCCACGTCCCCATGCGTCGGTTGCCATTGACACCGGAACACCAATTCGACGTTTGGATTAGTGCCGTGCCCGGGAGGTATGGACAGCGGCGGAATGACGTAGCATAATGTTCAATGATGAGTCCAGCTTCGCCATAACCTCCGATGGCCAGCGTGATAGAGTGTGGCGGCGTGAAGGGCATATGGAACATCCTGTCCAAAATATGGAGAGTCTTACATGCGTATCTCCAAGCATCATGGCGTGGAGAGGCATCGGATGAGTTCAAATCACCTCTAATAGTGATTCACGTCATAGACATTCTGCGTTCGCACGTCCTACCCCATATGGCACAGCACCCTGGGGCACTATTCCCACGCCCAGCACGTGTGTCTATGGACTGTCTAGATCATGTCGAGTTCCTTCGATCACCGAACCTCTTCAACATTGAACACGTGTGGGATGCCATTGGAAGCGGAATTCTTTGCATTACGAACCTGAAGGATCTGGCTGTTTGACACCATTCCAACCTGCATAAAATCATGCACTGCTGCTAGAGGAGTTGCCACACCTTACTGACCTGGAGCCAAATTTCCACCTGTAACTGCCATCTTGTCTATCTCATCTCATATTGTAATCATTTCAATAATGTCACATGGTCTTTCAGCATATGTAGCTTCATTCACTTTCATACACTCCTTGTGGGTGCATCAGTTTTTTTTGTCAGGCTGTGTAACACTATAGAATACTAACACGGAGACCGAACATATTGCAGATATGGAACGCCTCGTTACAAGCAACCCTACAGCAGTGTATTAGAAGAAGATTCAGAAGAACAGACAATTGGACCACATCGTGAAGGAGGAGTGGAATACCATGAAATGACGACTGTCTTCAAAGATCATTCAGCAATTCGCGTCACTCTTAAAACTTTCAAATAGTCACAAGAATGAATCGAATTTAAAATGAGTACCGCCATCAGTCTTCAACCTCTTCTCAGTACATAGTAGTACAGGAAATTTCTGGAGAGTAATGGGAGATTTTAGGTTTTATATTCATAAATGTCATATATCAATCTATCTAAATTCTACTTATGAATGTACATTAGTTGGTAATTCCTTTCATAAATATTATTGTTGTTTATTCACATGCGATTAATTTTAATTTCATTTTCCCGGATTTTGATGGATGATATTTGTGCGACTACTGTTTAGTCGCACAGATATCTTTAGTTGAGAAGTAGAGAAGTAATAATTTTAATAATAATAATAATAATAGTAATAATAATAATAAAAGTAATAATAATAATAATAATAATAATAATAATAATAATAATAATAATAATAATAAAAGTAATAATAATAATAATAATAATAATAATAATAATAATGTGTGTGTCTCTATGTTTGTGCTTGTGTGTGTGTGTGTCTATTTCATAATTTCATCATCATCAACATTTCACCGCATTATCCCAGGTCTTACAACCTTCAAGTGTAAAAACATTAAATGATGATACCCCAAATAGAAAAGTAACATGCACCTACCCCGATAATCACGGCTGAGGAGGAATGCACTATCTCGTGGCCCCATGATGGCTGATTCGCAGAAGTAGAAAAGTAATAATTTTAATAATAATAATAATAATAACAATAATAACAATAATAACAATAATAATAATAATAATAATAATAATAATAATAATAATAATAATAATAATAATAATAATAATAATAATAATAATAATAATAATAATAATAATAATAATAATAATAATAATAAGTCTCCCAAAGTCCAGCCCTACGTCCGAGCAATTGAGAACTTAGCCACGTGGGAGACGGGCAACGTCAGAAAATTTGGCGGCAAACAGGGCGATGGCACACTCATGTATATATGGAGACACGGAATACGCGTCGTAAGGCCTCGGAAAAGCAGCCGCTGCCTGGGGAGCGCCAGGGCACCTTCGGAGCCACCGCTGGAGGTGACAGCATGCGAGCCAGTGGTGATCAGGAGCTGAACAGGCGGGCCCTGATCGGGGATAACACCGAATATACTACAGCCGAACATAGCAGCACCCATCCATCTCCCCTTACAGCTGCACCTGCCGCAAGTGCTTCCCAGAGAAGCAATCTATTGCTTCCAGAGACCACTGCCGTAGGCAGGCAACGCAGAAGGATGAAGTGGACTATAGAAATAAATACCTTCATCATGCGTGAATACTACACCATTACCAAAATGGAGACTGACCCTACGGCCTACCGACAAAAGTTACATCAAAGATTTCTTCACCGTTTCCCTGATTCTGAAGTTAGTGAGCAAAGAATAGCGGACCAGCGTCGAGCAATTGTTCAGAAAAATCTCCTCTCTGCACCAGTTTTGGAAGCAATCAAGGAAGAAGTGAGAAAAATGCTTAACTCCTCAGAACCTAGTAATCTGAGGGCAGTGGAGATATCAGCTGTGCAAACTCAGGATGACAATGGGACAAGCATGTCAGAAAGGATGGATGATAATAGTAGTGAAGAGGTGCAAATTCGCAATGAATTTGCAGTCGTACTTGCAGAATTTGAGGGAACTGACCCACTGAACCGCTATCTCATTGCCAGACAAAATTGCTCGAAGAAATTAGCAAGAGCAGTCAGCGTCTTGAATGAGAAAGTACTGCCACAACATCTACAACAAAGACCATCTTTCGAAGAAGTACACACAGCAATTTATTGTGCTGCGGTTGTGGCTTCAAGATGTAACGGTTCCAAGCTTTTCAGCCGCGTAGCAACTGCTCACAATGATCGAAGTGAAAAAAGAATGCCACCTTGGGAAAGACGGCTGGCGAATCGTATAGAAAGCACTAGGAGAGATATTGGGAGACTCACACAATTTAAAAAAGGAAATACCTCAGAAAAACTGAGAAGAAAGGTGAATAACATCCTTATCAATACAAAAATACATACTAAGCACGAGCCCTTGAATTCAACAATAACAGAACATCTTGACACCCTACAACAAAAGCTTTTGGCGTTAACAAAACGCCTTCGACGCTACAGGAATTGCACTACGAGGAAACAACAGAATTCTCTTTTTAACAGAAACCAGAAAGCATTCTACAGGAATATGTCAAAGGGTAAAGGGCTTGTAAATGATATGAAAGAGTCAAAGCTTCTCTCAAAGGCACAAATAGAGGACTTTTGGAAGCCTATCTGGTCATCTGCTGTGTCCCACAACCCAGATAGGACGTGGATTGAAATGGAATATGACAGACACCGAGATATTCCTCTAATGGGTGAACCAATCATCACCGTAGAAATTGTCCAAGCAGCTTTGAACAAAGCACATCACTGGAAGGCACCAGGCAGTGATGGCCTGCACAATTATTGGCTGAAAAAATTTACAAGCACTCACCATCATATAGCTAATATAATTCAACATTTTCTTCACAATCCAGAAAATCTACCTTACTTCCTCACTGAAGGTAGAACATTCATGTTACCAAAGGAGGGTGACACTAAAGACCCCTCGATGTACAGGCCTATAACCTGCCTTCAAACTTTCTACAAACTCATAACATCTTGTGTTTCACAAATGATGATGACACACATTGAGGAACAGAACATCTTAGCAAATGAACAGAAAGGATGTAGACCTGGATCTCAGGGATGCAAGGAGCAACTCATTATAGACTCTGTAATTATGGGGCAAGTGCTTGTAAAACAAAGAAACTTGTACGCATGCTACATAGATTACGCTAAAGCATTCGACACCGTGCCCCATTCTTGGCTCCTTCATTGTTTGCATGTATACAAGGGCCACCCGTTTATCCAAAACTTCCTAAAAACCGCGATGAGTCGATGGAATACAAAACTGTATCTCTCTAATGGAAAACAATACGTCCACACAGATATTATACACATCCGCCGAGGGATTTTCCGGGGTGACTCTTTAAGCCCTTTATTGTTCTGCTTAGCCTTGAATCCTCTGTCTACTCTACTTAATTCAGCTAATTATGGAATCGCTCTTAAAAAGGGGAACTCAACTCTTCTCCGGGTCTCACATCTTCTTTACATGGATGACCTGAAGCTCTGTGCAGACACTGAGAGTCATATGCGGCAACTAATAAACGTGACGGAGAAGTTCACTGACGACATCAAGATGAAATTCGGTTTGGATAAGTGCAGAAGAGTGAATATCATTCTGGGTCATATGCAAGTTATAAACTTGGAAACTGATAATGAACCAAAGATTACCTTCATGGAACCCCATGAAACTTACAAATACTTGGGTTTCCAACAGTCACTCCGAATCAAACACACTGTTACTAAGAACATACTAACAACTGAAGTGTGTAAACGATTGCATGGACTCTTAAAAACTCAACTCTCTGCTAGAAACCTTGTGCAGGCCATCAATTCATTTGTTATTCCAGTGCTCACATACTCCTTTGGCGTTATTAAATGGAGAAATACCGACCTCGACAACCTCCAGAGGACAATTCGAACCGCTATGACTCAACACCGAAAACATCATCCCCATTCAAGTACTGAGCGTTTTACCCTTCCAAGGTCGCAAGGAGGGCGAGGTGTTGTAGATATCATAAAGCTACACAGCTCTCAAATTGCTTCACTCAGAAGATACTTCTTGGAACATTGTGGGAGAGTTCAGCAAGCAGTGAGCGCAGTTGATAATAACTATAGTCCTCTGAACTTGAAAAAGCTTGATCCGCCTGTTCAACCAATCATTGAAACAGAAGAGAAGTTATACTTATGGAAAGCGAAGGCACTGCATGGAAGGTACCCTCACGAGCTGAGTAAACCAGAAGTCGACATCTCTGCGTCGCAAGCATGGCTCCAGCACGGGGATCTCTTTCCGGAGACAGGAGCCTTCATGATAGCTATCCAGGACCAAGTGGTACCAACATTGAACTACAGAAAACACATTCTGAGAGATTCTACCATTCATTCCGACTCGTGTAGAAGATGTGAGGCTGCAAGCGAAACTATCCAACACGCGACAAGTGGATGTAGCAGCCACGCACAGTTGGAATACAAAAAGAGGCATGATGAAGTGGCGAAGCAGGTCCACCAATTATTGGCATTGAGAACGGGCTTTCTCGCCACTTCCGTGCCGTATTATAAATATGTGCCTCAGAATGTGCTTGAAAGTAGTGAGCACACACTCTACTGGGATCGCTCCATTATCACTGACATGTCGGCGGCAATAGACCCGATATAACGTACATTGATAGAAACCATCAGCAGGTTTTCCTTATCGATATATCAATACCCAATACCCACAACATATCGGGAAAATATCAAGAGAAGATCCAGAAGTATACCGATCTCGCCCATGAAGTCGCATCTCAGTGGAACTTCAGTAAAGTGACAACTGTGCCTATAACAATATCAGCTACAGGAGTGATCCCAAAAATGACACTTCGGGCACTGGAGTGTCTTCACTTGGATGCCAGGAATGTATATAATATGCAAAAGTGTGTAATTTTGAATACATGACGTATTGTCAGAAGCCATCTGAACCTTCAGGAAAGCAACCACACACCTGGTCATCATTCCTGTGTGTGGTTGACATGCCGACCAGTAGATACTGTGAATAATGTATAATAATAATAATAATAATAATAATAATAATAATAATAATAATAATACAGTTTCGGACTGTATCAGGATAATAAATGCAGCATTTGCCAGGAAGAAGTAGAAACTATTGATCATATCGTCTCAGGTTGTCCAATTCCAGCAAAGAGCGAAAACTGAATAGTCACGGTAGGGCGTGTAGTTACTTCCACTAGCATATCTGTAACGCCTTCGAAGTTCCAAACACATCCTCTAAGTGTGACACTCACCAAATCCGGTGACGTCACTTGGACTGCGTACAAGTATTGTACGACCAACAAACAGATCGCACGATAGCGGTAAAAAACTGATATTATTGTTGCGGCTTTGGAGAAGAAAATAGTTGTCTACTTGCAGATGGTGTTGTGCCGTGTGACCAAAAAGGCGTAACCTAGCAAGCAGAGAAACGACTTAAATTCATGAGTTTGGAAATCGAGATCAGCCGAATGTGGGACATAAAAACACAACTCGTCCCGATAGTCATCCGAGCACTGAGATTTGTTCTGCGAAATTTGCGTAAGGACTTGGTTAAACTCCTAAGTCATTCAAAAGATTGGCAAGATGGCAATCCGCTGATGTAATGCTATTTCTATTTATTATGATTTCAACTGTAATATTTCTTTTTCCACTAGTAAATTTTATTTCCTTTGTGTGTTTTCCAGTAAAGTCTAATATCGAAGTTACGTCTCAGGATTTTTCATTTTACCAGACGTAGCAAGGTGATTTTCAGATGTTACAGCGTTCAGGCTTACCTGCCCCAAAGGACAACAGCATACATAATAACTACAAAACAGACAAGAATACATATACTAGTGAAAAACGTAGTCATAACCCCGGTTACTATTTCTACCAAGAAATAGTGCATATTTCTCAACCCAGCATTATAATGTGTTTCGGTGAAACTGGTAACCATTATTTGGCGCAGTGATTCAGGCTACTGTGTGCTATGTCGCCTTGGTGCGCGGCATCCACACTTCATTGGTCGTCAAAAAGCACTAGGCGGTCGCCCTAGTCGGGCTCCGATTCGTGACAGGAAGGTGGATGCATATCGTGAGAGCAATCACTGCCAGGGCTGCGACCGACCATACAGACGACAGTAAAATAAAAGACAAACGTTTTCTAGCCGCGCAGTCTGCGAAAAGTTTTTCAAATGCGTAATGAGCGGCAGATATCAGCTTCTTGCAAAATGCATTAATTTGAGTTTGCATAGAATACATGGACAATTGCAAAAATTGAACAACCTGCGTGGAATTTAAGGGCAATTACAAAAAGTATACAACTTCTGATCTAACATGTCCAATATTTGCTGGCGTCATTGTTTGCATTCATCACAACTTGTGATTTCAATTTGAAGCGTATATATCTGAACACTGTGTAATATAGATTGCACTGAAATAAAATAACAATTAAATAGACAATGCTAAAATAATTTCTTTTCACCACTATAAACTAAACAGTATTACCGTGTTGTCGCAACCATAACCATTCCTTTGGCGTATCTTCAACTCAATATTATTTGGAACGCGTACCAATTTTATTTCAAAGTTTACTTTAAGATTCTCTATTCGAACGTGTTTGCATTTTGTGAACATTATCATAAAAACGCTAACAATTATTAAAATTTATAAAAACGGTTCGGTAAAGTTTGATTTTTTTATTTGATTAATGCGTTTTTTGTCTTTACTGTAAATGTATTTACATATTTAGATACTTTAATTTTTGAGGTGCTGATTAATGTTTGTTATTAATTTTCCATTTCTTAGTCATTTCCAAACGTTATCGTTAATGTTGTTCAATGTTAATTTTGTTAAGCACAAAATAAATTTGTAGAGGAAAAGTTAGCTTTTGTAGGGCAACAATACCTTAGACCGTTTATTTATCTGAATATTCTGGCCTAGAGCCTGGAATTGGCTAAAAATTGACCGTGAGGCAGTGTCAAATACTGGGCGTTACAAAATGAAGACAGACGACAGAACCCGAACAATTACTCTAAGAATCAAAAGCAACACTAACTGACAATGTAACATATAAAAACAATATTTATCAGATAAAACTTTAATGAGAACATTCTATCACAACATCAATTCTATAACAACAGCACAAAAGTAAATAACGCAAAGCAATTCAGAAACGAAAGGGAAAAATTATAAAAGCAAAGGACTCCATGAGTAACAACGCAATTTATGAAAGCACCAATGAACTTCCAGTCTGCATCACAACTTTGTTGGCAATACTTTTTCGCCACATGTATGTAACACATTGTTAAACAGAAAAAACATAGATGTGTAAGTCTAGCACTTTTTTGGAAGAATATAATATATTTTTTAAATATAACAAAAACGCATTTTTTATTGTTACTGATATTTAATGGTTGCGTTGGTTAATGTTAGTATAATTATACTTTCAGTATAATTTTAGTATAAAACCAATGCTGTTACTTAGAGTCGTCTCCCGAGTGTAGCACAAGTGTCAAAGAATTTTGCTATCCGTAAATTGATGCAAATTCGCCTTGATTCTTCTTTCTGTTAACAATTTACAGAGTTTTTCCGTAGTAAACAAACAATTTCTTTTCATCGGAATACAGAACCTAACTAGTGGCCTGCAGCAGCAAATGTATTTGTACTGCTGTCGACTGTGTGAAAATAGGCTCCTGAGAAGCGAAAAATTGTTGTTCTGAAACCGCATATGTGGAAACGGAAGTCTCTTTCTTTCTCCATAGCATGACATGCAGATGTAAGTAGAGACTACAGTCGAAACACCACGTTTCAGTAACTACCGATTAATATAATTATATATTCGGATTTTTTAGTGAAAATCGGAATTGTTTTATCGTTTTTGTATATTTTTCAGTCTTTCAGAATACTTAAGGAAACCATTGACATTTCTTACATGACCAGAATCTCCCAAGTTCTCCGTAAATTTAATACATAGGGTTTTTTTCAATTATTGGCACAATAATGCAGAAACACATAAAGATTTATTGCTATTTAATGTTATACACGCAAATTGCGTTGTGCCTTTTGTTATTCATTCAAATACTTTAATATATATTTACACAAAAATATAGAATACAGAATCTTGTTGGTCAAGTTGCTTGAATACTAAAGCTTCAAAAATCTGAGATGATTTAACTAAAACTTCTAAAGAACAAAAACATGTCAGAAAATTCAATTTATTTATGAATTTCATGGTATAACGTGTGTATTATTACATAAATGGAGCATTATATGCCAGTTAAGAGTTTTGAAAAAGGTGGAATAAGAAATTTCTTGGAAATTATAGTTATCAAGATTAAAAGAATTCATGTTGAATCTATATTTTATACATAGTAGTAGAAGATAGTAGTATATATAGTAGTTGATACAGATGATGAGCATTTCACATTATAAATTAAATAGAAATAAAAAATTTGAAATATATTGAAAAAAAGTCGCTTTTGAAGTAAAAAGGATATTAGTAAATAAAAGATTCTAACACAACTGAAGATTAAAAATAGATATTAGACTTCACGAAAAAAAAATCAAATTGTGACTATTTAAACGCATATCTCTATTATGCTTCAATTCACATCGTATTATGTTTTTATCTGTTAAAATATATGTTGCAAGTGTGGACTCGCCCCACAAGAATTTCTTCGAGAATTATATTCAACTGTTACAGAATTGAATTCTCTAATTCATGACAATATACAAATAGTAGAAACCAACATAAAAGTTAGAAACACATTTCCAAAACTATGTATGTACAAAAATGGAGAACAAAATAATCTGTATAAGATTTATAAAAATATAAATATAGACAGGAAAGTGGGGTACACAAGAAACGGATGGTAAAATAAATTCTGAATAGAATACATTGCATTTTTTAAAGCCTTAATGAAGAAGATTTAAGATATTACATTATATTATATTATATTATATTATATTATATTATATTATATTATATTATATTATATTATATTATATTATATTATATTATATTATATACATTGCATATTTTAGAATATTTTAGCATATTTTATATTATAGAATACATTGCATTTTTTAAAGCCTTAATGAAGAAGATTTAAGATATTACATTATATTATATTATATTATATTAATTAAAAATTCCGTTTCATTAATCAAAATTAATTTAAAATTTCCGTTTCACGATTCGGTTTTTATTCTACATAATTATACAAATAGATGTATTTCATAACTGTCAATAATGACCCATGGCATAAAACATTAGCTGTTTAGTTGCGTAATTTGACTTAGTCCAAGTCTTGGAATGTGAATCCAGAAGTTTGCAATTGTGAGTATACAGTATAAAAAAGTTTATTATTAACGATATGACATTTCATCATCATATCTTGAACTTATGGTGGAACTTGCGTTGCGGAAAACCTAATTCTTCAAAAAATCACGATGTCCTCAAAAGAATGTATCAGTAACAATAGGAATTAATTTTTTTTCAGAGTTCTGAACTACATTTTTTCCTTTAATGCAGGAAAGTACAACTTTAGGTTATTTATTAATGTAATTACAATAATGTTACATGTTTATTTATTTATTTACTTTTTGTTTATTTATTTTTGCTTTTGATTTTTTGGTTTTATTAATAATCAATCGGTCAATAAATAATTTGCATTCGAATTTTCACCGCTTATATTAACAACTCTAAAAAGAAATTATTCTGACTAATCACACATTGGTAATAGTTACAATTATTTTTACAATAACAATTTTTTTTCTCAGCAAATAACTTTATGCAGTGAGTTGTGCGATAATCTGGCCCACATTATCGTAATCAAAGAAAGTGTAAAAGCACTGAAGAAAGACCGTGATTAACAACAAAAAAATTTAATTTAATGTCCATTCGAACATCAAGAGAAATAATCAAATACAAACATTCCTCAGTGATATTCAATACTTAATTTAGGGATGAAATATTTATTTTTATGAAATATATTTACCGAATGTTTAAGCATTCCATACAAATATTTTGCTTCGGAAGTACATTCTTCGTGATTTAATGCCTCACCGAACCAGATGAATTTGATTTCATATAGAATATTTCCTTCTGGTCAGTGCCTTTGTTCTTTTGAAAGATTCATTCACAAATACCATCATGATATAACAAGCTTTGACACTAGGAAATTATTGTTTTTCCTGTGTGCTTATGAGTGGCAAACGTTAGTAGAACAATAATCGTTAGCGTTTTCCTTTCTGTTGAGGTCGCATGCATTTGATACGCATATCACTTACACGTTTCTTTTATTCTAATAACCAGTTTCGGCAACAATTAAATGAATCCATTGCGAAAAATAGACTAATATTCTTGTATAAAAGGTTGTGGAAAAACAAAGGATCTGATGAATAAATGAAATACAAAAGTCTACTACATTTAATGAAACAAATAATATATAAAATATAAAAACACTACATCATTTCACATGCATATCCGAACATATTAGAAGTCTCTACTCTCCTGTATTTTATATTTCTTCCTCTTCGATTGTATTCGGGAACCAGAGGATGACCTCATTTACCAGTACATTGCCGAATATTCCAGAGAATTTTGACACGTAGAGTGTGAATTGACTCTTTCCAAAATGGACATTTGAGGAAATAGTAAATTATAATTTCTTTAAACAGCTTAATATGATTTTATTTTACAAATTTATCATCAAAAATATTTAAAACCGTATGTGAGGTATGGAGTGAAAATATAAGCTACCCTTAGATTCTTGCGCTTTAGAATCTCTATCCGTGTGTCATTGTTCATAGGTACATTTTTATAATACTTACTTTTGTGTCTTTTATGAATATTATAGTTTAATACACAATATTAATCGTAAATATAAAAAAGCGTAAAAGTAGACAAATCTCGTACATAGAAGAAATAGTGCATGGATGAAATGAAATGTAATCATAGCGTGAATTCAAAGCTTTGATAAACGCTAGAAAATGTTGATTAAAGTGTATAGAAAATAATTTGTTTCTAATAATTCCCTAAAATTATTTGAATTCAGTAGAATTTAATTCACTTGCTACATGAGAAACGGTCAGGTTCGGATATGCAGAAATTAAGATTTATTGCATTTCCGTTCAGAAGAAAGAAATCATAGGAAAATATTTAATTCCAGGAATGAAAATTTAACAAATATAAGAAAAAGATTACTATAATTACAGTTAGATTTAAATAAATAGATTTTTAAATGACAATTCTCTCCTCCAAAAGGTGTAAATAAGGGAAAACAATTCTTGCAACAATTTAATATGAATTTAAAATGAAATAATATTTTTGCCTACCAAATACAAAGTATATATAAATGAACGATGATTTTCCAAAATTAATTTCCAACGACTAAGAAAGTCTCAACACTGACTCATCTTGGAGGTTTTTTTTCAGTTATTAAATTTGTCATACTCTATTTAAAAATTAAGTTGTACTAATTTTGTTCTTTAGATTAAAAATTCTGAATATGAGAATATTCGAACTTTCATTCGGTCTTTCACTAATATTTGTAAGCCTCAATTCCCACGTACCTAAATTGCCGGCTGTAATGGTCCAGTCTTAGCGAAGCCGCCTGCTCTCCAATTGCTCCCAGCGGTGCAATCCAAACATATCTGTCATTACTGTAAGGCAGTCGCCGTTTTTCGTGATTGCGATCAATTTCATTAGCAGATAATTCGATTGGCACTGTAGTAACAAAATTTCGAACTTCTTTCTCTACTTAAAATGGGAATAAATACACCATTGGCGCAGCTACTTCTTAAACACATAATTTACGTATGTAATTAATGGAATGATTGTATTAACCGTGTCAAATTATTCTTATCATGTAACATTAAACGGAAAAACTAGGATGAAAGAGACATTTGGTACAAACTATAATTTCATGTATTATAATCTCAGTAGGATAGCAGACACTATAATATGAATTAACATGTACCTCTTGTGGAAGAACACAAACCACATACGTGCGAATGCTTCTCTCATAATAACAACTCTGGAAAATATTTTATAAAATTTCCCAAGTTACAGAAATTTTACATATTGCTAAAACCTTGATGAGGATCAAACAAATGCAAGCAAAATATCTTGAAAATTTCAATGAACACATTCAGATTAATTGATATCTTTACAACAGAAATGTGTTGTCTTTATAAATATTGAAGTGAATTACTTGGGAAAAATTTGTAATTATTGTTACATGAATTATTGTTTGTTGCAAAGTAGATAAGGGTTTAAGTAATTCAATTGAAAATGGTATATTATAAGAAATGTTATCAAATAATGATCGCAAATAAATCCAGTATCAAAGAATAAATTGTAATCAATTAACTTTCTTCAGCATTCTTTTGTAGATACTATTCGAGCATTTTTTGTAGAGAAAATACTCCCGTGTCTGTTATACACTTTCCATTAAAAAGGAGCAAAATGGTTTTAAAAAATGCTCACATTTATTTAAAACGCACTAGACTAAAAACAAACGAATAAGAAAAAGAAATGTTTTAAATTTTCCTCCTCAAGAAATGAAACCCGTATACTTGCCAACATATATTCTGAAACTAAGATTTGTCATTCAATAGTGACACTACAATAATACACTACTATATTCAACAGTAAAACCTAACATTAGGAAAACCCAACATGAAATAGCGCACATTTCTGTTTAATACATTCACGTAAATCCAGAATGCAATTTTGTATAAGAAATTAATATTTCTTTAAAATTGCCATTGAAAGACTACAAGCAGTCTTAAGATTGACCCACGAACAAAATTTACAATATTTATTTTTAGTTACGGAATGACCCTTACTTACTCATTTATTTTAATGCCAATATACCCAATTTCAAAGTAAGAATATATTTTACTTCGAAAAATAAGCGATTTCGAGTCCTGAACATCGAAAAAGTTGTGTTTCTTCCTTAATACGTCTGTCTGTCTGTGTACTATACTGCAAAAGACAGATAAATAGATTATGAAGCGGGATTATTTGTAAATGTTCATGTTACCAAAATCAGTCACTATAGGTGTTCGTAAAGCTGAATGACTTCTTTGGAAGATTAGGCGCGAAGTGTTCTAGATATTTCCAGCGATTCTTTGCCTACAAGTGTCTCTATATTGTGCGGTGTTTTGGGTTGTTTGTGTCTTTGAACTACAGTATGCGACTTCGGGATTCTCAACTGCAAATAGTTAAAAATACACCAGACCTTTGAAGGTAGTCAAAAGTTGTTTTATAACAAGTGGTTTTTTAACGCTGGTCCACAGACAACTTAAATGGCGAATTTGGGATACAATGAAATCTCAGCCAAATCTATGCGCATAGAGCAGTAACAAGTGGTGTGAGTAGGAAATCAGTGGATCGAATTTCTAAAGCAAATAATCGGGAGGAACTTCATTCTAGCAAAGAAAATAAAATGAAATAACTGTTCATTTTTTATGATTCCAACAATGAAGCCATAGAAAACAAGTGGTGCTTCAATAGTGCATTCCTTGTCGCATTATTTGTAACTTTTGGAATTTTAAGAAACTCAAATTTCAGCGAAAATGAAACTTGCGTTCCAGAGTCCACGTTAGCACTAATGATATTGAGGGACTCAAACACATATCTAAATTGGAAATCAGCAGGACTCGACAAATTTGAGAGCTTTTGGTTGAAGAGTTTTGTTTCCCTTTACCATAGGTTATCAAAAATATTTTATTGAAATACATGATACGTCTTATCACTACTCAAAATTTCTAACACATGACGTTTGCTAACCAAAAATGATGACAAATCAGATCCTAGAAACCACAGGTCACGAAAATTTATACATTATATATGATGATGATAATAATAAAAATTATTACTATTATTATTATTAACATTATTATTAACATTATTATTATCATTATTATTATCATTATCATCATTATTATTATTATTATTATTATTATTATTATTATTATTATAACTTGGTTGCAACGAACCTTTCAACTCTACAAGGTTCACCCCTCTATCATTAAACTTCCTTCAACATACATGAACAGCTGGCGATCAACAATGCATATTATGAGAGGGAAATTGAGTTACCAGACAGATTGCGAATTTGTAGAGGCATTTTCCAGGGAGATTCCTAAGTCCACTCTGGTTTTGCCTAGCATTGAACACTTTGAGTACGATGCTGAATGCCTCAGTTTGTGGATATGCTTTGAAGAAATCCAATATGATCATTTCCCACCAATTACATATGGATGAGCTCAAGCTCTATGCTAAAGGACCAGCACAACTTCGCAGCGTGTTGACACTTGTTGAAAGATGTACCAGCTCTGTTTGTGTGGATCTTGCTTTGTAGAAGTGTGCTGTTGTTCACGTTAAGAAAGGTCGCGTCCAGAATTCAGAGAATGAATATCACTTGATGGAATATTTGAGAATTCAGGAACTCTTCAATGGCGATAAATATAAGTATCTGGGACTCCTGCACCTCCTAGGAGCTGCAGATGAGAAAATAAGAAAACACTTGGAAACAAAGTTTCTCTCTCGTGTTACGAAAATCTGCGAGTCCTGTATTAATTTGAGAAACAAATTAACAGGAATTAACACCTGGGCTCTCTCAGCAACATCACATACATTTGGAGTTGTGAAGCCGTCTGCTATATCTTTGCAAGCTTTCGATAGAGAAGTTAGAACACTTCAATCAAAATATCGGATGCATCATCCTCAAAGTTCTACCGAAAGGATACAAGATTTCAAGACACTCGCCACGGTAGTCTGTGCACATATCACAACTACACACCTCTTAAGCTGTTCCAAAAAAACCACAATTCAAGATTTCCTAAATCTGAAGACCGAATTGAGCAGTGGAGATCAAAGGAACTCCATGACAGATTTGCTACAGAGCTTCGAATTAACTCCATCGACATAAAGAGATTGAATGGTTGAGAACCGCTGGGTTTTTTGGCGAGACGGAAGGACTTGTGCTGGCCATTCAACATTACGTAGTAACCACTAATAACCACAGGCGATATATCATGAAAGAGAGTATCAGTGAAAGTGTCGCCTGTGTTAGAAGGCCACCGAATCTATTCAGCACATCTGCAGTGGATGTTCTCAGTGGGCACAAACAGATTATTTATAATGTGGCCAAAATCATCCATCAAGCTCATGCCAAAGGATCGGATCTGATAGAGGAAAGCTTGCCTTATTACGAATATCTTCCGGAGCAAGATCTGTCTAATGAAAACAAAAATCTTGTGGGATACTGCCATAGTTACAGATAAAACAATGGAAGCAAATAAGCCTGATATGGTCGTATTCGACAACTCTACTCGCAGGGCAATAATAATAGACATCGCAGTTCCATTAGATCATAATCTGGTGTCAATAATCGCAGAAAAGAATAGAATGTACCATCCTCTCTCAATTCAAGTGAAAAACCTATACAAATTAATAGAGGTACATATTGTACGCGTTGTTATTTCAACTAATGGGCTAGCTGCTGAAGATTGGAGGATTGTGAAAGAGACTCTCCATCTAAATGAATGGCACATCAGAACCATGCAGAAGCCGGTTTTGCTGGCAACCACCAGTATTGTGCGTAAGGTTCTTTCTTAGGGATTGAAGAGGAACCTGAGTGCACTGAAGCCATATCTTCTGATCATCTGTCTCACCATGTGTTGACGTTCTGACGTATATCTGAAAAGTCCGGACGATCGACAAATTTTGAAAAACGATGTAATAATTATAATAATAATAATAACAATAATAATAATAATAATAATAATAATAATAATAATAATAATAATAATAATAAACGTATGGAACAGAAAGTTTGAATCAGAAATACCTATAGATGCAAAGAACAGCTGACTGCCCATAGGATAATTATTAAGCCACTTCACAAACTTAATAGGATACAGATAATTAAAACTGATCTAATTAAATAGTTCATATCTTTAGTAGCCATTATATTTTATTTCCTTTGTAAACTAGAAGAGTTACAACTACTAAAAATGAAATAAAATAACATTTTTGCATTTTTCAAATCATAAGTACAAAATAAAAATATCAAACTATAACGCTACATGCAAGAAATCGAAAAACCAGTGAAGTAAATATTCCTCCTCTAGACATACAGAAGTAAATTCAAGGTATGAAACGCCCATAGTACAATTGTTATCGCGGGCCGCAACGAGGATTATAATTTGATTACTGTAATATGAAATGATTCTGAAGTAAACATTAGTTACGAAGAAATCGGAAGCTAAGCCGGCAACGTCACGAACAGAAAACGCGACATATACAACCACTCAGTTCGCTTGTAAAATTTCGTAAAGAATAAACGATAAAAGCAAAACGAATCCACAAAACGTCCCCTCAGGTGTGACGTCGGCTCCTATGTGACGGATAACGAATCCTACAAAGAGAACAGGTAGTCACTGAACACAACACCGTTGCTTTGTTTCCGTGAAAAACTGTTCATAAAATTATTTACGTTTTATGCTATCATACAGACCAATTCCAGAAAGAATCAATTTTTGCAGGATATTTGTACTCGAAGAAGACAAATGCTCTTCAAAACAAAAAGGAAAGTTTTACAATTCATATTCCTTAGATCCTTCTAGTCCACCCAGAAAATTGCATTCACAAGCATATAACATTAACATAATTTTAACATTTTTCCTAGAAAGAAAATATTTATTTATTTTCTATAAAATATGACGGAGTTGAGAACATTTTTTTAAATTTCCGGAAATACTGACACTTATTCACATTTTTTCTTCTGCAAGTCTCCTCCACATCTTGCAATGTCAATAATATGTTATGAAAATTAATGAAAACTTACGTGTGGTGGATTGATCATGTTCAAAATAAAATAAACAAAAATAAAGAAATTATAATTTGAAAAACGGAAGTTACGATGTATGCTAAACAATACAAATAAAGTTTGATCTCCTTTCTAAATTAATAGTAAGTTCATAACCGTCAAACTAGGTAGTATATGGGGAGGATGAAAAAGTGTTTGAAAAGTCAAATTAAATGTTGGAAAACTAAATTATTTCCTAAATGTTAGAAAAATTAATAAAATATCAGAAGAGTGAAGAAATATTTTTTTAACTTTAGAAATTTTAGAAAATAACGTTTCGTCACCGTTAATCTCCTTCTTTTATACAATCGAAAAACCTTCACGAGGAAAATAAATATTACTAATTGCAGACGATCTTTTCGAGTCCCTGAAAGACGCGTATCTTGGAGGAGCAGTCGAATTCAGATCTTGAAAGACTCCCACAAACGGAGAGTGTTGGAACATGAGAGTTAAGCGGAGCGGAAGCAGGCGGGGGAGGCGGCATATGGGGCGGCGGAGGTGCACCAGATGAGGGCACCCTGCGACGCATGAGAACACCCGCGCTCGGGGCAGCTCCACCTCCACCGCCTCTGCCTCCGCCGCTGCCGCCGCCTCCGCCGACACCGCCAGCCTGCGGCATCCAATACAAAAATCCGGGCGGTTCGGAAATCCTTAAAACATCCGATTAAGCGTTAGAACAAAGCGGTCAATTGCGTTTCATATTCTCAAATAAAAACACGGACAATGGCGAAGCGGGTATTCGCGGCTAGTCCACCGAGCGACGCGCCAAAGGCGGCCTTCGGCTCGAGTTCCGGCGAGGTGGGAGGCCTGCCCAGGAACCCTAAATCCTACTGCGCATCCCCGCCTCAAGCGCCGTCCTGCAGCAGCGGTGGCGGCGGCGGCGGCGGTGGCTAGCGCTGACGGGTATTTGCCCACCTCTCCATGTGCCTGCTGTTTGGGAAAGTCTCAGAACTCATAGCCTGACCTGACAGCGCCTGCAGCGTGTGGTCAAGCGAAAACCTGCCGTGCTCGCCTCAACGAATAGGGGAGCGCGAGGAAAAACGAGGTAATTATTTGGCGGTCTTCAGCGAAAACAAAAATTAGTAGAAACCGCACGAAGTCGAAATGTAGGGTAGATCTGTTATTTGGTTTCAATGTTGTTCACGCTTATGTCAACAGAAATACTTCTATATTTTGAATAAAGGTAGTATATTCCCTTCTTGGGCACATAACTAAAATTTTTCATGGCAGAGGCAGATTGTTGTTTTGCAATTTCAACCTATCGTTTGTTTTCCGGTTTTGTATTTTTTTTTATTTTGAAGACAATTTGCACAAGTTCATAATAAAAAGTAAACATAAAGTATGAAGTAAAATGCATAGGATCGGTATCATGGCTCAAAATTATTATTAAGTATTCATTATTTGCTACATCTAGCATAAAAATGTAAGTAGTATTACAGAAGCTGATGAGGAAATAAAATAACCAATATTATTAATATTATAAATACAAAAACAACTAAAATAAAATATCATGTTATTATTGTTATCAATATTAGCTGGACCCGTGCTTGCAAAAATGCCTCCAAAAACGAAATAAGTTAAAAAAAGTTGCATGTAGAATGAAACTTAAGAAATATAACAACATTGCCCTGCATGTTTTCCCTCACATTACCCGCATGTTCCCCACAACTATCAACATATTTATCCGGCACCGATACCTTGATGTTTCCTGAACGTTCCCCGTGTGTTTCTCGCATGAAACCCACGTTCACCTCATTTGCCGCAACATCTTTCACTGTAACTTAAGAGGAAAACTTACGAGGACGGATAATAATTGGGAGGGACAATAATAATTGGGGGATAAACAGGAAATTCAGAATAGCTGGAGTACGCACCAGAGTCGAACTGCCATAAATATAATAGAATTGTCTAACAGATCTCATTTTGTAAAATACGACTTAAGAATCATGAAACCGGGTATCAAGAGCCTACTCACTGACGTCGTTTCCAATTTGTGTTTAAAATTCAAAAATATATTTTACGTTTAGCTATAGAAGAGAGTTTTCAGCAGAAAATTAGGGAAATTGATCTAAAACAAAAATTTATTGAAAACAATGAATAAAGAAGAAGTAGGAAAGTGCGGGGAAATAATTTAATTAATAAATGCAGAGAAATCCAAGAAAATAAAACAGACCTTATAAACACGATGTCAACGATATCTAAGATAATGGCATTGATGTAGATTATGACAATTCAACATATATAGTAAAATACTGGAGAGAGGTATTGCACTCATCAGAGTGGGATCAATAGAAAATAAATTAACCATAATGAACAATAAACACAAATTGAAAGGCTACGACTCTTTCATAGAAGATTACATTACAAGGAAGGAAACGCTCACACAAGCAACAATAAGGGCAAGAGCCAGGGAGAGCGTGGTAAAGGAAACATAGTCAAGATAGGTTTTCAGAAGTTGGAAGTAAATGGAGAATGTGTAACATTTTATGACTGTGAGGAAAAACCGTCAAAAAACTAGAATCCTTTCACTGTAATCCACAAACCATGGCAAAAATAAAATGGAAGGGAAACCGTACACACAATACCGTACTTGTGCTGAAAAAAGGACAATTCTAAGGATATGGTCTTCAAATTACAGAAACAGATCACTGACGCGAACGTTAGAAAATCCATTAATGTAGCAACTCTATTAGAATAATAGCACTACACTCACATTATATAAGACAATGACAGAAGTGTACGTGTAAAGAAGCAGATATAGCAGCGGAAAGTGTTAGGCGGAGAAAGTAAAGACAAAAATTAAGTTGTGTAGTATAATCAGTTAAATGTATAAGTTTCCAGATTAATTACATTATCAGTACTATATTTGCGCAAGAATAAGTAGAGTGCAGTGTAACAGTGAACTAGAGAAAGGAGTGTAACAAAAAAAACTTTGCCTAGTGTAAATAAATTGTAGGAAAATAATTGTAAAACCCACAAACATCGTTCAGTTATGAGAATATTAAGAGGAATCCTCCATAAGGAGAGGCCGTTGCTCATCGAGGGATTCTCAGGTTTTCTTATTCTTATAGTTTCTTTCTTACAGGTGTAATAAAACATTAAATTTAATAAATTTGTCACATATCCTTTAGCCATGCCCTTGCATCGAATGCTGTTTTGTCATTCCGTCATGTACATTTCTTAATAAAGAGTTAAAACAAGAACACACTTCTCACTGAAGCACGTCACACACAATTATTTTTTGTCGTTAAATAAATGAATACCTAAAACCGTTTGCAATCTCACTGCAATAATATAGAGATAATGTCTGTTATAATAATAATATTAATAATGAATAAAACAATAATATTCAAAACAACAATAATAAGTAATTTTAGCAGAATGGGTACAACTGCATAGATATGTAATATTGTTTTATTTGCGATTCAGGCATTTAAAATATGTTATACGAGTGGTGCTGCAGAATGGCACAAACTTTCTCTTACAAGTTTTCTATTTTTTTTGGACTAAGCTAGCTATTTGGACTGGCCACATACTCCTGCCAGCTAATATCTATCGTCGCCCAAACAACATATTTTTGATATTTTCTCAATTTTTCGGTAGAATCGTAATTTTTCTCAAAGAATAATAAAGAAGAATAAAGCCTTGTCATAAATGCCAATATTCGTTGAAAAATTTTGATTGGTTTTTAAGAAATCGGCGTTTAAGCATTACTACGAATGAAAATTTGAAGTACTTTTTTACAGAGCAGTTTTGAGTTTTCGAGAAATTTTATTGAAGGTCACTTGAAGCGCTGCCTTTCATAAATGCAATAGTGTGTACAAATCTCTGAAAAATTTAATGGCGTGAGATATATATTTAAACAATTACATCTGTGTATTAAAAAACAAAAGAATATAGCGAAATAACTTAGTGTCATTTTTAACAGTGCAATTAGCACTGCCCGTTTGAAAAAATTGAAGAAACAATTTGGAGCCATTTTTTGACAAAATGGCGTTTGAGCATTTCTGGAAATGTGGAAATTTGAGCTCAATTTAACAGAAAACTGTGAAGTTCGAAAAAACAAAGGAATAGAACAATACAACGTGATGCCGTCCTAAACAGTGCATTTAGCACTTTCCCTAACAAACGTTTAAATAAAAAATTTGGGGTCTTTTCGGAAATTTTTGTTTTTGTATTTTTTTAAATTGCAAATATTGCACGAAATATTGCGCGAAATATTGCGCGAAAACAACTAAAGATTTCAAAAAATGTACTGGACCTTGATGAAAGAACTAATTATGGACAACAAATTCCATTTGAAGGAAAAATCAATTTTGGACTTCAATTTTGTAGGAAGTCACCGAAAAAATTGAACTTATGCAACTTTCGAAAATTCAGAGTATACAGTGAAAATCAAACCTATGTATGTGTATTTTACTGTACTTGTACAAGAAATTTTAAGAAAAAATATCGGAGCCGTTTTGAGAAAGTCTTCAAAATGTCCGGGAGGATTCATGTAAATACCCTCAAAATGTGAGGAAAGTTTTTTTAAAATCGCAGTGCGTCTCGAGTCAGATTGTGCGATTTTGGAAATAATCCTAGGTATAGTTTAGGCCCAAGTGATGTTCACAGACGGACGAACATTTTGAAAACAAAAACAAAAGAAATCACTATTTCGGTATTGGGAGACCCCAAAAACTTGTGTTTCATTTGAAATCTCGAAATAGATTTTCCGTAGCATTACATAACTTTCTCTATATTACGTATATTACTCTGTACATACGTACGTATACGAGAAAAAAAGGGGGGTTATTTGTCGGATGTTCCGTCTGCAGATTTTCAGGGCTCATCAGTACTATAAGTAAAACATTATTTTTAAACGGAAACAAGGAAATAAAACACACACACAATGAAGATATTCGTGAAAATAATATTTGGCTTCATGAAAACTTAATAAATGTGGGGAGTAATCATTTTGGTGAAAATCCTGTGAACAGTTAAGGCGTTTGTGGTCTAAAAATTTGGACAGATGTTTTGTGAAAATCCTTTTCGGTATCAGTGACAGACAAAATGAGTATTTTGATGGAGCAACGTATACCAGAAAGAAATATACTGGAAATAGGTGACACCAAAATTCAGTTTGTTTTGTAAATGAGAACCACAAACCGTGTCCTTCTTTGTTACAAAAGTTCGGCACTTTTTTATAAACTCTTAGAAATGCTTAACAATCATTTTCTTCTCAGACATATCCTAAAATATAGAAAAGCAAATTTCGAATTTTCTTCTAGACATTTTTCATTGCATATTCCAAAATTGTATTTTATACGAATTAAACAAGCACGTACAGTTGATTCATTCACTTATAAATGGAAAGTCAATAAACGCGTAAAAAGTAATTCTATTTACATCATGCACTGACGGATGTCATCATGATGCAGATGAAGTAATTTGAAATGATTACCTAATAAATATATTACACTTTAGGCTTAAGTTTAACTTTCAGAAATTCTAATGCAAGTATACAAGGATATGTAATGAATGAAGCGGGTCAAGATATGCAACTGAAACTATAAGGTCAGATTAATAATTCAAAGAATTGGAAATAACATTCTTTTTGGGTGTTTGCTATGGAACAAAACTTTTAACTCACATTACTCTCAGAGTAAAACATGATTCTACTAAACTTGAAAATTCTCTTTCATTACGCCATTCCGTGAATCTACATCATGTATCGACCATGGAAGGGAATACAACAAACCATAGATGTTGCCTTTCGCCGTAGCTTACGGCCAAAGTCCTTCATTTTTTATGGGTGCTCCGGGTGCCAAATAAGCCGAAATTTCCAATGCATAGAGCCCTCGAAGACCTGCGTGCCCATCACGCATTTCGCGCGAATCGCAAAGCGCAAATAATTGAGAGCAGCGAGGGTGGCAGGCGGTAGACGGTAGGCGACTGCGCACGCGGGCGAGCGGGCGCGCGGCCCAGACCCCAGCCGGGCTCTGCCGCGTCGCCGGCCGAGGCCGGGGCCATGGTCGCGGCCGCCGCTGCTGCCGCCCGGCCGGGAAGACGCGCCCGTCGCCGCCCCGTGCAGCGCCAGGCCGCTGGCGCAGGGTGGGTGGCGTGGTGCGGCGCAGCGCCGCGCTACGCGAGGCGGCCCTGGGCTCCGCGCGGGCCCATGTATAGTTGAGGTTGTTTGCGGGGGCTGAACAGCGCGTTTTGTCGTCGGGGCTCGAGCGTTTGCGGATGCTGGAGCGAAGCATTTTGTTTCCTGATGAAATATTTTCCACCCGCGCCCCTGAATAAGTCAGCGACGAACGTGAGCGCTCCCGCGGTAACCACCGCCTCCGCAGCCACCGTCGCCTCGGCGCGGTCGCCGCACGAATCCGCCACCGCCACCACTGCCTCCGCTCTAGGACTTACTCCGTACTAGGCGAGCATACTAGTCGCGTGCCCCCTCCCCTGAGTGCGCTCGTCCCGCCCCGCTCTCCCGATCGGTTGCGAAGCACGCGCGCGAGCGCGACTGCCTGGCTGCCTCCTGTGTTCGGGTTCGACTCTCGGAGGGTGCAGAAGGGTTCGCGTGCCGCGCGTGCCGCTCGGAGAAAGTTGGCCTCCCTCCATACTCGTAGCTTCCTGAACGCGGCTAGCGATTGTGGCGTCTGCAACCAAAGCACCGCACGGTACACTTACCTCCCGCCCCCCGCGTCGTTCCAGCCGACGATCCGACGCGGCGCCCGGATTTTTACGTGCCGACCTAACGGTGGCCCTAAGTCCACTAGTCACCCGCCCCCGTCGCGTCCCTTGTTCGGCCTTGCGCTTCAGGGTTCGGTGACGTCGGACCCGGGCGTCGCGCTGGTACTCTTCCAAGGAGAGATTTCGCTGAGGGGAGGGGGGACTTTTTCTCTTTTGTATTTGCTCCCTTGCGGGGTTGGGCCATCCCAGATTCAAACCACGCTCCGCCTGCACGAGATCCAGCGACTGTTGTGTAGCCAGACGGGCCGTTCTACGAGGACGACGAGATTCGACGGGGAACGATGATCCGTCGCGGCGCGTCCCCCGACCTAACTCTCACCCTTTCCTGAGCTGACGTCCCTGTCTCCCCCTCTGTGCCCTTTCTGCTTTCTCCCCTACTTCACGATCACACAAAGAGCGTGGAACCGCCGCCGCCGCCGCTGCCACCGCCACCGCCATCGTTGCCCCCGCCGCATGTGCCGCCACCACCGCCGCGGCCGCCATCGCGCCAAAATGTTCTCGCAGACGCGGGTCTTTGCGAATTATTCGCCAGGCACAGTGACTCCCTGCTGCCGCACCCTCTCTTTCCCTTCCCTCTCCTCACGCCGAAGTATGGCCGCCAGACCGGCCGTGCTCCCCTTTTTCGCCATGATGCAAAACGCTACTCTGCTACCAACTTCTTTGCAAATTATTTGTTCGCGTCGCGTTTCATCTCTCCCCATTCCCGGCCAGACCCCGCCTTTATTCGGGTCCCTTGGAATAACGTTCGCACTGCAGACTAGGCTCGCCAAGCACAACCGCGCAGCGGCCTGCCGGACGAACCCCGGGGCGGCGACCCTCGCTCGTTTTCTACGAGTGTGTCCAAACAGGGTCGTCCGCGCGCTAGTCCACCTTTGTAATGCACACTTTTTTGCAGAGGTAGCCGCCATTTCGGCGTGCCGCCTCTGCCGCCGCCGTGGGTGCGGGCGCAGGTTCGACCCCCGCGAACCGGGACGCGCGCGCAAACAAAGGCCACGACTTCCTAAAGATACGGGAAATATTCGTGTCCGCACGTGTTTACACGAACCATGAAGGGCTTGCCGGGTCGAGAGCCGAGCGACCCGAGGGGCCACTGCCGCCGTCGATTCCGCCGCCGCCCCCGCCCGGTCGCCACCTCCGTGCCGCCGCCCCCGTCACCGGAACCTGCCCGGTATGAGGGCAGTGCCACAAAGCCCCTGGGGAATCACAGGTCGCGAAATTGCCAACGGAGGTATTCTTTCGCTCTTTGACTGGTAACACTTTGCCCTCTCGTATTATAATGTGTGTACAACCCTCCCTTTCATGCCAACACACGTACACACAGAAGGTGCAGTGCGCACCATTGGTTCTTGAACTTTGTTTTATCGCAGCACGCTAACTTTTGTATTTTCGCCAAACTGTTATTTAGAAGGACCCGTGAATACGTTTCGCAGCTAGATGAAAACGAAAAATAAAAAAGTAAATAACTCGATTTTTGTATCGTAACCTTACCATATTCCCCCTCCCTTTTCCAAATGAATTGAAAAAGGAGTTGAACAGGTTACACGATCCTTCTGATCGCTCCCTTGATAAAAGCAACATGTATTTTTTCCTACTCCTGAGATTTAAACGACAATCGTAAATAGTGGAAATGTTCCTATTTTTAAATGTGAAAGTAACTTTAATTCTTTAGTATACTTTAATTCTTTAGTATAAATTCATTGTTGTCTCTATCTCTTTTCCTCCACTCTTTCACACCAAGTGCGAGCGAGAGAGAGTGAGAAAGGAAGGAAGAAGAGGGAAGAAGGGAAATGGAGCATTTCTATAATTCATAGTTTACCAATGTTTTCCTGTAAATTCATTTCTTCGTTTGAAACACCTCCAAGTGTGCATTTTTCTACTCCAAAACAGTTTTTTCTTCTGTCAGTCTTCCATTCTTTGGGTTCTTTGGGCATTTTCATCGTGTATGTCGGGATTTTCATTCGGTTTCCTTTGATTTAGTGAGAAAATTCAGAGTTACCTTGGCTTCCGAGCTATAGCACACTGCTCCCTCCACTATGTCTCACATACAATTTTTTTCGTTTATATAAATAAATTTTCCTCACCTTAATTTCTGAAGGAAAGGCTAGGGTTCCTCACTTTTTTCTGACCAAAGAGCAACTATTTTATTATCGTTTATGATCGTGCTATTTTCAGGGAAAGTAAGCTTGACTCTTTTCATATAAGTGACACGGTCTACAGTTCCCTTGTGGTCTGCGATTTCTTTTAGACTCTTCGTTTCTGTTCTGTTTTTAAGTGTTTGTCATGGGCAAGCCAATTGTCCATGACAGACACTTTATTCGCGGAATATTGGTTTGACTAGCGAACTCTAGAATCTACATTTTGCCTCAAAACATCGAAGAATTCAATTAGAAATTGTTTTGTCCGTAACAATACATTTCATAGTCGTACATGTTTAACCGTAAAACTATAACAATAGTTCATCGAACATTTCCCTATCATATGCGTTTTCATAAATCTCTAGATCACGAGACCGAAGAAGGAAATTCTCTTTCTTTCAAAGTTGTCTCTGGGCAGCAAAAACGATTTGCACAACTCAAAAATACAGTCGTAGAATAATTTTCAGGTCTATAGATAGCCCTCTAAATACATATACAAAGACACATCTCTCCAGTTAATTTCATCATGAAATCATGACAAAAACCACAATTTTTCTTTTATATAAGAGGGAAATATCTTAGTTCTTAGGAAAATATCTTAAAAATAGTTACAGCGACAGTGAACTCTAACGTTTAAAACAACACACAATGCTCTGAACGAATAAAGTATCAGCTCTATTTATATGTGTATCTAATAAAAATACTACGACAATAGGGATATTTAGCATAATAGAACATTTGAATTTTGATGTGTATTACGTTGTCTATACCGTCATTCATAAAATCTGCATTGCTTGCAAAATATCTGAATATCATTAATGAAATTATTAAAAATCGAATTACAATATAAATAATGAAAGGAGCAGTAATATTAAGAAAACAAGTTAACTGGAGGTCAAAAAATTATTTTGATTAAGAATTCAACAAAATAATGTACCAGAACTAAGAGAAAGGCTTTGAAGATACACATATAAAATATTGTATTTTGCTTAAGAGTGCGTCAGAAAACGTGAAAAAGAGAGGCAAATACATGGAAGCAACAAAACAATAGTCACCAGTAAAAAACAAGAGCACAAACAAAGGAGAGTGAGGAAATACCGGCTATGGTAGACCTACTGTATTACCTAAAACTACACAGTGGGTCTCAATTATTTTTACTCAATCAGGACACAATTTTTTCTAACTTCAAAGAAAAATTAGTATACGACATAATAATGTTTGATTTATAATTAGTACTTAAAGATGTTACGTCTTGAGTATTTGAGTAAGAGATGATTAATGCAGTGTTAAATTTGACTGATAACAAACGGGATTTTGAAACAAAAAAAATTAAAATATCTACCTAATGATACTAATTTCTGAAATAATAGAAAATAATAGACTAAAATCACTGGCTAATACTCTGTTAAACAGAGTTATAAGTAATTTCAGTAATTTCAGTAATTTCAGTAATTTCAGTAAACAGAGTTCTAAGTATTCCCTCGCCGAAGAACTAGATAAAACTTGGAAACTGAAGGAGTTTGCCACAACAATATTAATTAATATAACTATTTAGGAACAATATTCTCACAAGGAAGAAACCAATGAGACATCATTGACAGATAACAAAGCTAATCAAGCGACAACTGAAACCTATTTAACCATACAAGAAGTGAATAGGGAAAACAACCATTAATAAGATTTTGCTATATAAAATTGAAACATGGCAAGCCAGAGCCAAAAACAATACGATTGGACACAAAACAGTGAAAGAGAATTACTTGCGATGCAGCTGTGACGTATCAGAGGTCCAAGGAGCCCAAGATGGGCGATCGAAATGAAGAAAGCGGGTATTCGGAAGTGTATGAACACTTCAAGAATGAAAGACGTAGGAAGTAAATAAACATTAAAGCATTAATATTTCTCTTTTAGATGCAGGCCATTATTATAATTATTATTATAATTATTATTATTATTATTATTATTATTATTATTATTATTATTATTATTATTATTATTATTATTATATTTTATTATCATTATTTCAGTTCATGACTAAAGACATTATGAGTCGGTTGATTATAAATATTACTCAGGATCGCAACCAACTTCATATGGAGCAGATCGTCGGTGAATCTACAATACCTTACTCAAAATGTGGGCTGTTCAAAATAAAGCAATGTCTTGCCAGTCTTTTGAATGACTTGGGAGTTCAGACAAGTAAAGCCAAGATAATTACCGGGACGGCCTGTTATTTTACGCTCCACATTCGGCTGATCTCGATTTCCAAGCTCTTGTATTTAAGACGTTTCATTGCCTCCTTGGCTAATGGAGGTAACTACACACCCTGTCGAGTTTTTTAAATATTTTATTTTTGGTAGAATTGTACATGCTAAGACGATATGATCAATGGTTTCTATGTATACCTGGGAAATGCGGCACTTACCATCACAAAAATTTTAAAAAGATTGTTCGCATCAAGACTAGATCATTTCATTATTAAGCTAATTTCACTTTTGGAATTTTATTAAGTTCAGAGAGTCATTCATATCCATCGGAATGGGTATAGTTCAAATTCAACTTATTACCACATAAAATGTGATGAGAACGTACCCAGTCACATCAAACCACTTGTGAAGGCGTGAAGATGCTTCTCTGTCGTGAAATTATCGCAAAGAGACTAAAGTAAGCTTGTTAGCACACGCCTGAAATATTGTATATAACAGTAGTCGCTCATTATCTGAGTTGTAAAGTAACTCAAAAACTATAAACCAAAAAAAGGACGGGCATGTGACAAGAATACCTCCACAAAGATGGACACATATATAAGTCAACGACCGCACCATATCAAAGATTTGCCTCCGTATTGGAATATTGAGGTGCGAGAAACCATGAAAAGGAAAAATATTCATAAACAAGATTGGTAATACTTCTTGATACGTAGTGCTTTCATTTCGCCCTCCTCGTCAAAGCGCAAGCTGGAAACCTCAATGCTTTCGCGACATGCGAACTTGCAAACTGAGAAAAGATCGATTGCTATCTGCGCTATTGCTGCATATTGTCCTCTTTAGCATTTCATCCTCAAAATATAAACATTCCTTTCTTCCAATTTGGGGTATATTCTAAGGTAAAACAGTGCGTTGAAGTTGTAACTCGCAAGATCTTGCGTGTGTTGAAGTTGAAACTCAAGGAACTTCCAGTTCCGCATGCCTTCTACTCAAAATGAAAAAAAAAACACTGTTAAATCAAAAACACAAAAGTTAACTGTGTCATTTGATGAAAGTTCTAGTAAAGCTCTTAATATGTTCAACCTACACGTCAATATGGCATAGTCCCTTGTCCTATCGAGCCCTTGGATTCAAAAAGAAAGTTGAACATTTACAATTTTCAAAAATTCAGAGATTTTAACTAAAATGAGACTTACGTCAATTTTCTAAGCGTACTTTGGTATACCCGAGAAAAAGTAAAAAAAATGTTACGAGTAATATTTATAAAAACTTAGAAAATGTCTTAGAGTCAAGTACACCAAAAAATAAAAACGTCCCTTTCAAATTGAGTGGTCCTCGATTTTGACCAAATTGAAAGCGATAGTCATTTTGGAGAAAATCGTCCAAACGATTTAGACGCAAGTGTTTTCCATATAGGGAAGGGCGGTCAAACAAATAGCTTGGTGTAATCCAATTTTTCGGTATCAAAGACTCCTAAAACGTGACATTTTGTCCATTTAGAAAAAATTGTTTACTACATCAAGTACCAAGAATTATACACGGCTTCGGTACGAAGGCTTTTGCACAAATCAGCTTTTTTCGATACAGCAGTATCGCGAAGTAATATGCGAGACAGTAATAATTCATTAAACATGACAAGTCACCTAACTTGAGCATCTCTCCTCAGTCTTGTACGTTGGAAAATATTGCAATGCAGCAGCTTTTTCATAAGTGAAGGAGATAATTGGGTTAACAAAATACCATTTGGTATTTTGGTATAAAATACCAACGTTGGTTTTACCATTTATCACTTTTTACGAAGTATTGAGATCGACTTAGTTTTTTTATTGTTGTTTTTTGGTGATTTTTTAAATGAAACAGTATATTTCTTTTAAGGCCTTTATGATGGTCGTAAAATGACGAAGCCAATGATATCCATATTGTCAATTGTTAGTGAAGAAATCGTTTGAATAATTCCGGCATTTTTGCGAATGAAGACCAATAAATATCTTGAATGCATTTTCTTCTCCCGTTGGGAGGCTAGAAATTGTCAAACCAGCCCTTCCACATTAGGCGCCTGTGTCAGGATTGCTGAGAGTGCAATTAACATACGCAGCATGATTCAAAATATACTCAATATAGAAGGGAAATTAATTTACAAAACTGTTTTAAAGCTTCCTTATGTTATGACTTTCATCAATACATATTCAATATTTTTTTAAATCTATTTGGTTTAATGTGGAAACATATCATGATAGAATGATAAATAATGATGAAGAAAAAAATAACAATATATCAACATTGTAATAGTGGAAACACATATTGTCCATTTTCTCTAATAATTTATACATATTTAAAGTAAGGAAAGAAAAAATCCTTTACGTATAGAATTAATAAATAAAATATAGACACAATAACTAATAAATAGCAAGACAACAAAGTTCATTGCTGCTAATGTTATTTCATATTTTAATACCCACTATCTACAGACATCTGCAAGCGTTTTAGAAATAATGTGAAATGCACATGATCTGTATTTCCCAGGAATAATGAATGTCATTGCGTTTTTGAAACGTAATGCTTTCAAAAAGTTTTTGACAAATTAAGACAAGAATATTATTGTATTGTGATCTTCTCTATGGATTATCTTGAAAAGGAGTTTTCTAAATCTATGTACTATGTTTGTGGTGTAAATTCCATCAATTAATTCTATATGTTTGATTCTAGAGACTAATATTGCAGGCTATGGCTCCGATCACTTAACGTAAAGCAAATAATTCTGACTGAAACCCATTTACACTGGCTACAAAAATTCAGAAAATATGAAAGAATCAAAATGCAGAGTTCATGGAACTAATTTTTGCCTAGTTTGAGAAGTCTTGTAATTTAAATGATCCCCTTCCTGTTCCCGAAGTCTAGTATCCGGCGCGAGTGCTCTACCAGTGCTTCACCTGACGTACCGTGACAGGGAAGGAACGAGACTTACCATTTCCGTTGGTCGGTGTGAGGTATTTGGATTCGATTTGAGTCCAGTAGTAGATGAAGGACGAAATAACATACTTCGTTGTATGGTTTATGGCAGTTGTAATTTTGGAACAAAGCATACATACATTTCCTCAGCATTCTAAAGTTCTCAAAGAAAGAAATACAATACGATAAGTATTGAAAGTAACAGAAAGTTCAGTAAAAAAATAATAGTTTTTCAAAAAAGTACCCTGAATGGAATCTTCAATAACAAGGGAGGACACCTGTCCCTCCGTTAAGGCGACATGATGGTGAAAATTGAGTATACATTTTGTTAATAGTATTTGGAGTGGCACTTGCAAACCTGCATAGTTTTCCCATCAAACGCGTGCTAGCCCATACGAATGCGTTAGGTACTTTTTTCTTTTGCGTGAAAAATGTCTCGACATTGCTTGTGCCCATAGATTTCATCTTTCTACCTCTCCTCGCTTTTGCAGGTCAGCAATGCTCATGGCTGATTGCATGTTCGGCAATGCTAGGATGGATCGGACCAAATCTGTGCGCGTGATATATTGTGTCATGTGATATATTCATCATGATGTTTATTTTCGTATAAGACACCGAGAGAAAAACACAGCCCTTTTGTAATTTTTAATGGCAATCGGATTCAAGGGCAGCAAAATCCCATACTATCCTCAGATATTTTTCAGCATAAACTGAACGAAGAATTGTCTAAAGAACAGGAAGCTAAGAAGGCGCCAACGTCATAATTTAAGAGAAAAAACAAACAAACAAAATTTTAATATATACGAGAGGTCAAGAAAAATATACATTTAAACATTTTGATTGCCTTAATTGAACAATAACCGTATTTCATTTTGAAATATGCACACAAATTTTATATGCTGAGCTCAGTTATTAACAAAGAATTAGTTTGTTAAGATTCAAACTAACACAAAAACATTAATTTACGTAAATAAGGAGAGCAATGCAAGAAAGCATTACAATATAGTTACATTGAAAACGCAAAGTGGACTTCGATTTCACTGTAGAGAGCGGACTATCACGACGCCAGCAAAAGTGTTATTCATTCCACCCGACGGAAAACTGGTATAGAAGGAAGTGTACTCGTAGCTTCTTAGAAACTGTAGAAAGCATTTGTTCTACAGCTTATTTTTATTATTATTATTATTATTATTATTATTATTATTATTATTATTATTATTAATGATAATAACAATAAAAATAATACTTACAATATTAAATTTCACTATTCAAGAAATTGAATACTAGAGGCAAAATGTACTTCCATTTCAAAATTCGAAGATGTATATGCGTTGTATCTCAAAACAAAAATGTAAAAACAAAGGAAATACTTTATATTTTCTCCCATCACGTGGAACTTGGGGAGAGGATGGTAAATAAATGGCTAGAACAAACATCTTCCATCATTAAGGCACCTATTCGATCTTCGAACAAATCATGTAGAATGTTTCGTGGACAAAACGAGTTCTTGATATGTTTTCTCGGAGTCCTTTGGTTTCACCTGCATCGTATTCCTCAATTCTACCATCACCATTCATTTCTGCATCCCATAATTATAAGTAAGGATGGATTTTAATGAAATGTCAATTTTTTTATTTCCACTTTAGAACAATGCTTTTTTGTACAGAAATTAATTTTATCTTATTACAAAAAGAAATGAACTATTATTATAAGTTTGTTCATTTTTCGTCGATTTCGACTAATAAGAATTTTTTACATTTTCCCGCCATTTTTAATGCATTGATTTCATCGAGTTTAATATCATTTTAATGGTAATTGCTTCAAATAATATTTACTATGAGTAAAAAAAATGGTCGCCACGGAAATCTTCAGTAACCTATTAGATTACTTCACTCAGAAATTGTAATGACTGCCAACGAGTGTAATCTAGGGTTCCTGTGACGCCTATCAGCGCCGTTGACTGTTCGGGCGATTTCGGGATAACTGAAGACAGAGATTTTTCTTGGCAAAGATCGGTCCAAACCAAAAGCTTGCAGCTGACTGCACTTAAATACAAGGATCGTCGATTAGATCATAAATGCTTCAAGCTTGAGTTGTTCATTTCAGACGATTTTTCTCAAATTTTAAAGTCATTTTTTTTCGCTTTTAAGGCATTTTAAAAATATTTTAAGAGCATTTTATTTACCACTTTTGACTTATGGGTTTTTATGACCTTAGTAAGTGACGGGCCGCTATACTTAAATAAATGTTAATTAAATAAATTAAATACAACTTAGAACAAACCGCATCCTAATGCCACAAACCGATCCAGAGATGTCTATGGTCAACATAGGTAGACATCCCTATAGTTTCACGTCACATGAAAACAAGCAATGGACAAGTATTTTTGGGTTCCATAGCATTTCATAACTTTACACAACTTAACTAACACACACAAACACATCTCTCTCTCTCTCTCTCTCTCTCTCTCTCTATATATATATATATATATATATATATATATATATATATATATATATATAGAGAGAGAGAGAGAGAGAGAGAGAGAGAGAGAGAATGAGTAGTGTAGAGAACTACGTATATACGTACGTATACGAGAAAGTAAAACCATCCGAAGGTTTAATTCTGTTTATGATGTGTTAAAGAGTTATTATCATTTATATAATTGTATATAATATTTTATATTTCGATAATATATTATGTATATAGAATATATTTTGTTACATGCATTTTAAACCAAATAACCCTATGTATTAATTTTGTTTTTTTTTGTTTATAAAATAAACTATTTTTTGAATATTACAAGAATATATTTCTTGGATAATTGTCTAATTACTATGTTATTAGCAGATTGACTGCAAAGATACTATATTCCCGGCATTTCTAATTTTTTAGTTTATATTATATGAGATCTCTTGCTTTTGTTGTTTAACTTAATATTTAGGTATTATTGATAAAGGAAAGAGGGTCTTTATTGAGCACTTATGTAAAGCTTGTTTCGCTGTGGACAGATTTAGGGGATTGTACTTTTTGTGAGATGGTTAGTTTGTGAGATGGTGTAGATTAGAGGAGAATCCTTCAGATTGAACACAACAGCTTACATGTTGTTTTGCATGATGTGAAAAGAAATATAATTATCTGACGATAGTGAGGTAGCCCAAAATAAGGGCACAAATTAAGAACTTTTAGAAATTAGAGCACCCATATTTAAATTAACGAGACTTCGTATCAATTAAACATTGTTAAACCTAAAAACTCTAGAACAGATTTAAAATTGAGTTTTAGTTCATTACCATAGCTTGTTGTTATAATTTTTGCATTATTCCAATACTAGTTTATTATTTCATAGGTTTGCCAATTCAGCATTTCTTCTTCTTCTTCTTCATCTTCTTCTTAGAAAGTCTAAGACTTGTTCCTTTCCAAGAATTATAACGAGTCTTTCCATCATCTTCTCTTTTGTCCGCCAACTTCTCTTCTCCCACTCGACCTTTCATCCCTAGTAATCCTCACGATTCTTTTCTCCTCCATTCTCTCAATATGATCGTAAAATTCCTGTCTTCGGTCTGCTACCCATTAATGGGCTGAACACTGCACTCTTCCCTGACGTTTCTGTTTCGTTCCTTATCCAGTAGAGTGTGATTTGTGATTTTTCTCAGAACTCTCATTTCGGCGACCTCAAGTTGTTGTTGGGTACATTTCGTTTCGCTTCTTGTTTTGTCCTGCATATGTTAATATTGATCTAATTATTGATTGATATAGTCTAACCTTCGAGACCTGTTTTAGATGTTTATTATAACATATTGAGTTGTCAAGACAGCCAGCGATTATTATTTGCTCTTTTATTTCTTTCTCCGTTTGTCCTGAGCTTGTTAAAGTTATTCCCAAATACTTCATCCTTAGAAGTTGTTCTATTATTTGATTATCCAGCACCAATTTACACCTAGTCGGATTCTTAGCAATTGTCATAGCTTTTGTCTTCTAGACAGATATTTGTAAATTAAAATCCATACAAAGTTTACTGAACTTGTACAGTAATCGTAAATCATCTTCATTTTCGGCTATTAACAATATGTCGCCTGCGTATCATATATTTATATTATATTTTCCCATACTATATCATTTTCTTGTTTTTAGTTGATTTATAATACTGTTCTTTATTACATTAAATAACAATGGGCTCAATGTCTTATACGTTCGATGCAGGTATAGCAGGTAATTTTATATATATATATATATATATATATATATATATATATATATATATATATATATATATATATATATATCGAATATTAGTTTTAAAAGGTTCGAGGGCACCTTTTCTTGTTTCAGAATTCTTCAGAGGGATTTCCAATTCTTTGGTATTGCTGCATCATTTAAAATTTTATTAATAAAATTGGGTATCTCTATGCGTAATGTTTTTCATCCAAATTTAATGAGCTCATTATATATTCCATCTTCTCCACATGACTTCCGATTTCGTAGTGTTCCGTTTACTGTTACCGTTTAGTGTTACCGTTTACCGTAGACTAGTGAATGGCCACAAGTAGTTGCTCCGTTACGGGGCAACTAATTCGAAGCGCAATGGACGCTACCTATAGTGAAAATGGTGGTGAAAACTCGTTTAACAGTGAATCTGTGCAACCCATCCCAGATCAAGCAATACTTCAACAGCAAGAACTTCTTCAGCAACAACTACAACACCTCAAACATCAGCAACAAGTGGTAGAAATACAACTCTCTCAACTTCTAACTCAATATCATGTGCCTCCACAACCGCCTCTGCAACTAGATCAACTACAGCAACTTCTGACGCAGCAACCACAGTTACCGCTATCAACAAGCAGTGCAGATACGGATTGTCAGAAGACCGATAGATTAGCACAACAAAGCAGTAGTACAACAGACGTATCGACAATGTCATCAGTTGAAGGTACGTGCGATAACACTCTGGAGTGGCAAGAAGTCGTCCCGAGACGGCGGAAACGAAAAAATAGTGAACCTTCACAAAGAGCTCTAAAGAAAATGCCAGCTACAGAAAGTATTACAAATTACAACAAATCTGAACTTCTTTCTTCTACAGAACCAGAAAACAACACAATAGAAAAATCTGAATCCAACGAACGAACCAATGGTAATAAAATTCCACCCATTTTTCTACCAGGAATAAAAGATGTGAATATCTTAAAAAAATGCATTGAAGAAGTATTAAAAAAGAGGAATACAGCTATAAATTACTGAACAGTGACAGTGTCAAAGTCATATTAAGTACAGTTGAAGCATATAGAAAGTTCATAAAACATTTTGAAAATAAAAAATTGCAATTTCATACATATCAGCTCAAAGACGAGCGTTCTTTTAGAGTTGTGCTTAAACAAATTCACGCAAATGCAGATGTTAAGGAACTGCAAGAGGAAATTGAAAGATACGGCCACAAGGTTCGCCAAATTTATAATATCCAACACAGACAAACAAAAGCGCCACTCCCTCTCTTCTTCATAGATCTACAACCTAGCAAAAATAATAAAGATATTTATAACATAGATAGTTTACTGAACTGCAAAATCAAAATAGAAGCACCTCGAAAGAAGAAAGAAATCGTACAATGCAAAAGATGTCAAGAATATGGACATACAAGGACATACTGCCATCGAAAACATCGCTGTGTGAAATGTGGAGAAAATCATCCGACCGAAGTCTGTAAAAAGCGAAAAGAAGACCCACCTAAATGTGCTCTATGTGAGCAAAACCACCCAGCAAACTACAAAGGATGCGAAGTCTACCAAGAAATAAGACAAAGTAAATATCCCCAGAATACACAAAATTCGTATCTTTCTCACTCACACCATCGAAGCAACAAACTTTTAAGTAGTAACGTACCTAGCGAAACGCAACACCGCACTTGGGCCTACGTAGCCAAGTACCCTCCGTCACATCAAGTCATAAATGATAATAGTAATACTGAAATTGCACAACTAATATTAACTGTTCAAGAAACTTTTCAAAAATTTGAATTAATACTAACCAAGCAAAGTGAACAAATCTCCAACCTGATAAGCCTCATGACCAAAGTAATAAGCAAATTATGAAGACATTTCGTATTGGTGTATGGAATGCCAATGGACTAGCGCAACATTGCAGAGAAATTAACAATTTTCTACAAGACGAAAAAATTGACGTAATGCTCATCTCAGAAACTCATTTCACGGAAAAAAGTTTCTTTAAACTACCTAACTATGAAATATATGATACAAAACACCCAGATGGCACAGCCCATGGAGGTACGGCGATAATAATAAGAAGAAACATACAGCATTCTTTGAAATCAAATTTTGAAAATGATTACCTGCAAGCCACATCTGTACTAGTTTATGACAGTTTCGGTTCATTGACAGTGTCAGCTGTCTATAGCCCTCCAAAGCATAAAATAACGGAAGAAATGTATAGAGAATATTTCGATACGTTGGGTGCAAGGTTCATCTCTGGAGGTGACTACAACGCAAAACATTCGCAGTGGGGGTCAAGACTGTCGACTTTACGAGGAAAAACACTACTCAACGTAGTCACGTCACTCAACGCAGAACCGCTATCGACAGGAGAGCCAACGTACTGGCCAACCGACTGTAATAAGCTGCCGGACTTACTTGATTTCTTTATCATGAAAGGAACAAATCAGAGCTTTACATCAATTGAAAATTCTCTCGAATTGTCCTCCGATCACTCTCCAGTAATATTAACTATTAGCTCTCATATAATAGAAAATAATTTTAAACCTAGTATTTCCAATAAAAAAACGAATTGGAGTGACTTTCAAACATGGCTTAATGTAAATATTACTGCAAACGTTCCTCTAAAGAGTGAATTCGATATAGATGAAGCAGTTGAATTTTTAACTACTAGTATCCAACAAGCAGCATGGTACGCTACACCAGAAACGTACGGAACAGCTTCTCACAAATACCCCAAAATAGTTGATGAAATGAAAAGAAATAAGAGGAGACTTAAGAAAGTTTGGCAAACCACGCATGATCCAAATGATAAACGAAACTTCAACAGGGCAGCGCAGGATCTTAAAAGATTTCTTCAAGACCTACATTAAAATAAAACCAAGGAGTATCTTGAAAGACTATCACCAACCAAAGACAACGACTACTCCTTATGGAAAGCCACCAAACGCATTAAACGACCAATCAAACCTCTGCCGCCTATACGTGATAAACATGGAAAATGGGCTAGAACCAACCACGAAAAAGCAACAGTATTTGCGGAACATTTTGCAAAAGTTTTCCAACCATTCCCATCAGATGAAGAAGAACAAGAAAGAAATATTATTCAGTTCATTAATGCACCATATCAAATGTCTTTACCAATAAAGCATTTCAAGACAACCGAAGTTTCATATGCAATAAAACAAATTAATCCTCATAAAGCACCTGGCTACGATCTCATCACCGGCGTTGTTCTAAGAAACCTGCCAAAAAAAGCACTAGCATTGGTAACCTCAATTTTCAACGCCATCATCAGAATTGGACATTTTCCCTCTCAATGGAAATACAGTCAAATTATTGTCATACCAAAACCGGGGAAACCTATTTCCGAAGCATCCTCGTATAGACCGATAAGCTTATTACCAATCTTGTCAAAAATCTTTGAAAAGCTTCTCCTCAAGCGGATACTTCCAATCATAGCAGAAAACAACATCATTCCAGACTACCAATTCGGCTTTAGATTGAAACATGCCCCTACCGAACAAATCCACAGAATAGTAAAAGTCATTAATGAAGCGCTGGAGAAGAAACGTTATTGTTCTGGTGTCTTTTTGGATGTAGTCCAAGCTTTTGACAAGGTGTGGCACTCAGGACTCTTATATAAAATCAAAAATATGTTACCCCACCCGTTTTTTGCACTACTTCGCTCCTATCTTACTGAAAGATGTTTTCAAATAAAATTTAAGGAAGAAACATCATCATTCTATCCTGTCGCAGCTGGAGTACCGCAAGGAAGTGTTCTCGGTCCACTACTGTATCTACTATACACGGCCGACCTTCCTGTTTCAACGGACATCACGTCAGCCATGTTTGCTGACGACACAGCGTTTTTAACTTCCCATGAAAATGCCATCGAAGCATCAGAAAATCTTCAAGAATACCTCACTGTGCTGCAGGAATGGTTCACAAAGTGGCGAATAAAAACTAATGAAAGTAAATCTGTCCATGTAACGTTTGCACTCAGACCAAATAGATGTCCTCCAATTAAAATCAGCAACAAGGATATACCACAGGCAGATTGTGTAAAATACCTTGGTCTACATCTAGATAGAAAAATGACTTGGAAGACACACATCAGAAAGAAAAGAACAGCTCTCGAAATCAAAATTAAGCAATATTATTGGCTTCTAGGCAAAAAATCGTCTCTTTCATTGGCTAATAAAGTACTGATTTATATATCAACAATAAAACCTGTTTGGACCTACGGAATAGAACTTTGGGGCACTGCGGCTAACTCAAACCTAGAAATACTGCAACGATTCCAATCAAAAACTCTAAGATTGCTCGCCAATGCCCCGTGGTTTGTTTCGAATACAACATTGCACAATGACTTACACATGCCTACAATAAACCAAGAAGTCCAATTCAGATTCCAAAAATATTATAAGCGCTTAGAAAACCATCCAAATTACCTTGCATTAAACTTACTTGACAATAGCCAAGCATTAAGAAGATTGTGCAGATTTCATCCCCTGGACCTCTTAAATAGGTTCGATCATTAATAAACAAAATGTATATTGTACTGTTATAGTAATTGCACTGTAACTAAGTAAAACAGCTTAAATTTATATATATATATATATATATATATATATATAAACATAATTACGTTCATGATTGCCAGTGTATTTATATATTGTCTGTTGTTTTTCTGTCTTGATCATATTTGTCCTATGTTATATTTGTGATTTATACCATTTATTTGATCATTACTGAAAATGTATTCACGAAGGACTGAGAATGCCCAGTTCCTTCACATGCCAATGTAACTTTGCTAAAAGATTTGCCTATTGTTCAGATGAACAAATTGCAAATAAAAATAAATAAATAAAAAAATGAAATAGTTTCTTTATGGTTGATGTTAATAGACTGGTTGGTTTTTCCGGACGCGCCAACTTCCAAAGCCATTAGTCCCGTAAATCAAGAGCATTTTTGTCGCGAGGAGTGGCGGTGAAAATCCCGTGTTGGATTGTGAGATCTGACGCCGACCTACTTGTCGGATTGCGATGTTTTTCCAAACCAGGTATCTTCCACCAGTGGAACACCGCCCCAATCAGGACAAGCTTCCGACTGGAATCCCGACATGTGTGGTTGTATTGTGCATGTGTGTGTATTATATATATATATATATATATATATATATATATATATAATACATATATATATATATATATATATATATATATATATAATACATATATATATATATATATATATATATATATATATATATATATAAGGAAAGAATAGGGGAAGTAAGTGGAATAAAAGCGGTCCGTGGCCCGTTCGTAAGTGTACTGCTCTGATATTCGCATGGTATTGATTGTAGAAAGCATGGATAGCATCCGATCAGAACAGCAGGTTTGTAGAATTCTGCTCGGTTGAATTCGACCTACCTATTGAATCAGTAACGAAACTCTATCGACGAGACTCGAAATCTGAGCGGTGTAAGTCGGTTCGAAGTTTATAGTAGAGAAACATAATAAATTAATAATTAACTAAATGGAAAGTAAAAGCGGGGACCGGTACCGTTTGCGGCAAAAGAGATAAACCTTTCAGTTTTACGAAATCTCGTACTAAGAAAATGTAAAATAATTTTAAAAAAACAAGGAACGTGGAATTACTGTACGGGAGCAACCCAAGAGGTCTTACAAGTGTAATAAAATGTGCTGTAGGTTTAAGTAAAGTACTTTCTTCAATACGTAGTGTATATAGAATGCACATTTTTTAAGTGCTAGATGAAGAAAAAGTTTCGGAACAATATTCCGGATTCGGATTCTAGGTCTGAATTTCGGACAGTACTTAAGATTTTCATCATACTGCTATGTTCTCATCAATCTATATGATGCCGCGGCATTTTTGGCATTTTTCTTTTCTAACAAAATACCATTATTATTATAAGTAGTATTACTATTATTATTATTATTATTATTATTATTATTATTTGCTTTATTAGAGTGCAAAGTACAGTTACCAAAATGTAGCACGACCGAAATCTCGAAAAATGTGTAAGTACTGTTTTTTGACATTCTCCCAAAACTACATTAATAAGGATAGTTACTTTTCTTAATATCTTGGTTCTCAAAATTAAATCTTAAACAATCCCAAGAATATTTTTATAGAAAAAAGAGTGATTTTTGTATATTTTTGAGGAAAATAGAGACAATTAACAAAATACATAAACAACATATTTTAAAAAATAGGCTAATAGGAAAATAGATCTTTCCTTTACTAAATTCAAAGACAATCGATCACGAAATAAAACGGGACCTTGAAACGGGACCAACAACTTTAGCAATAAAAAAATTAATTTACAGTCGACGGCACCGATGAATTTTACTGCACATACATATTTTTTTCTTTTTGTAGAGCCATAGTGTCTATAGTCTTCCATATATCTTTCTACATTAAATGTGCTTTAAGTGTAGGTATCAAATTCCACATACAAATTAGCTGTAATGTAATAAATGTAGCTTCACTATGCGCACGTTTCGTTGAACTCTCCTTTTGCTGCGGGTGAGTTATTATTTTAACAATGCAGAAAAATCAAATCTTTAGTTCGTTTGCCGTTGAAAAAAGTTTTCTATCACTTGGGAACAAAAATGTCTAGTTTTTCAAATGATGCTAATCTCTATTTATTTGTCTTTAACTTTTACTCATCTTTCAACTAATTAAATGATGGAAAGGGATTCTGGAACTCAAGAAAACGCAGAAGATCTTCTCCTTCATACGTCACATACCGTTTTTACTGGTTTTTGACTAAAATCTAAATTTTGACCGGCCACTTCACAAAAATATTAAAGGTCATTACAGGCTACATACATCGAGTGTCGTCTAAGCGTGTGGTATAAGATTCAGTTAATGGGTCCATTTCAAAAAATATGTTCCAAATTATTTAGAAATCAGTTATTTCATGGCTGCTTTCTTTTCAACACCAAAAAATAAGGAAATGAGTCAAAGAATAGAACTGAAATAAAAAAGGAGGTATGCCATTTCAAATGCGCACAGAAATTGTAAGAAACTATTCAGTCTCCGGCCTTTTGAGATGTCTGTAGTTTCCGTATATACACAGAAACTCAGAGAAAATCCAAAAAGAGTGAATGTCTATTTTCACTGAACAATTAAATATTTCTTTGTTTTCTGCCTATTCTAATACTGCACGTGCCGGCATAATTATCGTTCTCTGTGAGTCACCGCCTACCACATAGCTGAAGTTATGCGAAAGCAAGAGTTGACTTAGATGCCACGGGCTACTAAATATTTCTATTAAATCGTTATGTTAAGGAGCAGACACTTTTTTTTATATTCTCGATAGAAAAGAACCGTTGTAATCCGTGTATAGCATCCTCTTTTAATGCAGAGTTCGTGATGAGGTTTTGTTAAAATATTTATTAAAATCCATATTGTTGGGTAACACCAAACTATTTTATTTGTTGTTCTTGAGCAATGTGTAGATTAGGTTTTCGAAACCCATAGTGTGGTTTTGTACCAATTTTAAAAACTAATGATGATTTTCCATAAAGTATAGTACGTTTGGACAAGTATCTTACACCAAAATACATACTACAAGTATCGTTAACTTACTCCTCATCTAAATGTATTTCCAATTTGTCAATACTAGCCTATTTGAGTTTCTATTGCACACTTTAAAGTTATTTCTACGTTCAGAATTTCCAAAACCAAACGTGAAGGATATGCTTAGTTATATTTGAGTTTTCCTGGGTATGTAAGGTAGGAATATACTTCTCCGCTGAAATAAATGTGTCGGATGAGCCCTTCACCTCCTCAGTGTGATTGAGGGCAAATAAAGTATTCTGGAAAACTTTAAACACGTCGAAATAATATATAGTCATATTTTTCAATATTATACTAGTCAGATTTCACCAGTAACACTAGTAAACAGCATATTGTTACCAAGAACATTAGTAGGGTTTTTAAGTGAACGTGTGACTATAAATTCGAAAATGAATTCGGTTTTTCCTGTTTGGGGTCAGTTTCCTTCTGACAGGTATCCTCTCCTATCGAAATCATTGAAAACGCTGTATAATGGATATTATGCTGAGACTCAATTTATTTATTCCGCAGATGTAATTGCTAAAAATGACCTAAATATATACGAGGATTCCCACACATAACCTCCAGACCAGAAATGCATATTCAGAAAATGAAGGAGGTATTTCTATATTCCCACTGTTCCATACTGGACCAGGTGGAATCGAGTTACATTTGTTGCCAGTGGTAGCCCAATATAAGATCGTGAAGGTTTGTGTTTTGTTTATTAATATGACGACACCTCGTACCTGTGTAAATACTACATATATTTCTAAAATCGCAATCACGATAACATTATGCTTCTTTCATCCTATGATTTCAGATGTAAGGTTGGTGCTCAGAACTAGGAATGAATATCTTACTTACGTTGTCATCTGTTATGCATGTTTGTCATGTGTTACCCTCCTAGCAGGCTTGTTAAAAGGATAACATTGCATGAATTTTTCTATTCTTATGATTTGGAGGGAATTCACACAACAAAGTGTGACTTATGCCACCTGGCAAAAATATCTGGAATTACTTCGAAAAAAATGCAATATTGTAATTTTCTATCTGCTACAAAACCTCTAGTCCACAAAAAGGAATTACCAGTACCAGTGCCTCCGATAATCTGATAGCAAGATAAGACGATTCCAGTGCCGAACCGAAGAAGACAGAAATAGATGTCTACGCTCATTTAATATTTTTAGCTTCCTGGGAATTAGATGAGCCGCGCATATTGCCCCAAGAGAAACCCAACAATCTTGTTAGTT
Source organism: Gryllus longicercus (assembly GCA_038098605.1). NCBI lineage: Eukaryota > Metazoa > Arthropoda > Insecta > Orthoptera > Gryllidae > Gryllus > Gryllus longicercus. The sequence continues at coordinate 3,572,699 of JAZDUA010000001.1, forward strand.
ATTTAAATTATTTTGTCGCTACAACACTCTAAGCCATTAGTTTCGCGATTAAAAAAAATGAAATCATCGTTCAGAAATAAACGAAATTGAGGGTTTTATGTGTCCGCCAAGCTATTTTTTCTACAAATGTCTTCACGAAAGGTCACAAAGAATATTTTACTCCTTAGAATTTTTATCAGACCAAAAATTAAGGTCTTAATGTCTCATGAGCATTTCGGTGAGATGTTGGGTGCTGTTGAAAAGACCGCTGTGCTATTTTTCACAAGTTTCACTACACAATTTTACTACGTACTACTTACCAATTTTACTACGGCGCAACGACAGCACATTCTGTCTCGAATTATTTGTAACTTTTCCAATTTTCAGAAATTCCGATAGTCCATCGACAATAGGACCTGTGCAATTTTTTGCAACTACCCGATAAAATATAAAGAAAAAATTGGAACGGTTTTTTGAGATAACTTCGTTTCTAAAGTAGATTTTGTTGCAGTCAACATTATGAGAAAACTATTCATATTTTGAAAAAAATGTAGATGACAATATTTAAAGGTCTATTTCTGAGAACATATTTTTGTAAAAAAATCTTCCTTCTAGCTGAAGAAAGATACCGAAAAAAGTTAACTATAGCAATTTTTAAAAATTCAGGGAGTTCAATGAAAATGAGTCATGCACTAATTTTATTTAAGTGTACTTTTCTCTGTCCGAGAAAAATAATAAAACGTGGAGCCAGTTTGGAAACAAAAAATGAAAATATTGAGGTTTCATCTGAAGTAACCCACGACAAATTCACAGGGCTTTGAGTTCGGGCAAATATATTCGGGAATATTAGTTTTGGAGAAAATTGTTTGAATGGCATAGGCGATAGTCTTAGATGGACAGAAATGATAGGGACGGTGAGGCATAGGTGGATTGACGGACTGACAGACTCTTAGACAGGCAGACAGACGCAGGCAGATACGTTTTGCTGTACGCCAGTATTTCGGTATTAAGAAGCCACAAAACGTGGATTCTGACTACGCAATATATAAGAGGACATAATTTACTAAATATATGAGCAATATTTATTCACTGTTTCTATATAAAGAACCTACAATCCTTCGTTTTTGTCGGAAAATCGCCGACGTCATTAGCCGAATTTCTTAATTATTCTCCTTGAAGTAACTGAAGTTAATCAATTCGAGGCCCCGCGGATACCTGGACCATTGACACTCTGGAAACCTTGGTTATTACCTGCCACGAGGCCCTGTGATAAAGGCTCTGGCTGAATGATTACGACGTGACGACACTTGACAAAAAAAATACTTAACGGACGATTACTCCTACTTCAGGCGCGCAATGCCCAACAACGTTTAGAGACGTGTTGCGTCGACGAAGACGCAACATTTTGTTTTAAATCGCCACATTCCGATTTCGTATCACAACTTTTTATATTACTACTACTATGTATTTACGTCTAGTACGTCTTTACGATGTAAGTACGTAGTAAAGGTGAAAATCAAATGTTAAATATACAATAGTCGAACTAGTGGTGCTACAACAACTTCGAAAACTTCTGTCATATCAAGTAAAACTTTCTTTATCACACGAAGAGCAGAAAAGAAAATACCAATCTTTCATTGCTTATAACAACATAATTATTGCCACTCATCTAACTGAATTCAATAAAATGTATTTATCATTACAAAAAGTTTAAAGAAAGAAATATATCGAAGCTAGTATTGAACGGTTGCACTTACTAGCGGTAGACCATTACTAAACAGGCACACATTTTCAGAATCCATGAAAAGTCTGTCACCAACATATAAAAATGGATATTTTTTCAGGAAACTTGGAAGATATTCGTAAACATCCTTGAAGCATGTTTCCACAAATGCATTGAACTTCAAAATATATCTGTAATGGAAATATTATTATATGTTATATATTTCAAAAACAATTCGGTTGTGCAATATCTGAAAATTCCGAAGTTTTATTGAAAAGCGCAAATATGTCTTGTGATTTAATGCAATGTGCTCTATTCTGGCAAGACGTTTAAACAAAACTCGAAGTTTTTGATAACATCTTGTTACTCTGGGTTTTTAAACAATTGTGACTGACATCATTTGAAGATCTAATTTTAAATATATTAAGATACAGACACAACAAGAAGTGCATCTTGTTATATAATGAAAACATACGAGTATAAGAACAGATTTTGATCCTTATTTCAGAAGTGCTGAAAAGTTTCTCAAAGTTGTATCTAAAATGTACTCAAAAGTCAACATACCCGTTTCACATTTGGCGGCGTCAACCAGCAAATATTCAAATTGAACAAAATCTATATACCGCAGAGGCTCTAATGTTGCTCACAGACAGACATGTTTTAAATAAAAAATGCTCACATATAATTTTTCAATATGAGAAACCCTGTTAAGATGCATTTCGTCAAAACCTCGAACCGTGTTTTTCTTCATCCAGAATTACACACCTTTCTTAACACTTCTCTATATTCGCCATTTACACTAGCAGAAGAGAATGTAAAATTGAAAATAAAATAGAGTGAATAATATTGTAGAATGTGTATGGTCTCACACAAGCATGCGTATGATTTTCGGTTTTAACCGGTATCCTATTTTTCCATTACAATATTAATAAAGTGAAATTTCAGACTATTTGCTGAGAAGCATTTTCTATTTTGTTTATTTGCAAAACTGTTTCATGGAATCATCCAAGGTTATTGCTAAATGCATTTTCTAGATTATTGCGTACCTCTATTTATTTAAAAAATGTCATGTGTGCAACATCTGTGAGTTTCAACATTTTATTATGAGTAAGAAGGAGAAATTTTAGTTTTAAAAGACATACTTGTCAGCTTAACTGCATAAGAATATTTGTAATGAAATTTCTCATGAAAACCAAATACAGTTTCAAAAACTAAGTTACATTTGTCTTTTATAATTACATTAATTGCAATGCAAATAATATTACAGTCAATAAGGAGAAATGGAAAAAATTATATTAATAGAATATTACTCTGCTTCATTTTAATGGGATTCTATTCGGTCAGAAATGTACATATTTATTCTTTGGAGTTTCAGCTGAAATTGAACGAAATGCTTGCTATACGGAATGATGGTGTACTATACTGAATTAGGTGCCCATCCTGCGGTGACTTTCTCCTGGTAAATGACACGTGCGAGGTAGGCGCACGACAGACATTTAAACTATATGAAAAGAACAACCTAAGTTGGCCACAAAAAATGTCTTCGAAACAATTGGAAGTATAGGACTGTGTCTAGCGCCAAGTTGCTTAGGATGATGGCGGAAATATGATTAGTTTCTTATCTTTCGTTGTCTTATTGCTAACATTTCAAATTTTGGAGACAATGTGCCTACATTAATATTTTTAGTGAAGTACTATATAATATTTTATCTTCAAAATTATAATGTTGTCGAAAAGAGTCATAAAATAATAATAGTAATAATAATAATAATAATAATAATAATAATAATAATAATAATAATAATAATAATAATAATAATAATAAGCATATTCAAATAGGAAATAAACTACAGAAAAAATTCCTAACACATTTCCTCACAAAGCGCATGCTCTGCGCTATCTTTTACGTGTTTCCGGAAGACGGAAAGAGGTGTTCTTTGCTGGCGTCAGCACTCCACTCTCTAGATATAAATCCGAAACCCACTTCGTATTTTAGATACAATTATACTACTTTGTGTTGCATTTATTTCCTTACTAATGCATGACAATATTTTTCTGCCTTGGCTTGAAGATTGAGAACTAATTCAATGTTAAAAACTCAGGTGGCAAGAAAATAACATTTGTGTGAGAATAATTCAATTTTGTTTACAGTGTTATATGTTTGTGTATGTCTGCATACGTTTTCTGTATTATTTTTTAGGCATGTTTTTACAATTGATGTAAATGGTATGTAATATCTTGTCTATGTAGTCGCCAATGACAAAGCTACTACTGATAGATGACGAAGCTAAAACTTAAAAAAATGATATAAAATAAATTGTGTGCATGCTCCACTATGAAATGCATTTATATGTCAATATATTAAGATAATCAGAAAGCGATCAAATTCACACTTTCCTTGGCCTCACTTATATGTATTAAAACAATTTTTACTTATTCCGCATATTTTCCTCTCTAAACTACTATTATCTAAGGCAATGATCAAATACGCACACAAACATAAACAAATAGAGTATAACTTTGTTGCGTTAAGGACTGATATGATCATTAAAATACTTCAATCTATTACTTCTCAATATACTTTTCCTCAATATTTTCTAACAAGTTTATGACCTTCAATTCCGAATTGCTTCTAACACGAATCAAGGGTGGCTTCAAAGGGGAGCCAAGATCGCACCTTGGAAAAGGTTTCGGATTAAAAAAAATATATTTAAACAAACATAATACGTTTCAAAATGATACATGATTTGTACATTTATTTTAATGTTATTAACAATTAATTTATTTTTAAAACAAATATTTTATGATGGTTTACCGTCTTCGAGTAAACATTTAAAATTATGTCTGGTTAATAGTGGCTTCATATTAAACATAGACAATTATCAGCATTATATTCAATTTAAAAATACCTATTGTTTATTTTTAAATGCCCACTCACTAAATATTTTATTAGGCCACTATTGGTTCCATTAACTTCCACTTGAATATCAGACTTCCAATTTGGCCGCGACTGATATTCACACCGTTGTGGAACCCATTGAAAACAGCGACAGATTACACATCGCAATCAACTTTAGTCAGTCCTTGGAGCCAATCTAGTTTTCTTCCGTTCATTGAGTGTAAAATAAAGGAAGAGTACGGTCGCTTTACCAAAACGCCTTTTTCATGATCATGCCAAGAAAAAAAAAGTTAAATCTGATCAACAATTTCAAATTTTATAATTTATCATTTCTACATAAAATAACTAATAACAAGGAATTTAAATTTCTACATCTCTGCATAAGAATATCATAAACATATGCTGAATCATAAGCATATGCATGTAAACCGCTGAGTTGACTCCCAGGAGGAAAAGTTCATCGAAAAACGTGAGACAATAAAGAGCTTAACTAAAATTTTTGATTTCCGCAAGCGAATACCTCCAAAGTTATTAGTAATATAAAGATATATTTTCAAGATTGTAATAGCAATAAACCAAAAAGAGACATTATCCTATACCTCAGTCATCTCGTAAGTTCCTGATTTTATTATATGGTCACATCTCAACTACTCCTTACACAGCTCTTACGTTTTTCCTCTCAGCTCGTGGACGGCGCATCGTTGCAAAATAAGTTTCTGTATTTAAAATGAAAACAGACACAACTTACTACAAAATTGATTGCATTTTTTTTTAGAAATCTTTGTGGTTCCTTCAAAAACTTCTTAATAGTTCATTATTTGCTGCCATTATTTTGTAAGGCTGTTTAAATCAGCACGAAACTCTGGGTCCGAGATAATAGCATATTTTGTCTTAGGGAATTCCGTAACATAAAACAACTTAGTGTTCAAAGTATTTATGTCAGGCATACAATCTTCGAATTTATTAGGTCTTTTTTTACTTCTAAGATACACGATAACTTACACGATTTACTTCGAACGATACACGATTTACTTCTAAGATACACACAGGGCATGTTGTTCCAAAATGTTGCATGAAGTATTTGAATCAAACCTAATCATATTATGTCATTTACGTCGAACAGAAAAAATAGTTCTCTGCTAAACACATAGGAAAAACAAACTCTTGGAGAGATAATATTCAGAAACATATTTTTATTAATATCACAATTAAATGTATGAGTGTCTCAGCATTAATACTCATTAAATTATGTTCTGCAAAGCAGAAATAAATTTTAAAAGTTTTCTGCGGGGTGACTAGTTAAGATCATATTATCACCTTTCGTAATCAGCTTTTGATATGTCTTACGTTCTTAAACTAATCAGAAAAAGTATTTCTCATACACCCTATACCTCTTCTAAACTGGTTTTAGAGTAAAAGACGTTTTTAAAAATATTCAGAGAAGGTTCTACAAGAGACATGAGTTTTTTAATACCCAGTAATTCCTTCCTGACTTTCACATACAGAGCTGAAAATGAAAAGATTACATCTTTCCCCGATGTGGCCAAGTATAAAATTGCATCCCCTTTGTAGCTCGTTAGTCGTTCTATCCAGACAGACGAACAGGCAGACAAACGGCCGGGCGAACGTTTTGACGACACACGGCGCTTTGTGTTTCAAGAGGCGCCGTAACGAATATGCATTCTAGGCGTTCTCTGAGGTGATTAGTCACGTATTTCAGCAACATCAGAAGTATTTCATATCAACAAAACATGTGCACTAAATGGCGCATGTGGGCATAAATGCAACGCTATGTTATATTTTAATTAAGATTAAAAATACTATAATAAATTTCCAACTGCAATAAAACAACAGAAACTGAAATAAACAAAGTTTTTACCCAGAAAAACAAAGCAATATATGTCGACAAGAAATCAGTCGCCATGGTCAAATCAAAAGAAATGCAGGTGTGGACACTTTCTAATTTTGCTGACGAAGATTTGAATATACTTTTTACAATTTTTATTTATCATAAATATTTTAGACGTTAGGATTTTTATTGAATTTATTTCAGCATCTGGGCATTTTCTTATAATTGCATGCATTCATTATCGCAAATAGGTATTAGTCATAAATCATAATTATCTTTTAAGAAATAGTTATTGTCATATATCTGTTAATGCGCCATCATCGAAATATTAAACGAATGGTGCTATAAGAGCAAGTACTGTCTCGCATTTTATGTAACTTTTCTATTTTTCGAAAATTCAGAAAGTTCAACGAAATTAGAATCTGCGCCAATGTTGTAAGCGTACTTCGTACAATTTGAGAAAAAATGGGAGCAGTTTTGGTAACCGTTGTGTTAATCATCTTTTTAAAATTATCTGTACTACACGCAAAATAAATGGAAAACTGCTAATATTTTTAAAACAATATACATTTAAAAAACATTAATATAAATTAAACATTAAAACAAAGACGGGTTTTATTCAAGGACCTCTCTTTGAAGAACAGATTTTATTCCGAAAAATCTCTATCTTAAATATTGTCGTTGGAAGACGCCGAAAAAATGTTGACCTTTTCCCACTCAGAGAGTTCAACGAAAATTATTACTGCACCTAAGCCTGATTTTGCTCTATCTGAAAAAAAAAAACAAAAATTGGAATCATTTTTGAAAAAAGTTTGAAATGTTAAGATTTAATGTAGCCAGAATCTTTGATTTGTGGGTCCTTAATACCGAAAAAAATGATTGACGGCAAAACGTCTGTCCGTCCGTCTGTCTGTGAACAACGTTTGCGGCCGAGTTTCTCCAGAACTGATATTCTTCAATTGAGCTGGCTGATGTCAGGGCCCCTTGAATTTGAAACTGATATTTTAATTTTGTGTGGTTCTTTACATGAAGCCCTGGGACATTTTCAAAATTTTCAAAAGAACTGCGTCAACTTTTTTTATTAAACTTTGTTATTGGATAGTGCGGAGGACGTTTAAGATAGTTGTGCAGGTGTCAATGTAGGAAACGCCAATTTTTCGAAAATTGCAAACGTTCAAAACGTTTTCGGAATTATCCTACAACTAAAATATTGAAGTAAAAGATTTTTTCCCTTAATAAAAATCTGTTTCCAAAAATTATATTTTACAATAAGGTAATGCAAAAGTTTTTCGAAAATTGAGTTTCATAAAAATTTATGACTGAGATATGTTGATTCAGAGAGAAATTTCGGGATACATTTTACGTAAGCATTACTAAGAGGGAGAAAGTATGTGCTGTTTACCATCACTAGTTAGATTAGCAAACGTTCAGAAGTATATCAAAATTTTCGAAAGATTTTATCTGTAACGTTTTGATGGAATGAATTTATTTGATATGAAACATTTTTACTTAATAAATGATCATATCAATTAGATCAATGAAGATATTTCTATCCAAATACAAGTTAATTTCATAATATGTTACAGCAAAAATCTCTCTGCCTGGCATCTTTCAATTTCATGAATTCAAGTCAATGTTCAAAGATCATGAATGTAAAAAGAATGTTCCATTTGAATTCTGTATTCTCAAAAAATGTCTCTCGCTTTCGATAAAAGTATCTATAAAAGGCAACAAATGCAAAAAAATGGTAATATCGCATGTTCATAGGTATTATATATGTTTCTCGTGTTGCGAAGAGAAAGAATGTACACACGAGAATTTATTGCACTTTAATCCTCAACAATGACTTCACTTGCATCACTAAGCAGAGAAATAACAGTACTTTTAATTGCCAAGAATGTTTTGCAATTTAGGGGCAAAGCTAAAATAAACTTTAGATGAGGGCGTTTTCTTGAATTTATAATCCTAAAAATCTATTTGAGCACTTGATTAAAATTGTCTAGCAGAAATCAATACTCTCCGATATATTTCAAAACAAGAACTCTAAGTCTTGAGCTAGTTGCTATGAATGTCCCTAGATTCCTCAGAGGGGTACACGCATAACAGACCGCTTTTGATGTGAGTGCGAGCACGAACGCGCCGCACGGGCGCCGGGGAGTGCCGGCAGCGAGGGCGTCGGCCGGCGGGCAACCGGTCCGGCGCGGCGCGGCGCGGGCGCGGGCGCGGGCTCGGGCTCGGGCGCGGGCGCGGGCGCGGGCGCGGGCGCGGGCGCGGGCGCGACCAGAACGAAGGCACGGACGCGGGCGGCCAGGGCAGCGCGCGGCGCGGGGAACATCCCTCGCCTCGTAGGCCTAATCTGTCGCCATGCGGGACAGTGTACGGGCCGCCCGCCGGCTTCCTACAACACGTCGGCGGCAAAGAATGCGCATCCTTCGCTTTATGCCCGGACCGGGATCCGGATCGCGTTTGGCAGACCGGGGGGAGGTCGAAGCCGGACGGCGTCGATGCCGATCGCTTAGGATTGCAATACTTCTGGACATCGACAGACCGGTGAACAAGACAAAATATGCGATAACATCAATAATAATGCACTACATTGTAAAACTTCTGCATGACGTAATTTAACCAGTGAAAAGTCTGTAAATTAACAGATACTCAGCAATGGAATACCCAGAGCTTTCGGTCTCATATTAATCTGCACATTGCATAACAAACAGTATTGTGCTTCATACAATTAATTTAATTTCTTCAAATTCCTTTCGAATAAATTATAGTCAATAATATGTAGTGTATTTTGAGGTAAAAGACACAACAGTATATTTCTGTTACGTTATTGCCTTTCATAATCAACATTTATACTGTGATAATAACAAATGAAGCAGTTAATTTTAATTTATTTAACTATAAAATGGGCTGGTGAAAATTTTCGCTTCTCAAACTAGTTTGAAGCAAGGACGTGCACGTCCGCTACCTGAATAAATAAGGTACAGATTGTTAAGTATGTCATCACGCACGAACGCTATGTAGGTAATTCACAAGCACCTCACATGTCATTTGTGGAACAATAAATAATTTAGGAGGCACTAATTGCATAACTAAAAAGTAATTATAATAATTTCTTCAATGCCATAAATATTCTGCGATTTTTTCTAAAGATAATAAAATGGGCGCTGCTTGATACAGTAGGCAAGGAATTATGACTAGAGTGATGCTACAGAATTTAATAGAGAAAAACACAGGCGAAGTTATTGAACATCGCATTTGTGATTAAAATATTACCATTTACTTTGAAACATTGCACAAATAACTTATTAGACTAATTTGTGGAACATGCGCCTTCTTAGATTATCTTTGGAGAGGATATTGACCAATGTATTACAACGAACTCTAGTAAATAAATGATATGATGAATTCTGCTTATATCAAATTTAATTTTATTAATATAGTAGACACTTCTGATTCAAAATTTCACAACGCTAAATGTATACCATATTTACAGTTGTAAGTAGCAAGTTACTAAGACGTCATGTGATCTGCCGCGAATTTCTAACAAATCGAAGAATATGAAAGTCAATAACCCGCACAATATTCCATGTAGAAATGAAATTTTGACATAAATACCCTTCCCCACGGGTGAAAAGCGATTCGGGCACCCGAAACCGCATGGCGAGGTCCGGGTGGCAATTGCGCGCGCGGGCATCCGCGACCGGGAGGGGTGGGGCGGGGAGGCGCTGGGCGGAGCCGCGCGAAGGGGCGGGCGCGGGGAGGGCGCGGGTCTCGGCAGCGGCAACAGCACGCGGACCGCGCGCGTCGCGCCACGTGAGCTCCGCGTGGCGCCGCGGGAACTTGCCTATTAATAGCTCTAGCATAGCTATACCTATGATCGGGCAGCGCCATTCCACCCATGCTCCGTCCGCTCCGCCCATTTCCGGCCCTCCCACGTCACTCCCGCACCTCCCCGCTCGCACCTCCCACTTTCCGGCCGCACTCCGCCCGCCCACGCGCGTTCTGCTCCGCCCCGCCCACTCCGCCCCCGCGCCGCCCGCGCTGCGTCGCGCGCTGCGCGGCCGCCCCCGCCGCGGCCACGTGGCCCGTACAATGCCAATTGATAGGGACGTGTCAACAGCACCGGCACAACAGCTGACGCAGCGCCGTGCCAGGTGAGCGGCGACGGCGGGCCCGGCGACGGGTGCTGCGGCGCAGGGTTCGACACCCGCCGACTCTCCGTGGCACGCGCGCTCCCCTCCGATCACCCTCCTCATTTACTTTTCGGGGCATGAAGCTGAGACACCTCAAGTCCACTGAGTCCGAGAGGGACATGGACGAATTTTTGTGCCGACTCCACTAACACAAGAGAGCACTTGCCATAAAATTCTTGTGTAGCACTAGTAACATCACCGATGACCTTCTATTAATAATAGCACCTTTTCTATGGATACACCACTCACTAAGCAGCTGTGAATAGACACGGGGTAGGGATCCAGAAACTAGGCGTTCTGGAGAAGCATAGATCCGGTCGGCGGCAAGCGGCGGCAGACGGAATGGTGTGCAGGCAGATCCCGCCGGGGTGCGAACCGGTGCCAGCGCCGGGACTCGAACTCCACCAAGGCTGCTGAACGGGTGTTGATGCAGGATGCATTCCAGGTTCCTCGAGGGGAGATCGTTGCCAGAAAACGGCCGGAGCACATCACTCACTGACCCCTCAGAACGACGCACAGAAATTGAAATTGCAACAATGCAAAGAATTTCGCGCATTTCCAGACGCACTGTCACTCACACGCAACGCGCACGCCGTTGACGGTGAGCCGAGACGCTGCGCGTCCGGGCTCGGCGGTGAGGAGGACTGGCGTAGAGACGGTGTCCGCGCCCCGCCCCCGCCCGGCCGCCACCCCGCGCCAACCGGTAACTCCCCCGGGCCGTTTGAATTTTTTCTCTCTGGGAGAAGACGCTGGACCGGTGGACCAGTGGACGGGCGAGGCCTTTCCCCTCACTCATCCAGCGCTGGCGAAACGTACCTTCCTCTTTGCAAATCTAATGATCTGACCCTGTTGAACCTGCCGAGCGAGTGGAGCAACCCCGCCCGGTCCATCGCAATGCGATGGTCAGCAGAGCGTAGGTTGTAGAAGAAGAAAAGTCTACCTTTTCTGGAGACAGAGGAAAATTGTTCCGCGTGTCAAGAGCAAGAAGTTGTTCCTGACCTTACACTTGTTTTCCTCATAGTCTCCTAATAATAGGACCATAATAGTTTAGAATATCTTTCCTCAAAGATCATCGGGAAATATTGTTATATTATTATTCCAAAAATCTTTCTTTTCTAAAGTTGTGATATTCTGAGAAAAATATATTAGTATTAAAAATCGAATATTTGCTTTTTCGGACATTTTATAGGTATTCAAATATTCAATTTTCAAGTCACATGCACAGTTGTTTGCAATTAGAGCAAGTATTTGTTCACATATCCACAGTAGCAATAACAAGTTTTTGCATATCTATACCTTTATCTGCAATTACAAACATTATGGTATTTTCAAAAGACGTGGTATTTGGTATTTTTACTCCTTCCTGAAATTCTTTCTCTGTTCTCTTACTTAACATTATTTTCTACACTTATTCTGAAAATACATGAAAAATCAAAACATGGGCCATCAAATTAATAATTCCCACAAGTATATGCAATGCTAATTTCGCACCAATCAAAAGATTGGTACCTTTCTTTAGACATCTTAATCATCCGTGCTTTTCTATTTGATCTGTTGCAGTTCACATTCCACCCGTTTCTGTGTAAGTGACATGAGTCCAAAGCGGAGGAACTCTTTTTAGTAGTGAGAGAGCATATCATAAAACTTTTGGAGGCGAAAAGCTAATAGCAGCTAAATAGTTGAAGTGTATTTTCACTGAGAGACAAGCTCGACAGAAAATAAACCCCGTTCTGTATAATCAAGAGTGCAGATCTTCAGAGATCATCAATAGAAAAGTAGCCGTTCACTAGAGCCAGGAGTCTAAATGCGGGTGTCGGAATAAAGTCGAGCAAACAGGATAATGTAAAATCTAAACGTAATGCATTGCACAATGCAGGATTGTATGAAGAAACCCTAGCCGATATTTCCCGAAAAGAACTGCAAAACAGATTAGGTTTTGCCAAAGCATGTATTAGCAACCGTTCGAATTCTCACATGTGTTTTTTTATGAAAGCATGATGGAGATCGTGTCAAGGCGTAGGAATGCATGGTTACCACAAGTGTGGAAAGACTATAATTTACTGATGGCATTATGAATGTCAGGAAATATATTGTGATGCACCACAGTGCTTCAGAGTGCCGTTAAAGGAAGACTTAATGGTCACATTTCTTTCAGCAAGACCACGACCCTAAACACGATGTACGTTTAAGGAGATAATTGCTCTTGTACGAAATTCCTACATGATTTGATACTCCACTGAAATGCATTCAGAATGCGTTGAGAATGGTTGACATACTTTGGAAGTAATGGTGCAAAAAGAAATATCTCAAGCAGACAAACAGAAGACCTAATTTGTTGTTTTTTTAGGAAAAATAATATAGAATGTCCACGAAAAAGACACTGAAATTAGTGGCTGCAAGGAGACCTCAAGCTGTTTTCGCTGCTAATTAAGTCACAATAAATGATAACATCATTTTATGCGGTCACAACATATTTTTGTTTGCTCCTGGAGAGGAATGGAAAATATTATTCTTACATATTGATTTTTTTATTATAAATTAGACCTCTGTCATTTCCTATAAATGTCTGTATTCCAATTGATTATAGAATAAATATATTTATGCGCAATTTTGCTTATCTTCTTTACATGAAACTACATAATTGCAGACATGCTGTTTGTTCTCACAGGATTTAAGATCGACATGTTGCTTTCTTGCAATATATTCACAAACGACCCACAAAACTAACGATGCCGTTATACCATGCGCAAAAATAAGGCAGTTGGAAGAATCGTTTCTAAGGGAGCGTTCCGTTTCAGACTATCTTTGGAGCCCCCAAGGGGTGCTTTCTCCCTTCGCGGCCACTTGGTAACGCCCTGTGTCTTCAGAGGTCAGTGCCCCTCGCCCTGATGCTCCCAGAATCTTGTTTTGCTCGATGCCGCCTCCTCTGGATAGCAACGTCTGTCAGACGGCAGTGTCGGCGGTGGTCCAGGACCAGCATCCCTGCGCGAAAATCCAGCTCGGTGTTTTCATCGGAACCTGTTCGCTCCAAGGGTGCAATGCCCTAGGGGTGGTGCGCCCTGACCGAGACTCTTACTACCCCACCGGCACCACACCTGACAGATCTTGGCCTTCAGACATCGAAAGCTCAAATACTTTAATAAGCTATTTCTTCAAAGAATGAAAAACGTAAAAGAATAAAATATTGTAGACGGATTTAATAAATATTTGTAAACAAGCAATTTATCTTTATTCATTTTTTCGATTAAATAAAAGAGGAAAACTGTTGGTATTTTACATAAAAAGAAAAGATATATTACATGAATGTATAAGCATTTTAACATCAAATTACGAAAATATTTTTTCTCCATTTGCTCTCCTGAAGAACAAATTCACACATTTCTTTCGAATCATTTCATGGTGGAGTGTGGAGCAGCGCCTGGAAGTATGAATAACACTATTTCAAAAATTATTATCGCCATTCCACAATGACGTCCGGCAGTTTTTTGAATACTTCTAAAATAACTACACTGGTATCATAGACTTTCGTATACTGAAAGGGGCGCGACGAAGTTTCTAAAATATTTAGACATGATTTCGTAACAAATATAGAGGTGATATCAAAAAGAATACCCAAAATAAAACATTAATTATGTGTGTTAGTAATATGTACAATAATATTTTTAATAACGAATTACATTCTGTAATTCAGAATTCTCAGCCAGCTTTGTCATTATCTTACTAATGTAGGTTCCTTTTTGCGTCATCGCATGTAGAGTTTTATTTCACAGTAGCTAAAATTTCTTTGATTTCTTATTTTCTTCAACGAAAATAAAAGGACTGTTACACCCCCATTTCTAAAACTGAAAAGCAACAGGAAAACTCGTATGTTTCAAACACTCCAGTATCAATTTGGAAAATTTAAAAAGTATGCCTTTTGTGGCAAAAGTGTCTTGGTAAATATTAATTACGGCGTCGATTTTTTGTATATGCTAGCAAGAAAGGTTTCAAATATTTCATGGGCCTTCACATGGACCACTGAAAAAATATATACAGCTTCAAAATTATACAAAATATTATGTTCGACGAAAAATACCACTTTCAATTATTCGCGTTGAGGTATAGGAGAAATTTCAAAACAAGTAATCCCCATTTCGAGAAGCCCGGAGGAAGTCCGAGGCAACGAGGAGAGGGTGAGTCCGCCACACAGTAGCCACCCCGCCGGAACCTGTCGCGTTCACAAAAGCTGGAAAGGGATGAATGTAAAATCGTTTCTGAAGAAAGGCAAGACACGGAGCAGAGCCTCGGCTTGGGCGCAAGACGTTGCTGCGGAGGGAGAGACGCGCATTTTGCGGAAAACCTGTTCTTCCCCTCGGAGGCCACTGACCTCTCGAATGTGTTGCTTTTCTGTCGGCTTCGTCTTGAGGAATGCGGCAGCGACTAGCATGACCCCGCAGCAAAAATACGGTTCGTTTATAAATGAGTCTGAAATTTGGGTAACTTCTTCATTTAAACAAATAATTAACTCATCTGTCTGTTCAAAGTCAGTAATGAACATGGTATCGACAGACTGCACCAGTAACAGACATCTCTAATTTCAGCTTCCCTTCCCCTAGTTGGCAGCATTTTTCACGCACTCATTTAAGACGTCTTTTGAAACACATGCCTCTGATTGAGAAATGAGCTTCCATATTTAATATTAGAAACAATATATGCTAACTATTTTCAGAACCTATGATGAAGAAATGAATTTCAATATTTTATTTCGAAGACAATACGTGTCAGATTTTTTTTTAATTCTCTGTGCGCCTGTGACGTGTGATTTATTTCTAATGATATTACGGCCGCGAATTTTTCACGCGCCGCCCGTGACGCTGGAGGCGGCACCGGGCAGCAGCCAATCGCGTTGTCGCAAGTTCCGTCAGTCAGCGGGCGCGGCGAATCGAAGACCGAGCGGACGCCGGTGCACTCCGCACGCCGCCCGCCACCCCCGCGCCCTTCCAAGACGGCCTCGGAGGCGGCGGCAGGGGCGCCGGGTCCCGCCGATCGGACGAACGGTCGGCCGCTCGGATGCCCATCGATCGCTTGGTGAATCCCTTCCGGAATTTGGCGCGGAGATTCGCGCCCGCCGTGGAGACCTTCGATCGCGTCGCCCAGCGCGACGCCGGCCCGGCAGCGGTGGCGGAGCGGCAGCGGAGGCGGAGGCGGCGGTGGAGGCGGAGGCGGTGGCGGCGGCGATGGCGGTGGCAGTGGCGGGGTGGAAAACGCCGCGGAACGATCGCCGTCCGCCGGGAGGAGCGGGGCGGAAAGCCTCCTGGACCAGGATGGGGGAAACCCCGGAGGCTGCGGCCGAGTGTACGCTGCACGCGCTGAAGGATTTGGAAGCTTTTTCCCCCAGTAGGTTTATACGGATACCGAAAGACACATTTGTTGTTGTGTTCCAGGTTCAGTCTCCGTACAAAATAGAACACGACTTTTGCCTTCGTGTAGATGGATGAAACACAGATGATTTCTTATTGCATTGGCGAAACAGAAGTTCGAATATTGACAATCTTAGCAATATTACGTCCGTTGCATATGTTGACTACATGTTTCATTCCTTTTTACATTCAAATTCCTTTAAAATTCATATATCTTCTCTTTTTACTTCTAAATGTAATTATATATTCTGAGGAAAAATACCGTCTCTTCTTTTCGTACGAATTATTTTTTTAAAATAAATAATCATTAGAGACCTTTATTTTGGCAAAATGCCATTTTAACACTCCGTACCATAAACACGATCCCTCGAGCTTCTTTTGCGTGTGTGTTAACACAAAGTTTTTCATTGTAACTAATAGTGTACGAAACATTACGAAGCGTGCACGAAACATATTTTAAACTCGGCATGTTAAAAATAGTATATACAACACGTCTGCGATATGTTTCGATTACTTGTCTCGTAACTTGTGAGTTTTGAGACTCGCTTTTTTATCACATTTGGCTCCACTCTGCTCCAACTCGAGTAGACTCTTGTAAGCCTATCTAAATTAAAGTAGGAATTCCTTAAATGCTTTGCCTCTGCTTTACAAATTAATGGTTTTGTCAAAAATGACTTTCTTAAGGTTGGTAACATATTTTAAGCCTAAACATTTCTATAATATTCTGCGTAGTAATCATATTCGTCAATTTTCAATATCAACAGTTTACCACAAAAAAGTTCACACAGAGTACATGTACATTATTTTAAAATATACTGAAATATACGATTAATATCGCTGCACAATTTTAATTGCCAAGAAAAATATCTTCTGTTGCATAACTGTTTCTCTAAAGAGACTACATCGAGCATAAAAAATAATAATTATAATAATATATTTTATGTTTCATTTATCATTTCGATGGTTTGATTCCAAAATTCTCAATATGCCTGTAATGAGTATTGTACCTTAGCTTCTGGGATTCCATCTTCACAACGTTTTTCGGCCAGTTACCCAGATACATGGAGCGAATGTTGGTATGGTCTTTCATTTTCTTCTGTATTTTGCTGTTCCTTCAGCATTTGTGCATGTTTTCTAAACTTCACTGAGAAATAAATTTAACCAAACTATTTTTCTCATGATTTCACGGCAGTAAGTCGAATCCTTTTCAAAGAATAGTATGAGGGATAATAGTTAAAATCTGTAACTGATCCGCCTTTGGAAATAGATTTTATTACACGAGAGCGAATATTTTCTTATAAATTCTCACCAAAACGCACTTTTCCCCCTTTATTCATGATCCAACTTATATATGGGTTGACTTATATATGAGTCATTTCATAGACGTCCTATGTTCTAGCAGTGAAAAAAAAGCATTTGGAGAAGTTTTTAAACTTTTTTATAAAATGCACTATTTCCAAGCAAAAATTACGACGAAACTATCAGCTTTTCAAAAAAAAGTACATTTTTAATAGATCTTTTTTGGACGAGATTTTATTTAAGGCACAAATTTTTGTATTTTTAATATTGTACTTTTGCAATGTTCAATTGCAATTTGCAATTTCTGAAAATACAGAGTTCGCTGGAAATATGACTAGCACCAGTATTTTACTGTCCTTTGGTACATACGCGAAGAAAATGTAAATAAGAAATTGTAGTCTTTTCTGAAAAAAAAATAATTATTTAAAATCTGCCAATATTTCACGCAAAATTACACGAAAAATACCCGTTGTCGAGAAATTCTAAGTGTAAGTGACCTTATCTGAATCTGTTTTTGAAGAACGGAATTCATTGAGAAAAATATCAATTTTTAGTAATGTAATTTTAGGAAGACACACAAATAATGTTGAATCAGTACAATTTTCGAAAATTCAGGCATTTCAAAATGTGACCAGCTCCAGTTTTTTATGCGTTATTTACGTTATCCGAAGATAAGGTTTAATCAGAAACGTTAGAGGCATTTTTTGAGAAAAGTTTAGAAATATTGTTGAGGCTTCAAGTAAAAGTACCTCGAAAAATCTAAATATCAGTTTCAACTTACAAATCCACGAATTTGTTCAGATTGATCCGAAAACATTAATTTCAAGAAAATCATCTGAATACTTTAGGAGATAGTGTTGACCACAGATAGAAAAAAAACAGATGAATGTTTTGACGTCAATCAATTTTTCGGCATCAAGGACCACAAAACTTAGATTGTGACAACACGACGTGTCTGAGAAGGAACAAGATTTATTCACTTTTCGTTTGCAAGACCCGACAAAACGGGTTTTTCTGTCGAAATTTGTAATTTTCCTTTAAAATATTTCTCTTTATTATCAAAGTAGTAATGCGAGAAAACAAAATTAAGACTTGAATTGCCAACTCAACATACACAAAAACTACAACATTAGATGATATTTCTCAAAATTAAAACTTTGAGCAGTGAAATTAAAGTAGATATTTTCGTTGAGTTAAATTGAACTGAGATTAAAAAAGATATTGTATCATTTAATATTCAAACAGTATCTACTAATACCGAATTCGTAAGCGCAAAAAATGTCAAAATTGAGAAAACCACTTTCAACTTAGCAGAAATTACAAAATTTTGTGTGTAAAGTGTTCCGAGATGGAGAGAGAGAGGGGGAAAGAGAGGGGAAGGGAGGGAGAGAGAGGGAGAGAGAGGGAGAGAGAGGGAGAGAGAGGGAGAGAGGGAGAGCGAAGGAGAGATGGAGAGGAAGAGAGAGGGATCGGGGATCTGACGATCCTCGAATAATATGAACTAATAATTTCTAGCAACTAGTGCTCATATTAGGGAGATCGTAGAACTGCAACAAATCCTCGTGGATATTTTAAAAATGTAGTATATTACAATAAAACTAAACTATATCATTATCCAATAGAAAAGGGCATTAAATCATGAGCAAATTATAATGGTTAGTTTTGTAATTCAAGAATTTTAGTAAACATATAGATGTATATAAAAGCTTTTTTTAAAATTATTTCGCAAAATAATGCAAAATCATAGTTCCGAATTGCGGTACACCAAATTTACTCGTGTCATTTCACCATGTTCAATTTTTTAGTAATGCCCTGAACAGGTATAAATGGCCGAGACAAAATATTCAATAGTTTTGATCATTTATAATAATTTACGCGGTTCTCTTCTAAGTTTTAAAATATAAGTGAAAGATAAGTGATGACTATGTCTCTGCATCGCGCGTGAATATGTCTTGTCTTTTGTGAGAGTTGTGATGTTCACGGTCTCACATTATGCTAGTCCTCAGAAGAGTTCCGGATCTTGAAGAGGTAGAACGTCTTCTTCTTCACTTCGCGTTTTAGACATCTGCCTGTTCCGTCTTCACAGATCTCCTTTCATCTTCTTCTCGGACTTCCCACGTCTCTCCTTCCTTTTGGTGCAAACTAGAAGGATACTTTTGGATGTGTGGTATCTTCCACTCTTCCAATATGTTGAAACAATTTACCTCTATATTACTTTTAATTTGTTTCTTATGTTTTTGTTTTCAAACCTTCCTCTCTTGAACTCTTTTTAGTTTGGCGCAAATTCATTTCTCTTGCCTGTATCCTTTCCATCCTTCTCTTTGTATATACAAAACTATGAAAATTCCCATCCTGCTCTATGGTTGTCAAAGCTGGCTACTTACAAAGAAGTACAACATTTTATGCACATCTACCAAATTGACATAAGAGAAGCTTTAGTTGCGGCCTGAATATGCCGTAAAATCCATATTATTTCTCTAGCGTGGAGTAAGAATTTGAGAACGCATGTCAAGTACCAGCCCAGCACTCAGTTCAGAAACGTTGCACGATATTCACGAGATAGAAACTCGCTGGGAATAATTCTGATAGTGGTGAATGATTGGCGAAGTTAAGAATGAAATTTTCTGTATATATTATACAATACAAGCACTTCTAAGAAATTTCCAGCGAGATGATCAGCGAATTGAAAGAACATCCAACAAAATAGATGTTGGTTTCAATATTTGTTGAGTAAAATGTTCATAACTACGTTATTTCTTATAATGAGTGTTTCAACATGATGCCATTTAATATTTTCGTGAACATTTTCTTAGGATTTAAATTTAAACATTCGGGAGATAAAGCTCGAAAACACGTGAGTCTGAATATATTTGAGAGCAAATTGTCTATGACTAATGGTGTTCTCATACTTGTTTTACAGACCAGGTACGGACTCGTTTCTAATTATATCCAAATCTAACCGTTTGTTAAGGATATATACGCCGAAAACTGATCAGTCCTGAAAATACACTCTCCTCACTCTCACAGCGCATTGATAGAAGTACAATATTTAACTAGCATTAGCCACACTCAGTAGAAGGATAAGCAATTCTTGCCCACAGGCGAATGCCGGGGTTAACGGGCTGGAGTAGGACATGACTTGAGCACCAGTTTGAATTGTGGGATTGGATTATGACGATGATGATATTGATAATGAGAAGACAATGAAAGATTGCACGCGTTTCGTGATTCTCTGAATCAGCTGCTGCTCCAGCAGTTGCCTGAATATTATCAGGAAAATCACAGGCAAGAGCAGTCTGTCTATGAATTCGATTGTAGCACGCACCTCAAACCTATCGACGTTACATTGATCAGGTACATTTCTGGGCAATCGCTGGAATCGAACTGCTTGACTTTTCAATGACAGGGAGACTCTAGCCGTAAGAAATGGTCCCCGCTACGTGAATTCCTTATCACAGACGTACTTTATAAATACAAAATTTAGGTTCATGATCTGGCCATGTCTCAAATAAATCAATTCCATTGAATTATCTAGAAAGAGTTCAAAAACTGATCTCGAAACTATGACGGGAATAGACGTTCTTGGGGGTTTTACCACCAAACAAAAACGAGGTTTTTCGTTTTGCTTGCTTTTGTAGTTTTTAATAGGAAACATCAGTAACGGTTACACGGTCTGTCTGTGGCTCTAAGAATATTCAATTTGATGGGCTTCTTCAAAATTTGTAGGAGATCAACTAAATTGAAATATATTTTCATGTTGATTTTTTTTTAAGAAAGAGAGGAAGTGAATCATTCAACTCTGTTTCCACATTACTACCAGACTATTTATTACATTATATCATTAAGTAGTGCATATCATTATGTAATACGAGGGTTGTGTTATGAGAAATTACTTCCAAAACCTGAAGAGATGGTGTAATTTGTCCCAGGAATGATATTAAAAAAATATTTTTTAACTTTTTTGACTAGCCATCTATGGACCCACATTAATTTTATTATTATTATTATTATTATTATTATTATTATTATTATTATTATTATTATTATTATTATTATTATTCAACAACTAATTTTTACATTTTAGCACCTACAAAGCAAACACTGAATCACATGACTTCAGTATCATTTTAATAAACCTTTTCCTTGCAATGAATTTATGGCATTATGGAACACGATAACTTCAACTAAGAAGTCGTAGAAATCTCTTACATTTTGTGAATAGAAGCTACCCCAAAATAGAGCATTTTCAAATGGCTATAACGACATTTTATGAGAAAAGTGACCAATTTTCTTCTCAAAAATGTAAAAAATGTGCTCTCTGCATTATTCCTATCTAATTACGCTTAAATAATCAAATTTTCAAAAATACGGAGATTAGAAAAAAATACAGCGGTTCTTTTACTTATAGTACCCAAATATCCAGTTATTGCTACAGATAAAAACTAGTGTGTTCACAGAAATATTATCTAACCACTGTCAGATATTTTGAGTATAGTTGGCGAATTTTAATATATGTGCTTATCTGTAGTGAAGTAAACTAAATTATTTAATGGTGAATCTTTCATTGAGCATTAATACTCAGAAACAAATTTTCTTGAATATCGTTAAGTTCAAAATATCCTTTTTCAGTTAAAATCTGATTTATCGGAATCAAAGTCCCAATTTTTTTTTTTTCAAATTTCGGCAGTTTTTCTTCTTGTATTAAAATTTGTTCGTTACATGGAGTAAGATATGACATAGTAACAGCACACATATTGAAAGGATTCTTGCTAAATTTGAAATCGTGGTACCCTCCGTTTAATTTTCTGAATTTTATTGATGTAGTTGCTGTTTTAAAATATTTAACTTGTATGTTCTTAAATATCACAACGTAGTCAGAGAAAGTTACGTACTTTTGCTACAATGGCAGGAAAACAAGTTGGGATAGGTTAGGTTTTGTCGGTCTCTGATATCGTAAACGTGGATTTTTATTCCTCTTAAACCTACTGAATTACTTTCTGGTATGCGTAGTACAAGCAGAATCCAAGGTTTATTCGTCTTCAATACCGTTAAAGTATTTTTCCTTGTTCCAAAACCTTCCCTACGTTCGTCTGTATGCCCGTCTGTACGTCCGTTTGTAAACACTAGAGCATAAAACGTACCCATAATTTTCACTATGAATACATTCCGAATGAATGAATACATTCCGATCAACTTGCCTCGACGCCGCGGACTCTCAAATTTCACAAGTAATATTTTCATTACTTTTTAGAAAGCCATTCAGACATTTTCGACAATGCCTCCAAATTCGATCCTTAAACCTCAAATAGATCGACGTACGCTTATCCAAATAACGCAGGTCCGATTTTCATTAATTATCCTAAATTTTGAAAATTTCTGCTTATATGCACTGATGTACTCAACCAGCTCAGATGGTATAACAGATACAACTGTTGGTGCTACAGCGTTACATACTTTCTCATGTTATTTCTAAATTTGCAATTTTCGTAAATAAAAGAGTTAAACAAAGACTTATGTCATTCTTTTAAGCGTTTCTTTCCTATCCGTGGAAAACTTTGAAAGATAATTTGGAGTGGTGCTGAAAAGTATTTTTGTAAATTGCTTTAAGCCGAGAACAAAATAGGCTAAAATTACGCATTTTTTCAAACATCTTACATGACCTTTAAAGAGCTGTTTTTTTTACAACAGATATTTTACAGAAGAGAATTATTAGAAAATCTATTTATAAAAACAAATTGCAATTAGAAAAGTTCTCTATATTCAATATTGCAATTGTAGAAAAACGTCAAGAATTGAACATTTCCAATTTTCGAAAAATCAGAGATAGAAACAAAAATGAAATATGCACCACTGTCTTAAGCGTTGTTTACTCTATTCGGTAACAAAAAGAATCAAAAATCTTGGATCTATTTTTGAGAAAAGTTTCAAAATGCTGAGGATTCATGCCAAGTACTCTGAAAAATCCAACTCACAGTATCTTGAGTTCATTTAAATAAATCAAGGAATAGCCATTTTGGAACATAAGGACATCTGCGAAAAAAAATTGATGAAAATGTTGGAAGTGTCACCTCGAACACTTATGCGCAGCCTCTGATCCGCAGCGGGCGGCTGCAAACAGCGATTGTCCCCATATAAAGAGTGGCTGCATAGCCGGTCCGGGTGGCCGAGATCGCTAAGGCAGTAGTGCCGTAGCGATCTCGGACCGAAGGGTCGCGGGTTCGAGTCCCGCCTCGGGCATGGTTGTATTGTGTTCGTCCTTTCACCTCCTATCATCATCATATATCATATCATCCCCACGTGGGTTGGCGTCAGGAAGGGCATCCGGCCGTAAAACTTTCGCCAAAACCAGAAAAACAGCGACCCCTTAAAGGGAAAAAGCTGAAGAAGAAGAAGAAAGAGTGGCTGCATCCACAGCGGGAAGTAACTAGAGAGGAAAGGGTCATGAACCTTTGCTATCGGCCCATGAATGTGTACAGAAGAGAAACTGGGTTCGCACATTAAACCACTGATTAGAGTGGAGGCGCGAAGCTTGCATTACCCAGTGAAGGAGACTTCCTCCAGTGGTCAGTTTAGTAATGCCGACTGGCATTCGGAGGGTCCCTTGCTGGGCCCTGCAGGGGGATGACCCGAGGCCACAGAGGGTCGCAGTAATGGATGACAGGAAATAATCGATGGATTAAGTCTGACCGGTACAATCGAAATTGCTTCCTACGAAACTTCACTTCAAACAAACAGCAAAATGGATAGAATGAGAAATATAATAAATATGAAAGAAAAATACTCCATACTAAACAAGAAAACCCAATTCAAAATGACGCAGCAAACCAATGGTAGCTGAGAAACTAAAAGAAAATCCAAGTATAATCTCAACGCATCAGACGTTACAAACGTAGAGTAGATTTCCGTGTACATAATCGGTTGTTTAAATCAGACGCGAATAGATTCTATGGCAATCGAACTAAAAAACCGAATAGCAATGCTGCCTCTCCTTCAAAAGATGACGTCGAAATAGTGTGGGTAGTGTGGGCAGGAATCTGGAAAGAAAGCAGATCCTACTAGAAAGACGCATCTTGGCTTGCATCTAAGTTAATGCTGCCGATAAACTTGTGAAAAGGACCTCTTCCTAGCAATTCAGAACATCGGACACTGGTATTCCCCCGGTAATGATAATATCCAGAATTATTGGATCAATAAATTAACAGCAATACATTCTAACCTAGCAAAGGCTCTTAATAAACTTTTAGAAAACCCAAAGGAATGGCCCACTCGCGGCACCACGTATTTGATACCCAGCTACAAACCAATCACTTGTCTGCCAGTAATGTATAAAGTTATAACTGCAGTCATAGTTAACAAAATGTACAAACACCTAGAGAATAACCCTCTGTTACCATTTGAACAAAAAGAAGTCGTAAAGTTTCCTATGGGTGTAAGGAAATCTTGCAACTAAATAAAATCTTGAATGATGTAAGGAATCGAAAACGTAATTTAAGCATGGCTTGGATTGATTACCAGAAGGCCTTTGACAGTTTGTCATACCGTAGGATTTTGACTCCCCTGAAGATCTTTCGATTTCATCCTAGATTAATTGAGTTTTGTAAGGCTAGTATGATGCCGTGGAGTACCAATTTACTAATTCACAGCGGAAATGTAGTAGAAAGAAGATGTATTCAGATTAATAGGGGAATTATTCAAAGAGATTCGCTATTCCATGTGTCGTTTTTCCATTCGTTTGATACCACTATCTAGACAGTTGTTGACTTTGGTTACAAGCTCCATGGTGATGAAACATCAGTATCATCTTTGTTTTACATGGATGATCTTAAAGGGTTTGCTAAGAATGAAGCGATTCTCTTCCAAATGCTGTACTTCGTCAATAATTTTAGCTATGACATCTGCATCAAGTTTGGTCTTGAACAATGTGTGCAAAACTCATTTTAAAGAGAGGCAAAATGACATCATATAGCATTGGTGTTGATATTCATTCTGTGATTCAAGATCTTGAGCCACGAAAAACTTTCAAATATCTGGGCATTGAAGAATGTGAGGACATCTTGAACAACACAATGAAATACAGAATTCGCAGGAAATGTTACAGAATAGTGAGATATTTCTTGCAGTCCGCTACGAACCCCAAGAATAAAATACCTGCAATAGGTAGCTTAGCATGTAATCGAGTACAGTTTTGGACTACTGAACTGTACTGAGCAAGAATTTCGAATCATATGTGGATGTACATAGACTTATGCGACGTAAGGAAGAAGGAAGTGGTGGAATGGCAAGAGATCAATGAAGCAGGTCATTAAATCGGACCGAAGAATGGGAAATAAAGGCATTGTAAGTTTGTAAGTATGGCAAGAAGCATTGCGAAAAAGACTGTGCAAGCCTCGAAGAATAACAAACACTGAACTTGTGATACTATTTATTATAAACGTGATACGCAAAAAATGTTAAAGAAATCGTGGAGAGACAAACCACTCCACATATTATAAAATGAAGGTACAACGTTAAGATAAAAGAGGCCAATAATTTATGTGGCTTCAATGGGAAAGAATGAAGCCAGAATCGGAAGCAGTTGTAATAGTTGCCGAAGATCATGCGTTGAGAACCCGATATTATGTTAAAGCTGTTCTCAAAACTTCCCAAGATGATAAATGACGCAATTGCCAGGGACAAGTTGAAACCATTGATAATATCGGCTCATCTTGTCCAAATATAGCAAAGGCCGAATATTTAAAAAGACGCGACAGGTGTGTAGTTATCCTCATTGGCAGATCTGTACCGGCCTCGAAGTTCCAAACATATGTCCCAAGTGGTACGAACGCTAATCAAAACTCATGACATATGTTGGACTGCGTACAAATGCTGTACGACCAATAAATTAAAACTGATCGCACAATAGCGGCAAAAATCTGTTCCTTAGGAAGCTGGTTGCAACCCAGAGTAGACTTTATAATCAACGACTCACAACATCGTTACTCGCGAATTAGAAGAATAAGAAGAAGATAATACTGTACGAACTTTCAAATACATCTTTCTAGTCATAGTTATTAAATTGAATGATTTTTGTCTAGGTCATTCAAACTTTGTCTTCAGGTAACGCCCATGAAGTCAGCTTTGCGTAATAAATCCACTATTCTACGGTTTCCATAATTTTATTTTTCTAACAGAACATGTTTTAAATCGTTTGATACAAGTACTTTTCTGTAAATGAAAGAAAAAATAACAAATCATGTTTTGTTTCATTTACTTATTATGTTAAATCTATCAACTTTACACTGATGTTTCACAATTGAGGTAAAAGGTAGATGGTTAAAGTTGTTCACTATAAAACAATGTTTTGTTGATCTATTTGGTGATAAATTTCTATTTCCTTACATTCATATTCAGAAAACTATACAACCATAAACTGTAGAATTTTTACTGAACACAATTTTTTCGTCTCCATTTTAGCACATTTTTCAGTATGGTATTCACGCAATGGGTAATCAAATGAACAAGGTTCATAACCTGCTAATTGTAATGACGTATGTTTCAAAAAATATCAAAATATACTTTTCTGGAAAGCAAGGCT
Source organism: Gryllus longicercus (assembly GCA_038098605.1). Taxonomy (NCBI): domain Eukaryota; kingdom Metazoa; phylum Arthropoda; class Insecta; order Orthoptera; family Gryllidae; genus Gryllus; species Gryllus longicercus. The sequence goes on from JAZDUA010000001.1 coordinate 3,599,620, forward strand.
GAAAATTTCCTATTTTGTGTATTTTTGCTGAATTCATAAATTTTAAACTTGACTGATAAACTAATTATTACAGCTGAAGTAGAAAATATGCATTGAAGACACTGTAATGTTGGCATGTAATGACCCTCTTCTAATGAAACTTTTCTATCACAATTTTAACTCACTATCTGGAATTGTCAGCAATTAATACTGCTTACGATTCTGTCTTCAACCAACCCTTTTTAAGTCAGTTTAACATTTGGTCTTGTTTAACCTTTAATAATCCTTAAATAGTATTCGTATAGAGTAACCTTAAATAGTAATAGTATAGAGAGCTTCTAGATGATACGTCTGCTACTGCGTGTTGAAACATTGGTAACCTCAACACAGAAAAACTATTTTGTTTCCTGGAATATAACAATTATGTTGTCAGCTCATACTAGAATTAGCATCTTGTTACGTTATGAATAATTATATAAGACATTTGCTGGTCGTTTATTTCTGCACGATTTTTAAATTGCTTCACGGAGACAGAATCTGCTAATTTCGTAGATTTTACCAAACGGCAGCAATATTTTCGAGGAGTATCCACTATCTCGGTTTCAAATTTTAATGCTCTTATTTGTTTGCAAAATAACACACTATTGACATTATGTGAAACTTCTTCTCCGCGATCACTTTCAAGGACTAGCCTTTGTTCGTTTCAATAAAGGCTCTAGGATTTTCTTTCGTTTCCAAGAATTCGTAGTGTCTACATTGAATTTCGTATCATGTCTCCTGCCGGCTATATTGGTCAGTGCTGCGTGCTATCGGCATTATGAAGTACTATTCAGTCATTTAAATGTATTTACTTTTCCTTGGTTTTCTGCCAATAACGCAGCCATCTTGTGCGAAATTTAATTGAACACACCTAACTCAAAACTGCGATACTTGGACCGGATTAGTTCCATGGAGGGTTTATAATCGTGGATTAGAAGTTAGGCGCCAAAATTGAAAAAGGAGATAGCTGAATATAGAATAGAATATAGAAATTCAGAATTCCTATTATACACGCTATTACAACGTTAGAAAGATTATGAGAACTTTCTACAGATGCTAAATTTTCTGTTTGAAAAATTATGCACCTTTCAAAACTCTAAATAAATAATTCCTTACAAGTCTGCCCTGCTTAGCTTCGCTCTGCTGATAGTCACTGTTTCGTTCTACCGAGTATACTGGGAGTACATTGGTATTCACGCGTATGGGTACTAGAGTCTTGAACCAAAAGACATACCGCTCATTCTTCATTCATTCTTTACGAAATGTTTAGTGTACGCGGTACGCTGCAACACTTGTAAGGATCATTGAATGAATTCTTTTCTGGCCTTAACGCGACGGGGTTCTAGGAACCCGTGAGTTATGTTTCCTTGTCCGTAACAAACTAAATTAAGAGCTCTTGGAATCTAAAAAAATTCTGGATGTTCAACTCTTCTGAATACACACACTGGTAGTATTGGTGATCCAAAACGAGCAGAATATGCAAATCTATGAAAACTTAAATTGTACATATGATATTCTGTCAATGCAGTCGTACGGGTATAAGCCTGGTGTGTCAATAAACTCTTCGCTACATCCGAATGTCTATCCGCCGAGCCTTTAGGATGCAACTGCTGAGGACCTTGGGAAGATTGGTTCCGGTATGAAGTTATGTTTATGTTTATTACAATGAATTACGAAGGGCGAAATATTAATGTGGGCGCTTTAAACACGCTAAATTAGTTATCTTTATAAGAGTTAATCTATTAAAAACATTTCAGCTTAACTGGACAAATTCCATAGTGATAATAAGTTTGAAAGAAGTGCAGGAATTATGGCGTTTGTTTCCAGTGCAATCGCTCCGAGCTGGAGTTTGCGCCTCCTCTGCGCCGCAACTCGGCGTACGAAGTGCGCGGCGCACAACACGCAAGAGTCAAAATGCCCTCGCTGAACAACCCGCCGCGCCGCCGCCGCCCCGCAGCGGACGCCTTCACGCGACGCGCGTTCGCCTTTCCGCCAGCGCGAGCCGACGCGCCCCGCCACTCTGCGCCCAGACGTCATCATATTTCATGTCGCGAATGTGTTACACGCACCGCCAACTGGAGGGATGAATTGCCAACAAATCTAGGAAGAGACTCGGGGCGTCGCACGGCAGCGAAATCGCGCCGTGCCGCTCCGATGTCGGTGCGGCGCGGCGCCCACCGCGACGCACGGAGTGGGCAGAAAGGGGCGGTGAGGCGGCGGGAGGCAGGGCGGTTGGGTGGTGCGAGGCGATACGAGGCGATGGGTGGGTGGGCTAGCGGGCGGGCGAGCTGGCGAGCGGGCGAGCGGGCGAGCGGGCGGCTGCGGTGTGGGAGGGCGGGTATCACCAAGCAAGTCGCTTTCGCGAGGCGCACCCGACCCGCAGCGAGTTGTATCGCAGGAAAACATTGCAAATGGAGTTATTGCAAAACCAAAAATAACAAATAAGCAAAACAAAACACGTTGCATAAATAACGGAACTTGAGAGTAATAACACTCGGTATTATGGGAAATCTCGACGCGGATAAGAGAACCAATTTGATAATTTCATTATTGTTCCACGTGACTTTCAATATGGTGTGATAGGAAAGAACATAATTATCTTCATCTCAAAAACCGAATACTACCTCTCCAAAACACATTTTCCTTATTATATTCTAGCTTTATGAAACTACATGTTTATCAAGGACTAAAAACCACTCATTTATTTATTGAAGTACTTGAACTCAGATAGTATTTGCTAGTCGATTTGAAAAATTGTGCATCATATTCATACCTCTTAACTGCTCATAAAATAATCCTCAATTGAAGGTAGATCTTCCGCAAGCAATACAACAAACAAAAAATTATAATATGCAAATATGCATTACAAATTTGCAAAATTTTAAACACGTTGTTAGCTACAACCCAAGCACATTTAGCCTGAGATATTAATTTCAGTGTTATTCAAATTATTATTAATAAACATATTTTTTACACGTAAAAACTCTCATTTGCTATTGCAATACTGCATACAATAGCAAAATCACATTCCATGTCATTATGCAGAATCTCTCTCGAAACTTCTCGCGACTCTCGTCGAGGGAATTAAGATGTTTAAAAAACATTCTAAAGAAAAAGAAGTAACAAATAATTATAGCATTTTTTTAAATGCAACAGCAACAGCATTTTTTTAAAAATGGGTATTAACATTTCAACTATTATAAAGTACTCCAGGGAAAGGAAATGATAAACAAAAGGCAAATCTTAAGTAAATTTCGCAACAGATTATGCAAAACAGGTCACACCCATGTAATATTTATAAAAATTAAGTGCAAATTATAATAAACCATGCAATGTATATATGATGACAATTTCATTCTTCCCCTGAAAAATTATCTGTGCCAATGCCCTTGTGACTCCAACTTACGGTATCTCAATTTCCAAACGTCTTCGAAGACAAAATTTATCAGAAAATTTGGCATTATGAGTATTTGCTACATATGGCGAACATTTTCACATACCTACATGACCTTTAGAATTGTGCACAAAAGTCTATTTATCTCTGAATCATTTATCTTTCGCACGTACTACTAATGAACATATTCCTTAATATTAACTAACTCCGTACAAAATGTGGTAGGACACCAAATTGAGAAAACATTAGATTACACACGACAGTTAATGGTTTGTATAATATTAATATTTTTTACATTGTATTTGCGGTGAAAACACCAATCCTTTTTATATTTTATTCAGATTGGAGACCACTAATGGTTTATAACGTATTAGACTTTCCGATTTCATTTACAGTCGCCTGTTTGTTAAAGATACGACTACAGTATCATGTTAAATCTAGTTTGTTCTCGGACGTCGGTTTTTCGGGCGGTATCTACAGGTCTATAGAAAGGTTTTGATTGGTTCTTCTTCCACCCACCATAACACGTGTTCAGTTCATAGCTGTGCCAAGTGACCTCAAAAACCCTAGGATCCCAAACGGAAAGTATTTTGAAGGTGCTAGTTCTGTTTTGCATTAACAAATTGTTTCGGATACTCTGAGACCTATCGTATAATAAAATGTAAAAATGAGAAACGTATAAGTGAGTACCTTTACTTCAGTCAATGGATCCAAATGGGCGTGTTAGAAAAACGCCGCGGTAGGGTTTAAAGAATAGGGTGTAAGGATTCTTTGAAGGGAGTATTTCAAATGTATCATAGTGACTGTTTGGTAACTATGTCTATACAATGAGGAAGGAAGTAGTTGAGAAAAATTACAGAACAAGTATATTTAATTACTTATTTATAAAATAATAGATTTAAATCTACTAACACAAACCCTCGTCATACGGAATACAAAGTAAGGGACAAACTTTTCTCACTGAATCATTGAGCAAAATCACAATCTTAATTACTAATCTCCAATACGCGCAGATATTGAAACAAAATTATACACTCTCCGGCCATGTGATGTTTGTTTATGGTTTCGTTACATACTCAGAAACGTAGAAAAAATACAAATTCATTTAAATCACAAATTTTCAATGCGAACAGAGACAATCAACAATTAAAGAGATTTGATTTTTTACTGAAAAAATGCACACATTTCGCTGTGTTATTCACCCTATTCTCATACTTATTCTGTGCGTCACTGCTTACGACACAGCGGACATTGTATTACACCATGATTGCAAGTGGATACACGCTATTAAATATTTGTAATTCACGTGTTGCGTTATGGAGCAGCAACCTTTGTGATTTTCTTGGTACGTAAAAAACTGTTGTACTACTAGTAGTACTACTAATGTTATTGCAGTATTCATGACACTTTTTGCTAAAACATTTAATTTATTGCAGTGTAATACCAGTCTTTTATGGTTGTTCTTGAGCCGTGTGCGTAATACTCGTAATACCGTGTGCGTATAATTGCGTGGTTTTGTTTAGAAGTATTTTTGCTACTGCAGGTCAGTAGATTCATTAATATCGCAAATAATAACTTCACAAAAATAATTTAATGAAGCATTTTGATACAAATTTATAATCATAAAACAAATAAAATAATAAATTAGTCACTTTGATGTTTTCTATTTGTTTTGAAGCTTCAATATTCGTCTTTATTCGAATTCATTTAACACAACCCTTAATGACTCTGCCCTTGAGGTTGCACTGCTAAGGTCATTAGTCCCGTAAATCCCACGAGGTCCCCCAGGAGTTGGTGGTAATAGTCTTCTGCTGGATGGTGAGATCCGGCGCCGACCTAGGGGGTTTTCTTCAAACAGGTATCTCCCACCACTCGGGACAAAATTTAACCTCCCGAAAGGTCCCCCGCCATGTGTGGTAGCGTAGTGTATGTAAGTGCAAGTGCGTTTAATTAAAGGCAAGGAAGAGGAAGTAAAGATCGCGCGTGGTCCATGGCCTGTTTGTTAGGATATTTCTCCGGCATTCAACTGGTATTGATCAAAGAAACCACGGAAAACTACCGACCAGAGCAGCCAGCCTCTCAGCCTCTAGAATCCTTCTCCAGAGAGCGACTGAATTCGACCTATCTGACAAGCTAGAATTGAAAATTCTGCTTCTATCGAACCTAGGACCTCGTGGTTAGAGGAACTGCAGTGACATCAGTGTATACTCTGAGCAACCTCTGCCGATTGTCTCTGCCTCACACTGTCCCACTCATTCACACTTAGTTGCAGATTCTGCACGTCTCTCAGCAAGTAGGGTAATATAGAGAGCACCGGACCAGCAAAAATGTAATAGAATGTTCAAGAAGATCTCATCCAGTATACTACGGTGTAAGAAATGTTTTTTTGAGGCCTTTGGCCCCAAAATTTTAGTTTTTAATGCGCTAGGTGCTTCGTTTAGGAGCTAGGAGGAGTTACAGATTTAAAATCCTGCCAATTGTTCGGGAATTTGAGATGAATATTTAGTTTTGTTATATAGCGCCTATCTAGTGGAGTTACACTAAGCTCATATATACCAAAATCAATTTATATACATCGTACACTCCTATTGTTTACGTATAACGACTTACGCTCTTATTACATGAACATCGTGTCAGGAATCGTAGTTTTTCTCTTAGTAGATACATCTCAATTTCATTTCTAGGATTCTAGGGAGTTGTAAATGTCATTTCGGACAGTAATCTGTTCTTGTACACAAGCCGAAGCACAACCGTCCGTGCTTAGGCGAGGAGAAAATTCTAGGGTTCTGTGGTACTCTTCGTTAAGTACTGTCATTACATATCTCAAAGGGTTCATATTTTGGTGTTCTGAATTTGTTTCCGCTCCAGTGAATATACAAACCGCGTCAGAAAAAGAAGAAACATTCCAAAAAACTAAGGCAATAAAGCAAATGCTTTTTAAAGAACATTTGGAATGTAAAGGATGCACATTTGGAATACAAATTACAGCGAAACCTGTCTTAAGGTATCACAATTGGTATCGGTAAAAAATAGCCGTTATTAGAGGTGTCAGCTTAGGGTATTGAGATACGAAGAAGTCTACGTAAGTTGCTAATTGGTATTAAATAATGTACATTTTCTTTGAAGACTTTTTAATTGTTTAAACTACAAAATAAATGCAACATAAACGAAAGACCTAACATCTCTTGCACCGTCTAGGCTAGTGCCAATCACATTCTCGACTTGATACTCTAACGCGAAGAGCTCACTTTCGTTCCTTATCGAATCAAAATCACAAACAAACTAGACTTTCTAGATGCAATTCATTAGAATTCGCGTAGAAATATGAAGCAGGGCTCTCCGAGCAGGGAATGGGCGAATGAAGTTCAGTTTCTCACACACGTCGTGCTCCGTGGAACGTTGACCACGGTGTTTCTCACAGAGAGGTTGTAAAGTTAATGACAATGGGCAAAGCTTACATAATGTAATTTCAGGAGAAAAATTTATTAAAATTATCTGATGTTATCTAACTCAAACATCCATCACACTGAGATACACTTTAGATGTCGCTTTTTGAAGTAATGACAATTCGACCTGTCACAGGAACTGAATCTATTCCATCTGTACCAATACTGAATAAACAGTAAGCGCAACAAATTCTATACAGCTCAAAATCGCTAGCAATGACCGTTTAATAAAGTTCAATCTCTGAAATATGCCTTGCTTCTGGGAGTGACGCTTAGAAGACGCAAAACGGAAGAAATATTTACACGCGTCGTATGGAAAAATCAATATATTCCAGGAAAATATGGCCGTTAATTGACGTGAGCGCTTAATGAGGTCGGGGTTTGGACAGGTTTCACTATAAATGCGTTTCCTCTACCGTAATAGTGAATTAAATGCATCTGAAATATACACGTCAGACTTCTGGAGTATCTCAATACAAATGTACGTTTTGGAGCGTCCAGACCATAGATCTAAAATTAACTGAAAAACTTATCTAAAAATAAAAGAAAAAGAATGCGACGTTTTTGAAAAAACGTTTCAAAAATCAGAGTGTCTCCAGAAAATGTTCAGTGACAGAGCTAATTTTTGCCATGCAATGAAAAAGTTGGTTGTGAGATTTCATCACTGAAAGTTAATAAAAATGAATCTATTCATGAAATGTTTAGCTATTATTTCATGTGATGTACCCTTCCCATACCCTTCCAACTTTACATTCCCTAAGTCATATCCAGAAGATGTTACGTTCAAACCTGCATTCGTGTAATGTGCCTTCATTCATTAACAGTCTTTAAAGGTTTTTGAAATTTTTGTAGTAAGCAAGACAGTGTATATACAGATCAACAAAGAAAAATCATCAGAAATAAAATTATGCGTAATTTACTATACCTTGATTCACGCCCTGATTCTAAATATAAACTTACAACTTCTGTAGCTTGTATTATTCTTGTTATAAGATGGTTTTAATGTTGGTAAACGTGCGAATTCCCAAAGGCAAAGCCGTTCATTCAGGAAATGCTATTATGAAATGAGCTTTGTTTTGGATATCGTATCTCAAAACACATAAGATAGGGATGTATGTGTCTCTTTTCGCTGGAGAGTCACGTGTTGCCAATAGAGCTTTTTCGAATAACGTCTGGAAGTACAATGTATAAACCAATGTTCTTCTTGTAGGTGGAAGAGCGGGTGTCTCTTTGCTTTATATCCGTGTGTTATAAATGTTAGCATAGAAATGCTTCAAAAATGTAAACATTTCCCAAACACATTTTACTACGTGTGTGGTTCTATCACAACAAAACGTCTGGGGAGTGGATCCCAACATATTTGGCTATCGTCTTCATGTAAAGCTTAGATTACTTTTTTTTGTAAAGACGATTGATAAGGAAAACTCGGAAGTATTCCAGTACCCCTGTGAAAAATTTCCAAAAAGTGCAACAAAAATGTAGGAAGGAATATTCGCGGTACCCAAAATTCGAAGTGATTTTAAAAGCGATTTTAAAACGATGGCACCAAAAGAACACGTTTTCAGGATGTTTATAAACAATTCCAGGGAAAATCAATCTCCAGATACTGTTAATGAAATCAAGAGACATTTGTGTAAATTTCGAAAACTTGTCTACGCAATGTCACGCATGTTACATTTTCTTTACGAACACAATCTGAAACGAAATGGAATAAGACAGATTTTAGTACAATAAATTTATTCGCTATTGTAGAAAAATGGTAGGTGATGTCGTAAATATGAATGCAAAATCGTAATCTGTATTAAAAACTGGTTTAGAAAAAAAAATTTTTCTGACGATTACAACAAGTTTTATTTTGTGGATTTTGAAAGCTTATAACTATATCTGTAAGACAATGCTTCTGACTTTTATTTTACACCATCCCACAATTTCTGTTTAAAAACTTTTCATTATACGGAGAAGATATTAACATTACCAAACAATATTTATTCAAATCATAAATAAACTTACACTCTCATTCCATCTTTTGCTTCATTTTATGTAAATGACGTTCTACTTACATGTTCAAAACACTGGCTTCGGAAACAAAAGACAACTCTACCTGAAACATCATGTATTTTTCTCTTGTATCAATAAGAAAGAAATTTGACAGAAACTATAGTTTCTGATATGAACTGTTTATGCAGGATTTTTTTATACTTAAAATTGCAAACGTTTAAGACAAGTATTCCGACGTGACAATCCACATTTTGTGGGTTGCTTGTTCAATTATCGTATCTCAAGGAGACGTATCTCAAATAGAAGAAAACTGAAAAATATTACTCTTCAAAGGTAAATTTTTGGACATTTTCGATACTGTCTATTCAACTTTCAATTTTATTTGACAACAAATTTCCGCTTTTATTAAATTTGCTCAATATGTGGATATCATCAGCAGATTCAGTCAGTTTTCGTTTCGAAACATGAGTTAGTGTTTGGAACTTTTGCTCCCAGCACACGTTACGAGGCTCATTGTAACAACTAATATTAAGATTTTTTTCATTTTATTTTCCTAAATTAACCACATATGTTATTACACATAATTTTGTTAGACAACTCTGATTCAGCTACTGAATAATTATAGATTACTGAGTATTTCTATACTAAACAAAGAATCAAAGAAATACAGCAGACGTGAACTGCAGACCAAACAGCTAAACCTAGCAGTCTCTGAATTCAGACTGACAAAAAAAAAAAACGATTCATAGAACCAGAATCCAAAATAAATATCCATTCCATGTATTCCAAATCGAATTCCCAAGCATAGAACCAGATTATAGGACCCATAATGAGACTCCTCCCCATTGTATAGTATGTAAGCTTAGAATAAGTTAGTGAGTAAGTAACAAAAATTACATATGTAATGTTTAAATAACTACTTATGTATTTGCCTTCAGAAAAAAATGATAAAGAACGACAAGCTCGCTGTTTCCAAACTTGCCTGTTTATATTAGATTCTTTTCATTGAAGAAAAGGTATAGTTATTCAGAGATCTTGAATTATTGCCAAATACCACTTTACAGATTTGAATATATGATTTTCTCTCAATATAGAAATTAATTCATGAATATATATATATATATATATATATATATATATATATATATATATATATATATATATATTATTGTGTATTGATGCATCAAAAACTGCTCATCTATAGAACAACATTAAACTTTTCAATAAAACAATTCCCCACCCAATGGCACTACAGACCGATTCGTGGTTCGACTTTGCATTAGCGCATTACTGCTGGACTCTTTCGCACCACACAAATTCTGTCATATACGATATGAAAGGTACATCAGATTGACAATATTGAATTCGATTTCACAACTCGAATGTCAGACACTGCTAAAGATTAATAATTTTTTATATGGTAAATTATGATCTTTCTGTAAAATTGACAAGAATCAGAGAATTCGCATTGTAATTGTTGTCAAATATATTGCTAAACTTGTGCTCTCCTTAAAATATAAAATATCAGTTTTCTTTACACTAAAATGTAAAACTGAATTACGCAGTGCAATTATTATTACAGGTAACGTTACAGTTTTACATCAAACATTATTTAACTGTTATTTAGATTACTAAATTCTCTTATTAGTCCTTGCATATTACAAGTGTGAAATGATACTTCAAACTTAACATTAATACACTGCACTGAATTAAAGAACATTTCCACAGTAATTAAACAAAAGCAGGTGTAGGTGACCTGGGCTGTCCGGGTGACGCCGCGTCGAAGGCTGAGTTGCCGACGTTTCGACCATCCTGTCGTGGTCTTCCTCAAGGCTGGTATGGTATACAGGATGGTCGAAACGTCGGCAACTCAGCCTTCGACGCGGCGTCACCAGGACAGCCCAGATCACCCACATGACTCTGGCCGCGGAAGCCCACGACTTCAAAACCAGGTGTATGTTAACAACACTTACTCCCTCGTATACGGTTACGCATACTATTCTAACATTCTATTCTAACTTCTATCTTTATAACACTTCACCCATTTCTTCAAAATTAACTAGTAGCCAAGCAAATTGTAAGAGACTAGAAAAGTGTATTTTGAAGATTCACAGATTCAAATGAAGTTTCAAATTCAGCAGAGACGATAACCTCTGCGCTAAAGAAAAAAGTGTACATTGAATGTTTTATAAACCTAATATTGAGAAATAGATTGTATAGACCTAATATTATGAAATATATTTTTATTTTCACTATATATGGTTGTAAACCGGTTCGAAAAAACTGAATTTGAACCATATTTATTGCGCACTGTGGACTACTCGAAAAAAACCTAATAAATAATATTTTTACACTTGAAATGATGTTAATCAAACGAAGACCTTCAGATTAGTATTCCAGACCTTCATATCTACTGATCACGTCGGTCCCTTAAAAAGTACCCTCTAAGATTTTCTATACACGAAATTGTAAAACCAAACAAAGTTCTCCCGAATTAACTCCACGTTACACTCAAATTACATATATTAAAAAAGGAAACCATAATATTATATAAGGAATAAATTGCATTAAGAACAACGTAGCTAGCATCAATATATCAATATTCAAGGTGTTGGGTCCGTTTTTAAGACAATCTTTAAAATATGTATTTTTATATTGTCAGGATTTCACTGGCAATAACGTGAATACTACTTTTATTTTCAAACAATTATATCTGACATTCTTTATAGATCTAATTTTGGATAAAAGATTCCATTAATAAAATCTTCCGGAGAACGTCGAAAAAATTGAACCCTTTTGTAATTTTCAGAGGTTTTACTAAAGTTGGACATGTTCCGATTTTATAAGCGAACTCGCGCAAAAATAATAAAGGAAAAGAGGCATTTAGAAAATCCTGAAAATGTTCTAAGACCTTTATATAAACTATCCACAAAATGTAATACAAATTTAGGCTCCGTGGCATCAGCCAAATCAATTTAGGAATGCTAATTTTGGTGGATATCCTATGCACTGTTTATGTCCTTGAATTGCTCAAAGATGTTTTAAGCAAAAGAGTTTCGACATCAAGGATCCTCAAAACGTGAGTTCTGACTACACAATATTTTCTAGAATTACTTTACTTCGTATATTAATTAACTTCAAAAATTTGTGTATAATTAATTTACTACGTATATATGTATATTAGTTTCTTCACTCACAAAAGTACAACTTACACAGAGTTTTATATTTCCAAGGCCTTGAGACGAACAAGCCATTTCGACGATTTTTAGTCAGATATTTCTCTGACAATTTTGTTTCATTACCGGAATTATTTGTGTGTTTTCTATCTTACGACGATTACAGAAAGAGTCTAAAGAGATCATGCACTAATGTTTTGGAAAAGTATTGATGGTACGATGATGAATGTAGACAATAGCGGTAGAAATGTAATAGGTTATGACAATGAGTTTCATGATACAGGTGATTGTAATAATTTTAAAATAGAAGCTTTGATACCGCACATAGAATTCTAGGCGCACATCCTGGTTTGCGGGATTTGTACCCGCAATGTCTCTATGTGTGCATCTTCTGAAAATGTGAAACTACATGTAAGACAGAAGAAGTATATGAACATATGAACTACAGGTCTTCTTGCAAGCTCTAACATTTTAATTCATTTCTTGGTCTCTTACGTTTTTACAGCGAGAGACAATTACATATTAAAATAAATGTCCAAAAATATTTTTAATTACTTCTATAATGTTTCATATATTACAAAGTTATTGCTTCCACTTCGAATAATAATAGAAATTGTTTTCCACCACGAGGTTAATTCACAAGTACAATGAGAAATTTAAATTAAAATTAATCCTTGGATGAGGATGTATTGGAGTTTAAACTTCTGTAAACTATTATTTTCTGGTAAATATAAACAAACTATAGAAGCTAATGTTATTTGCTATTCTGATTAATTTTTGAATTTTTGTACAACAGTTGCTATCATTTTCCAATCATCCATGGCAAAAATAGTGTTTCAAGTCAGAAATGAAAACTAGGAAACGAGAGTCAAGAATTTCTGCAAAATAGAGATTCATTTGAAGAGAATATGTGTAGAAAAATATCAAAAGCACGCAGGTTGGTCTTTAGGAAGGGAAATTATGATTAAAATCTTGATATTCTATTACGTGTAGGCTATTAACGTCTAATTCAAGCATATTTGGGAACTTTAAGATACTATATCGTCGTTGAAGAAAGCAATTGACGCACTGAAATCATTTTTGAGTTGAGTGAAGAAATATTTACAACATACATTAATTAGTAAACATTTCATATAGTTCACAAGACAACCGGTGTATACAGTGAAACACTCTTTGCCTTGAAGCGCGAAAGAAACGGCTCAAATGAGGGACAAAAAACACGTTCTTTTGCAATCTTCTCTGAGAATGTTAGAGATGTGTCACTTCTCTGGTGTACCGACGATATATTGTTTGCGAAACAGGAAGAAGTTAATATGTGTTATGTGCTAACTAAAATCGGCATTTAATTTTCATGAAAATTATGAGGCAATCCGTAAATTCATCTAAAAGTAACGTCAACTACGATTTTCATCCAACAGCTCTCGCTACATGAGGAGCATATCCAAAATGTAAATTACTGTCTTCTGGTTCGGGGAAGCAGACCCTCGTTTCCAACCAACATCGGATACGGAGCAGTCAAACTAGTACCTAAAAATTATCTAGGGAAGCGAGCGCACGTATATGCATTCACACCCACAAGCAGGAATAAAAGGAAGTACGGGCCTTCCGAAATTAAAACAGGGAAGGAACAAAACCAAAATTGTCCTTGAAATTTATTATTAAAAAACGAAACGTCACGCGCAAAAAATCCATGAAGGAGCATAAATCACCGGAACCGCACGCCCGTCGGTCCTCCCGCGATTCCGGCTGCGCAGAAACGCCGGGCATCGCTCTGCCGAAGAGCGAGGGCGGCCGCAAAGGGAGAGTGGCCGCGGGGAGGGCCTGGAAATTCCATTTGGGGCACGGCCGCCCCCCGCCCGCCCATCCGCGCGGCCGACGGCTCTCCGTGCTCCCACGCGCCGTCGTCCGCCCCCTCTGCCACAGCCCTCCGCCCCCTCCGCCGTCGCTCCGGTCGCCCGATCTCCCCACCCCCACTCAGAACGTCGCACACATGCGCAAGACAAAGGGTACGATCCTCATCGAGCTGCTCGAAGTCGCCATACAATTTTGAACGGTGTTTTCGTGGCGGAGGTGGGGACTCGGACCCGAATAGGGCAGGGCGGGGACCATGGGGAAGCGAGAAGTAGGGAGAGGGAAGTGAAGCAGAGAAAGAATGAGGAAAACATTGTTTTTTCATACTCCTGAAACCGGGGGCCTACGAACGCGATGTTGAAATGTCAGCAGGAATTTTTAAAATCTGGAAATCGATTTTTGTCTCTCACTACTCTATAATCCGTAAGAGGGAATTTTTTCATGTCTACAAATATCACAGGGAATTTGAAATGACTGGCGAAATTTTCTCAAAGTTACAGAGAGTAACACTCACAGAGACATTCCTCAAAGTTCCAAACTCACAGATGTTTGAAATTTTAAAAAATCGTAAGCTTTGTAAACAAACATTTCTTGAAGAATACGAGCCACCAATAATTGAACAGAAGTAACGGTATATAACCCTCACTAGCTGACCACAATCGGTATAAGAACCTGTCTTGCACCGGTGACTGTAAAGAGAACTTGTTCTCCTTCACTTAATACTTGAGGGGATACGTGAGAAATGTCAAAACTGATGAAGAAAATGTATCTGTTGAGTGAAATGGAGCGAGTGAAAGTTTTCTGTAAACTGTAAAAGAAATTAAAAAGACGGCGTAAAGTGACCTCCTAGAAAAATGACTACGGCGCTCGTCTGCGCGGCGCAGACGTGGAGCTTCCCCGAGGGTGTTGCCTCAATCCCGGGCGCCGCCGCTGCCTCCTCTCGCCAGCTTCCTGCGGAGCCCGGGGCTGCAGAACGCTCGTTCGCCGCATTGTTGGCGAGGCCGCTGGGATGGTGGCGGGGGTGAGGCGGAGGTGGCGGCGGCGGCGGGGACTATGGAGCGGAGCGGAGGCCGCGGGGAGAGGTTCGGCGACGGCGGTGGTGGCGGCAGCGGACGCTGTGCATCGGCCCGCCCCGTTTTTCCAACGTGATGCAGTTTTGGCCCCGCCTACGAACGTGCATTTTTCACGCGTTCAGCCTCCCTCTCTGCGCCGCCGCCGTCCCCGCCGCCGTCGCTCTGGTGCCTGCGCCGCGCCGCGCCTCGCCGCTTCTCGCCCGAGCCGCCGCCATCACGGCGATCCTTCTCCCGGGCCCGTGCGTGGCTTGATTGCGCTGTTCTGTTCGCCTGCCCGCTTCCCTGCTGGCCCGCCCGCCTGACCACCCACCCTCCCTCCCTCAGCCCGGGCTGTCCGCCTGCCTGATTCCCTTCATGCCCGCCTGGCCGCCCGCCGCTGCCCCCGCCCCGACCGTAGTGCCGCCGCCCCCGCACCTCCATCCGCCCCACTCGCGCAACAGCCCGCACGCTCGAATGCACCTGGCGGCGTGTGCACAGTTAAGCTGTTGTCATCATTAATTTCCTTATAGATTATTTACCTCCCCATAATGCATTTTTCTGTCTTAAAATTGCATTCTGCCTGTCTCCCCTTTCCTGGAGGATTTCCATATAGCACAACAACGGTGTACGGTTTGTCCGGGAGGGTGTCTGGTACCCGAGCTTTGTAAGCATCTGCTGGCGGGGTTGATCTACATCACACACGACAAACCCACGCGCGCCAGAATATACTGTCTTGCCAGGACCAAAATGGAAAATTTTATTAATTTTATATTTTCATTTTCCATTTCTTTTGTTAACGTTGTTGGCAAAGTCATAAAGTATTCTACAGTTATGACTTCTGAGCACTTTCTCACGTTTATTTCTTGCACGTTTGTCGAATAAAAATTGCAGCGAATGAAAATCGCAAGGAATGCGAGGGTCAGCGCTCTCCACCTTTCCCCTACACTCGCAAACCGGTGACGCTGGAACACCTTTGACCTAGAGCAAAAAGGGCTTTGAACTCGTTGGTCACAAAAAATGCACACTAAAACCTGTCATTCCTCACGGTTGCGAGCTACCCTGTGATTTTGCAACGACCAAGGCAGGGCTGTCTTGTAAATGCTGACTGGAATGTCTCTCAGAATCGTTGACTTTGCATGTAGCCGCCATAATAACGTTCGCTCTCTACAGTAGTGATCAGTTTTCCATGTGCGCGTGTGATTGTGATTACATCCTTGTATGCAGAGTGATTAGTGCAACTATTCTTTTTGGGCAACATACTGTGTGATAACTTATTTTGTTTTGTGAGTCTACAAGTTATGAAAATGACAAAATAACTTAAGTAAGAAAGAAATAGGATCGACCACTAAGAGAAAAACCATAATATTAAGTAATAATAAAAGCTGAGTGAACAGTATCTTCCTATGTTAGGATATTTGTGCTGTTAACACTATCCGTCATTTAAACACAAAAATATGTGTTTATTACAAGAGGAAAAAAAACGTTACAATCCATAGAATGTTGCATTGAATATTTGGGCACAATGTATATTAAAATCATAATGTATTGAATAATAAAATACAAAATTTTAATAAAATTAAGCAATTATTTAAGTGGAACGAACACGCTAGTGATATTTGAAAGTTTTCTGGTGTTAAAATATTTCAAATTTCCCATCGTTGTTCAAGATTATTGTGAAAATCGCTCTACACTTCAAAATAGTAAGGTATTCTATTTTTGTTCACAATAGTAATAAACGAAATGATCTATCGGGTGATTAAGAATAATTTGATGGCTTTATTCTTATACTATTCTTCAAAGAGTAAAAATATTGTAGCCTTATTGCTCTTCTCACCAATATCTTACTGAGGTTGAAGAGAAGGTACGTGAGCCACTTGAACAACGCTCATGGAAGTCACCATGCTCTTCTCACATGCTGGAAAGTCTGGTTAATATTAGTACGTCTAATAAATGGTAAGTAACCATAAATTTTGAATAGCGGAAAGTCTCATTTTTGAGGCTCTTCCACACTGTAAAAAATGTTTTGAATATCTGAACCAGTGAAACATATAGAGCTTTTCAAAATATTTTTCAGCGAAATTTTCTCGTGCAATATTACATTGCTTCTTCTAAATATTTTCAATTGACTGATATACAGTATTTCATATAACTACATATACATTACATTAATAAGAACATGTGGGTTTGAAGATCTGATCATGTATGACAAATGTTTTGAAGATCTGGAGTATGGAAACTTGTAAGTTTGTAAAATAATGATTTATCGAACAAATTTTCTCATAAAATACAACATTATTTGCTCTAAACAGTTTCAAGAGACTGATCTATTATATTTCATAAAATTATAAAATACGGTATGTTAATTAGGGCATGTGTGTTAACTGCAGAAAGTTCGTATCTTTTGGAAACTCCAACCTAACTTCTCCCTTCGCAAATCCGAGCGCGGAGCTCCGTAAAAGGGTGGAAGACTTTCGAGAAGGTCTCCTGGAGGAGCAACTACTAGTCAGGTGAAGGGGCGCACGGGGAAGGTCGCGCCCCAAAACGGCAGTCGCGTGGCCCTGGCCCCTTCCCGAAACCACGCCGTCAAAGGTCCAACCCTCGGACCGGTCCCTGTCGGAGGACCGGACCCGATGACCGCGGCCTTCCGCCCGCCAGGGGTCAACGGCCTCAGACACCACGCCAAGTGCCATCCAGAATCAAGGCGAAGGAGAGGGCTAACGATGCTTTCTATATACATTTCGTAAATATACGGCAGCTCGAGGTAGAAAACGTTTGTAATTCGTTTGAAAATTTGTCAATGAAGATGAAATTCT
This sequence comes from Gryllus longicercus, assembly GCA_038098605.1. Taxonomy (NCBI): domain Eukaryota; kingdom Metazoa; phylum Arthropoda; class Insecta; order Orthoptera; family Gryllidae; genus Gryllus; species Gryllus longicercus. Next base: position 3,617,368 of record JAZDUA010000001.1, read on the forward strand.
AAACGAAATAAGCAACATTTGTAGATGAAAAATTATCGATTAAAGACATAACATTTAACATTGAAATAATTATGCAAATTACTAAAATGCAATACATAACTACGATATTTTTAAACAAAAAATAAGTGAATATATTTCCCCTTTTTTGTTGCCTGAGTAACAATTTTAAATAATCACATAAGGAAAAATGCTTTATATGAAGAAAATAATTCATTCTTAATAATTTTTGCACAAAGTTTCGACAATTTCTGTATTGTCATCATCAGTTTAAAATTAATTTCATTAAACAATGTAAAACGTTCGTATTCTAATAAAAAGAAGTTGTATTAGTCTCTAATGTCATCACACAACTCCGAAACCAAGCATGTCCAGGAACAACATAGTCTACATTCAACGGCCTTTGTCCAGTAATTATAAAACGTTAAAACTAAAAATAACATAATTTTAGTTCTTTCGTAAAAAAAATCCCAATTCAATGAAGTAATCTTTATTTTCTGTTGGAACAACTGAGTGCCACAGCTCTTAAATGTTTACACGAAAACGAAAAAAACATGTTATTCGTTTCATCGGTTTGTCAAACATGATATTGTTTCTTTATACTACAAGAAACTAACGATGCTATTACAAACACCTCATACTATTCCCCATTTATCCTCACACTTCAAATAGAAAAATTTAACATCTTCCACTTTTAAAAATCATTTAATGAAATTCAGAGTTAAAAATGTAATATTCAAGAACAGTTTTAATCAAGAAAAAACACTGTATTCAATATAGTAATAAATATTAATAAATAATAATAATAATAATAATAATAATAATAATAAATATACTTGTAGGAAACCCCATATTTTTAACTTTTGCACGTTTCCGAATTTTCAGCGATTTGGTGAAATTTGTAGCTCTAGTTAGCGTCTCTATAGGACATAAAAAATGGCGATCATTTTTGAAAAAGTATTAAATATATCGCTAATAATTTATATTCGTAATCAAATTATCCATTTCAAATTGAATTGGCAGCGACATTAACCAGATCTATCAGGAAACATTGTTTTCGGGAAACAAGCGAGACTAGAGAAACTGGGAAGTGGTTTAGGCGCTAGTGTTGTCCACAGACATTTTCCTATAAACCAATTTTTTGGTAGCAAGTAACTACAAAATGTGGAGTTTTAAAACACCGCGTATTAGAGGAGGCAATTTACTGCAAATGAGGGTATGAATTATCAACTTTTTGGATATAAGACCCACAATTCTAGTTTTTTTTTCTGTCGAAAAATCGTCACTTTGCTCTGTGGCATTACAATAACTTCCCTACCCTAGGTCAGGAGTATATACGAACAGAAAGTAAAATGAATTCACAGCCCAACATTATGCAAAGAACATCAATACGAATTTTTTTCCAATTACGAACTGATAATTCCTATTAAACACTACACAACATTGAGATGTACAGGTTTCTTTCAGTTTGTTTTGTTTTCACGAGTCACAAACAATCAGGGAGATATATAAATAAAAAATCACTATCTTCGAGAGAATATGAAATTGTAGAGCAAGTATTATTTACAAAAAAGACTATGTAACGAAGTATCAAAGACGGTAAATAAGAATGACATAAATTTTACATATTGATTGATAAGACTCTGTCATAAAAAGCAGCGTTGACAAATAAAAAAGTAATTTAAAATCTATAATAAACTTCTAAAAATAAAAATGCCCACAAAATTTTCAAATAATTTTGAACATCTGTTTATCCTTTCGATTCTGTAATGACGTTTCTTGACGAAATATTTCTTCAATAAATTAATTTCCGAATAAAAAACTAACTTATTTTGCGTTTTTTCTTTCTTTTTTGAAGGTTGGTTGTACATTTTAAAAATATTTTGTGCGTGTAATTTAAGATGATTCAATTCAATGGTTTTGTCCGCAATTTGACCTTACAATATCTTCGTGAGAATCTTTGCAGTTATTGATTCACAATGGCATTCCTCACAAAAGAATAATTCATTGATCTTGTTAGCACATAATTCAAATCACTTGCTTTTAAATTACGCTATCATGTATGTTTGCTTCAGGCACGCATCAGTTGAATACCTTCAGTGATCTGTTGAGTTTCAGATCACTATAACATTTTGTAGTTGATGCGACCTTCAATAAAAACATTGGACAAAAAGATATGCTTTCGTATTGTAAATATTACCCTTAGTTGTTTTAATTTAAAACGCTTTGAAATTTCTAATGTGAGTAATATGATTAAAACACATTTATAGTTTTTATAGTCTATAATGTTGTTCAAAGAATATAGATATATCTAATGAAATAACGGGTCCTTCAAGTACTGTTGAACGTAAATAAGAAAACATTCTTACGATGCAATTAAATATTTCATCAAAATTCTGCATATACAGCACTAACATACCTTAATAATTATCTACTTTTTTCACATATTATCTATCCAAAATTAATTAGAAACTATCGATCTCTTCATTTCAATAGAATTATTTTCATAATGACAAGAACGCCATATTTATTTCAAAGGTCATTTCGACACTTTTTATGATAAAATTATAAATTGATATGTTGAGAGAATTATTAAAAATATCATTAACATTTGCAAACGAAACTACATTCTTATA